>JAKCOX010000003.1:27755427-28955427 GCA_022605575.1 Laterallus jamaicensis coturniculus | reverse complement strand
TTCATTGGGGAGTGTAGCGACAGGACAAGAGGTAATGAGTTTAAACTAAAAGAGGGGAGATTTAGACTTGGTATTAGGAAGAAATCCCTTGAGGGTGGTGAGGCTTTGGCACAGGCTGCCTAGAGAAGCTGTGTCTGCCCCCTCCCTGGCAGTGTTCAAGGCCAGGCTAGATGGGGCCTTGGGCAACCTGGTCTAGCGGAGGGTGTCCATGCCCATGGCAGAGGCGTTGGAGCTAAATGATGTTTGAGGGCCCTTCCAACACAAACCAGTCTGTGATTACACCTACCTGCCTCTTCCAAATATACTGAGACACACTACCTATATATTCTGGTTCACATCTAATTAAAACATCCATCTTGTTCATTGTGTCTACTGGAATGGCCTTCTTGCCTTTCAGTGACCAAGAGGTTAAGACAAAGACAGACAGGTATGTGTCACTATGAATTGGAAAGTAGCTAAAATCTTCAAATAGACTGAAACAGATAAAGATTCACCTAAACAGTACCTACCTGGAGGCTTCAATCGCATCTTTCATTTCAAGCAAAATGCAATGGACAGAATCTCAATGAGGATGCTAACATGACTGAAAGCAGGCCTGCTGACAATATGTACTTATTTTAAAGACTGCGAGTGGAAAAGAGCTGTCACTTAATCAAGGCTGTTCTTAAACAGAAGGGAACTGCCTGCTTGTGAGTACTTTTTCAGCTTGCTGGGATTCAGCAACAACTCATGAGATGTCCCTATTCCTCTCCTCTCCTCTCCTGATAAAGGATATATTACCCGGGTTTTTTAAAGGAAGTATTTAAATTTTAACTAATTTTAAGTTTACAAGTTCACCTAGACAGCCTACCAGGCTTCTCTTAACATAGAGGCCTCACACAGAGATATTCTATTATTGTTCACAGGACAATCTGCTAACTGGAACTAGCGGGAAAACTATGAGAAAACTGTATTTTTACATTTGGTATAAAACTTCTTAAGTTATGCAAGCAAGAGCACTCTGAAACAACCCCCTGCATCCTCCAGACAGACCAACATACGGTGTTTTTGAAACAAACTAAACTTCTGCTCCCTGTGACCTGTATCTGTTTGCCTCACTCCTGTGCAGACCAACCGGGCTGCTCCCAGTCATACGCCACGTCGCATACCTGGGAAGACTGAGGGTCCCCACACTGGAGCAGTTCATGTGCAGTTCAGTTATTCTTCGCCAGTGAATTTATGAACCACTCCAGGTTTAATAAATGGACCTTTTTCAGCTGAGGTCTGCATCACTGGGAAATCTCCATCCAGATCAGGCACTAAGCATTCGCAATTGCTGTTCATTTCACCTGAAAGGACTGGTGCTCACATCTTCTTTGTTTTACTATACTGTTAAACTGCTTTAAAAATTGTGATAAGCTTTCTCATGTGACCACAGCAATTACAACTGCATAAATCACACACTGCTTGCCTGTCCCAAATACAATATCAAATGCATCAACCTGAACTAGTTGGATTCCTCCCATTTTCAAACACTTTAATATAAAATAGTACCATGATTTAGACTTCAGAAATATAAATATCTACCCCACCTCTGTTTTTCTGTCTAATTAACACTTTGAAAGTAACAAAAAACTTCCATTTGCTTCCTTTTAACCCATTAGTTCCTGTTACCTCGAGATCTACTTAGAGACTCAAATTTTACGGCTATAACTTTTGAAATCTTTAAGGCGGTCACTGCAGTCCTTAACTTGCATCATGTAATTAGATTTAACACTTACTTCCCTCCCCTCACCCAACTTATAGCCTATCCTATTGCATGGGCATCCATACAGAGGATACCCTAAGCCAAACATGCAGACATGTTTGGCATTTCTGCCATTCTTAACACCACTTACCTTAGCACTGTTAACAGGAATATATCATTCCAGTTTGAATGCACCTTATGGAGCAAAGATTTACACCAACAAAGAAGGTCTGGCATGGTAAGATCTGTTTTTATTGTAAGAACACTGCAAACAGGTCATTGAAACAGAAAGATTAGCATCATCAGCAGGCAAAATTTGGAATTTCGTAAGATTAATTTCATATCTGTTTCAGGAGAGCAGGAGAGGCTACTGATGGTATCTAATACTGCACAGAGCTATTTATCTAAACCGGAGAATTTGGAAGAATGACAAACAACAAATGTTTCTAGACAAGATCTACCTTAATCCCCAGAGTTTAGCTTATTCTGAAGGTCACCTCGAAGATCTTTCTGACTGAAAATAGATGGGAAAGGTTCTGCCTGAACAAATTCATCCGATAAACACATTTGCCCTAATTTTTTCTTGCCGTATGTAAAACACAGTCAACTATATATGGATTTTTCTGCTAAGCTCACTCTGACTAAACGTCTGGCAGGTCCCACCTCAAAAGCCCTTTTCTGCTAAGGGCAGATTTATATTAACAAAATATCCCCAACATGACTATATAAGCGTGGATATAATGTCAAACCCTCCCTGCAGAGATGAAGTCATAATAGGGGAAAAAGACGCCAAAAAAATTGACACCAATTTGCCAAGGAAAGGAAGAGAGATGGCACTTCTGTGCTGATATCACTTTGGCTACCCTGAAGACTTAGTCATTTAGAAATACTGCAAAATTCATACTTCCAACTAACCCAGCTTCACTAGCAATATTTTCCATGAAATATCTAGCTTATACATTTTACAGAATGCCTGCAATAATTCTCTGCTCTGGATTTTCTTTCCCTTCTTGGTTTAGCAAAGTCTAGAGCTGATGATCTTCAGGCTGCAACAAGTCTGAACATTCATCATGTTTCTCCCCAGTATAGACCTGGACTTAAGAAGATGGATGAAGATAGAGACACCAGCCTAACTGCTACCACTTGATGTGAATATTTGGTGTATTTTTCAGTTTATAATGTTTAATTTTTACATCATATGTGCATCAGAAAAGTACAAGATGATGCCCTGATATCTCCTAATCCACATGTACTGAGTACTGGTGAATTATATTTCTATAGGGTAACTGATATATTAAAATGTGCATTGGATCAGCATAGAAAGCATTCCAGACTCTACTAACTTTGTACAGAGAGAAATATGGGACTATAAAATGTATTTATAACTTGTCAAACGTACCGAGACTTGCGACACCTTCAACTCAGACCATGAATAGCAAATCCTACCAATCTTACCATACATTATAGTCATGCCCAGCTATTAGCCTAGTTGTCCAGCCCTTAAGACAGACTGACTGACTGAAACAGCTTGTCTATTATTTTCTGTGGTGTGGAATTAAGTCAGTTGAGCTCCATGATTTTCATTACGTTCCCATGCACTAATGCTCTCTATTGCACCATTACCTTTTGTTAGTGGCTAAGGAATAAAGCTCCTGGATTTTAAGGGTCTCATTACACTTAGGTACCATCCTTATAGTAAAATTGCAGAATTTCCTTACTAGGCATCTGGTTTTGTAGCTACAAGTTTGCAATGACTTTCAAATACACTTGCTAAATTTCAATTCTAGAATTAATGACCTATCTTTTTGTCAGAACTCAACCTGAAAACTTTCTGGAAAAGTGCATGTCTTTGTTCCCCTGTGAGTATGACCCATGCAAGCTATAGACATTATTATTAATTTTGATTGTACTGCAGCACTAGTTATTCTTGATAGATTTAGTTCATTTTGCTGCAGTCTTGGCCTAATGGCAAGATTTCCCTCTGTGACCTCTAGCAATTTTTATTTCTAACTTTTGTTTACAGAAGCAATATTTTGGGGATCAATTCACATTGTGTTCTAATATTTAGAAAGTGCAGCATGTGTCCCTTATTTTGGGTTTTTACTAAAACAGAGGTCAATGCTCTTTCTCTGTATCATTCAACTGACAAGTATTTAAGGTCACAATGTCATCTGATTTGGGAAGAAGGTCTTGGCAGGATCTTGTCTCAGAGTTAACTAGTAAGCTGGACTCTTTTTGCTTGACTGATAAAATCAATTAGCATTAAAGATCGGCACTTGTTCCTGCTTGGATTGATATTCACAGTGTCCTTCCAGCAATGTTTTCTCTAAACAAGAGCACTGAAATCTCTTGACTTTGGCTTTGTTGCTATTTGACCCTACTAAAATACTCCTTGGTTTTTTGCTTTTTGTACTCTTTGCAGTTTGTTCATAAGTGAGACTTTACCAAAGAACCTCCTTTATGTGCTTAATTCACACAACATTAGCTGATTCCCAAGACCATGCAGATACAAGGTGAGAATGGTATCTGCAATCTGGACAAGGACAATAAATAAAAAAGATAAACATCTACGTTCTGCTAGCCTGTATATCCCTTACAAAGTTAATAAAGTCTCCCACTCCGTTAATGTAAGAGGTATGAATGGATGTGTGCACCACTATATAAAAAACCCCATGCCCAGTAAGATTAATTATAAAATTAATTTTGATAGAAAAAGGATTTGGGAATTCTGACAGGTGACTAAAAGTCTTACTTGCCGTAATATTTAATGCAAACCATGAATATATATAAACAAGATGGTTTTACACAGCAATACTTAATACACCTTGGTATTTAGTGAATTAGTGACTGTCACTTGGATGTTTTGTCTCATTCTTGTGAAAAGATTCAAGAAGATTATTAGTAACCAAAGGAGAGGTGGAAAAAAGCTTTCAGAATAGTTGAAGAAACATGCCTGGGCGCAAAAGACCCCAATTTGTTTACTTTAAAAAAGGGAGGATTAAAGGGTGGTTTCATAATGAAGTACCTAGAAAGAATGAAGTCAATTTTGATGAAAAACAACTCTTTATCAGAAATGAGATGAAGCTGAAACCGCACATACTCAAGCTAGAAATGAAGTGAGGCCAATTAACCACAAAAGGCTGTTATGGACTTTGTAACACTGGCACCCTTAAATAGATTGAACCTCCCTCTCAAATATAATTCAAACACCATTTGAAATTCAAGAATGTTGTGTGTTTAGTTGAAATGGTCACCAAAGTCTCTTCTGGCCTATGAGCTCCATGGAAGTTCACATTAAATACAGTAAAACCTGACAGGATGAGTTCTTTCTTCTTACCACAAACAAAAATTACAATGATGTTATAATTAACTCACGACCTTACAGCTCTTACACAAAATATGTATGTCAAACTCTATTTTATTCTACACCATGAGGCACATGTGTATCTCTGTCTGCCCCACAAACCTGGGATACGATGAGGCAGACAGAAAAGCATCAAAACCTCTTTCCCTCTTTTGACTCTAAGCGTGAAAATGCTATTAAACAAACAAGCAAAGAAGCTTTTTTCTCCATTCCCATGAAACGCTTCATACCACTTCATATTGGAAAATGGACATACAATTTTGCAATAAAAAAGTACTAGACTGTGATGTAAAAATGAAGGTTTACAGTGAGAGGTAGTAGCTTTGATCCACTGATACAGTCGAAAAGAAGAGGCAAGCTATTATCCAGATCTAAGATAGCATATTTTGGTGCGACAGTGCTGTTATCTTGGTTGATGGGTTATTATTTCCTTGCTAACTTCATGGCCTGAATTTATAATCATTGCAGAATTTGAATGGGAGATTAAAAAGAAACCCACAACAAAGACCAGAAGGGAAGCATGCATTAACTCCTTTAAAGAGGTATTGGAAAATACATTAAGAACAGCATTTAAAAAAATCAAGTTAATTATCTGTAACTGTAAGATAAAACAAATCTATCAACTGCAAAAAGACCCAAGCAGGCAAATGATCAAAAATTATCCTCAACTTCTTGGATTAGTAAATTACTAAGGCCTTAAAGAAACATGCCTGGATGTCTTCTCCCTACAGCATTGCGGGACGTAGGACTTCTGAAAGACAGCAGTGCCCTGTTAGGTCAGCCTAACGTTCCTTCTAATCCTGCTCCATCTTGGAGGGCCAGAAAAGGAGGTCCTGTTTAGGGAGAGAATGAGAGCCCATCTACTTTAGCCCATCCAGACCACAGTTGCCTAACAACCAGTAGTAACATTAGAGGTTATTGTACAATGCTCTTCAATCTTTGTAGTATTTACATATGAATTTCTTGCCAATTCATTTGTTCACTCCCTTCAGTACCTGCTGACTCAGTCTGCATCCACTGGTTTACTGCTGAATCTTCCTCTCTAGTGATAATGGATCCAGGAGAATTGACTCAATTGAAAGGTGCAGAAATCAGTTTTTCTGTTGAATCCACGTTTTTGCTCCAATACAAAACTGGTAATAGTATTGAATATATAGAATTTCTATATAGATTTCCACCCAAAAGTAAAAGATATAATCTGAAACTTTTTAATACATCTCATTACATCTGAACAGACTGGGGAACCCGAGCATCCTCATGGATCTCCACTCATGTTACTTCAATTTTTCTGAAATGACCCCCCTTCCTCCCCCATGAAAACCCAGCCATGCTGTCCTGCAGAAACACAGTGGTTTTCAAGAGGTCAGTAGCAAGCTTTGGTTTCTCAGTTCACTGAACCAACACAGAACCTCTGGTAGCTCTAAGTGGGCTTTTCTGCTCTGCAAGGGGCAAAGTCTGGTTTCACAAAAGTGTTTTACAACCTCTCGTGGACAGCAGAGATTATTTGGATTGATGAGTCTTACGTTCAGGCAGGAATGGACTGTGATCAGTCACAGGGTTACAGATCTGTCAGTGCTTGTCACCTCTTTCTATGACCGTTAGCGAGCACATGGCTTTCCTCCCTCTCTCCAAACTCACCCAGACTGTCCAGTTTGTCTGTCCATACCTCAAACATACTCTCACCCATCTCTGTTTGGCTTTTCCTAGTTTCTCTTTCCTCACATGGCCCCTACAGCCTGTTCCCTCTTCTTTAGAAGAGAACAGAATTTTTTCAACAGACGTCACCAACACTGATTAAAATGAAGCAACCACCGCAAGGATGCTTTCCCTTTGTGGAGCTCTGAGAGCTTGCCAAAGTTATGCAGGAAAACAATCAGGAGATGGGACTCACAAACTCCCCATAATTAATTTTTATATAGAGGTGAAAATAGTTTAAAGATATTTAACTTTTCAGCCTTCTTATCAGTTGGGTATTTGAAAAAGCACTGTGCTCCTCATGTACAGATCTGCTTTAAATGCATTTTCTTCCTCATTCATGGTAAAAGGAATGAAATTAGATTGTTCTCCATTCTAACCCTTTTCAGTACTGAAAAACACTAGCATGGTAGCAGATCTGTAAAGAAAAACGTATAAATAAATCATCAGCAATCTCATTTAGGTAAGAGTTCATTAGGCTTTTATAATTTTCTACAAGAGACAAATTTCTTTGGGCTCATCTGCATATGAAACATGCTTACATGAATGACATATATGAAGTCTTTCCAACAAAGTTATTTTGATGGGAGGGAGGGAGCACAAGGAAGAAATCCAACTTCAATAATAAATATGTGAAACCAAAATCAGGAATTTCCAATGACAATGGGAAGGAAAAGATAAGTAGTTCTGCAGATGCTTCACAGACCATTTGATAAACCTCCAGCAGGTTAAACAAACACACACAGAAGACAGTTAAATGATATGGCAACTGCAGCTTCTCATCACACATGAAAATCAGCAAATGACTTTGCAGATATAATAAACACCTCAAGTGCAGAAAAGCTTACCAGCCTGTGATCTGCATTTCACAGGTCGAAGCACTTGCTTCTGCTAGGAAATCACCCAAGATAGTTACCATAATAACTGAGACCGCAGAGGTTATTGCTAATGGATTTCTGAACGCTAAAAATTTCTTCAGCAGCAAATCTGAGCATCCTGTGCTGATTTTAAAAAGTACACAGTAGAAGTGTCTATGAGACAAATGGAAAATGAGGGAAAACAAGTGCTTTTGTAGACGCACACTTTAACTTCCCAACCCGGCCTTTATGGAGATATATTTATTATTTTCAGGTTTTACTTCTGCAATGCATTACTTTTTTTCCACGAGACCTATGGAAAAGGTGGAGAACGATTCTGTGACAGGTTTCCTCAGGCAAATCGTGCTCTTAATTTACAAAACCAGTTAGGCAGTGAAGACTATTTAACATTTTGGTAGGGAATGAAGGATTAGGTAAGACTGCACTGCACCCCTGAAATCAGAATGCATACAAAATCTGAGGGAGGCTGAAGTCAAAAGGCAAGGCAGGTTTGTTTTGGTGAGGCTGGAAAAGGTGACTGAGGCCTGCACAAGTTAAGCAACATCACTTGAGAAGGTGGCAGCCCTGTAGGAACATGCAAAGAGGGTTGCTGAAGCTGGCTGTGCTCCATCAAAAAATAACAGGATTGTTTACATCGTCTGCGGTTTTACTTGACATGGGAGTCTGAAGGAGTCGGACCAAGTTAAGTGCAGCCTGAGAACAGCTATTTTTGAGCACACGCTGTTTTGCCAATGCCGTATTAATCACAGAGGGAAAAAAGAACTCACTCTGGAAGTGTGTTTGCAGACAGGCAAACATCTACCCACCGGGGATGGATCACACGTCAGTCACATCTATCAGTCACTGGGAACCTGGCTCAGATGTTAACAGCAGAGCTACAAGAAGAATAACCTGGGAGCCTCCTAACCAGTGTCATTTAATGAAACTTGTATCCTTGGATGACATCAAAAGTCTTCCTCTTTTTTTTTTTTTTAAATCTGTATGGTTTTTTTTCAATCCCATCCTCTCTCTGTATTACTTTCTATATTTCTCCCTTATTTCTGAGATTATCTTGTAAAAGAAAAATAATGCACTTTATCTATTCTAGTATTACACTGTGCTGTACAAGCCTCTTCTCATTTAAATCTGTGGCACAGTACACACAAATGTTAAATTCAGCTAATACAATTTTGTTTCGGCAACTTGAACGCATCCTAACTGGATCACATGGTCTGTCTCCATCTATATTCTAAACTGGATCCTGGAATTATGTATACATTTTAACTCCCAATTATTTTCTGATTACTTCACAACCTTTGCTTGTTTTCCTACAGCAATATATTTTTGCTTCCTGAATTAAGCAGACATTTCTATGTCAGAAAAAACCCTCCAAAATCATACTGACGAAAGTAGAGTGGTCTTTAAAATTCTTCAGCTTCCAGCTGACCTACATTCGAGTTTGTTAGTTGTGGGCAGTAGACAAACCCCTCAGGAAAGCTGCATTTGGTGCAGCCTGACAAGGAATATGAACATTCGCTGCACAGCAGGCAGTGGGTCAAGGTGGGGGCAAAAATGGTGTACCTTTGTGGTTTTGTAAACAGCTAAACAGCACCTGTGTGTGATCAGAGCCAAGGATGAGAAGAAAACTGCCTTACTGCTTTACTACTGACACACACATTTGGTATTTAAACACTGCAGAGCCTGAAAATTCCCAGCACATTAATTATTGTTTTTATTACAATAATTTAGTATATCGTGATTTCTCCTAGGAATATTTTGTGTCCTAAGCAATTACTGAGGACACTATATCATACAGTAATTACTTTTTCAGTATTGGCTCTGTAAATTTTACCCTCACAAGGCATTTTAAGTTTGCGCCTGCTCCCTTCTAGCTCAGTAGTTCAAAATTCAGCCCACCCTCAAACTCCATTTGTTTAACTTTCCATTTTTGCGTTAAAATTCTGTTACCAAACTCCCCCCAAATGAGGCTGCCAAACTGCTAAGAACAGCGATACCAGAGCTCGAGCCACTGCAGAGGATGCGCTCCGGGCTGTATATTCGCTCCGTGTTTTCCCTCCAGTCTGACGGCTCACCCTGTTTGGGAGATCAAACACTGTGCTGAGAGGAAACCCGTATCATAGCATGCTTCAAAGACTCAGGTAGTGTGGGAAGGGAGGGCAGTATTCATGCATGTACAAAGGAACTGAAAAACGTGGTCACTTTAATTTCAGACTTCAAAGTCCTGACTATTTTTCTTCAGTGTGGAGTGACCTATTTTAACAAGAGACCGGTTAGTACTTCCCTGCAACGGCCTATAAAACTTGCAAGTAAGAAGTAATAATAGTAAAACAATTGCTTGGAGAGAAAAACAGGCTATCTATGGTGAAGAAAATGTCAAAGGAATGATGTACAACACCTAGGTTTGGTTTTCCCTGCTCCTCTCCATAAGGTTTGGCTTGTATCCTCACCATAAACACAGATAATTTGCCTGTTGAGCCAACCAGGTATCATGGTGGAGTAGGTAATGGCTGGGATCAGACTTGGAAGGAGAAACAGCTCCTGAAGGTCCCAGGGGATGGCACAGCTGGAGCAAAAGACTGCTCTTACATGGGAGGTGAAACAACAGAGAATCAAAGCCAATGTGATGAGGGACAAGACTTCAAGGACCTTTTGCTAGGTGTGATGAGCAGGGCAGAAGGCAGGCAGCTATGTTATTCTTCTGTCCCAGAGAAAAGGAAATTTCCTGTGCTTGAGAAAATATTCACACTCCTCATTATTTGGTGCCTGTTTTTGACCAAGAATTTACTTAGGAGAGAGACGGCTACATGACTGCACTCCTTCCAGCCAAACTACTCTCTGAATTGACAGATGAATTGAACAGCTGCCCCAGACTAGAGAGTTTGTGTTAGGTTTGTTTTGAGGCTGTGACCACTTCAGGTAACAAAACTTCACATTTCCAGAAGTCTCCCAGCGCAGATGTCTGAATCAGTAGTTGCAAGAAGCAAAATGTATGCTTTTTTTTTTTTTTTAATTCAATGACAAATTGGGTACAAATTAACTTTTCCCTAAAAAAACGCCACAGAACACCCCCCCAAACTTTTGACCCAACCAAAACTATTTACAGAATGTAACTGAAACTTACTAATGATTTCAATCAGCAAAAAGTTAAAAAAAACAACTTTGAGACTTTGAGAAGCTGAAAAAAAAAACAACTGTGGGGTTTTGACTACTTAAATGTTTGGGGTTTTCTTTAATAATAGTAACTTTTAAGACTCAATAAAAAGTGTGTACAGAATTGGACTAAAAAAGTGAAATCTTAGTTGCAGATTTTATGAAATATTTTAATCAGTCTCAAATTTATGGTGCCCTTTTTGTTTCATGAAGGAATTACTATTATGCTTGTGTCGTCAGGTCATTTATTTCTCCTTCATCCCTCTAGCTTTCAGTGAGTGAATTGAAAACAGACAAATAAATAAATGATGTAAACAATTTGCACAGCATTAGTATTGACAGACTCTCCATGTTGTTCAAACAGATAAGAGGGCATTGGATTTTAGTCTGGGAAGCATGGGAGCAGCTATTCAGCCTGTCCATATTCAGGACAGCACTGAGAACATGGTTATCTTTAACCAGATGTTAAAGCCTCCTTGATTTCAAAGTGCTTCTTCAACAGTGTCATCAGCTCTTGACATTGCAGCAGTACTGCTGGAATATTTTATGCCCTTTTTAAAGCTCCTGCAGGAATAAGCAACCACAGGAACAACACCTTTGGGTCAAGTGCCAGTGACCTGATGCTTCCCCTTGGCTAGGCACTGCTTTGGAGTCCTAGCAAGCCAGGAGGAAACCCCAGCCCAAGAACTCAGTGGGAACTAAGGCCATCTAAACTAGGGATTAAAAAGGCTAACTGACAAGCAAGGATCAAATATTTTACCTTTAAAAGACTGAAGTTTTTAACTGCATCTGTGATTTTAAGGAAAGGGTCTTACCCATGAATTTTGAAACACATTGCCTTAATTTATGTGCCAAAGTACTAGTCTGACGGTGAAAACTTCCTCAATGAGGTACAGTACACACCCCCTTGGCTTCTGTAACCTACTACATGCACAGAGTAGCAATAAGGTTTCATTGTATACTGGTTGACAGTCTAAAGAGACAGAAGAGAAAAACAGTTTGCTTCTTACTTTGCAGGCTGCTATTATGATGGAGTTACCTCAAGCCTCACTTTTACATTATGAAATTTTGACTGTAAAGCTAAATAATCTTTCACACAATCATGTATATATAACTATAAACACCTACACATCTGCAAAAATCAAGTCTAAATTTCAAACTGCAATTATATTAATGCATGTAATTTGAATTAACTACAAATTCAGCAGTTCAGTAAATCCCTTTGAACGGATCTGTTGCTTGTTGATTTTGTGCCATGTGAAGACATGATAAATATGACATGTAGTCTCATCACATGAATAATGCATTCCGCATCTTAAGCAAGTTCTGCTCCAGAGAGATGCTTAATCCATTCCTTACTTCTGGGGATGAAAGGAATTAAACTCAGAGCACTGATTTCACAGTATGTGCTCATTTGACTTTAATTATAAAATGATTATTTCAACTTTTTTTTTCCCCTGTAAAATAAACCAAGCCTGAGCTCCATGTAACCTCTATATAATTATATCACTTCCCCATGCATTCAGTCTTTGCTCATCAATAGTGCACTTTCAATGCAGTTTCACATGGAAGGATAAAAAACCCTCTTGGGGGTTACACTTGGTATAATAGTTTCAGGTCTCACAGAGACAAGAAGTTCCACTTTTTACTATCTGGCCAAAGGAAGGAGCAGTAGAATCCTTTAAGGTGAATTCAAATGTCACGAGAAGGGACTTTCACCAGGCACAGAGAGACGACATGATCCCACAGTACACTGTAAGATTTACATCATGCATCCCGTTCCAACCTGTGCAAGGCTCAGCATAAGATCATTTAGCCTGCTAAAAAACAATAGTTTTCTCTTGGCTAATTCAATGGCCAGAGCATTCCTTGGGAATAGGACATCTGCTGTCTGTGCCTCAGGAATGACAGTGCATCAAGTGGATTAGACAGCTATACTGTCAAAGGCACTGCCATGCTTCAAGCTTGAAAAACCAGCGCTTCAGGAATGTGATGTTTTATCAGGCATACCATCTGGGGGGAATAGAAACTGAATGCTGTCCACAGAGTGTATGCTCTCCATGTAAGGATGACTGACAGTAACTCCAGCTGACATCTCTCCATCCAGATCTGGACAAATTTACCAGGTTCATTGCATCACACCTTCCAATTCAGAAGCTATTTGGAGCTGACCTACATACCGTCAGAGGTGTGACCCTGGCCCCAAGCAAAAGCAGCCGTACTACTTCCATGTCTCAAACCAGTTAATGTCACTAGTTAACACTACTAGTACTCCTCCTACTGCCAAGCTGGTCAGATGGGATGCACCTGCATCTGTGTCAAGACTATAACATGCATAAACTGCGCAGAAACAAGAAAGAATAGATGCTATTTACAAGGTGCTGGCTTACATTAGAAATGTGGGGTCAAATTCTCTTAGTGTCCAAGTGAGATAAATGTTTACAGGGTTTTTTTCTGAAATTTCAGTCACTGCCTAAATGTTCAAGTTACTTCTCAGAACAGTACTACTTAGTTTTACAAAGGTGTTTATGTATCTAAACCCAGAACATCCACTGTGCTAGAATGTGAATTTGTCAGGGCATGAAGAAGTTTTAATTATTATTTTTTTAATATCCAACCAGCTCAATCTCATTTATCCTTTGGGGCTCCTACAGGCTAGAGATGCAACAAAGCATTAAGATAAATGTCTTCACTATATTAAAGGCTGAAGAACATAGATAAGCTTGGATTGTTTTTTTCAGAACACCTGAAATGAACAGTGTACATCTCACCAAACACTTGCCAGTATTATCTCTCTGAACAAGCTGACTCATGAAGAGCACACAGGAAAGATTTCTCTGCAATGCTCTCAAAACCTCCAGAATATAGGGTAACTTTAAAAAAAACCCAAAATAAGTGGTCATGACTATTCAACACGTGAAATTTCTATTCTTATCTAACACTGTTGCAGTTTTGTCTGACTGGGTTCTGGTGGAGAAGTGGGGGGTGCAGGCCCGGTGCTGCAAGAAGCAGCCAGAAGTACTCTGCAGGCCCGACAGAGCAAACACCAGCCGGCTCAAGGCCAGAGTTGCTGCTGACCAAGGCCGAGCCCATCAGTGATGGTCACAGCTACTCTGGGAATCATATTTAGGAGAAAAAAAATGCAAGCAGCCTCTTTTTGCCACCAGAGAAGGGAGTGAGAAGATGTAACAGGCTGTGCAGACACCAAGGTCAGTGAAGGGGAGGGGAGGAGGCACCCCAAGTGCCAGAGAGAAAGATGCCCGTGCAGCCCATGTAGAAACCCATGGTGGAGCGGGTGTCCCCCCGCAGCCCATGGAAAAGGCCAAGACCCCAGCTGCAGTCCGTGGAGAGGCCTCACACTGTAGCAAGTGGACACATAGAGAAGACGCTGTGACCTGCCTCTGCCAGCACTTGCAGCCCATGGAGAGAGATCCATGCCAGAGCAGGTTTTCTGGGGGGGACCTGTGGAGGACCAGGCTGGAGCAGTCTGGACTTGAGAGACTGAGAGACATTCTGTGATTTATGACTGCGCCCCGCAGAAGTGACTCATGCTGGGGCAGCTGGTGAAGAGCTGAAGCCCTGTGGGAAAGGACTCACGTGGGAGAAGTTCATGAGGGACTGTCTTCCATGGGTGGGACCCCATGGTGCAGCAGGGGAAAGGGGTGAGGAGTGGCTCCCTCATTCACCCCCAGGCTAAGAAGGAAAATATCTTGTGAGGAACTGACTGAAACCCCCATTCCCTCATTCCCTGCCCCTCCCCATGTCACAATACGGGTGAAGAAGGGAGCGAAATCCTGACTAAAGTGAAGTCTGCTAAGAAGGGAGAGGTAGAGGGAGGTGCTTTAAGATCTGGTGGCACTTCTCATTATCTGACTCTGGTCTCACTGAGTGTGCAACGCAGTGTAATAAATTAGAGATTTTTCTTTCCTTTATTCTGTGTTGAGTCTGTTTTGCCCATGACACTCATTGCAGAATGATCTCTCCCTGGCTTTATCTCCACTCCTAAGCCTCTCAATATGTATTTTTCTCCCCTGTCCAGTTGAAAAGGGGAGTGACAGAGTGGCTTTGGTGGGTGTCTGGCTTACAGCCAGGGTCAAACCACCACACACACTAAAGAAAAATTGCACCGATTCAACTTTCATCAAACCTTTTCTTTAAATAGTACAACTGAAAATCAGGTGTTCTCAAATTACCACGTGAACCACAAACTTCAGCCTCTATTCAGACTGTAGCATAAGTGGTATAAATACTATAAATGACAATTCCAAAGGTCACAGTGAAAAAACCAAACGATTTAACAACAAAAAAAAAGCAGATACTCAGTATGTTAAATATTAGTGACCTATGAGCTAAAGCATTACCAGAAGAGGTACCTGTACAAAGGCCTTAATTCCCTCTGAAGAGCAATGAATCTTGATCTATATTGACTTGAAGGAAAAAAACCCACCAGCTTGGTGTTTGTATAATTAAAGAGTTTCTCATAACAATAGGTGCACATTCGACTCTGGAGCTGTGTCATTTCACAGTGTTTGTGGTCTTCATGATTCTACCATAAAACTAGGAGTCTTAGGATTTCACAGAATCACAGAACTGTAGGGGTTGGAAGGGACCTCGAGAGATCACCGGGTCCAATCCCCCTGCCAAAGCAGCTCCCTAGCTCATACTGCACAGATAGGCGTCCAGACGGGTCTTGAATATCTCCAGAGAAGGAGACTCCACCACCTCCCTGGGCAGCCTGTCCCAGGGCTCTGTCACCCTCACTGGGAAAAAGTTCCTCCACATGTTGGTGCGGAATTTCCTGTGCTCCAACTTGCAGCCATTGCCCCTTTCAACAGGCAAAAATGTTCATCAGAAAAGAATCCATCTTTCTCTCCTCTCTCATATATACACAAACATGCACACAAAGCATCCACAAAACATATACTTTGGCCTCTCAGAAACATTATAGCTACTGGGATGAGATCTGAACCTGGCAGTAGTAAAGGTCCGAGCTTCGTCCACAGCATCCACAATCTCCCTGTGGGATGTGTTACTTTGTTCAACACCAGGGCCACAGAGCACAGGGAATATTAACATTAGTCATTACAAGGTGGGTGACATGACCTTACAGATTCTGATTTCTTTTGTAATACATCTTCCCTTTGAGGTAGAGGTAACTGCTTGAGGTGAGAATGGCAGTATCAGTTATTCCACCCGTGTACAACCTTTGTCAGCGTTCATTTGTTTTCATTAAAAGATCTCTCAAAATCTACTTGAGGTGAAAAATCCCTTTAGACTGCTGCATATTATCTACATAAAACTTGCTTTTCATGGGCATATTTTACAGATTTGTTGGAAGTCATTAGAAGAGACACAAGTTCAAAGATCACGTATTTTAGCCATTGATCTAGTGGTCCAGCTTCATGCGATGCGATGACACAAAAGACAAGGATGGTATACATGTGGCAGAAAATCATGTGAAGAGAACTCTGATTGAGTGTTGCTCTGATGGATTTCTGAGCCAGTCCTATCAGCAGTGGAAAATATGAGGCAATCTCCCTATACCATCAAATCAGATATCAAGGAACAGGATTCCCGGATCCTGAAAATATGAGCCTCTGATGAAAAGGTTGTTGTGATCAATGCCTGAAATCTGCTGCAAGACAGACACAAGGATGTTCTTCATAGCAAAAGCCTGAGGGAACCCATGGAAACTCCTCACAGCTCAAATGGAACCTGCCTTATGAAGTTGCTCAGTAGTAACTGTAATTCATTTGCTTTTTATAACTAGTTGAATTTTGATTAGTATTACCTTGCTGTTCACAAACAAGTTAGGTGTTATAAAAAGCAAAGCAAGTCTTACCTGGAATACTCTGTCTCCTCACAGACAGTGCTCCATCAGGTGGCTTTGCTTGGTTTGCAGACTTTGTGTAAGGACTCTCATCTAAACAGAAACAAGCAACACTTCCAGTTACTGTTAAATATGTTAAAACCAACATAATTTTTACCCCCATACTGTGTGAACTAGCAATGCCGAGCACAAGAGCTGCTGTGAGCTAGATGAGGATGGGTACTTCTGAATGCTGACTCAACGCTCAATGTCATGTTCAGCCTTGATGACAAAAGGCTCTGAATAGCAGAGCTAAAAGGATGGAGTAAATTCAGACATGACAGGCTTGATACACAAAGGCCTTTTCAGTTTTAACATAATCACAGAATCTTTCCTTTTTCTCATGTTAAGACGCTTCAGATGTCAAAGACTCCAGTGAGAGAGGGTACCATCCCTGTTCAGGAGTGAAAGGCTTCCAGAAGCTTTTGAATATTCTGGCTGTAAAGATGCGTTCCTCTTCCTTTGGGATATGCCAGTGGGTGGTACCTTTTCTGTTGTAAGGATTGACTGGGGAAAACATCAGAAAGCTGGTGCCAAATAGGCCAGGCACATTTATGCCTGAAGAACGGCACTGTGACAGTCTGTGTCTAAATAGGAGGCTATGAGGAATACCTACTGATCAACCTCAGCACATAAGAGACCAGTAATGGTGGGAGGAGCAGATGAGTCATGAATTAAAGGTGGTAGCAGTAGGCAGAAAGTGAGTCAATTCTACATCCTTCTCAAGAGCAGAATGATGGTAGGGAAAAAAACAGCTATATCATAGCTGTAAAAAGGACAAGCTATAAGCTCAGGAAAGAAATGTGAATAAAAGAGAAGAACTAATACTATGCATTTTATTCAATTGAAAGAAAGGAATCGGAAGAAATCAGGCTTCTTTCTGTCTTGCTTGTCCTTTAATTGAGTGCTCAAACACTTCAAAGTGCTATCAAATCCTTCTATTTGCATATTTTCCTTCAGGTTGCAAAGGACCGATGCATTTACAGCATGTGCATGAATACATGCTTAAATACAGATCAATGAGTAAAGGAATCAAAGACTACGGTATCTGGTATAGCATCCTCAGATCAAGAAGAACAATACAAATATTTTCTGGAGAATCAAGGGGTTTTTTTCAGCTGACACTCTTGACATAATAAGCCTTCTTTGCTGATTACACTATTTACTTCCTGCAAAGACTCAAACTCTTTTGGAAATGGGCATAAAAGACAGCAGTCCATTTTCCTACATGTGAGATCAGGGTTTGGTCAGCATAATTTAATTTAAAACCAGGTCTCTGAAAGCAGTGGCTCTGCTACTCTTAGAATCACAGAATCACCTTGGTTGGAAGAGAACCTTTAGATCATCAAGTGCAACCACAGCTTAACCCTGCCTAGTCCACCTCAAGATCACGTACTTAAGGACTTCATCTACATGCCCTTTAAATACCTCCAGGGATGGTGACTCCACCACCACCCTGGGCAGCCTGTTCCAATGCATTAGGTGGATGCAGTAACAAAAAAAACGCCAAACAAAAACACCTGAACAAACCCACAAAGCAATTTTTTTTTTAAAAAGAGGCAAAATACTGTTTTATAGCCATGCAACTTGATGAAAGCGCAGCAAATAACGAAGAGCATATATTGGTAAAATACCTCAACAGCCAATGTAATTGTTTTTTCTACAGTAAAACGAACTCTCATTGCTTTAAGACTACATTGTTGCAAGGAGAAAGATAACAGGCTTGAATATACTGTATGCTAGTCAGATTCCAAGAAAATAGAGCTGTCAGCCACAGGAAATACAGAAGCATGAAAAAAATATTAACATAGATCCAGCTACACGATTTAAGAAAGAGAGAGACACGTAGACCTTTATTCTTCCATCAGAGGCAAGTGGAAAAGCTAGTATTATTGCATATGCAAAATATACACCCCCTCATTAAGAAAAAAAGTTAAAATAAGACTGAATTAGAGCTTCTGAAGGAAGTAGAATTATCTTTTTTTTCTTTCATAGAAAAGACACTGCTGAGCTTGAACTGAAGACAAGGCTCTCAGAACAGCCTTGCTAACCCATATCAATACAAACCCCCAGAAATCGTCAGTAACACGTGGCTGACATGTCCCATCCGTTATTACTTATTTGCAGGTGCTGAACGTGACAGCAGATAGTGCGAGACACGCATCTTCCTATTAAAAAGTGTGCAGGAAGCACAACACAATTTCACAGGATCTGATGGATGGTGATGACTTTTTGGGCCCTATTTGAATGTGTGTCCTACCTGTGAAAAACCTATCCATTTACAGACCGAACCAGTCCTCTCCTAGTCAGACCTGTTACATACAAACTCTTTCACACACAAGTAAGTCCTACTGGAATATGAATTTCCCAACATTGCACTGCACTGGGAGTGCCTGTGGTTACCCTGGGTTTAGAATAAAGGACAAGCCTGCAAATCTTTCTGGCTAATGGTACCAGTGAGGGGAGGGGAGTGCACCATCAAATTCCTTACTAGGGAGCCTGAGCAAAAACCCTAGTATTTTCTATATAACAGCTGGCAAATCTGGAAGGCAACCAAGACTGCATACATGAGCATGCTAGTATCATCATTTAAGCACATTAACACTGAAGAAGGCTTCTCAGGTATTTATATAGTTTAGGTATTGTAGGTATACAGTAGCATTACAGTTTTAATCTGTCTATAAACATTCATAGGAAAAAGAAAAAGAGGCCCAAAAAGTTGTTTCATAAAAAATTTTAGAAGCCTATTAGTGCAAAATACACCCAATTATTATTGGGAAATTACAGTGGATCATTGTATCATTGGTGGATTGGGTGGATCCTTCCCAGAACAGGAAGGAATTCTCTTTCAATGCCCATTTCACACTGGAACATAACTAGAAATCAGTGTAAAGGATTCCCTGAAGCAAGGGAAAACAAGTAAAACCAACTGGAGAAAGAACATTAATAGCCTTATTGGGATGCTTATTTGAGACAGAAAAGTAATACAAAGAACAGACTGATGCAGAACTAGATGCCATCCTAAATAACAGAGTAACTTAAGAGACATGGAAGCCCTGATAGCCCTGAAATGTCAGACACCATTCATAGTGTTGAAAAACAGAGGCAAAAAAATCTGTCTGTATGCAGCAGCAAAGCTGTACATGTAGTCACAAGAATTTCCTACCAAATTATAATTTACTAATGTCTCCATGCGCTCTGCAATTAGCAAGCAGGGAGGGTCTTAAAACATGCAAAAATGTCACAGGAGAGCAGTGCCTAGAGGGATTTGTCCCAGTGTTTTGTATCACCATCCCCTGCCTCTACAGCACAAGTAGACTTCTTGGGGATGAAACACAACCAACACCCTGAAAAGCAAGAGGGTGTGATGCCTTCTCCGCAGTGGGAGACTAACTCAAAGTTAGGTAAAGTTACAATGCACAAAAGAAGCCAAACTTACAAGGCAGGGGGAGCTAGATTCAGGAGCAGAAATCGCACCTAGCTACCCCTGTAATACTCCTATATCCTCAGCAGGGAGCGAGTCACAGCCCAAGCAGAATTCCCAGGCCATTCGTGTCACTCCTGAGCATGAAACACCTTCACCTGGCGTATGCAGACACGCAGCTACAGGCCTGCTGCTGGTGTACCAGCTCCTGCTTCTGTAGATTTGCAAGGTGGGTGGCCACACTCACTACACTACCATGGGACTATCTGTGTAGCTATGCAGATACACTCTTGGAGCTGCATTTATTAGATCACTGGTTCTTCCCTCTTCACCTTCTAGTTTCCTCTGGCTGAGATTAGCCAACCCATGTGTCGCAGTTTGGCATGGTTGGGTACTGGGAAAAGAACGGGGGTGCAGAAAATGGCTGCTGTGAGAAGCTGCTGGAATTCTCTGGAGCTCCACGGTGTAAACAAGCCAAGGCCAGATTCATTGTTGACCAGGGCCAAGCCAATGAGATAGCCATAGCGCCTCTGAGAATCACATATAGGAGAAAACAACCTGGAAACAGCTGCATTTTGCCACCAGAGAAGGGAGTGAGAAGATGTAACGAGCTTTGCAGACACCAAGGCCGGGGAGGGGGAGGAGGAGACGCCCCAGGTGCCAGAGGGAAAAATGCCCCTGCAGCCCGTGGAGAAACCCCATGGAAAAGGCCGAGACCCCACCTGCAGCCTGTGGAGGGGCTCCACGCTGGATGGAGCAGATGGAGACCTAGAGAAGACACTGTGACCCTCACGTTGAAGTAAGCAGCTGCCAGCACTTGTGACCTACAGAGATGAGCAACAGAGAGAGAATTGCGCCGGAACAGGTTTGCTGGGGGGAGGCTGGTGACCCCGTGGAAGTTTGGGACTGAGAGACATTGTGATTTATTGCTGCCCATCATAGCAGGGATCCAGGTGGAGCAGCTGATGAAGAGATAAAGCCCTGGGGGAAGAGACTGATGTTGGAGAAAGTTCGTGGAGGACTGTCTCTCGTGGGTGGGATCCCACGGCACAGCGGAGGGATGTGTGGAATGAATCCCCCCCCCCCCCCCCCAACCCCAGCTGAGAAGGAAGCCAACTTGCAAGGAACTGACTGAAGCCCCCATCTCCCAGTCCCTGCCCCCCTGTGCTGTGATTGAGAAGCAGGGAGTGAAATCATGACTAGAGTGAAATCTGCTAAGAAGGGAGTGGCAGGGGGGCAGGGAGGTAGAGGTGTCTTAAGATCTGGAAAAGGAAAACAGCTCATGAAGAAGTAACCGAGACCCCCATTAATTTCCTAGTCCCTGCCCCTCCCTGTACTGCGAGCAGGGGGGTAAGAAGGGAGTAAAATCATGGCTAAAGGGAAGTTGCTTAGAATGGAGGGGTGGGGGGAAGCTGCTACTGAGAACCATTTTCCCCAGTCCCTGCCTCACCTGTACTGCGACGGGAGGGAAGAAGGGAGCAAGGTTCTGATTAAAGTCAGCTAAGAAGGGAGTGGTGGGGGAACGTGTTTTAAGATCTGGTTGCATTTGTTTTAAGATCTGGCCGTGCTCCTGACTCTGGTTTTCACTGTTCTTTTTAGTGTAGTGTAACAAATTAGAACAGTTCTTTCCTGCACTGTGTTGAGTCTGTTTTCGCCCATATCATTGCTGATAAAATGATCTCTCCTTGTCCTTATCTTGACTCCTAAGCTGCTTAATATATATTTTCTCCCCTGTCCAACTGAGAAGGGGAGTAATAGACTGGCTTTGGTGGGTGTCTGGCCTCCAGCCAGGGCTAAACCACCACACCATGGTAAACAACTTCTGGAAAGCCAGTAGGTCATATTAAGGTGACAGCTATGTCAGCAGATCTCTTCTCTCAGTGTCCAGAGGAAATGAACCCTCTTATGCTGTTAACAGGTGGGTATCATGCACCTGTATATTGTCATACACCCCATACACTTGCATATTGTTTGCAGTTGCCAATGTCCAACAAGATGCCCACCATGTTAATTCTCCTCCTTCCTGGCAGAACAGAGCAATAATCTCAGAGAGAGCATCTTGTGAGTTACTGAGATTTGTAACCAGCAAAGCCAAACGATTCTCCTGCTTTCTCCTACTGCTTGTCCTCGTGAAAGCAACAGCTCCAAACACCAGGAGCTCACATATCCTCCTTTCAAAGCTCTACACACAATTCTAATAAAAGACTGTGAAGATAATGATCAAGCAGACAAGCAAGTAGAGTACTGCTTACAGCTATTACTGCAGGCTTATGGCCTTTAGCTATTGACTGTGAGGCATATAAACAGCTTTTTGCACTTCCCAGACTATTTTTAACCTGGTGGCATCTCTATACTGTAACTGAGTGATTCACTCTTCGTGTTAGGGACCATGCCGTGACCCATTTATATTGTTCTGCGTTGTTCTTACTATATGGGGTGTGTGTGTATGTGTGTCTGTCCAAGATTAAGGGCTCTATGCACTGTACAAAAGCAGCAGTAATGTAACCCAGCAAAGACTGCACACTGGACAGTAAGTGTAGATCTGTATAAAGTGCTTGGTACTGCGCTAGCAAAATGACCATATGAAATCTTCAGATATTTGCTGTATTCAGTTTAATATCCTTTGAAAGATACCAACTGGGGACAAATAAGAGGGAATAAAAGGAAAGCCTGAAGGTTTTTCTTCAACAGTCAAGTCTAGGCATTCAACATATTGGGCTGTTTATGGCCACTGAACCATTTGCATGTCTCTTGAGGTGGCTGCGAAAGCTATTGACACAAGGATGGTGTTTACAGACATGGTAAAGCCTAAGAGCACTCCATTCTGTCAAGTCTTCACAACTGGTTAGAGGATGTTTCCTTCACATCCAGCTGATAGCTACTGAACCCAGTAAACATGTCCAAATCCTGTGCAACATCAGGTGGCCCCAGAAGGCAACTATGCACAACCATGTCCTGTCAGAAAGGAGAAGCCTTGTTCCACCCTACTGCAAACTGCTGCTAAACAAATGAGTGGTTGCCACTTTGGCCCTCCTACAAGGAAAGAAAATGTAAGATACTTCACTGTCGTAGCTTGTCTCCTCACAGAACAGCTCGTTCTCAGCTCTACATCACCACTCATACCTGCTTCTCTTCTGCAAAGCCTGCCTTCGTTTGGGAGCAGGGGAAATAGGTAGCACCAAAGTTGTGAGGAACTTCAAACACAGGGGAAGTTTTTAATACTCAGGAATGTGGAAGTTACATTTATTTTTTTTCAGCAGTGCATGTGGAAACATTATGAGGGAGAACAGAGAGTTTCCATCTTTCAGTTCTTCTATTCTTCTATTGGCCAAGGGACAACTGAATTTAAACTGTTTCAGAGTCTGACCATGTAGCTTCTAAGTAGATTTCAGAACCCAAGCAAGTGAAACCTGAGGTGTTCCTCAAACATTCCCCACTGTGAAGCACCTCCAACTAATGTGAGTCCCAGGACACTGCAAGGAAGCACATTACATCTTCGGCTGGTACACCTCCAGCTGTCTCAGTTTACAGGAGGAGTAAGATTGACTGCACTTGTTATTGCTTACACCATTTGGGATAGGATACACCTCAGACTAGCAGAGAATCACATACCCATACAGACTCAGAGCATGACAGCACAGTCAGTTGTCAAGAGGATGATTAGAGCTGAGAACAGAACACCCTCAAGATCACTTTCTCAGAAATTAAAAGCACCAGGGTTGCTGTTATTACTTCAGGCATTCCTAGGTCTGTAATATCCCACTCACAGAAATTTGCCACTCCTCAACTTTATAATAAAGAACATTTTTCACTAAAAGCAACAGGTTTTGGTGAATCTGCCAGCACAGCACAAAACACCCAAAGTTCTCATACTTGCTGTTTCTGAAACTTATCCTGAATTTTATCTTTAAATGGCATAAAGCTCAGCATTATCTAAAAGCATCATTTTTGGCATAGTATCACACCAGTGACAGCTGGAATATTCTAAGCTACAGCATTGTTGATTACCCCCATAGCTTGCAGCTGGAGGCTTTCACAGATAAAAATAAACATGTATTCACCAATGTCTGTGGTTTACAGAAGCTCTGAAGAGTCGTCTCAGTACAACTTTTAGGACCATTCATTCCTGCAGCAACTTAGTCTCTTCTAAACTCAGCCCTTTCTGTTAAAGATTTTCCATTCTGTATGAAAGTGTGAATATTTACTGGAGTAGGGACTTGAACCCTGTCTCACATCCACAGATGAGCCCCCAAACTCTCAGCTATGCAATCATCCAGTCTTGCTTCCTCACTCTGATCAGTGTTTTAGGTATGTCATACAAAGTAAAGCAGATTAAAGCGATCTCCTCTACAATCAAATCCAAGTCCTGCACTGGATCAGGTAGGAGGGGGAATCCCCTGTGTACCCCCTGTGAGTAGCCCAGCCACTACAAAGCCAGCAGGACCACTCTAGGGAATTGTTCCTGATTCCATGTAAGCTCATTGCCTCAATTCCAGTTCTTTATTTCTGGTAAAAAATGCATAAACATATTCTCTGAACTGCTACAAATTCTAGAAAATGCAATTTTCAGGTTGATCTACACCAATGGGAAGGGAAAAAAATACTGAGAAGGGATTTGAAGCTTGTTTTTCACACTGTCCTATATCTTCCAGCTGAGACAACTTCTGTTAAAGACAGTGGACAAATCTTTCCCCTGAGGTGAAAGACCAAGCAAGTCTGAGTGAGAACTGACCGAATACTTCTGGGTATTTATGCAATACCTCAATCAATGCAACCAGTAGCAGTCACAATCAGCAGATAGATACCAACACAACTTACCTGAATTTGTAACAGCTCAAACAGCTGTAAATGAATCATAGCAAAAATACTACCACCCAGACTATTTCCCTTTTTTTAATAACTAAAGCTTTAAAGATAACTGAAAGATCTAAACCCCTGGTAAGCTTGGCAAGTGAATTATTGAGTAGACTTGAATCAATAAACCAGTGAATAGTGGGAATTTTACTTTGGCTGCTGATGGGAGATTTGGTACAAATGGTTTTAGCCTGGTGTAAATTTTATCCTTAGTAACTGCTATTGACAGCAATAATGAAAAAGTATCTCAGAGCACGTATTTTTCCTGGGAAAGGAGGATATTTTTAAAAGTCTTCCTTTTAAATAATGGAAAATTCTAGAGAAAAAATTAACATCCTGGAGCATTCATGCTTACCACAATGTCACCACAGCTGTGTCAGAGTGTAATGGACTATAAACGTTTGAAAAAAAGAGACAAAATTGGCTCAGTTCTTTCAGCAGATGTGTAATATACAGATTTTGAATGTATATACCTCATGAAACAACAAAATGTCAACAATTTGCTTTGCCCATATGCTAACCCTTTCAGACTTGTTACGGGAGCGCCAAGCATGGAAGAAAGCATTAATTATTCCTCCTGGTGCAGAGGAAAAACAGTTTTTCGAGTTCCTGTAAAACCTATGGCTTCAATCACTTCCAATGAGACTTTGTTTCTGAAAAGGCAGTGCTGCTCTTCAAAGTAACGCTCTGAAGTATCTAAAATTTCCTAAGAACTGCATGTAAAGCAGTCATTAATGAACTAGGCTTCAAGTAGCACAAATATGAATGTATTTAATCTTAATCCTTTCTTATCAAACTCAGTGCTCAGTGCTCTCCGGCAGCCTTTATTAAGAAAACACAGGGTTTCAAATGCTTCCATAAGTAACATTTGTTGGTGTGTGTGACATGGAAGAATTAGAAGGAGGTAGAGTTAGAACAGCTCCTCTAGTAATTTTCTTCCCCACATTTAGCAGACTGTCCTCTTGTTTTCTTAGAAACTTAAATTTTAACAGTTATAGCACCCAATGAGTAACTGTGTTGTCTCTCTAAAGTGAAAATTTATTCCATTTTATTATACTTTATGTAAATTTAATTCTCTTTTTTCCCTGAATTATATGGTTACTTACTACAGTAACAGCTTGGTTTTAATCTAGAAGCAAGAGAAGTAGGGGACTGTAATTATGCAAAACCCTGAATCCATTTCATACTGCTATTTACAGTACCTCAGGAAGACTGACCCTTTGAGAAATAATCGGAGCGTCCTCCAAGTTTGCTTGTCCAAAGTTAATTTCCTAAGCCTGTGCTCAGGCACCTGGATCGAAATGCTTGGTTTTCTAAATGGCTCAGTATGCTGATCTCCTCTCAAAGCTTTTTTTTTTTTTTTAAAAAATATTTTTATTATTTAAAATTCAGAACTTTCGAAGACCATCTAAAACATGCAGGATCTGCAGAAAGCGGAAAACAAGTCTTGAGAGATATCAGCATATGGTGAAATTCACTTCAGTGGATTATCTAATAAAGAAGTAATCCTATTTAAATAATACCCCAACCACAAACTACTTCAAATCTGATAAATATGCCTATTTGTTTATATAGCATCAAGCATTTGTTAAGGGATTAAACTCAAATGCCATAAACCAGAACCCTTACTGAATCGTTAAACAATTTTAGGATCCAAAGTGAGTTTCACTGTTGCCTTGAGCTTCTGTTTAATGTTTCTGGAAACAACACAGGCATGATATAAGTGAAATATGTGAGGCTTAGCCAGAGCAGCTTGGAACTGAAGAAGCTGGGACAGTGAAAAAGCTCAAAGAAACTAAGGATGTAAACGACTTTCTTCTACAAAGCAGTCTTGTATTTTTCAGTATGTATAACTGTAATACGTGGACAATCTTACTCTAGAGAATGGTGTTACAAGCCCTTTCATTTACAGGAAATGCTTAAGTGACACAGATTTCACTGACAGGAAACATTTCCAGATATTTAAGCTACACCTCTTGTTCTGAACACCCAAGGTTTGTTAGGAGATGCATCTCAGTCCAAAGGAAGGTTTTGTCTCTGCATGTGTGTTTATGAAAATCCCATTACTCTGATGGACACTGGCATTGTGTGAGGGGACCATACATAGGCTTCTGGGTAAAAAAACCTGAAAAACTCCAAACTGTTTTCTGTATGAAGTTCCAAATTCTTCTGTATGAAGTTCCAAATTCTCTTACATTGTTTGACATTGGCAAATGCTAAAACAGCATTGCTCCCTCAAGAACATCTGAGCCAAACTTGGCAGAGGAACACCAAAGTCAAGAAGATGATAAAAATTCCAACAAGGCTTCTGGTGAAGGGAGCTGAGCAAAGGAGCGAGACCTGGCCATGGGCCACAAAACCAGCTAGCATTAACATCGTGCTTCATGGAAAAACTCTTTTATGATTAGATCTTTACTTTAAGAATGCACCCATGAACTCAGTGTTACCTTTTATTCTCTTTGTTCCCATCCTAGACGGGATTTTGCTGAACTGGGAAGAAAGCAATTGCTATTAGGGAAAAAGGGGCCGAGTCGTATGTCGTGGCTCCTGGACAATGCTCTGAAGCTCCTGGCTGCCGTGGCTGCCCACCACCACATCTCCTTGGGAGAAAAGGCAATCAGCTTCCTGATGGGCAGGATTCACTGTATATTAACAAAAGATGCCGTGTGGTATGATCTGCTATTACATTTCTGGACGAAACACAACAGGAGAAACATATACTGGTCATCTGAGCTGTGCACGTCCCACATGGCACCCCCACTGTACCCGCAGATGTTAACAGCAACTTTCTTCTGCATCAAAACTGTTCCTCTGCTTTCCGAGCCCAACCTTGGGAAAGGTTTTCCCTAAGGTTTGACTACTTGAAATTTAACAAGTAGAAGTGATGTTTAAAATGGCTGACAAATTCTTTTAAAGCTTTCTGATTTTTCCATCGGGGGAAATAAAATTCTATACCCCTCCTTCCCGTCAGCATATATACACGGATAATGATCTTCTAGGAGTACCGTAGGGAAGATACCTTCCACCTTCTACCTGTGCAGACCATAATGCAAAGCAGATTAGGAATATTTAACCAGGCTGCTGTCACTGCAGTTGACACAGACTGGGGAAGAAGGATGCCAGCTAGGAGCTTCTCTCCTGCATGCTAGAAAAAGCAAAAGCTAGTCGAGTGTGTGCAGCAGGGAGGCAAAGACAGAGGTAATAGCTGAAACAGTGAGACTGTCACTCATCTTGCATAAAAAGTAAGTAAAATATGTTAAACTGTTTAGAAAACAGGAGTTTAGTTAGCTTCAGGGAAAATAAGAATAAGCAAAGCCACAACACTACGTTCAAAGACAAGAAGTTAGGAATGGTAATTTTTTCATGAGGTTATTTATCCCGCCTCCATTCCAGTGCTGTACTAATGCTATTTGCAGTAAATTATATCATGTATTTTTCAGCCTACTTGTGTCTGTAAGTGTCTCTAGTGATGACATCTCTATCTCTTTCCCTTGGAGGCTGCTCCACAGGATGCATAAGACCTCACAGCTGGAAAATAGTTCCCTCCATCAGTCTACAATTTTCTTGCCTTGCTTTAACTGTCATTCTATTACCCCTAATAATATTCTTTCTCTCTTCAGAAGATCTTATTAAAAAAAATAATAAAAATCTCTCATGTACTTTTTATTCCAGAAATGACACAGAGATTACTGTGCTTACTGCTTTAGGCTTGGATCCTACCAGTTCTCCTTCCTGGGCATGACTTTCCACAAAGACAGGCTGATCTTGCCACCAAAGTGTGCTTGTACATGCTGACTTTGCACTGGGGCATCCATTTGGTGAAGAGTGAAATTATTTCTTCAAACCAGAAATTTGCTCAAGCTTAACTCTGGTGTGGACAACATTTCAGAGCAAAGCATACTTTTGCATGCTAGCAATAAGTTGTGTAATTGTACAGCAATATAGTTCTCCCTTTTAATCCCACTAACAAAGTTTATTTGGTTCATAAAACAATTCTACTGCTGCCACAAGAAGCTGCATAAACATTATGTCAGTATCAGTGTATTTATACTGGCACACCAGTGGGATTGCTCCATGGTATTTATAGTCCAAACCACACACATTAGTCCAAATTGGCCCTGCTCAGGCTTTGTGAAAACCAGATTTTTCAGGATGAACTTCTTTCAGGATTCAGGCTATAAACCTGTCACCTTCCTCGTGCCCTCATGAAATACTCTTCTACTTGCAGCGTCTACCCTGGAAGAGTTTATATATCCACAAAGACCGTGCAGTAACTTTGACTAAGTTCAGTTGTCAGCAAAACTTCACTGCTTTTGGAAGCTGTGACATGTTTGGAGACAGTGCAGAGTAAGAGCCTTTTGAGAGAAAGTGCTGCGTACCTTTAGGAGTGGGAACAAAGCACGGGAACAAAAGGGGTGTCAAGATGACAAAACAATATATATTCATATTTGTTTTACTTAAAGCTCACAAAGCCTAGGCCACCTTCTGTGCTCCAGACAGCACCTACGTGCCCGGTTCTTTACAGCAAGCCTTTTAACCTGTCAAGTACTCTTTATTTGCCAGTGCCTCCTGAGCCCTACTAAATCTCAAAGCTTATTTAGGGCAAGCAGTTGATCATCTGCAGTATGCTTCAAATTTTGAGAAACGGTAATTATGAGAACTGCTTGCCCACATCTTTGCCTACGTGCTACCTAGCCGTGCCTGAGTTAGTGTTTTGTAATCCTATGGAAAGTAGAACAATAAAAATCCAGACACAGATGGATGTGTGACATTTATGAAAAATTACATTCCCATAACCTTCAAGAAGATAGGCAAGGAATTGTTAATCTTTGCATGCACCAACCCCCACGCTTTTTAAGCAGGACTCTTTCTCCTTTAGGAATTCACAGCTACATGTTCACAATATCTCTGTCTCTGAAGCATCAACGTCAACCTATTGCCTACCACAACAGCAGGAAAATTATGTCTTTCACAGCATGAAAACTGTACCTAAACGTTTTGCCTAAACACTGCAGTAATGGTGAGGTAATTATTAAATCTTCCCCAATTTATTGCCAGCACTTTCACATCCATCAGAGTGCTCTGTGTGTGTGTGTACCTGTGCTTAATTTTAATGATGGGCTTATTTGATTCATACAATAATCTCAAATCAGACAGCAGAAAGCAATTAAAAATAACAGGAAATCTCACACATTAAAAATAGCTCAAACCAACCTGACAGAAATGAAGGGCTCTGCAGAAACACAGCGTTCAAGGCAGAAGCTCAAGCAAACCATCGGGATATGCCTTGTTCTGAAGGTCAAACAAGTGCTGGTTTTGGCAGACCAACAGCATGATGGATGCCAGGGTCCTGATCCCTCTATCATGGCCAGCCTGTACCCTGTCCAGGTTTTTATAATGAAGAACTGAGGGAAACCAAGTGGATTTTAAGAGTGAGAATATAGGTAATTAATGAGGCATGGTGTGTAAGACTTCAGACCCAAGCAAGCTAAATGTATTAATATCTGTACACTAGGAGCCAATGAATTATATCTGTAGCAAGCTCCTGAAAAAGAAAAAAAGGCCAAATACGAAATAGGCCACACCATTATTTCATTTCCTGACACCTCTAAGAGGAGGGACTTGTGCAGAATACAGTACATGCAAAAGTAAGCTGGCATTTGGAAGAGAGGAAGAACCATTCAAGGCAAGAAATTTCAGAAAATATTAAAGCTGCAATTCCTAGCAAGAGCAGAGCAAAATGCCTGCAATGACTTGCTGTAGCTTTGAAAACCAGTGATATCTTACCCCCTAGCTAGCATCCCCACCCCTATCAACCAGATAATACAACTACAGGCACAGCTGGAATTGTATTGACCAATTCAACAAGAACAGTACCTGTATGTACAGCCAGGGTAAGACATCTGATAGATGACCAAAGATTGAACTTTAAGGTATTTCAAGAAATATCCGGCATTTAAAAAACCTGCCAATGATTCTAAGCTATGATTTCATGAAACAAGCACTTTGCTGAAGAGACAGAGATGAACACAGTCATTAAGGCTACAAGAACAGCAAAGCAAGCCACTGAGACCCATGAGAAAGTCTGGTTAAGGCAGTGGATTTTCATCTGTTGCCTGTCAAGCCCTGAAAGATCACAGACTACTGTGCCACATCTCTTGAAAGCTCCCTATGAAAAAAAATAGGCCTTTACTTTGTATGGCAATCTAATTATGGAACATAGCTAATCAACCTGTGCAACACCACTAAGTATCTACAACAAAGAAGAATGAAGCTGTTCAGACTAACAGGCACAGTTAAAGGACATGAGTCCAGCAGAAAACCTAACAGCAGATAAACACGTGAGGCACAGGATGGTGTATGTCAAACAGGGAAGAGGGAGAGAAGAAAACAAAACTAAATCAGGTGGCAAAGGGAAAAAGGAAGGACAGTATGGAGGGATGAATGGGAAGAGACTAATCCCACTTCTCCACTCCCTTCTCAACTCCTCTAACAAGCTCTATTTCCTTTGCTAATTACACCATAGAACTGAAGCAGCCTGATTTGGAATCACACAGAAATTAAAAGTCCTCAGCTTTCAGTTTCTACTCCCAGTAGCAAAAGAACAAATTAAAAAACACAGGAGAAGCTGATTTGAGAAGAGACACCAGGACATCAGTATCACAGCAGGAATCAATATTTTGCTGCCTTCCCTTCCTGAGATGCCTCCTCTGCTTCTGGGCCAACACTCCTCCCTGTGAGGCGCAAATGAACAGAGGAGCTAGTGAGAGCTGTGTATATTTTCTATCGCTATCACCAGCTCAAAGAAAGAGTGGGAACTGAAAACAAGGTATGAAGTTCAGGAAACAAAACTCTTAATACTTTTCCAGCCATGCAGGCATTTTTGGTTCAGATACTTTTGTTACTGTTTTGCTTAGCAGAGAAGCACAGGTAGCAGTGATAGTGTTACTGGATGGAATAAAACTATCAAAGTGTCAATGACAACCAAAAGACAAAACAAAGTGAACATAAAGTCTCAGTGCAGAAATTATTTCTTTAACTGCCTCTGTTCCGTACAGTTTTTCCTTTCTATGATTTTTTTCAGGGACTGGATTAGCCTCAGTATTGCTCCCATCACTTCCAGTATAAAAGTCGATTGACACTTGCATGTAAAAAGTTAATTAATATCTAAATAAAGTCACTACAGAGATCAAACAACATCTATTCCCCAAGTTAATGCCAAGACCCATATACATGTAATGTTTCATACACACACTGTAAGTTATTTCACGATGTACTTTTCAATATAAATTATGATGAAGAATAAAATCCATTATCCTTTACCAACAGATTTATTCAGAGTAAATCAGAAGTAACTTAAGCACAAAAGGATTATTCTGTCCATTAACATTGCCACTACACCAATAGTTAAAGCAGTTCTTTTCCTTAAGCCCCTGCTCTGAAAAGTATGTCAATGTAAGGGATCATTTATGCTTATTAAAGCTCAATGAAAAGGCAGCAGAATTTTAAGGTAGTGGGATGCTTTTGATTCAAACATGGGTTGGATGCTGTCCTGACAGAAGGCTGCTCTCCTGAAGTGGGATTACATGCCCTGGGTTTGTAGACATCGAGCACACACACAGTTTTCTGCTCCCTTGGTGCATTGTGAAAATCAAGATGTACTTACCCATGAATACATTTTTCTCCAGGGCTATGTCATATCATGTTTTATAATGTAATGATAATGTAATAATATATACTTTGTAATGTAAGTATGCAAAAATCCATCACAAGTCATAAACATTTCTGAAACCTGGAACTTAATATTAAGCTCCTAAATGCAGCTATGACAAAACAGGCCCCTATTGTAGCGGGTTCCCACTGGCAAATTGCAGTGAGCATGGCTGTGTGTGAGTCTGACATGCAATTTCTATGTCAGAATCCAAAAACAGTTCCTGAAAGTCACACATTCATCATTTCAGTCTTTTTGGGAAAGAATACTGTAACATTTATTCTCACAAAGCTCATAAAAATAAATGCTCCCAACATAGAGATTTATGGTACAAAACAATACCGATTTCAGAATAACAGCACTTTGATGTGGAAAGGCCATGAAAGATCATCCAGCATTTCGGTATTAAATGCACAATCAATTCTGAAATACCCAGATGTGTGGGCTACCATCCCTTTCTTCAAAGATTTTACCTGATGTGTGCTCGTGCTCACTTTAAAACAGACCAAGGTCTATTAAAGTGCATCAAAGTCCTGAAGGAGAAGAGGCTGCCATCTGTTCATGCACATAGACAGAGAGCTATGGACAAATACCACCACTGTGATGGCTTTTCAGTTTAAAAACTCTCAACTTTATTTCTTCAATATTGCTTCTCTGCCCTCATTTATTCAAACATTTAAAGACTTCCTAACCATTTATGTTTTCTCTGCAATTAATCTGCAGTCTCACATGGATTTTAGCCTTTTCTAGCGGACTATGGAAAACAGTAAATTTGAGAGTGGATAAAGGAAGAAGAGTAGTGCCCATTTGTAAAGGTATGGGTGCTGATTTGACTGACTGAGACCTTTTCTGAAATCTTGGCTAAATGAAGAGGGAAGAGCCATTGTGGATTAGAATTTTGCAGCTCCGCTGGACAATCTTATTCAATCATCATTTCTTCACGTCGCTATTCTAGCATGCAAAAAAACCACACCCCAAACCCAGTAGTTTTCTAGCTCCCTGTATGACTTGTAATATCCCCAGCCCACTGTAATTTTTCCTTCCCCTGCCAATTCAAGTCAGTACACTGAAAATCCTCGGAACACCCCACAGAGGATAATACTTTATACCTACCAGTGACAGTAGCAAAGATCACGGATGGAGAAAGAAATTTTAATTTAGCTGATGAGTTCAGCAGGCAGACTGTCAGCAGATGTGACACATTACCCATATCTGTGCTCCTGTTTGTACCACCTCCAGCCTTTTACCAATTAATTTAGACCAACAGCCCAAACCCATGAAGCACCATGGAGTAAGGCACAGCAGTCAACTCATCCAAAAGATAGGATGATTAGCACTTAAGAGTGCAACTCTGCGAACCTCTATCATTATTTTAATGACACTTTATGTGCTAATTTTAAATGTAACAGCTGTTTCTTTCAAGTTCTAACTCCAGGATTTTGCTAAAGATCACCTTTACCATTACAATCTAAATTCGTACCATTACAATCTAAATTGGGTGAGATTATACATGAACAGAAAACATTCAAATTAGCCACTCAGTGAACGATAAGGTATGTGGGTTTGGGGATTTAGCTTTTTAACAAATATTCTATATGAATCTGCTAAAATCAGAAAATAAATTGTGGTACCAATGCTGGAATAAAAGCTAAATAAGCATGAAACCAAAGCATTTACATAACAAAAAAATCTACAGAGCTACGCTCACAGTTCAAATCTGAATTTTTTCCCTAGGAAAGGACTACACAGTGAAATCCAGGTATGAGACACTACATTAAAAAATGAGCAATAATGTCCCTCAGTAAAAAACATCTTTGCTTTAGTTGGCCTTAGAAATGCCCCCACAAACCATTATTCCCTTCTTTTCTTTCTCCAACAACACTGTCTAAGGAAAATAGTTTGATTTCTGTAAAATATATTTTTAAATTTCAGGTTATCAACTATTTAACAAGTAATTTGAGTTTATCAAGAACTTATCAGTGGAAAGGTACTCTGGAGAAATAAAATCTTACATGGAGATCTTCATGAAGAGCAGCCTATGATAATTTCCAGCTCCTGCAGGAACGAGTTCAATTTATCTAGGTTCAATTCACCACAGCCTGATGGCTGGTACCAGCTCAGCTCCACTTGTCACGGAGCATTTCCCTGCTGTCAGACACAGCTGCTGGGAACAGTCAGTGAGAGGGAAATGATCCTGCAGGCAATTACATGTGTCCTCCCAGAAGGGCTTCAAGAAGGAGAGAGATCTTGAACTACATCGAAAGAGAAGACCCCATGCAGAACAAAGTACAGCTACAGAGTGACCCGCGTTTCATTTGGACTGCTGCATGTGATGCCATTTGGAGATCATGTGGGTGTTTCAATGTCTGCAGCCCATGCGAGAGATCAAGCTTATGCCTTACTGGGACTCCAACTGTCACTGCCACCCAGAAGCACCGTTTCCCCCCGTGGCAGGAGATGTCACCCTCCCCAGCCTCACAGCAGGCATGTTTTCTATTCCAGCTATCTGAAACATTCACTGAAATGTGCAGAAATTTCCAAGGCTGCAGCTGATTTCTGTTGCTAAGAATGTTTTTGGGGAAAAATGGCATTTTAAACTTTCTGATGAAGCTAGCAGAGATTAATAGATCTCTGACTTCTCCCTGGTCTCTTCAAACACACTCCTCATAAGCCTGCCTTCATCTCTGGCATCTATCTAGCTCTCACTTCTCCCCAGGAACGAGAGCATGAAGGAGGGAGGAAGACTGACTCCATTCCCTGGGTTGACCTTTGAATGCAGCTCCCCAGCTAACCACTCTGACCACTATTCACACTCGACCAACAAAGTCATACATCAAACTTCAGTAACTACTGTAAAGCAACTTTCAACAAGACCATTCTCACCACTCTGTATTATTAGATCTTTCCTTCAATGGACCAAACATGTCTTTTGGACTTCTCTCCTTTTCACCTACCACAGCCTTCCTCGCAAGCAATATACATGTCCAGCCTGAACATGAACCCAACAAACTGGTGTGTATGCCAGTATGCAAGTTGGCTACAAATTTAGAAATTTGGCAAAGAGTGGTGCTCACCTTTGATGCACCAGTAACCCCTAAGCTATCTGGTGAAGGGGCCCTGCCAGGAGAGGTCATGCACATCATGGTGAGCGCTATGCTTTGTGCTGCCCATTGGCTCTCCACTGGGGACATGACCTGAGCCAAGGTCCCCTTGACCTGGGACCAAGAAGTAGGAAAAATAGGAGAAACTTAACTTCAGACACGAGAAACATCTTCAGACAAGAAGCATTTGCTGTTCAGATCATCCAAGGCCAGGATCTGTCCTTGTCCTGAGGTAAAATTCAGAAGGGAAGGTGCAGGAAGATGACTTGTGGTGTTGGAGTAATTCTACTAATTTCTCTATTGGATTTTTTACAAAGCTATTAAGTTTAAAGCTTCCAATTGCTTTGGCTGTGGGGTCCAAATAAATATTTCCATGGTTAATTGAAAATTAGGTCCAAGATTTATTTGGAGTAACAACAAAAACCACCACACTGTTCTTTTGGTTTGTGAGTTTCAGCCTACACTAAAGCCAGAGCTCCCGAGTGCACAGAGACTGCCTGAGCCAAAGCTAATTCAGAATCAAGAGGAAGCAGCACGGCCATGAAGAAATACAGCTAATTTTGCACAAAGCTGGATGGCTCCGCACCCTGTAGTGCACGCCATGGGCCTTTGCAAGCTCAGAGTGTGGTGAGCCTCTGGCCTGTGATGCTGGTGTATTACACAGTCAATGGCAGTTACAGGCAGCAACTTATGCTTTTTTGGTTCCTCCTTCCTCCATTTCTGCCACAACAGAGTGTGACCCTCCTCTGCCCAAGGGTTGCATCTTTGTTAGAGCTCTGCACTAGTCATCCTTCCCCTCACCTCCATTCTGCTTGGTCATTATGCTCCTGCCTAGAGCAGGTCAACAGACACACTGGTTCAATGGCACACTTCCTTCAGTCACAAAATGCAGATTTTCTTGACATTTAAAATGCAAATGTATTATTTGCTGGTATTTGCTTGATAAGAAATCCTGGCAGACTCATTACTTTTTGTGGTGGGGGTCCTCTTTAAGAGAGTAGACAAACCATTCAAAGGCAACAGTGCATCTGTAGCATTTAAAGCAAGCAGTGAATTTCAGTAAAGACTCACTCACTGCAGCTGGAAATTACCATCCACTCCCAAGCAATGCAGACCTTCACAGGAGTGCTGACTGCTTGCACACAAAACATCGTGCTACAGAAGCAAACATGTTCTGTGTAAACCAAATCTTGAGAAGTACAAAATGCAGTGCTCAGTCACTGTGCCTCTGACTATGAAAAAAAATCATTGAAGCTATTGAGATCCACAGGGCAAAGACAGAGCATCTGTACCTGGCTGCTTCCTCCCCCAGCACTGCTCTCACGGGAAGCCGCAGGCATGCCTGGTGAGGTCTGGGCTGCAACGCCTCTGGTGTGATGAGGTATGTCACCTCTCAAAGATGCCCAGCAGTTTTTCATCCCCTTCTTAGACAAATGCCTGGCATCTGGCTAAAAGCCAGCTAGTGTGAGCCCAACTGAGATAAACTGGTACTGTCAGACAGCACAGGGATGCTCTGGGACAAGCATCATTTGTGGCAGCTAAAACCACTACACAGCCATTCACTCACTCCCCCTCCTACCCCTCTCGCTCAAAGGGGATGGGGGAGAGAATCAGAAAGGAAAAACCTGTAAAACTCATGGGTTGAGATAAAGACAGTTTAAGAGCACAGAAAAGGAAGATGATGTTGTTATGATTATGATGGTGATGATGAATAGGATATACATAAGGGATGCACAGCATAAATGCTCATCACCCGAGTCCATGCTCAACTAGTTCTGAAGCTGTGCTGTGTCCCAGCCAACTCCCAGTTACATATGGAGCATGACATCATATGGTACAGAATACACCTTTGGCCAGTCTGGGTCAGCTGTCCTGGCTGTGTCTCCTCCCAGCTTCCTGGGCACCCCCCACCTTCTCAGTGGCAGAGCAGTATGAGAAAGTGAAAAGTCCCTGACTGCTCGGCAACAGCTAAAACATCAGTGTGTTACCAACACTGCTCTCATCCATAATCCAAAACCCAGCTGCTGGGAAGAAAATTAACTCTATTCCTACTGAAACCAGGACAACATCCAAATGCAACATCTGTTCCCTATTGCACAGCCTCCCAAATCACCATTGATCTTGAAACATCATGAGGCCTCCCTTTGGTCAAAGATTAACCCAGTGAACAGATGTGTTAGCAACCCTCAAAGGCAGAAGGATTTGGCTGTATGGGATATGGTCCATCTTCTTAAGTAAAAGGCTGATAACTCAGACAGATGCCTTCCAAGGCAGCAGAAGGGGAGCCAACCTTGCAAGAAATAGGTCAATCAGGGTGATAAAACTAATACCAAAAAGGAAAATGGTTAGAGAGAACAAGTTCACTTAGCACAAAAATCAAGATTTGGGAAAAAATCTATGTGAAATTCTTCACAATGGGAAAAGAAGATATTGTGTCTGCACCCTGTGTGCTAGACAAGAGATCTCAGAGCAAGTGACATATAGGAAAGAATCAAAGCTGAAAATAATAATACTGAGGTGAGGAGAAAAGCATGGTTAGATAATTAAAATGAGCAATTAAAATTTTGTTGAAAAGGAAATGTGAGCCAGACCAGGGTAGCAGAAGACATGCCATCTAGAAATGCTGTTTCTGGTTTATGAGCCGCTGATATTTCATTGATATGGGAGAAAGTGGAAGTAGATGCTGATGCTCACAAATGACAAACTTTCAGCCATAGAGAACTGCTATAAAAGTTTAAAGGATTCAAGAATAAGTCTGTAATTAGGAGAATTAAAAAACAACAAAAACTTCAAGCAGGAAAGAAAAAGAATGATGTTTGTCATATGGCTCACCAAGTATCATAGAATCATAGAATGGTCTGGGTTGGAAGGGACCCCAAGGATCACAGAGTTCCAAACCCCTGCCACAGGCAGGGCCACCACCCTCCAGGCCTGGATCTACACAAGGTTCCCCAGGGCCCCATCCAACCTGGCCTTGAACACGTCTTTGGGCAGCCTGTTCCAGCACCTCACCACTCTCTCTGTAAGGAACTCCCCCCTAATATCCAATCTAAACCTTCCCTCCTTTAGCTTTAGTCCATACCCCCTTGTCCTGCCATTGTCTATCTTTTTTGAAAGTTGATTCCCCTCCTGTTTGTATGCTCCCTTCAGGTACTGGAAGGCTGCAATGAGGTCCCCTCACAGTCTTCTCTTCTCTAGGTTGAACTAGCCCAGCTCCCTCAGCCTCTCTTCATAGGGGAAGTGCTCTAGCCCCCTAATCATCTTCGTGGCCTCCTCTGAGCCCTCTCCAACAGTTCTACATCTTTCTTGTACTGGGGGCCCCAGATCTGGACACAGTACTCCAGGTGGGGCCTCATGAGGGCAGAGTAGAGAGGGACAATCACCTCCCTGTCCCTGCTGGCCACCCCTCTTCTGATGGAGCCCAGGATCCCATTGGCCTTGCGAGCTGCAAGAGCACACTGCTGGCTCTTGTTCAGTTTCTCATCCACCAAGTATAATGCAAAAAAATAGAATTAAAAACCCGAGGTGATTACAATATTTCTTTTCTTCGGTTGAGAAAATGCTGGATAATATCATATATCATGATAATGACAACAGTGTATTTCTAATCCAACAATACCTTAGAACGATGTTAAACAATATTAGCAAGATAGGCAGTCCAGTACCAGCAGGTCTGTGTGAGTTCGATTCAACAGCTCTGCCAAAAAGCTCTCTACATCATTAATATTGATTTTCAGTAACATTTTTGCAATAATGTCAGCTTTTCATTACTAAACATTTTTTAAAATTAAGGCTGCTAACGTTTAAATAGGATTAATTCCTTAATTTAGGGAAACTGGAGGCTTGTGTCATACTACAGGATCACTGAAGAGTTTTAACATTTTTTTAAAGTCTTTGACCTGTATATTGAAGATAACCACAGCAAACTGTGATAAACAGCAAGATTAACTGCCAGTTCTAGGGATACACATTGTGTACGACCCCTGAAAAGAAATTACAAGGTACACAGAAGGTACTGCAGAACTGCAGCGCCGTGAGAGCCACCACCGCACAACGGTGCCGTGCAGGAATTGCCTGAGGCTCCAGAACAGATGCTGAAGAGCTGAGAAAGTTACCTGAAGGTGATGCAGGACCCCTGATGCACTGTGCAGCAGGTTGGCTGTGCCACGGCGTGCCAGAGAGCAGCCAGGAGGCACAGCGAGCCCCTGCCAAAGAGCAGGTGGACAGCAAGGGGAGATGGGCTGAGGGAGGTGATGCCCCTTGCTGTGCTTTGGCCAGGGAGCTGTGGTGCGGGCTGGCTGTAAGCCATTTAAGAGCACCATGAAGCACCACAGTGGCTTGGCTTCACCAAAATGCAGCCACCCTCAGCAAGGCTGGAGATGGTGTCTCTGGCACAGCCCCAGCCCTGAGCCCGGTGCTGTCAGAAAGGTGTTAGGAATTATCACGCCTGATTTACCAAATGTCCCTGTAAAATGGACACAGATCTCGGTTTGGGAAAGCACAGACTTCATGGTCAGCCAGGAACATTCAAATAAGGAAAGACTAGTAGGTGCACAATGAATATCACATTCTACAAAGCCCTCCAGAAACCCCTATAAAATCCCAAACTAATTACAGGAGAAAACCCACCCTAAAGAAGCTCATATTTAAGCACAGGACCTTTAGAACCATAAAAGTCACTCCTGCATTGTCCTGGAAGGCAGACACGATAAAGAAACCTGTGCTGTATTTTGCTACCTATGCCACACTTACCTCCATGTAAGCAGACACAGGGCTGTGCTGGCCTGCTGTGGGACACAAATGATTGTGCCCACAATTCTCATGTAATACATGGTCTCCACAGTTTGGAGACCAAGACCAAAGCAGAGAGAGTGGTTGGAAGATGCAGGGTTCACCTCTGGCTGTAAGAAGCCACTACTGGGAACGGTCAGTCTCCCTGGGGAGGAGGGACAAAACATGGGTGCAGTCACCAGCAAACAAAGGCGAATGCTTTCTTGTCCCTTGGGAAACACAGAGCTATCCATCTTCCTCAGCACAGAGGGAGGTGAATATCACAGCCTTCAGAAAAAGGCAGGGCAAGGCTGAAGCTCCAGCTTCTCCAGTGCTTGGAAATGGCTAACAGTTACAACAACAGGGTTGCACAACGGTGTGCAGGAGCCTCTTCATCTTACACTACAGAACTGAACAACTGCTGGTACAACTGCTTCCAAACACAGCTCTTGGAGAGGTCTCATCACAGCGATTGGGGGTTTTTCCTCTAAGTTTCTCAGCTGTTTCAATTTCTAGCAGAATTAAGTTGTCTGAAGTTGCCCAACTCCAGGCATGGAGAGCAAAGATACAGAAGAGGTGAGGCATGGATATTGTGCATTAAACCCTGTGCATTAAAGCTTGACACACAACTATTTCTGCTTCAGGAAATTTATTTCTGTAGGTGGTAGGAGTTTCCTGGTGCTCGCAGGGACACCGTGAAATATTTACTACACTTATGCTTCCCTCAACTGCAAAAAATAAACAGTTCACGTCACCTCCCAAGGATGCACTACCTTCTTGTCATACCTTGAAGTCAGTAATGAAAACCTGTAGTTTGAAACATGGGTTTAGCATCTTGGGATGTGAAGTCGTAAATGAAAAGTACAAACGGGCAAGAACAACAAACTGTGCTGGCCTCACCGCTCACTGGTGATCCCCAAACACATGCAGCTGGCACGCAGGCATTTAGCAGATACCTAATTGATCTGTGATGGCACTTTTCTTTTTAAATTAAAGATTTTCATGCTGTCTCAGTTGCAGAATACTTGACCTGACAAGTACTTGCAGGGTCAAGATATTACGTGAGACAAGAGGAAAAAAGAATAGGCAGGAGACTGTGTCTGACGTGTACCCAGTAATAGCTTCATCTGCCTGTTCCCTGGGGAGATCTGAACTGTTTTGTGTGCAGAGCTGTTAAACAGAAAATTATTTATTGGAAAGTTAATACAGCAGGGTTAGAAGCATTTCACAGGAGCTGTCTAGGTACACAACAATCTCTACTGAACAGAAGAGAAACTACGTCCACCTAATCAAAGAGCTGGAAGAAAACCTAATTTCAGCAGTAGCAGTGAAGAGGTTAAGCAAAGTGAGGCTCTGAAGACCCCTTTGCAGGCAGAAGAGCTCTGACTGGGAAAGACAAGGAAGCACATACTTCAGCATCTCCACACCTAAAATGTGCTCAATACCACCATTAAGTCACACTCACGGGCCACTGCATGCCTGTATATAAACCAATGGTCCCTTCTCTTTCAAAGGCTCCTGATCAGAAGAGGCACAACTGAAAGTGGTACTCAATGTGATCATTTTAACCTTCAGAATTAATACTCAAGCAAATTAATAGACTGATCTGCAGCAGATCAGAGCAATTACTTCAGCTTTCATTCACGATGGATGAGGCTGACTCTCATCTTTCACAACTCTGCAGAGACCAAGAGCTTACTCTTAACCCCATGACTGCAGCCACCCTGGCTTGGCTGCCGGTGATGCAGCAGAAGGGACTGAAAACACCATCTCATAAGGCTGTGACTACACCTGAGAATAGGGACTTTGGTGGCGACTGCAGCCTCTTGGTTTGCAGCTCTCTCCAGGAAACTGGAGGAAGTGATGAATCTTCTCTGAGATCTGACTTTTATAGAACGTGTTTGTAAAGCTGCCAACATAAAGCAGCTGTTTAGTAAAGCGTAATATTCCCATAACATATTCTGAGGGGATTGTCTGCTTTATGTGGAGATACCGTACATGTCCTGAAACATAAATTACATACATTTTGCTGGAAAACTTTCCAGTGATTTTTCAAACAAAGTCTAGATTAGATCTGGGCTGATGACAGATTTTAGCACTCAAAGTAAACAAAAAAGTTTAAAAAAGGAGGGAGGAAGAGTTTGAATTTAAGGAAAAGACACTCCTGCAAAATAATACAATAAGAATGCAAACAATAAATTTAATCTGGGGACAACCTGCAACATTTCCTGCAACCTGAAATTAAATGCTTCCTTTTATTTTTCAAGTGGTTTTGCCCCAGCCAGCAAGGGGATGAGAATGAAAAAAAACCTTGTGTGTTGATTAAAAGACAGTTTAATGGGACAGCAAAGGAAAAGAATAATAATAGCAATGACACTAACAACAATGATAATTTTTTTTTTTAAAAGTGATGCACAAATGCAGTTGTTCACCACAATGGAAGGAAAAAAACCCTGAACCAACAACCCAATGCCCAGACTGTTTCTGAGCAGGGATCCTGCCTCCCGGCACTTCCCCAGTTACATCCGGACCATGACATGCTGTGGTCGGGACCATCCCTCTGGCCAGTCTGGGTCAGCTGTCCTGGCTGTGCTCTCCCAGCTTCTTGGGCATCTGGCAGGGTGTGGGAAGCTCAAAAGTCTTTGATTTGGTGTAGAACTACAGCTATCTAGCAACAACTAAACATCAGTGTGTTACCAACATCACTCTCATCCTAAGTCTGAAATGCTGCACTATATCTGCTACTAGGAAGACAATTAACTTTATCTCAGTTAAAGCCTGGAGACAAAGTTACTTAATCCTTAAAGACAATATTTAAGGAATTTATTTATTTAAAATTTTTTAAAGTAAAAGGCTCCAAAATATTTGGAAAGACTAAAAAATCTAATTTGGAAAACACTGAAACAAGACACTGCAGCACCTGGGGAAATCATCTTTCTTCTTCAGTCAAAATGACTGGCACTAATCATCCTTGAAAATGCAAATCTTTCTGATCCTTATCTAACTCCACTTCGAAGCAAATTTATGGCTTGTCAAAAAAGAATCTTCCCAGCTTTATTTATGAAGTTGGAGGTAATTATCACTTTTTCAGCTGATGTAAGAGTGAACGTGTTGCTAACCAAGCTGGTGGGAAGAAGAAGTACAAAGCAGTCTGTACAACTCACAATTATTTCAGTGAATTATAAACAATGTTAAAGCATCACATTCAGTAGTAGCAATATAATACCTCTCCAAACCTAAATGAAACAAAGAAATCGCACGTGACATATGAACTATGAGAGAAAAAGGAATGAAATAGCTTTTTTTTCCACCATCAAACATAAGGGTCAGATTCTGCAACCCCCTTACAAATCTTACAGCCCAACATTGTAACAGATGCTGACATGGGTGACATGATGGGGTAAGTGCTTGATTAGTTTCGTCACCTTCTGCCAGTTTTCAAGCAATCTGACCTCACCAATTTAAATGCCCTAGTTGGCTAAGTTGGTATTTTCCAACATTTGTGGTTATACCCAGATGGCTAATTTGAAATGACTGCTACTAATCTGTGCATCAGAGGCATTGCTTTCCATATGTGCTGAGTATCAGTGATGCCCAATAAATTCAGCTGCGAGCACTCAATGCTCTGCAGAAACAGGTTGATTAATACCTTCAGAGAGGGAGAAGTTATTTTATACCCAACAAGATAAACATTTGCTAACTCTGAAAGGTGAAGAAGTACTGCTATTCCCTAGAAAACGTAATTTAACTTTTTTTTTTAATTTATCATTGTTGCAAATTAAAACTGAAAGCTAGTATTTTTCAACTGAAAGAAAATACACTATATTTAATAAATACATTTATAAAGCATAATTTTTTCCTTCTTCTTTTCACCAGGTTTGACCGTATTACAGCATTTTGACATTATTCCTACTAGACATTACAGTCATGGTTGGAAATGTACACATGGTAAAGGATTCTGCATTGATAATGAACAGCCAGGTGACACATTCAGCTACTGGATTCTGTGACTCCTGACCAACCTACAGTGGGGAAAAGCATCCCACTGCTCTTCCAATTAATACTTGGAAGACTATTCTAACAATCATTGACTGTTCCATCTCTCTCATGGATACTAAGAGGCCAAGAAGACAACTTTGCACCCAGGAACATGCACATTGAAAAGTTCTGATTGTTTGGGTACATCATTAAATACTACTTTTTTTTTTTTTTCTGAAGCAGAACATTTGGGTTTGTCCTCTCTTGAGATTATTGTGCATTAATAAAATATAACATGGTGAAAATTATAACTGCCTAATCACAACTTCAGTGTCCAACACAGAATTCAGAGGCTAAAAGAGCTTCTACAAGGCTAAGTTCCCTTTTCCACTGAAAGAACTCGGAATTTATCAGAACCATAAAACTATAGCATCACAGATAATATTTCCAAAGTAACTACTTGAGGAATGTCATAATTCAGCATGGTAATTAAACATACCACGTCAGTGAGATTTAAGCAAGCCTATAAAGTTAAGTTTTGTGTACTTAATTGCTACCCTGAGTGGGAGGGGGAGATCTAAATCCAGTATATAAATATTAACTGTAATATATTACAGCAAAATTATTTCAGAAACATTCCATAGAAATACCTCTGTGCTTCATTATGCAAATATCCAGTCAGAAATGCCTTGAAGGGATTCTTAAATTGGCAAGGATACAGTTTCCATTATACCTCATCCAAAACAGCTGAAGGTTGGCAGCTAAATTTCCACACAACGCTGAAGATGAGGAAAAACAACAACAAACCTTTGAGAGATGCCGTTTGCCTCTGCCATGTTCTATAAAGACAAATGCCAACAGAAACCACATTTGTTCTTACTGTACCACAGAATATGAAATAACAGCAATAAGATTCAAAACAGCCTACGGGACAGATTCAGTGTTGATGCTGGTCACCTACACAGAGAATTCATAATGGCCTTTAGGTCTCCAGATTCCCGTAACGTGACCCTAGAAATCCTTGCTGAACTCCCACTAGCCTCTGAAGGCCTGACAGACTCCACAGAGAGAGCAAACCACAATCTCTGTGTCAAGTGAGGTCCCATAATACCTGAAAGGGCAGTTTGGCATTTCTGTATCTTGTATTTGATAAGACAAAGTAACTGGAAGTATTTGATCAGAATTCAGAAATCAGGCATCCCTCTGCTTAAATAAGTCTACCATAACTTTGGGTTTATGCAGAGATTATTTTGTTCTCTTCCTGGATATTTATTTAAAGCAGATCTTAAAGGATTTTAAGAAAAAAAACTTCCTCATATATTGAACAAAGTGCATATTGGAGGTAATGTGACCCACTGTTAGGTCAGTTTCTCAGGAGAGAGGACACAAATATGGGTTTAACTGCAATTTCTTTCATGTAGAACAGTGGCATACTCACAGAAGGAAAAGCCAAGAAGCCTCTTCCCCAGAAGAGGGGAAGCTTCTGTAAGCTGCAAGGGTACGATTTCTCTTCTGCTTTCTCCCAGGCTTGTCCAACGCTCAGTATAAATGTGATCACTGTGCACCATGAGAAGCAAAAGAGCATGTACCATTGCAGCCAAGCTTGGAAGGGTGTGGGCTCAAGGACTTCATTTGTGATGTGTAGTGGAAGGTACAGGCTTGAAACCTCTACAATTAACGAGTGGAAGCTAAGTCCTCACATACTGGTGAAATGGATTATCATGCAGGGGCACACAGAGATATTACAAGAAAAGAGTGACTTCTTCCATTCCCTGTCCCACTTCAGTATTTTAAGAAAGGCTTTGGGCATGTGCCTTCAGAAGAGGAATGCAGAGACCGTGGAGCTGGGGTGGAAAATACCGTATTTGGGCAGGCCTGAGAGCATCCCCCAGGTCTCCTCACACCCAGCGTTACCTGCTGCGTAATTCAAGGTCAATGCAAGTGGTGTGACAGTGTCTGGTCAGCTCTTGCTTACTTCCTTGTCTGGCTCAGTCCTGCCTTGTGACAGTCAGTTCTCCTTGTACACCGCGTGGGGAACACACGCATCTAACATGACGTCTACCTTAAGGCCAAGCATACTAGAGACACGTCGACTTTCTCAGTGTCAAAGGGCAGATCAAGCCCTGTATGACACGAACAACATTTTCAAAAGTAGCACAGGTACTTATGTCTCTAAATTATTCACCAGATTATTTTATATGCAGGGAAAAGATGCATGAAGTTATTCCTTTCAGTCCATACGAGATGAGCCATATTTCAGAACTGGTAAGTATCTAAAGGCTGAGAATAAGAAATCCTTAATAGAGTGAACATACTGTGGAATATGGAAATAGTTTTGTGACTGCCATTTTCTTCAGCACTACAATTTCTATAGCATTGCACTAAAAAAGACTTTAGACAGAGCACAGGCTCAAAACTCTAGCTCTTGCAAGTAAGTTTCTTCTCTTGCAGCCATCCTTTAGAGAAGTCTGAATCACCAGGAAAATGATGAAAATTCTTATAGAGGACTTGAAAAGGTGACAGATAATGAAACCACTACACCTACAAAAAAGGAGGACATATAAAGGATTTTTTTTTTTTTGCATTCACAGAACTGGCAATATCAAATAAAAGCAGAAAGAAACTTGATGCACAACATGTCCTATTCTCCTGAAGTTTTGCAGAGGAGACAGGGAAACTCTGACTCTTTTTAAAAGAAGGTTTTGTAAACCTGAATTCATAAAACTTGAAGAAAAAAAATCCTGCTATTTCTTTCAAAAGGAATTTGTTTCAAGAAGGTAGGAGAACCTAAACCCACAGAATATTTGCAAGTTGAAGGATGACTTGCAGAAGCCTCTTACTGCAAACTAACGACTTCTGCCAAACCTTGATCTGCATGCGTGAGAATGTTTTCTGCTGTAGGAAGCTGAAGAGGCAGTACTGCCTGACCTACCACCACTGGACTGGATACACACACTTAGATGTGGGGAGGGGACTCACAAGGGCTCACAAAGACACTTGCCAAATGTCAAATGTTGTTCCAGTGCTCCACACCTGCTTCTGCAACAGCAACCCAAGACTAAACACAGTGATGTAAAATTAAACTTTTCAGGGTTCTGTCATTGTAATTTGAATCTTTGGGGACTGATTTTGCTTTTAACCATTTCCTATCTCTCTGGATGCGCAGGAACACAAGGCAGTTTTGTATGTGAGCCACGTATCTGTGTCTGTGAATGTGTATACCCATCCAAATGCTTGGCTGACAAAAAAGTGGTCACTATACGGTACACAGGGTTTTAACCAATACAGAAGTTGGTCATGGTAGTGTTAAAAGCATAATGCTACAAAGCCAGGAAAGACAAAGCAGAATGCATAATGAAGTGTGGGTGGGTTTTTTTCCTGCTAGTAATTACATTTGCATGAGAACAACTCCAACCACTATCATTTATCATTTCTGGCAATGAAAATCTACGCTTGCATGCTTACAGATTCTGTGCAATTGAGAATCCTACTGCAGCATTAGAAATGTTTGTTTTAACTTATTACAATATCCTTGAGAAGTCTTCAAGAAATATTAACACATACGGCTACGTCTCTTGCAGTACTTTGTAATTCACTGAGCACATGAGATTGACAGGCAATAACGATGCACCTGGCTGCCAGCCTGATCCCCGTAATGACCTGCATTTCACAGTTGTTAACACAGTTATCAGAGTCACACCATCACCATCATTTTAAAGAAACAAAGTGGGAATGACAGCAAAATGCTTTTTTTGGGACAAAACCCCAGCCCACAACAACAACAAAAAAATCCCACCTATAAATTATAACCAAACCACCTGAAACTCACCCTTTAATAACAACATTCTCAATACTCATTTTAATATGATTTTTTTCCCAGTGAGTTTTATGACTTATACTAAGATGCAAGGTGCAGCAGGATTTTCACTGGGGTGCAATTTTTTTCAAAAACTTATGCTCAGAGAATCAAACCTCACCAGGTTAATTAATGTGCACAAAGTTCAGGTGGAATTATTTGTATCAAAATAACTTCTGAAAGAATGAACGCTTGCAAACATACTGGATGGTTCATGCTAATACACAGAAGATAATGAAAACACAGACTTTAGAAGTAAAACTTATGAAGAACCAACTATAAACCAGAACATGATCTTGTTTGCAATCTTTTCATCTCACTCTTTGAAACTTTTCATCATCCCAAGGAATTTACCTTCTTTATAAGGTTGAGAAGTATTAGGCCCCCAATCAGAATTTCATCTGAATGCCTTATATACAGCTTTCCAGTGGAGTAGTAAAAATTCCTGTGTTCAAAGCTGCTAGCAAACAAAATGTCACAATTTTATATTTTAAGGCTTAGTACCTTCCTTCAAAACGAACGCGGTACCTACTCTGTGCCCAAGCGCTACTTGTGCATATACAGAAACAATGAATATATGTGATTATTTTTTTTATTGAGTCCTTGCAAATTTGGAAGTAGGAAAGGGCATCCAATGTCAACTCCTATGTCAAGATCCAGGCTGGTAGAAATGATGATCTACTTAATACTTCACCTTCTACTTTGCTCATTCTAAAGCTAAAGCTGAGGGAGGCACAAAGTAGGTTTTTTCAAGGTTCTTTCACAGTTCCTGGGACTCATTTTCCTTTAACAAGTTTTACAGCTCTTGGGGTGCTAAGAAATAACATAACAGTTCCTTTCATAGAAGCCTGTATCCAACTACTCCTGTTCCCAGCTTAATATTTCTCCTTTACCCCGGGTACCTACACTGAGCAATGATGGGAGGCCATGACAAACTCCCACAGACGTGGTGCTTTCTGGGCAGTCTGACCTGCCAGTCATCTTTGAAACAAAATTGTTCTGATTCTCTCTCCACTCACTACCTGTTTTTAAAGTAACAGAAAGGTCACTGTAACCTCCAAATAAAATACAAAAGCATCCATTAACACAAAGTGCTTCCCATCTTCAGATTTTATAAAAAAAAACGGTTGATGTTTCCCACTGATTCCTGGCAGAATCCTATTTTTCAACTCTCAGAAACAAAACTATTTCAGCCAGCAACTGGTGATTAATCATGACCAACTGTCACACCTAATTTAACTTTAATTCTATGAAAAGGTTGTCTATACAATCCAAGGTGAAAATACACATTTTAATGTGCAGATAAAGAAAGTGCAACACCATGCTCAGCATCCATCAATTATTTTTTTTCCATCAAGAAACTAATTTTGTGGGTTTTAAACTATTAAAAATGATTGCTTCTTTTTAGGAAGCTATTTCCAAACCCACACAAAATACAGACATATTCAGCATTATTTTTCAATTGCTTTCAATTATTTCTATTTCTTTCAAATAAGTCCTCGCAGTTTACAGTACTACACTCAGTGCTTCAACTGAGAGACTGAATCTTTAGGAAGAATTAACCAGATGTATTTCCCTCTGTATACTATGGATATCTTATCAAAAAACTTCCAAAGCAAAAAAAAAAAAAGCAAAAAAACCTGCTTGTACTTTTGAAGTAGGAGCTTGAGGCACATTTTGACTATATTTTTTAAAAAAGACAGACAGATGGAAAACTGAGGGAAGCTATCATAGCACAACAAAGTGCCAGGTACAAAAGGAAGAGACCTACACCACCACACTGCTCTACTGAGCTGATACAGTCACGTACGTATCCTTTTAGAAATGGTAAAACTACTGATGCAGTGTACTTTGATGCAGTGTAATTCAATGCAGTGGATCTCTCCTCTCATCCTAATTTTCAGTGATGTCCCTTTTTGTATCTGTCCTGAAAAAGATGATTGCAGCAATTTGTTAGTTGTAGTCACTATTCATTCAATGCTTGGATTAAGTACACAGCACATTTCACAAACCCAGACTGATTTGGATTGGAAGGGACCTCAAATGTCATCTAGTTCTAACTTCCCACCATGGGCAGGGACACCCTTCCCCTAGCCCAGGCTGCCCAAAGCCCATCCAGCCTGACCTTGGAGGGGGCAGCCACAGCTTCTCTGGGCAGCCTGTGCCAGGGCCTCACCACCCTCACAGGGAAGAATTCTTCCCAAAACTCATCTGAATCTCCCCACTTTTAATATAAACACATCACCCCTTGACCTATCACTACACTTCCCTGTCCCTCCCCATCTTTCCTGTAGGCCCCTTTAGATAGTGGAAGGCTGCTGTAAAGTTCTCCCTGGAGTCTTCTCTTCCCCAGGCTGAACAAACCCAACTCTCTCAGCCTGTCCTCACAAGAAAGGTACTCCACCCCGCTGATCTTTGTAGCCCTCCTCTGGACTCCCTCTAACAGCTCCATGTCTTTCTTGTGTTAGGGGCCCCAGAGCTGGAGACAGAACTCCAGGTGGTGTCTCATGAGAGCAGCGGGGCAAAATCATCTCCCTTGGCCTGCTGGTCACACTGATTTTGATTCAGCCGAGGATACAGTTGGCTTTCTGGGTTAGCAGCACACACTGCCAGATCATGTCAAGCTTTACATCAATCAACACCCCCAAATCCTTCTCCTCAGGGCTGCCCTCAACACTCTCTCCCAGACTGTAGTTGTGCTTGGGATTGTGCTTACCCACATGCAGGACTTTGCACTTGGTCTTGCTGAACTTCAAGCAGTTCACATGGGCCCACCTCTCCAGCCTGTCAAGGTCCCTCCTGATGGCATCCTTACCCTCTAGCATGTCAACCACACCAGATAGCTTGGTATCACTGGCAAACTTGCTGAGCGTGCACTTGAACCCACTCTCCATGTCTCTGATAAGATATTAAACAATGCTGGTCCCAGTACTAACACCTGAGGAACACCACTGGTCTCCATTTGGACATTGAGCCATTGACCACAACTCTTTGAGTGTGACAGTACAACCAATTCCTTATTTACCAAGTAATCCATCCAACAAATCTCCAATTTAGAGGCAAGGATATCATGCAGGACAGTGTCAAATGCTTTGCATAAGTCCAAGTAGATGATGTCTGTCACATTTCCCTTATCCACCAATGCTATAATCCCACCACAGAAGGCCACCAGATTTGTCAGGCATGATGTGCCCCTAGTGAAGCTACGGTGGCTGTCATCAATCACCTCACTACTTTCCATGTGCCTGGGCACAGTTTCCAGGAGGATCTGCTCCATGAACTTGCCAGGCACAGAGGTGAGACTGACCTGCCTGTAGTTCCCCAAGACTTTTTTATTTCCTTTTTTTTTAAAATGGGAGTTATCTTTTCCCTTTTGTCAGCAGGAACTTCACTGGCCTGCCACAATTTCGGAAGTATGATGGGAGAGCAGCTTAGCCACTTCATCTGCCAGTTCTCTCAGGACCCGCAGATGCATTGTGTCAGGACATATGGACTTGTGCATCTTCAGGTTCCTTAGATTATCTCAAACCTGATCTTCCCTTACAGTAGGAGGTTCTTCATTCTCTCAGTCCCTGCCTTTGCCTTGTGTCCTGGGCAGCTGACTACAGCCCTTGCTGGTGAAGAATGAGGCAAAATATTCATTGAGTACCTCAGCATTCTCCATATCCTGGGTAACCAGGTGTCCTATTTTGTTCTGGAGTGGGCCTACATTTTCCCTTTGTCTTCCTATCTCTGACATAAATATAGAAACTTTTCTTGTTGTCCTTGATGTTCCTGGCCAGATTTAATTCTATAAGGGCTTTAGCTTTCCTAACCTGATTCCTGGCTGCTTGGAGAGCTTCTCTGTGTTCCTCCCAGGCTAACTGTCCTTGCTTCCAATCTCCATAGGGTGGAAAAAAACAATCCTGGAGAAACTGTCAACTTCTCAGGTAATATCTGTCCATCAGAGTATCCCTCCTTATAGCTGCTTCTGGAAAACTCATATGCTTACTCATACTTTAAAAAAAACATGAGGATCCAGAGTCGAGGTGAGGGTTATTTATGTTTCCTTAGCCCCCAAAATGTTAAGCAAGCAGTGTGGTCAGACAACATGAGGCTTTGTTCATCCCCATCAGATTCACTCTCACTGTGTTTGTTTTCAGTCTACATCCAGAAAGCCCCATAGGCAGTAGGTGGGAAGTAAAGCGCAGAAGCCTCACACTCAAATCCTGAGGTGAGATCATGGCACCCCATCTCAAAAGCAAACTACCACAAAGCATGATAACATTTCTACCCTAACCTTTGTAAGACTCTTAGGAAAAAAAAAATAAATATATAAAAGAAGGACAAGCATCCAATTATTTTTACCATGTCCTGCCCCAGGCTGGGGGTGTATCCATCTCATTGTCTTATGTCCCTAGAGAGAGGATGACAAGGACTGGAAAATCCCTCAGAGGGTATGGGAACTGCTGAGGATGAAGTGGGGGCTTGGCCAGACCTCAGCTGTTATTCGTGTTTTCCTCATAGTTTGTCCAATAAACAAGACTTCACAGTTTGCATGTGAGAATAGGATCCATCCACTCCTGCTCCCTAAGTCAGGGTCATTAGGACAAAATTACAGTAGAGGAGAAATGAGTATGTGGTGTACACAGAAACTATTACATCTTTCTCTTCTTTATTACATAACCCCTTTTTCCTTAAGGGATGAATATCAACTAGGTTTGTGCTATAAAAATAGTATCTGCTAATTTGAGGTACCTTCTGCACAGCAACCTTGGAGAAAAAATGCTGGCATCTACACAAAAATCAAAGACATTTCCTATTTTAAATTAATTATCTCCATGACACTACTTTAGGCTTTGGGAAATCAGTTACAGAGCGCATTTTACTCGAAGGAGGCTCCCTCAGGTAACACAGGAGCAGGTAGTTTTTAAAAACCCCTCTTACTAAATTAAACAGAAAGGATCTCAGAATTGCCAAATGCTAAAAGCGTACAAACTCCCAGTGGCTCCCTGTCAAATGACTGACCAGGAGTAGAGTGCACAGCAAGCAGGGAGTGGAGTTCGCCAGGCCTGAGGTCACATCAATGAAGAAGCAAAACTACTTCCAGATAAGTCAGAATAATTTTCTCCATCTTTGGAATGAAGTATTGCCACCATCCTCATACCAGTTCCTCACTCAAAACAGAGAGATATAATTGAACCCTGTGATACCTTCATCATTATCAATACACGGTTTTAGTTTTCATCATAAATAAGAGTAGCAGTTAAAAAGAGGAACACCACAAAATATATCACAGGATGTAACACTGACTAAAAGTTGTTTTGTTTTTTTTCCCAAGGGATCTGTAAAGTCAAGTTTGAAGAGAAAACACGGTCAAATTGATAGAACATCACAAATATGGCTGTGGATCTGTCCAAATCAATGAAGTTACCAATTTTCTCTAATTAAAATGTTTTGGTCAAAAAATATCTGACTTTTACATATGAGCCCAAAACCCTTTTCCTAACAGAAGGATGAACTCTGTACAACTGCAATGCATAAAGCAATGACTGCCAATTCTCAGTGCAGCCCAAACCACTGCCTTGTAAAAACATTAACAACTCAAAATACAGCTACCTAGAGTGCTAGAAGATTTTCTGGATAAAAATACATAAAACAGTGTAACTGGTAAGGTCTGAAGGTTGACAGTTTAAAAGATCAGTCAGAAAAGCACTTGATTTGTATAAAATAAAAAATACATTTATATGTATATAAAAATAAAAATACTTTCCCAGGTAGGCAGCAGAAGCGTGAATGGCATGCATTTTGTTCACACTGTCTTCTACTCCTGAGAATACTGTACTACAGTGGTGCTAAGATGATAACTTGAACAATGGTTGAAGCAAGCCATCGTTTTCCAGAAAGTAAACCCAAAAATTTAATTACAGCCAACATTTCTCAAGCAGTTAAACATTTTAACTAAGTTTCTATAACTGCCAAGCACTACAGCTAGTTGACAGATACCTGTCACATCAGTAAAATAGTGCTGGAAAGCATTATAAACCATTGTTATAAGAAACTGGCTCTTGATCAATTTAACTTTCTATTTACAATTCATTAAAATATCCAGTAACCATTTATTAAGCCTTAATAAATTACAGCCAGATATAGCAGTAACCTTTAATAATGTGACATGCTGGTGAACAGAGAAGCGTTAAAAGAACCTTTTAGTCCCTGGAATAAAGACCTTCAGGTAAGGTCTTCAAGTCACTGCTAAATGCTACACAAAAGCCGATACGTTTCTCCAGCTACAGCTGTGTCATGAGTCATCACATCATCATATCTACATTATACTGTCTACCTCATATTGCTCTGGCAGCATGACAGCTGGAAATGAGCTAGGGATTATCCAGAGAAGAGTCAGCCAATTACCACCCCTCAAAGGTCCAAGCTATGATTTTTTTACCTATCCCAAGTGCAACAGATTTGACAGGAGTTGCAGAAATGTTCTCCCAATACTAATGGCCAGGTAGCTGCCTGATCCCCAGTCTATCACCATTGCAGACAACGATATGGCTCTCTAGTCAACCCGTTAATGAAGTTCAGCTCCATTTCAGGTGAGAATAACCGACTCAAAATCCTTTCCAAATCTCACCTTTCAGCTCCATTTCAGGTGAGAATAACCGACTCAAAATCCTTTCCAAATCTCACCTGGCCCCTCTGTCCTCTGGATAGGTCACTACTCTGTTCTACTGTTTCAGTCAGTCCAGAGACAGATCAAGAATCCCATCAGTGAATCCCGCAGGCACCACTTCAGGCACATTTGGTTCATGGTTTTCTCCACATTTCTGGACCCATAACTTTCAGTCAAATTTCCCAGCCATGTGTCTCGGGAAAAGTCTTGCTTACACTTGCAGCATCTGGCTTCTAGTATCAAACTAACTCCCCTGACACAGCTTTCCTTCTGGTGATGCAGGAGCTCATTTATGTTTATTCGTTGTGGTTTTACGTGATGCCTGAGCATCTCCTGAAAAGTACCTATACACAGCTACTACACCCACATCCTCAGCTATTTTGTGCAATGCTACTAAGATTGTTTCTTTACTCTTTTGTCCAGCTACTTCTGGTGCCTTTGCAGTGTAAGGAAAGTTTCTTCCTAGTCTCTCTGCACCAAGATTATCTTTTCCAGCTAATACTTAATTCTCACAACGTTTGTGAGAATAAACTTTATCCTCACAGATGTCTCATGGCCTGTCCTGTCCCACCCCATCCCACCACGATTATCTGCAAATATTTGCACTGTCACATATACCTTCCAGCTGGAGAAGTCATCACAGAAAAGTTTCAGCTTCCTTATAGATTAAAGCTTTTGTCCGGTTCTGTCACAAGTCACCCCAAGTTTCCACACCCAGCTACAGGTTCCCAAGCTTTGAGTGAGACAGTGTTCCTCAGCTGTTGTTCTTCTCAGATCTATTTCTGAGCCATCCTGGCCAGGGCCATCACTGGGTTTGCAGAGCAAGGCCAGAGGAGCTTGTCTCTCCTCTTTAACTCCTTCTTTACCATGGCAGCTTTGGCAAAGAATGCTACAGACACAAAATTGTTGAGAGGCACATTAAGACGCAGCTGAATTTATAAACCAAATGCAAGAAAACAAGTACTGGTCATGTAGGTATTGAATTACTCCCAGCCTTATTGTCCTTTTCACATGGACTATTGTTTCTGCTTGAAAAGTAATTATGTTTAAAGCATGGGGATTTCTTGTAGAGTGAGATGCTATTTCATGGGCAACAGATAAATTTAAAAGGCTGATTTAGTCTACAGGTCCCTTGCTAATAGCAATCCCAGGGAAAAAATCCTGAAACAAATCTAAGATTCCCAGCCATATAGTGCCTGCAGTCGACTGCTATGTCTACCTAAGCCACCAAAGCAAGTCATAGAATCACTGAATCATTATGGTTGGAAAAGACCTCCAACATCATCCAGTCCAACCATCGCCCTACCACCTACATTACCAACTAAACTATGTCTCTAAGAACCTTGTCCAGCCTTTCCTTAACACCCCAAGGGATGGTGACTCCGCCACCTCCCTAGGCATCCCGTTCCAATGCCTGACCACTCTGAGAAGAAATTTCTCCTCATTTCTAACCTGAACCTCACCTGGTGCAACTTGCAGCCATTCCCTCTTGTCCCATTGCTACTTATCTGTGAGAAAAGGCTGACCACCAGCTCACCACACCCTCCTTTCAGGTAGCTGTAGGGAGCGATAAGGTCTCCAGAGCTTCCTCTGCACTAAACAGTCCCAGTTCTCTCAGCCACTCCTCATAAAACTTGTGTTCCAAGTCTTTATATTGGAGATGACCAATCTGCCCTGGGCATACTCCTGCACCTATTCTGGGAGATGGAGAAAAGTTGGGACACTCCAGAGGCTTCCCAGGAGTCCTTCTCCACCAGAGCAGGGGGAAATTAGGCAGCGCAGAGAGCTCGCTGCCATGGCAGTCCAGTGGCACCCATTTCATTACACCACCATCATTTCCTCCCAAAAGCAGTGGTTCAGCTTAGCCAGCAGCCCCAGTAGTAGCACAGCCACACTGCTCATCAAATACAGAGCAGTTCCAGCCACTGCATATGTAATATATCCATCACATATATATCTCTTGCATTTGAAAAGCTTCACAGCCACCCTCTTGACAGCTTATCCTTACTTAGAAGGATTCAGCACATGATGTCTTTCTTCTTATATCTGCGTCCAGAATGCTTTAAGGATTCAGATATTCAGCATTTGCACCTACAATTTTCGTTCTCCAAACTTTGAAAAGCTACAGAGAATGCTTTCAAAATTACATCTGAACCAGGAAGATCAGAAACAGAGAAACAGACTTGGATGTGCTCATTGGCACAGACACCACAAAAGGAGCAGCTGAAGAGAGGCAAGCCAAGAACAAAACCTTAATGTAGTTCATGATTCAAGGAGGTGGTATTAGATGAGAAAATGCTCCAGTAATACGCTGAATCCATTAGCAACTCCAAATCAGACAGACAGTCCCCATGGATTCGTGTCACAAAACCTACATTTACAGGAAGACTATTCCCCTTTGCAGGGAAGGCTTACCAAGAATAAAACCCCTTGTAATGAATACCAGCAGAGAGAATAAATTACCATAAATTCTTTGTATTTCAGCTGCACAGATAATAATGTGGGTATGAGCTTCACGCTCTCCGCACGAGAACAATCCTGAATATCCTGATGACACCCTGATCACAAACAAGGATGAAGAAGCTTTAATGCAACCAGCTTCTCTCTCTTCCACTCACACAATCCATCGTTGCTGTTCTGCTTATTTAAGACAACGTTCATCTTGGAATAGTAGGTCTGATTTTGTTCATCTCGACACCTAATTAAAAAGCAACACTTGGCAGTGTAACTATGTCTCCTCCACACACAGGTTTTCAGGAAAAGATGAGATTTTGAGACCCTTTCTTACACATGACTGAATTTCCCAGATACATAATTTAAATATCCACTTCATAAAACATGTAGCAGATATGTTTTCCAGAATGTTATGTTGATGACAGAGCATTAGCTACAATTTTCCAAGTCTTTAAGATGTTTATGGTGCGAACACAACTTTATTCATCTTTTGCTACATGCTGTAAAGTTACCTTCTGAACTACTACTGTGCTTTACCTATTTTATATTTATTGTTTAAATTGGAAGAACAAGGGTTTCCTTGCTCTTGTAACTTCAGATCTCACAGAAGAATCGGAAATTTGAGACTGTTTCTTCGAGTGTCTTGCTGCACTCTTCCTTGTACTGTTCACAATATTTTTTTAAACTATGGAAGAATCTGTGTAGTAAAAATGAATCTTTGCTAAAAAATCAAGTTTAGATTTTTTTTTTCCCCATATAGGTTTACAACAATCCAAATGTGACTGGTTGTAGAGAACATGACTGCTCGGTTATTTATCTCACTCTTATAAGGAAATTAAAATTAAGAATTTCTCTTTCCTAGATTGTGCAAATATTTTATTGTAATTATTTGGGACTTGAATTATTGCATTAGCTCTAATCTCTAGCTTCAGTACAACAGCAGACATTGAATATATGTGTCCATGTAAGTGTATATATATACACATATATACTGATCTAAACACATACATCATCCATTTTTTATGGTCTTCAGGTGCTTTAATATTTTCTACAACACCAAAAATTAAATGCTCGACGTAAGGGTTTTTTTAAAATTGAATTTATTCCTACACCCCTTGGGGAGCAGCGCATAGGCTGTGAATAGTCCAATGCCACACAATGGATAACAGTATTTCCATCTAAACATTGGCTAAACTATTTTAACTCAAAAGACTTAACTCAGTTAAACCATTCAGATCTCAAAATTTAGATTTAGTTTCCTAAGTTACTGCAGCTTGGCAAAGATAACCCCTTTCACCTCATTAGGCTTATGCAAAGAGTTTTCCTGATGTCACTACCCATTACATCATTAAGTTTTGGTGGAATTTCCATCTTGAGTCTGCAGATTGTTCATGATAAATTTGCCAGGCACTTGGTGTGATTTCCTCAGCTTTTAGCCAACCTCTACCTACACTTGCAATTCTAAAGTTTGTTTCTAAATAATAATTGTCTGTCCTATACTTCTGCTATTCACCATAAATTCTGACATCTTCAGCTATTCTGTCTCCATCTCTTAAGGCATGAGCTCCAGATATCAAAGAATCACAGAATTGTAGGGGTTGGAAGGGTATCATAGAATATCATCTCTCAGAGACAATTGATACAGATGTACAACACATTAGAGAAAGATATCTTGTTCTTGGATAAGAAATGTGAAAATTTTGGTTCAAACCACTGCTTTTCTTCTTTCTGTGCAACCAATCACAAGGAACCTCAAGTGTTAACAGAATAAAAGAAGTGAAATTAAATCATACTCTGATTCTCAAACTCAGGCATATAGTCAAATCTCGATCAACGAAACAACTGAAAATGTATTTATTGATCAGCTTGAGGAAATAAGCAGAAAACTCTATCGATAAAGAAACTGTGAAAATTCTTTCAGCTAGCCACAAATCACTCAAATGCCTGGAAACACAATGTTTCAAACAGCTTCATCTCTTTTGGGATGTGGACACAAAATTGCCACTGTGGGACAGCCTATAGGAACCACTATAAATACAAACCAGCTTTGCTTTTTCCAGTATCATCCCTCTGCTGTTTCCTTTTTATGGTAACACGGATGGTAACATTTGCTGTGAAAAGATCAGAGGAAATGCCACTCACCTCATTATGCTATAACTAATGATGATTAAACAGACTGGGGAGGGGAAGCTCATTACAGTAATTTTTTGGCTCCTGAGTAATTCCTGAACAATACTCACACAGTGAATGAGTGTAGAAGGGAACATACTGTTGTGCTGAGTGCTACCTTTGGTGGGACAATACACTGGGAATGTTAACTTTGGCCCTAATTTATTCTGAGGCAGCTACCGGTTAGCTTTCATCTTATGCAAGTTTAAAACTGCAACACAAAGAGACCAGTTTGTTACCTTTGCAATGGGTATTTAACTATTTGGCTCCAAACCTTCACCAAGTATAAATCCACCAAAAGTGAAAAAAATAACAGGCACTAATATATGTTCCACTTTTACATACTTGACTTTTTATTTTAGTTCTTTCTTCTTGGCATAACCAAGAATTCTCTATTTTACAAGGAAGCGTAGCTGAAAGAAGGTGCTGTCAAAGCAACTTCAGAGTCATCTATACTCAGTTGGTGTCCCACAGATGCACTTGTCACCTTTTTTTTTTTGCTACCCATGGCGTCACTGGAACCTCTGACAAACTGAACTAGCGCCTCAGCACATTGAGCTGGAGTTCTGGCATGGTGATGCATGTACAGACACAACATGCAAATGACTTCAAAACAGTCCACAGCCTGCATGACTAATGCCCACTGAAGAAGGTTCAACCTTCCCTACTGTCCACTTGCAGAAATCAGGAAGAAGTTTGGAAGTCAGTTCCCCGATCTGTTGGGGATCCATGAAAAAGAAATACCCTGGACTTACTACTGCCTTTGGGGCCACCTCTACCCAGCTACTTATTTGCAAAAGTAGAGGCGCTTCTTTTGCCAGTGAGGAAAAAAAGACCACCACCAAAACACAGAGTAGTGTGGAACAACACAGTCAGTCTGAAACATGCATTGAAAAATCAAACTGACTCGGTTGGAACAGTTAACTAACATCTGACTGACAGCTAAATTCAGATCTGAAACCTTGAAGAGAGCTGCAAAGCTCATTACTGAGTACAACAGATCCCAACCAATCCAACCTCTCCATTTGGGTACACTGTGAGGATGTGAAGCCCATGAAGAATAAAGTCCCATTTTTGTAGGGATTAAGTGAAAATTGGATGAAGATTTTCTGTTATGTTGGGCAAAGGGATCTCCACACTGTGCTACTGCCACAGATGCAACAGAAGAGAAGGCAGTCTCACTCCCCGGGGCTAAAGTTACTACCTCCATGCAGCTGTCAGCCAACACAGAGCATCTGCTGTGCAATACTACACAGCATATGCACGTAAGAAGTGGCTCGTGTCTGTAGCAGCTCCTGCTGCTGGCAGTTTGGTGGCCTTGCCTGAACCATCCTGACATGGTCCGTAACGGCAGCGTAGAAGAGGGAACTGTATTCTTCTACAAAGGGAGCTTAGGTACTTCCTAAGGCGTAACATACTTTCTACTTGCTTCTGCCAACATTTGGAAGGGCTCCTGCTGCCTTGGAACCTCTGTAATACTGAGAAGAAGTGGCCATCAGACCCATTTATCACTGTGTTACACAGCTTCAGAGCAAAAATGGAGACAGAATGTGATCAGTCTTCTCCACTGCTGAACTTCCCATGGTACTCTCACCAGCACTGCACTTCTCTGCATTTTTTTTTTCTATTGTAAACCAAAACCTAACACAGAATCCCTTTTTACTCTGTTCCTTCTCATTCTTTGAGCAAACAGCAATGAATCAAAGTCTTGGTTTGTTTCTTTTTGAAGCCTGCAATTTCTTTTTACTTGCAAGGATTTCTTTTATTTTTTTCCCCCTAGTAAAAAAGAACTGCTCATATTAGGTATCTGCTCAGGTTGTGATGCTTTCTCTCAGTTACTAACTGCTTTTAGCTCAGTGGAACAAGAACTGGGATAATTTATGCTTAGGATCAGCAAAACAGAGTCCTGTCCCACAGGTACCGCAACCATATCAAGATACCTTAGGTTTACAGATATTTATGTACATGTATATAAGTATGTCACTAAAGTGAAAAAACACCATGGCACTGGAAAACTTGAAGTCCTTAAGATGTGCCCTCCATTTGGCTTCTGGGGAGAAGGCAATGATACAGCAACTTAAGCCTCGTAACGTGGTAAGAAATTTCATCTTTGGTATTCCTGACTGCCTTGTGCAACAGCCAACAACAACATGCCCACCATATCTCTGCAAGGCTGCACTGGTCTCTGACAGGTCACAAGACATTCTGGATGCCCAAAAAAAAGAAATCTAAATGCTGGAAACAATTTCTTCTGCCAGACAAAGCTGTCAAATTCTAGTTCATTAAAAGCATAAATGTTTCCTTGAGAGCATTGTGGATTTGAATTCTGTTTTATTGGTGACATTTACCAACGCACTATGGTAATTCAGTCCCTTGAATAGCAGGTATTTCTTTGCTAAGCATCTTTATTCACCACTGAGAAGCTAAGGCAGAGTGAGCCTGTTAGATGAGACATCTCCAGTAACAAGTTTTTTCCTCACAAAATTATGCCTACTGTTTGCCTCTCTAATCAGTCTGACCTGGAGTAATTTTTCTGCCCCAACACACATTGAGGGAAGTCTCCTTTTCTACAGAAAACCTCATTCCCAGCAGCATTAATGAAAACTACAGATGAGCAGTTCAAAGGCCAAGATATAGAAGTTACAGTGGTGACTTATATAATACTTCCCCTTTCTCTATACTACCAACTTTCTGGGCTCAATTTTCACCCAGAGCTATGTCGAAGACAGTCTTAAAAGTTTCCTAAATATTAGGGGAGTAATGTTCTAAAGCAACCTCCCAAAAGAAGAATGGAAAAGGATGAACATCTTTAAAACTTCATACACTCACAAGAGTGAGGGAATAGTATGGTGCCTGTGGTAACGGTGAGTAACTCAATTTGATGATGCAGAAAGTCCCATTCATTTATATTTCTAGTAAATTCAAGGGGTTTTAACATAAAACCTGTACTTACTTTCAAAGTGAGCAATCAGACTTTCCTTTAAGGGAAAAAAATGTTAGGAAAAAGTTCTGTTTGCTCCCAACTCACATGAGGTTGTCCCTTTGGGATAGTCTTTACCCAAAGTAGTCCTCCACCTGCATCCCTGGAGCAGCCCTCTGCCTGGGCCAACAAAACTCCCACAGGGCATGCAGGAAGGGCAGCAGAAATGGTTGGTTACCTCTTGTCAATTTACTTCCAGCTGCTCAGAGAGATGCTGCAACCTACAGCAAGAAGAGAGACTTGTCTGCTTAGGATTTGTGTGTACAGAGGAACTTCCCAGCAGCAGACATGTGTCAGCACCATCGGAGTAGCGGAGAACGAAATACAGACTGGGCACTACTCCTTTGAGTCATGCTCAGGGACACATCAGGCTGCAAAGATGCAGAAATCTGCCCCAAAATGATGGTTTTCTCCTATCACTATTCCACAGAGTACCTCAGATTTAACAGGTTCCCCAAAGTAGCACATGAGTAAGTCCATCCTTCCCCATCACACCCAAGCACACAAGGAAGCAGGGCCCATTTCCACCCGAAGCCTCACCTTTCAATACCTTCCCAAAACGTCTAGGTTAAGTCCTACTAAATTACGGCAGACTTGATACAGGATAAAAACGTCTCATGAAGTGAGCAGGTTTTAACCCCTACTGTGTAACCCTCGGCAGTTCGGGTCCGTGTTTCTCTTCACATCGCGTGCACCTGTGACCTCAGCGCAAGCAGCATCGGCTTCACCTCCAGCTTCTCTCACATCCCCCCCTTTTCTCCTGGTCTCCCCATGGTCCCCTTCCCCATATGCTTGGCAGAGCTCCAGGAAGCACGGCAGCTTGTGCTCCTGCTGCTTGCTCTCCCAGTTACAGCTCAGCTCTCCTCTGCTCACCACCTGAGCACCCACAGCCCCCCCAGAGCACTCAGGGCTACAGGCCTCACCAGCTGTCTGCAAAGCAAAGAGGTCTGCAATGCATATGGTCTCTTCTACCCCATGCCACCCTTGTTCTTTCTAGGTTCCTCAGGCTTCACCTCCATGCATGTAATTCTGTGGAATTCAGACGCTTTGTTCAAAGCAGTAAAACCTCCCATGGGCACCAGATCAGCACAGGCAGAGCACTGACTTGGCTGCAAAGAAAAATCCTGTGCTCTCACAAGGATGGAAGGATGGGCTTATTTTCTACACTGGCCAAACCTGCAATGTCTGTCCCTCTGTACATATTACATGCTACCCGGCTAGTGCTGTGCTCCAGTCTGCCTCACATCTTCCATGCAGACCTGGGATGCTCATCCAGGTTGGGATCCTAACAGAAACAAAATGTTTTGTGTGTCTGCCCTCTGATGTTTGCTAGAACTATTGGAAACAGCGATGACACTGAAGATGAAGTCATTAAACATTTGCAATGCATTTGCATCCTGCAGCGATGCTGATACTCTGGAAGATGTTTGTGCAACAGCCCATCCACAGGCCAGCCTGGGGTTTCATTATTTACAGCTCAAATGTCTCACCTGTTTCATATTAAAACTGACACCACTTACCAATAAATTACTTTTAATTACTTCAATTCATCTTTAATATATGGAGAGCCTACAGTCTGCCACACAATCATCTTTTTTCATTTTCCCCAGAATACTTTTGAGAGGAGAGAAGTACTTCTGTCCCCATCACACAGCCAGGGACAAAGCACAAAGCCCAAGACAGTTGCTGAACTCCCATGCAAGATGTTCAGCAGGACCTAGCCAAGAACTTCTATAACCCACCCAGCTCCCACTGTATTCAGTTCTGGGCTCCCTGGGACAAGAAAGACAGGGATCTCCTGGACAGAGTCCAGCAAAGGGCTATGAAGATGATTAAAGGCCTGGAGCATCTCCCCTATGAGGAAAAGCTGAAACAATTGGGGCTGTTCAGCCTTGGGAAAAGAAGACTGAGAGGGGATCTCATTAACGTTTATAAATGACTGTGGGACACAAAGGGAAATGGCCAGCCTCTTCTCAGTTGTCTGTGGAGACAGGACAAGGTGCAATGGCCTCAAGTTGGAGCACAAGAGGTTCTGCACCATTATGTGGAAGAACTTTTTCCACAGGGAAGGTGAGGGAGCCCTGGGACAGGCTGCCCAAGGGGGTTGTGGAGTCTCCTTCTCTGAAGCTATTCAAGACCCATCTGGACACCTACCTGTGCGACCTGTCCAAAGGAACCTGTTTTGGCAGGCGGGCTGGGATGATCTCATGAGGTCCCTTCCCACCCCTATGATTCTGTGATTCCGTGAAATCCAGACTTGCTGGGAAAAACACACCCTACATCTCATATGGGCAATAGGTATCAGAGCTGCCCTATCAGGTATCAGCTCCTAACATCTGATAGGTATCAGATAGCTAATGGCCACTTACCACCTCCTTATATGACTGTTTACAGCATTCTATTCACACCTTACATGGGCTGAACAGGATCATATCAGCTTATCTAAGATAAGAGATAATTTCTCTGGGAAGTCCACATATTCTCAAGACCATCAGGGTTGCAGCAGTGCTCCTACTATAAGTAGTACATGCTTGATTTGGGAAGTATTTTTATGTCTTTCTTTCCTATGAAAGTTACACAGAATGGTTAGTATGCTGCTGTACTTCAGATCATCCTGAATAATTAATACAGAGTTTGCCAGTTCCTGAATGTATTAGTGGTGAAGAAATATTGCTTGAACTTGTGAACTGTGATCAGCTTGCTGCAGAAGAGAAAATCTTTTCTCCTCCCTTCATTACTTCTTACAACAATACGTTCAAAGAATTCTTTTGAACTAAACGACAATACTGCAAACTACTAACAGTCATTACATAGAATACATCTGCCTCTTTTGTTCTACACATACACGGTGCTGGAAAGCCTAAACAGCAGTTATGGAAGGAACATCTTCTTAAGAAAAATTAATCTCACTGCCTCTCCTTCAGCGATCATAACGCAGGCACTTACCATTTCAAAGCAATCTTAAAAAACCCTGGCTAAAGGCACTCTTAAGTGCAAATAAAAGAAGTCAGGAGAGGTGAAAAATCTAGAAAGGAAAGAGTCATGTAGCATGTGCTGTTCTCTTGGAGTCCCTGCCAACTTCATTAGCTGCTCCAAACCAGTGATGGAGAAACAGAGGGCTGGGGTTGAGCCCTAGTCTGCCACAGACCAGCTGGGTGACACAGGGCAGGTCACAGCCACTCTTCACCTTCATTTTCTGTTCTGGCAGTCTCTTGCTAAAATATATGTATTTTTAAATAAAAATAAAAACCCCACAAAAGAAAGAACGCATTTAAAAAAAAATTATACTGAATGCATTACAATTACTAAGAGCAATGTCAAAACTTCCCTTGCTGAGAGACTTGTCTACAGCTCTCCCCTGTGGACTCTCTCAGACAGTCTCAGGAAGGGCTGCTCCTGAGGAAGGGCTGCAGTGCCGGAGGTTTATATCCTGCCCTGAAGTTCCCACACGCTAACAGGAAAAAAAGCTCCCAGATTCTGCTTCTACTCTTTAGTCTTTCACCACAATTTGCTTACTGAATCAGAAGAAACACAGAAATCACTTCTAGAAAAATAATGGAAAAAAATTAGAGATGTGGGTAACTTGGATAAACACACGTCCAGTACAAAAACCCACAAAGTACACTTCCAAAACCAAAACAGAGTGCAGGAAGCCAGCGAAACCACACTGACTGCCTATTTACAGAACTTGTTAGCACACTTAGGAGTTTTCTGAATATTCAGAATTAATTTTAGAAAGACAGGGAACCCACCTATGTTCTAAAGACCTTACTAATATTGTTACTGGTGTTTTTTAATTTGTTCAAAGCATGCTGTTGATTCCGCTCTATTACTGTAAACTTATATTTTTATAAACAACTTAATGACCAAAAAACCCCACATAGTTAGAATTACTATGAAGTTAACGTACAGGCTGGCTACTTGCTGTCACATCCAGGGCTGACTCTCCGAAGGAGGGGAAAGTTTCTAATAAGATACTACACGGCTTTGTTGTCAAGACCTTAACACCATTTTAATTTCATGCTTAAAAAGAAGTAATTTGGGCTTCCTTCTTGTAGTTGCTTGTGCATAAAGCAAAGCATAGCCTACATCCAGCCACATTCAGAAATCATCCTCCCAAGCTTCAGGCCCCCTAATTTTTAAGATTACTGCTCATCTCTGTGAATTTGGCCACGCCAACCTGCCTTTTAGGCTTGCTTTATCTCACTGTATCGGAAACATATTGGAAGCACAAAAATCTGTGGCGGCGGAAAGGATCTGTATGCACAGCAGGTGATAAATTATCCTGAGGATACACTCCAAAGCTTTGATGGGCGAAAGGCAGACCACTCAGGTCATTACGCTGTGCGCTGCGTAAGAGCAGTTGACATCTTTATCAGCATGCTCTTATTCTGTTCCCATTATAATAAAATCCAGAATAACTTCACTGCTCTAGGTACGTTAGAAAATGTGTTCCTGCCTCTAAGAAAGACACGTTTCTGTAAGCAACTTTATGCAGTAGCCACAGCTTCCTAAAAGACCTATTCTAGGGGCTAATAAAGGAAAAAACTGAACATGTCCATACATAAATTAGCCACAGCCAAGGCTTTGTAATGCACTGCTTGAAAGGCAATTTTTAAACTATAAAGTGGTTAATTTAGCTGTAAACCTGACCAGCTTACATATTTTGGCAACTTTTTGCTATTGTGCCACACTGTTGTACTTAAGGTAATTATTGCAAATTGGGCAGGTTTGATTTAGTGTGTTGTGCTGGGTGGAAGGGACCACCACAGACTCCTTGGTATGTGCAGCAAACAGCTCAGCACCCAAGGTCTTACAGAAATAAATTTGGAGGGGGGGGAGGAAACACCCCAGTACTTCTCCACTGCACAAAAAGCCATTCTACAATACAAGCAGCTGTAGGAAGAGGAGGCTTGTGGTTGTGCTTACAACTTCAAACGTGGCATTTCTTTACGTTTAACTGGTCCGAATATAAGTTACCATCCCCTATGAGCACAGTACTTCTCACAGGGAGATCTATAAAAATGGCTACTACTTCACATTCTAAATATAGCTTTTGGCTCTTTTTGTCTCTTTTGGGATAGGAAGGAGATAAAAAATTAAAAGAATATATAAAAATTAAAAACCCCTCTTCTTAGTGCAATTTTTAGTAGCTAATGTGGTAGAGAAGATACCTTTTATCTTTTCAGAACTGCTTAACCACTTTCAACATTGCTTTATATATATTATGCATATATATATATATATATATATATATATATATATATATATATCTTTCCAAATACATATTGATAATCACAACTAAAAGGACACCCAGCCAGTAATAATTCAGCTCAAAGGTAAAAGGCACGAGAGATTTATGCATCAAAAAACCCAGGTAACTACAGCACAAACTCTCATCCCTTGTAAGCATTTTAACTGCTATTTAAAAAATTGTAACTGAAAAATGGTGTAGAAACCACACAATGGTGTAAAAAATGGGAATATTTTTGTTCTTAATTAGATAGACTTGATTTAAATTCTAATCATGTCTCAGCATGTATGAGACAACAGTTTCACCCAGCATCCTTCTTGCAAACTGCATCATCAAGTAAAATAATACTTTTCTTCCACAGTTGCTTGTTGGTGGACACAAACATGGAGCTTCACCTAAGCTTGGTAACATGCCATTTCGTTGCTGACCTCCAAAGTGAAGACTCACAAAACTGAAGTGTGATACATATAGAGGGAACTAACCTCATAGTATTTTAAATTTCCTGCATGAAGAATTATTGTCCACTCCTTGTTTGCTGCATAATTTCCCCTAAAATATGGAAATGCAAGTAAAGACTTAGAGTACAGCAGCCTTGAGAGACGCAGTGGCCCTTGTACCCAGAGAGGCAGCACATCACTGAAGGATTACACAGGGGCAGCACTGAAGGAGGGGCAGCGAGGCTCAGCTAAATGATCTTTGAAGGTCCCTTCCAAGGCAAACCATTCTGTGATCCTCCCATTGCACCCGTTGTACAAGTGGTGTACGTCTGAGGGTAAAGGACAGAGGAGGAGACCGATATTCTCATATGCAGATGACCCTGGAGCAAGAGAGGTACAGGTTGTCATGCTGCAGGGTCTTACTCACAGCTATGGGAAGGAGGAGAAGCAATGGCTCACTGACCAGGTTTTGGAGAGCATGCCCACAACTATATGGTATATTTGCCTTGAAATTTGCTCACAATGCTTTAACATTCCCCTGTCAGAGATTTTTAAATGACAAACTAAGCTTGCACAGCAATCCAAAGAGACACAGCTCTGCTTTCTGCTTTGGAAGGTTAAGATGAAGCACAGGAAGAGGGGAGTGTAATTGTTGTAAAATAAGATGTTTCCTGAACATCTCCCTGTTGGGAAGAATTGCTTGTGGAGAGTCTCCAACTGCCCCAGTGAGGCATTTCCATTTACATCCTTATCTGAAAGAACAAGAAATTAAGTTACAAGCTTCCTTTGTCAAGATAGGCTGGAAAACAACATACACAAATAAAGGAAAGCGGAGATTTCCACTTTCTGATGTACAATTAACTGCACATATATATCATTTATTAAAAACACACGACACTAATCAAAGCGTAACGCACACCTATTTCTTTTTACCAGGACAGAGCCTGAAAAATAGTAAAGAATTATTTTAGCAGACTTTGTAAAGGTATGGGATTAGAGCAGAAGACGACAACGCTAGCAGAGACAGGCTAGGGGAAAGCACTAATGCAATGAAAACTGCTTTTGGAGCAAAGGAATTAAATGAAAGTGCCAAACCCAAGGACTGGCAAGCCAGAAGGGAAGGGGATCCCTCGAGTGATGCAGCAGCAGGAGATTGCCAGCTGGTGGCAAGAGACCACCTCCTGTTCTCAGCTAGCCTGACTGTGTTCAGTAGTCAATAACTGGTTCCTGAGATGCAAAAGCCAAGCCCATAGAAGGCAGAAGAGTTAGCTAAAAGAACAAAGGTTTTGCTCAAAATGGTGAAAATTCAGGAGCCTGCCAATTGGGACTGCAACTCCAGTCTGGAGTGCAGAAGACTTACAGGAGATGATGTGAATGCACCTCTAGACTGCTTTTCTTTTTTTCTTTTTTAATGGACTGCTAACGGCAAAACAGGCGTAATGCACACTAATGCAAAAAATAGGTATTATCCTGCCAGTTCCTGTCGGGAGGGAGTGGGAGGAGTGAGGAGTCTCAAAGGAAGTTAAGATTATTTCAAAGGAGGAAAACCCACTGCCTGAGTTCTGTTGAATGGGAGAAGCATGAAAGAATTAAGATGGCTATGATGTATACGAATATTGATTATTCCCTGGGAAACTGTGTTTAAGTGGAGCAACAACTCTCATCAGTGAGAGACTAAGTTAGTGCTCAGATCTGTCTTATAAAGGCATTGGCAGACAAAAATGTTCCTCTACTCAAACCACGGAAAGAGAAAATGTTGACTTCCAACCTGATAAATGTGTAATAAAGCTACCAAAATAGAAACATTTCACACATATGAGAAGAACAGGCATTACCCAGCACAGATTTGAAAAGGAAACAAATCTACAGAGGAAGGACTGATTAATAAGTATTTGAGTTCATATGTTTGGAACAATTTGGCCCCATACAGCAGTCTAAAGAAGGAAATGCATTATGTAAGTTTGATTGTGATATTCTTCTCTTTTCCCATTACCGACCTCATTGCATTAGCATGTTATTCTTTCATGCTTCTGCAAAATAAAATCCTAATTCATTTTGAGCTGTCCTGATTAATAATAAAATATTTCTTTTTTCCCAAGCTCGGCTGATACAAATAGTTTCATTTACATACGGATGTGTTTCCTGCTGCACAGTAATGGCCATTAACTGTTTCACAGTACCAGAGCTAAAAACCAAAAGCTTATTTGCCGACACATAGTGCTACTATAACATTAGAAGTTTCCACCAAAAAAAGAGCCAAATTCCCCAAACAAACCTTTCTTTTGCACAGAGAAGGAAAAATCCTCAAATCTAACAGAGCTAATTTTTTTTAAATTAAGCTATTTTTAAAAACTAGGATACAATCAGTTCTGAAGAGGGAAGGTGTCTTATCCAGATAGGTTTTCACATGGCTGCTTTAGTAACCACATGGGACTCTGAGTAAGATGCAAGTAGTATTTTAAAGTTCTGAGTGATACAACGGGAGATCACAAAGATTTACAGTAACATAAAAGCACACTGCTCTAACAGACAAATTAACTTTGCAAGTGTGGCATGCAAGGGGAGCCCTGAAAAAACACGTGCTGCTATCCATACTTCATCTCATACAGCAGTCTTTGGCATCTAAAGCATAGATTAGAAATTGCTTACAAAAGACAATAAACAACACAAACCCATCCTGGATATAGGTGCAGAATATCACTGTCAGCTGTTCCCAGCAAGGCAGAGCATGCACTGACCCAGGAGAGACTCCTCTGAGCCGTTAGCAGAAATACAAAACAATTATACCCCACAATAACTTTAGCACCTGACTTTGAAAAAAATCCTCTTTTTAGCAAGGAAAAAAAAGAAAAGAAGAAAACAGGAACCTGTCTTCCTAGCAGGAGCATGGCATGGGACATTTAAGGATTTTAACTGAAAGAGCCCCTGTACCTTCCTGTATTCAGAGTTCTTTGTTGCCTGACAGTAAACTGGAAGGACGGTCATATTTAAAAGTAAAAACATCAGGCTGTGTCTCCGGAAGGCTGGGACTGAGCCCCTGGATGAAGAAGAAGGAAAGCACGTTACCTTTAGCAAGTCTCTTCAGGATTTGACATCGGCATTTAAAAGAGACAGCTATCATTCTGGCTGCCTGCCTCCCCCGGCAAGGCAAGGCGCGCTCAGGGCTCTGCTCGGGTGAATGCAGCAGGAGCCTGCGAATTCCTCCTCCCGCACATCCCCGCCGAAAGGTAGCCCCGGCGGGGAGTGACAAAGCTTAATTCCTCTTGGCTGATGCAGAGATCAGCTCCATGTCATCCGGCAAAGCTGTGTCGTTCCCTACTACCACCGCCGCCGCCGCCACCTGCACGGGGAGGAGGATGAAGGGCTTAAAAAGCAGTATTTCTTTAAAAGCCAGACAGCATCCAACTGCACACGCGGGTATCCGAGGGAGCTGCTCCTCAGTCTCTCCCTTTCCCCGACTGTGCGGGGAGCAATGGTTGCTGTGCCAGGCAAAGGGCCCCGTGTTTCAGCAGACGTGGCGATTTTTCTCCTCTCTTTCCTTTCCCTTCCAGTTCCCTCTAGATAAATAGGGCAAAAACACTGGGAAGCCTACTTCTGGGTGAGAAGGCGCCTATTTCAAATGGAAAAGGTTCTAATCAAAACGTATTAAAGATCTAATCTCACAGATCTGTAGGGAAGAAGAGAAGAACCCCCCTGATTTTATCACCAGGAGAGCTTTCTGACAATTGTCGACAAGTATATTACAGCTGTGGGAGCACAGACCACAGGGGGAGGGCGAGAGTCGGAGGGAAGTGATGGATTGTTGTGTGTGGGTAGGACCACCAAGCATTTGATCACACCAAAATAAAAAGATGCTGCATAGAAAACACACGGTGAATCAGGTTTTCTCCCCTCACCAGAGAAAAGAGCAGCTTTTAGTAACCCTAGAATTTATTTCACCAAACATTGCACCAGTGTAAGGTCTTGTAAGATTTCTTCAGCCCACCAGGAGCATTACATCCTCTTATGCCTATTCAGACAGCACATTACCTGCTTTTACAATTCATTCAGAAGACGATGAAGTAGAGCACACCACTTCAGCGAGAGCTCTGTTCCACCTTTAGAGACAAAAATTTACTAAAGGACAAAACTCCATGCCCATTCTAAAAAAAAAAGAAGAAAAATAAGCTGTATAGAGTTGGCCAAGTCAGATTAGTGCACAGAAGCCAAGTGCTGCTTCAGATACTCTCCTTTAAAAAAAAAAATAATTAAAAATTTTAAGTCTCAAGACTCCTTCACTTGGGTGATATATTTAAAACTGGATTTATAGACCCTGTCCCACTCACTTGCTTTGATTACAAAATTGCTCAGTTTATCTGCTGTCACCTTTTATCCATCACTATATTCAATGTTGTAGTCCAGCATTAGGGTGCACATCGTCTAGTGTCAGCTACAGAGAGCCAAGGGGGTACGGACAGCTTTCACACCCGGAGCTGCTGCTCTCTCCCTGCTCGGCCTGTGCTGCATCAGCGGCTCCGTGCTTCCCATATTCCAACTCACTATTACAGTAATTGTTTTTCTTATTTTTGTTTTATTGGTGAATAGCAACAGCCATATTTCCAAGGCCAAGGTGAAACATTCCATCAGCACAATTGCAATTGCCCAGACAGGCCCGGTGAAAATTGATTTTATTTCATTGTCATTAAAAGCAGATAGGGGTAATCGAGTCATCTGTTCACCAACCTTGTTATCTCTTCCTGTAGTGGCTGTTGCTTCAAACTGCTGTAAAATCCATCCAGCAGAAAAGCAGCCACATTTGGAAGCCATGGGCTGATCGCTCCAGCCCTGTAAACACACACCTCCATCCAGGGATGTCAAAGGAATGGTGAAACCAGGGGAAGAACGTGGAGGTTGAAAAAACAGCATGATTTAGCAGTCTGGAAAGAAAATGGGAAGTGTTGGACTATCACAGAGGGGGAAAGGAGTCATGTACTCTTGTTCCCCTCAAAAAGACATAACGAAGGAAGGACTAAGGGAGTGTCTGGCTGTCAATGCTGACAGTCTGCTTCTTAAGGAGAAAATCTGCCGCCATTCTTTCTTGCCACCTCCTGCTCAGGTAAGAGGACTTCACACCAGTAACACCAATCCATACCTCCCTGTATCTGATTTCCTTTCTCTGTGCTCCACTGGAAAAGCTGTTCCAGAGATGATCACAAGGCTATGGCCTCAGCACACAGCCCCTGCTCACAGCTCACTCAGGTTTGAGATGCAGAAGCTGCCCTGAACTTGCTGCTCCCTTTCTGCAGACCAGAACCCATACTGCTGCCTTTTCATCTACCAGGTGCCTGTCCTTGATGCCATAAATCCTGTTGTGCACAGACTGACCCATTTAAACACTTCCCCTTAGACCTCAAGGGTAAGATGCCGCAAGATAATAATTTAGCTGCTGTAATATTTGTTCTTTTATTATTCCCAGTCAATACAGACACAGAAAGCTGTGTAAAATATGGGGTCAGCATGACAGGCAGACTGGTCTCCACTCCCACCTCTCTGGAAATGAACCTTGCCATCACTTGCCAGCATCAGAGCCAGGTGAGCCTGCAGTGCTCCTCCTGCCATTGAAAGGGAGGTGGTTTATGTGAGCAGCTCTCAACTCGAGAGTCCGCTTTTGTCAGAGAGCAATTTCCACATCCTTGAGGACTTCTGCTGTGCGGAGAACAGCAAGAGGTTGTATCTACACTGTGAGAAAGAACTGCTCACAACTTGCCTTTGTGATCTGACTCCACAATTTACCTTGGTTCATTACCCTTGGTAGAAAAGGCAGAAGAGAGCAGCAGACACATGGAGCTAGGAGGCTGCAATAAGCAGACTTCTGACATGGGACAAAACCCAAACCTTTGTGGACGGACAGGCCGATGGGATTATGCAAGAAAGTATAAAGCTGTGATAATGACACAGAAACTGTGACAGATACACAAAATCAGCTCCAGACCTGGCCAGGTAAGGCCAGGTCTAGCAAAGAAAAGATACCGTCCTTGATCCAAAAAGCTTACTGTAATGTTTACTCTTTCTTCTAGATTACTGATGCATATGGTAAATAGCTTCTGAAGTACAGCAACAGACACTTCCAACCAAGTCAATAGGGTCATTTTTTTCCTTACGTTTCTTCAGACAATTTTCTTGGCCTTGTCACAGAAGATCATGTACAGATTTGAATTCCTCAAGAAGATCTGGTAAGACAAAGATTTTGTACTTCAAGTACAGCAAAGCGTAGTGATATGTTGTAGTGACTGCAGGGGTCTTCCTCTTTTTCCAAGTTCAATTAATCCAGTTGTTGGAGCAGTATCTAAAATACTGACTCATGATGCTCACGGTTTTACCACCTTCATGCAGGACAGCGATTACCAGCATTGCCAGAACTACTCTTACCCAAAATCCTGCTTCTGAAATGAATTTAAGCACATCTCAGGTATTCTTAACTGTTCAGAGTATTATTATTTTTTAAACCAAATTAAGGATTTTGTGATTAAAGATCTCAACTTTACAAAAGACAACCAATTTTTTCTGAGACATCAGTTACTCGGTTCTGCAGATGGACTCAAACTGGTTGTTCAGGAGAAAAGAAAGGGGGAGGAGGTAAATAATGAAGGAAGGGGGCTGAGGGGCAGAGTAGGTAACGTGCTATTAAGAGACCAAAAACTTTTGGATGCACTGCAAGTTTATTTATAACACATGTTAAAGTCATTACTAATTATCAGAGCTACAAATTTTACTATTATTTTCTCTGAGCTTATCTGTGAAAAAACTCTTTTTTCATTTTGATCGTTTTGGACAGCAGCATGAATTTCTATCACTTTTATTGCTGCGCTCACTCCTTTCTTCAGGAGTCTGAAAGGTTATTTATAAACTGTAGGATATATATAGAACACACAAATATTTTCCCAACTGAATTTATATTCATAAATACTCAGTAGAAGGTCACTAGATGAAAGAAGCTTGTATTTCCATATGATAAGAGAGGCAGGCTAATATATGTATCCTGTTTAACACCATCTTCTGGTTAATCTTATCAGATCACATTAGCTGAAATAAATTAATCAAAAAAGAGTTAAGATCTATTACACTTCTCTGCAGGATAAAAAAAGGAATTAAATTTCTCTAAATTAAATTGAAGATTGTAACCTTTATATACTGTGACATTCAGATACAATCAGAAAATTTCTGTGGAAAATATAGTATTCAACAAAGAATACAAATTCTGCAAAATACCGAATTCTGTTTGGGAGGAAAAAAATAAGGTTTGCCAAGAATGCATTTTTTAATTCAGAAAACATACCTCTAATAACCACACCCTTCCATTTCATAGGAATACATCCACTCAGAAGATACTTTTGGTTAAATTCCACTCGTTTGCTGCTTCAAACATTTCCTTTCACTTACTGCCTGAGCAGCATCTTAAAACCAGTTACACCCTTCTCCCCCCATTTACTTTACAGCGGATCTGTCCATGTGAGCTGCTGTAATTCTTTTTGGATGTCACATGCTCCTATTTTTCCACGTCAAGTTTGTGTGGCACCACTATGAAGGGGATACACCACTGCCTGCTGGGTCAGAGAATACTGAAAAAGACCTAGGGCTCCAAAGAAATCCAACCCATGGTGTTCAACGAAGACAGCAATATGCTTAAACTACAGTCTCAGTAAAACATTTAGGCAACCAGAAAGGCATACAGATATCAAATGTTTCAAGTGTCAGGAAGACATAATGGTATCTAGCAGATCCATCTGGGTAAGGAAGCTGAAATGAAATATTACGAACACTGAATGCATTAAGATTTTGTACAACTGCATATTTTGTTCCATCATTTTTAAAAGATACCTCTAGCACCGTATTATTCAAATCAAAAGTCAGATTATTAAGCAAAAAGAGAATTAATTTAGCTGTGAAAATAATAAATGATGGTATGGATGCTTCTGTTGTGAAAACAGAAACATTTCCACTATTGCATTTGATACATCCCTATATCGGTTCAAGAACTAGCAACAAAACAAAGAATCTCAATCTTAAACATTTTTCATCCCCAGGAGCGGAGCTGTATTCCCAGGCAGCAGCAGACTCAGGCAATCCAACATCTTGCAATGGATACCTTTTTATTACACAGATTCCCCCTTTCAGTACAGAGAGCAGGAATAAAAAGGGAAGCGCGATAAAACCACCCTGATGTTCCCCAGCGCTCAGGTTATCAAGGCAGACAGCTTCTCAGTTATGCATGATTTGGAGGGTCTTGTAAATGTAAATTTTTATTAAATTACCTACAGCAGGTGTTTCCTAGCTACAATAACTGCCTTTGCGACACTGTCAGACAATTTCACCCAGACTTTGCAGCAGAAAGCTTTACAGGTCATTAGAAGTCTTTCAGAGGTGTGGTGGCTTCTGAGGACCATGGCTAGAGAACGTTTCATGTAGAAAGTGCAGCATGTTGGGAAGCAAGGATATGCCTGTGCTGCAAGTGGTAACAGATGATGAGAATAAATCTGTTATAGATTTGAGTGGATGCCAAAACAACATTGCTGTGGCACTGTACAAATAAGGCAGCTTGATTGCCTAGGAATAGATTAGTAAAAAAATAATCAGGGGGTTTCTGAGTAGGAGAAAAACCACCTTAATTTACTGGCCCCAAGCAACGTTAGCCTTTTTGAATAGGCATGTATTAACTGGTGATAAAATCCATCTATATTGCCACATTCTGGATGGCTTTTTGTTGAAGTGTTTTATAATACAGCAAAGAATCCCATTTTAATTGATTTTTTTTTAAAAGTCTGATTTAATGATATGTTTTATAAAATTTATAATGTAGTATTTCAAGGAAGCAGAATCCATACACCTCTTCTATAGGAAAATAATAACTCTCCAGTACACACTAGCCTGTAGCATAACATAAGGAACAGCATTCCCGACATCATCCTTTACAGCAATCCCACCCCACAGCAGCACAGAAACGCTTTATGCCAGTCCATATGAAGTACTGGCAGAAATTAAAACTGTCTCTTCCAGTGAAACTGCATTAATACAAAGGTTGAGAGATGTCTCCTACTGGAGAAGCTGTCCTGAAAAGGTGTTTGAGGTATGTAGCACAACTTTGACTCTTCATTCCTAATATCACTCCAGTCACTGGCTGTTTAGCTTTTCCCAGGCGTTCCTAGCTGCAAATCTTTGTTTAAAAATAATTAAGGACTTAATGAGAATTACAAAATATGAAGGTACCACCTGTACTGCAAAAATTAGAAACTCCATGTAGGACAAGTATGTTGTAGGCTCTCGATGGCAATTTCAAGCTCAGTCACAATGAGTTGTGATTTAATTCAGAAATTATTCTGAAGAGCCTATGAACCATTTCAGCCACTGCTCCATTTCTAGCACGCGTACGTGTCTGTACCCTTTCTTTGGTTAGGTTTTCAGTGACAGAAGAGAGTGCTTGCTTTGAGGAGAATTACTAAAAAACTTGTCCTTGTATCTTCTGATCCTGCAATTAGTAAAGAATCTATAATTTTTCAAAATATAATGAAAGGGTCAGTGTACCCAGCAGAAGCAGCAGCCAAAGGACGAGGTTACCACAAATTGCCCAGCACCCTCCAGGATGCTTGTAGCTCTCACAGAGAGAAACAACAAATACCGACCCTGTTCAATGAACACAATCAGCCCAGCATGGGCCCCTGCCAGCAACATGCCTCTAATTACAGGCCCTGGGATTTAATGTAATCTCAAAACTAAAGGATGACTCTGTCTTACAAGTAGCTTCCACATGCTGCAGTACATGGTTAAAGACTCCTGTAATTACAATCTCTGTAAGACTCGGTACTTTGTAGAGGCTTTTTCAATTAGTCAAAACGATGACCTTCCTATTGCTACATCAGTCTTTAACAAAACACAGCTAAGCATTTCCTCAAAATTACCCTACTGGAAGCAGGGACAATCTCTTACACTTAGCAGAAAACAGCTGGTTTTACTCCTATTTAAAAACAAAAAAAAGATTATGATTCCACTGAAACCACTTGAACAAAAGTGGGATAATTATACCTCTCAGTAGCTGCACTGCTTTTTTCCATATTTTTTATCAACCTATTTAGCAGCCGTGAAATTGGAATATCACACTAGGAAACAAACCATGTATTTGGAGGGATGAGTCCAGAATATAACATAAGGTCATTTAATCTACTACAGGAGATTTTTAGGAATTAACTCAGTATGTTTTTATGGGCAAGCCTTTTTATTCAAGATACCATCGAAAAGGATGGCACTGGAAAGTCATGGCTCTAGAGACGTGGCACAAAGAAGGGATGACACAAGCAGAGTTTCAACCAGCGATACCTCCAAGCTGTGCAAGACGAAATGCTGACTCACTTAATCAGTTGTATTCCTACCTGTAGACAAGCTGCAGAGCTGCAGGAAGAAGTGGTGGCAGCTGCTTTCTCAAAACAGAGTGGGTTTCTATTCTGAAATTATTTCACAGTGTATGCTTGCCTGTGGTATGAGCAACAGTCAGCCAACTGGCACCAACCACTGCCACATTGACTATTTCATCCCAGAAGCAGAATTGGTGGGCCTGAAAACCAAAGATAAAGGAAAAATCCAAAAACAACACCAAAAAAAGATTGTTTATATAGGTCAGCAAAAAACAAGCAACAGGGGAAAGAAAATAAATGTTATTTTAGTTTCAATAACAAGGTTTGAATCGGATTAAGATGTGTTTGTTAGATAGAGCTGTTAACTTCACTTGTTAGCAGGTTCACCTTTTACTCCCCAAACCTGTGGAGCACTGTCCTGTCCCTACATAAGCTGTGCCACACAGTGGCACCAGGCACAGAAGGGGGTACCACCCTGGAAGCTGACAGGTAGGCACTTAGCAACCTGTGGATGATGTATGATAATTCCCAAACACGAATGGTGTGATCCTAGTACTGAGGCAGGCCTGTGGTGTGAACTTTCCAGTTTCCAGTTTGCTGATGTCTGCAAGACAGCTTTGGATCCCTTTGTCTGCAACATACTCGCACACTAGGTCTGTGTGTGCAGACCTTGCAAAGGTCTGGAGGTCATGCTTCAGCACAGGGTATGCCAGGCTCGCCCTGCATATACCTTCCAGGAGTTCTTCATTTGGAAACACAACATTTGAGTGGTTTGGAAATTTTGTCACCCTCAGAGGAATGACAGTCAGCCACCCTTATGGAAGAATGCAAAGCACAGTGGTCTGATAGTGCTGTCTGGTTTAACACACTGGGAACAGGAAAGATGTGGCAGACTTGGGGTGAGGAAAGTCCTCCTATGCCTCCCTAGATCCCTCTGCAGCAGGAACAGGCTCTGCTCCCCTACTATCACCAGGGAGCCATACCACACCCCACTTCTGCTGGTACAGCTGTGGCTGATGACATTTTACAACGCTGGTGCCACATATTCTGTGGCTTCCTGAGACCAGCAACGTCAATACCCTAATGCAGTGCCCTGACCTGCCTTTCTATCGCACGGTGACCTCTGACTCAATGACCAAATTATTTCCTTTTGTGTTCTGAAGTAAAATTTGTGAGAAAAGCATGGCTTTAGCAGGCCTTGAGTGTGAAGCTTAGCATCCACACCAGGTCTTCTCTGGCATCTTCTGAAACTATGCACCTACCCCTGAAGTTTCTGTGCAATTACATCAGCATTCATACTCTCAGGAAGAGCATCATGCCATTGTACATCAGTGTATCACAGGATATGGCCAGTAGCACTGACACTTCTGTACAGTGTTTAAATCCCAAGCCTTTGTTTTAGGCAACGATTTAAAACTGAATTAATGAATAATTAAGGCATTTTGGATCACCATCTCAGCTATGACTATTTAAAAGGCATTCAAACTTCTGAAAAACAATCACAAATAAAAAAGTATAAATTGAGGCCTGTTGAGATTTGCGCGTTCTTCCATTGCAGGTACCTACATCCCACCAGGGACTGCTGCAAGATGCGATGCAGGACACTTGAATTCACTAGCCTAGCTCAAGGCTTGGAAATACAGTGTGTTAGTCTGAATTAATTCTGTGTTACTACGACCAGGCTCCATCTGGCAGCTAAACGAGAGCTAGCTGGGGTATTTCCCAGCTCTGCACACTGGAAAAGAAAAAAAAATAATTAAATCTTTGTGCATTACCAAATAAAAACTTTTAACATCATTGTTTAGCGAAAAGTCACACAACTGAGCATCCAAATACAAGTGGTAAGAACAAAGAACACAGACCACAACTGCAGTACCAGGGAGTGTATCCCAGAATACAATGACCCTAAAAGTGACTGAGCAGATCACTCAAGGTAAGTGAATGAACAGCAACTTTGAGAATGGGTTTAACACAACCCCTGCTTGTGTAAATGGGGGAAGATTGAGTACAAGGACTGCAAAGACACTGCCTGCCTTGCATAGGAAGACCTATACTGGAACCTGACATTCAACTCCAGTATCTACGCTGTGCTTTGCTTGGTTTGGATTAGTTTTTATAAGGTTGAAAAGCTGGGCAAAGTGTCAAGAAGAGCACCAAGAGTGATTTGAGCAATAAAAATGCCCTGTACAGTAAAAGACTCAGCAAACATATTGCCAAGAGTTTGGACTGTGTTTTGATTGCACAGTGTGTAAGTGCTGTCATAGGAAGGACGTGCTGAGTACTCAAGAGCTTCTCCATCACTTGATGGGCAAGGGAGGCAAAAAAAGCTGCACAGGAAAAACAAATGGTTGAAACTCAAGGCCAGTGAAATTCAAACCAATCACCACCTTCTGTGGTGAAGGGAAAACCTACTGATGGGTAAAACTATCAAAATGGTTCTCCGAAGAGCCACTGCCTGCCTGCCTTTCTGGAATACACACCTTTGAAAAACATCAATTATTGGACTTTCTGTATAAAAAGCAGTCTGTCTGCCCCATCCTGCTTACACAGGGGGTAACCGAACATCCTACTTTCTAAGGCAAGAAAAGACATGTATCCAAAGCAAAAGATGAGATTTGTGAGGGCCACCTGCTGTCTATAGCTACTTCACACCACTGCTTTGAGTAAAAGGAACAGACACGGTTAAGAAATGGACCGGAAGAGTCTTCAGGCTAATTTAATCCTTAAAATGCTGATCATGTTTGCAGAACAGTGAAATCTATACAAATAAAATGTTATTAAAAGGCAAGAATAGCCACAGAATGTATTTTATCAAACATGCAATTAACACTCGCATAGAAATCTTTTCCTAATCAGAATTCCTAATGTGTTAGAAAACCTGCCCCATTGTGCTCCAGAACTGCTCCACATTCTCAAAGTGCCCACACATCAAGAGCAGAGAAACCCTGCTCCATCCTGACCCCCACACATCCCTTCTCTTATGCTGTAAAAGAAAGGACAGGATTTGCGGCAACAGATGGCAAACACATATGGGCAAAGTAGCGTAAAACATGTTACACCAGGAAACTGCAACATGTATGACTCCAAGGAAATTAACATCATGCTTTGCTCTCAGGAACGGCAAAAGGTTGAAGTATTTGTAACAGGTCTCAAAAGCAAAAGGTTGATCACTTCAAGCTTGTTTTAGTGTCATTCCTCCATGGATCATTTGTACTTTAGTGGTGCCCCACTGCTATTCACCACACTTTTAATGGCTCCTTCTAAAATACTCTTCAAAGAAGCTTGACACTTGGCCAGACAACATTAACACTTAAAAGTCTGCATACACATTTGTCAGGTTGTTTTGGTTTGATTTTTTTCCCAGTTTTTGTTTGTTTGTTTAAATCAGAGAAATCCTAGAATGCCCTAAGGCAAACATGACATCATATACAATAAGGATCAATAAGAATCTGGGAGCATGTAAGTACAGAGACAAAACAATATATTCCAAAAAAGCCTAACAGAAACCTAAAGTATGCAGTAAAACAAACGTGCATCACAGAAAATTAAAAACTCCTAGAGCACTAGATATCTTCCTATAAAGGACAAATTCTTCATGTGTTATCATACACTTCTAAACTATCAATTAGCAGTAACAAATCATTGTTTTAATTACTTTTCTAATACTCCACCCTTCCTATACAAAATCCTTCTCACACGTTTCTTCTGCACTGACAGGTATGAATTAATACCTTCTCAACAGACTCAGCTTGGAGTTCTGTGTTACATTCCCAATAACCAGGTACTAATTTTGCCTGGAAGTGGTGTATGTCTTTTAAAAGCACAAACCACCCCACCCTGAATTCTTGAGTTCAAAGCTCTCTGGCTGGCTTTAGGAGTTTGAGATTTACAGGCTGGGCTGGTCCGAATGCTTCCAACCAGCCACCTGGACATAGAGGGGAGACAGACAGACAGACAGACAGGCTGCACCAGCCACAGCACATCTCTGCCACCCGTGTGCTGCTCTGGAAGATGCCACTTTCCTTCATGCCACACAGTCAAAAAATGTTTTTGGAAGATGTTCCACATAATTCAATAAATGTTAGGGAAATTTTCTTAATAACCCATCCTATTTTCCCCCTTATTTTTCCATACTTCTCTGCAACTATTGTGACCTTTCAAAATTTTCCTTGAAATTCATCTGCTCTCTCCATAGATGGCTGGGTTTTTCTACTCATTATCCACTGGATACAAATATGCTGTACACACACATTTTTATCTTTCCTCATATCCCAGGCCTGAAATCCATCTGCTGCTTTTTACTGAACTCTTTCTGCTTGCTCTTATGTTTCAAGAGACGTAGCCATAATTTAACAGCCTTGGTGTAGTCCAACAGAGATATAAGTAGGGGCAATTACTTTCTCCTGCCTGTGACATGCCCCTTCTCAGCACAGCATTAGGAACTCCTTTTTGCAAGTGTTCCTGCTATTAGTGTACAGCAAACTTCACTGCCATTTGTCCACACGTGCCAGTCTCTCTAGGCAGCACTCCTTTCCTCTCTTCCCACTCATAGTATATCATCATATCTTGGATTACTTCCCCACAGATGCATTAACTTGTCAAGTTATATGACATTCTTCTGCATACTACGCATTTCTGTTTGCTTTAAAGACTAGCTAAACACATCTCCACACATTACTACTTAGATCTCACGATCTAGTTTCATCTGCTAATTTTATCAGCAGTTAACGAGGTTGTTAAGTCACTACTGCCTTCGTTATCCTTGAGTTAACTCCCGAGGGTGTTTCTCAACCAACTCATCTTGAGGTATTTTCCTTTGTTAGATTGTGAGAGTTTAAAATTCACCAAACACTTAAAAAGACCCACAAAGCAATCCTGAAGTGCTGCATCAAGCACAAGCCTTTCTTCCATCAACTTTGTATTACATTCCAAACCATGGTAGAGCTTATTATTTACAAATCTATAGTGCTTATTAACTATAGCCACGTTATCTTCAGGCCCTGAAATCCCTCTCCCTCTTTAATGGCTATTCAATATTTATTTTATTACTGAAATTTTATAGAAACCAGCACTAAATCAAAGACAAGATCGTGGCTAAAGGTACTTCTCTGTTTCACCCCCCCGCCCTTTTTAAGTGCATATAGCATATTCCATAGCACGTCACTAGCTTTCTGTTCAAATGTGAGGTCAAACTCTATTTGGATGAGCATAAACAAGCTGCATCTAGATCCCAGAGATCAGTGAGTTCACAGCCAGAGACAGAAAGTTGGCAACGCTGCACACTTGAATCTCTTTGTGTTTGTTCGTGTGTCACAGGCTTTACGAAAGCCAACTCGTAGAACAACCACTGTTGAGCACTTGCTTCTCCTTTTCTTCCCCAACATTCATTTAAGTTTGCATCCCACTAGCTGCTGCACTTCAACAATGAAAATAAACTGGGTACCACAAAGAGAAGGCTGCGTACAGATTCTCTCTATGAACTTACTTGGAAAGAGCTACATAAACTTAATTGATCAAAAGGGAGTCACAAAAGGATGAAATATTTTGCAGAGGCATATGCTAATGGTGCTGCACCAACCTCCAAGACCCGCTGCCTTATCAGAAAGGTCCATAAAACTGTTGAGGTGATGGAAATCCTCCTGAGCTGCTGCTTGGAATGCAGAAACGGGATGGCAACTGTGGCATTAATTTATTTATTTTAAAACTAAGGCAAGGAGAGAGGGGCCTGGGCATTTTAACAGGAAATTAGAAAGCTAGTTGATATAAATTCACCACCTAGCAAAGCTTTAACTACCCAAGCTCCCCCCCTCCCCATTCCTGATCTCTCAGCTGCATCCAACACTCAACAGTGCTGCTAATGGATAAAAATGGAAACAAATGTATGCAACAAATCACAGTGGGCTCCCGTGCCAGCTTCCCCCTTCTGATTCATCAGACTCGGATCTTCATGCTGCTGCTACGTATTAAAATCAATGTTCTGCCTCTTCATTATTGTCATTATTTCTCTTTCACTTCAGAAGTTTCCTTTCCTTCAGATTGCTGCCTGACCAGCTTGTCAGGGCATATTTAAATCAATATTTTGTACGTGCACATGTGCTGTGCATCTGGATGCCACCTCATTACCATCTGAATTCCTATCATTTCTGCCAGGGCATAAAAATGTAGGGGTAAAAATCATGTCAAATGACAGAAGATTACAGCCATCTATCTCTATCATTTAAAAATCTGAAGTAACTGCAGATTTTGCCATCAGCTCGTTTCATACCTGATAAGAAAACCTAAATAAAGATTGAATGCAGCACTCTACGTGATGCATGAAAACGCAATGCAGCTCAAGCAGAAAGCAGTCAAGATTCAGCCTCTACTTGGCCAAAACTGGGGCCCTCAAGCTGCTTATGTCAACATTGCCTACCGCACCTGAGGCTCACCTTCTGGGCCACGAGGGAAAACCCTAATGGCACGCAGGCTGTTAGCAGGGAATTCAGACCTTCAGAGTCAGGTGAGTGGTAAAGTTACCCTGTGGGAGAGAAGCCCTACCTAGAGCAAATGCAACCAAGTCAGCCCACGTTTATGGAGCAATTGCTATCGCTGGTTGAGCTCCAGGTCAGAGAAGCTCTGCTGGTCCTGCAGTCTGGCAGCAGGGATGCTGGCCTCTGCAGTACTGCCCGAATTGCACTGGAGGAAACAGGTGAGGCTATAGAAAGTGAATCCTAGTACAGTATAAAGAAGCAAAGTGAAATAAAAAAAGGTAAATAGCTACTTTCTGCAAGCTTTCATGTGATACAAAAAGCCATCAAAAAAAGAAGCATCTTCCAAAAGAAGTTTCTTCCATGACCATCTTAAGTTGGTCATACTGCAGGTACCCAGTGCACTCCCTCCCATAACAACATGCCAGTGTCTTGATTTTTTCTTTTAATTAAAACTACAGCTTTCTCCTGAAATACATGTTTTATTTATGCCACTTCATGCCTTACTGACACAAAGACAAGCCAACAGCAGTTGATGTAATTTTCACATGAAGCTTCAGTGGGAATGCTACATTTTCTCCAAAATAAGTGTTAAAAAAATCATTTTAAAATCCACATTCACACACTTACCCACACACAGAGGCAGCACATCTTCCACTGACACACTCACTTCACGCTGTGAATGTTAATTCTATTAGTCTACAAAAAGGAGATGGCCTCGGACTTTTCACATAAGCAGGATCATTCAAACAGGAGGGGAATCAACTTTTTAAAAGGGTAGACAAGGGGGAATGGATTAAAGCTAAAGGAGGGAAGGTTTAGATTAGATCTTAGGGGGAAGTTCTTTACTGAGACAGAGTGGTGAGGTGCTGGAACAGGCTGCCCAGAGACGTGGTGGATGCCCCGTCCCTGGAGGTGTTCAAGGCCAGGTTGGATGGGGCCCTGGGCAACCTTGTGTAGATCCAGGCCTGAGGTTGGTGTCCCTGCGTATGGCAGGAGGTTGGAACTCTATGATCCTTGGGGTCCCTTCCACCCTATGCCATTCTATGATTCACTCAGGGGGTGTCTGAGTGGTGCACATGTAACAGCCTTTCACTGGGTGCATGGTGCTACACCTCTGACAGGCCTCTTCCTGTCTACTTCAAATTGACAGATTTGGGATGTGCTTGCACCTGAGGTCTTTTCCCTGCCTTTTGCACAAAGATGAGGCAGATATTAGGAGGACTACTTGGAATGCTGGAAATATTGAATGTGCCACTTCAAAATCCTATCACCACAAACAGAGAGAAAAATCAAGCAATTCTGATGAATCTTGAAACACTCTGTTTATATTCATTTTTTCTGTTCCTTCCTAGTCCATTTACACTCGCTTTGATAAACACACATACAAATCTCTAATGCAAAATACAAAATCCTTTAAATAAAGCATCTGGATCCCCGTCAACATTGTACTTTTTTTTTTTTTAAATAATCCTGGATACAAACTCTATATTGAGAATCCTTTTAATATCTGAGCAGAGCTAAAGTCAAGTTCCTCTACCACTTGCTCTCACAAGAAGCACTTGCCCCTCTCTTTGACGCAGCATCTGGAAACCCACATGAACAATCACATTCACTAATATTTTCCCTTAAATGGATGAGTTTACAAACTAAAGCAGAGATGATCAGCACAACAGATGTCTCATCCAGAATCTGTAGTTCTGGATCCAGTCCCTGGGGGGCAATTCAGAGCCCAAAGGCCCTTGTTCTCTCTTCCAGCTCTTTAAGCCAAAGAGGAGCTGGAAAAGGGGTAGGACCATATTAAAATACCCCTCTGGAGTCTGGAATTCAACCCTATGGAGAGGGTTGAATCTGCAAATCAAGACAGGATTACCCACTCTGAGCAGAAACAAAGATAGAAGAGAAAATGGCAGAGAGGAGTGTAAAGGTTCCTTTGCTTACCAGAGTCATTAATATTCAGTTTATTCCACATGAAACATTTGTTTCAAGGGACTGAATAGCTCAGAAGATTGACTTTGATTTTGGGAGGCTTTCATTCGTAAGCTGTCAGTTTGGATCCAGCTGAGGGAGGTACTGATGGATGGTTTCTAATATCTAAGAGTTGCTTAGCGGCATATGACAAATGACAAAGCAGTTGCAGAGTGAGTTATGTAGTGAGTCAGCAGTCCTTTCCCAGAAGGTTCAATACTAATTAAGAGACAACTCGACACCCTTTGTGTAAGGCTGCTTGGAAGCTTATGCCCAGATACCAGAAACAAATCACAACTGAACTAAATACCTAAAGCTTTAGCATGGAAACAAATAGCAGCCATACAGTTATGTCATAGCGCATCCTTCAACAACCCTGTTATGTTTTAGTGAAACAATATATTTTGTAGAGCTCTACAGTAACAAAAAGCCACTTCTTGTTCGCTCAGAAATGCTGTCAGTGTTGAAACATTTGCCTTTTATTTAAAGCAGCACTTTGGTGGACAGGCTCCTTCTCAAGTCCATCGCCGCAAGCCAGCAGGAGCAGTCATACGCTAAGCAGGACCGCGGATGAGGTCCCGCAGGAAGGCACTGAGAGATGGATAGTGCAGAGCTCACTCTGTCATTAGCAATGGATTTGAATGATGGTTCGTATCACATCCCTTCCTCTCCATTTAATGTTACGCTGAGCCCAGCGAGCTCACTGCAGTCACGTTCAACAGACAGACGGAGACTGCCAAGAAAGAAAAAGGCTCTTTCTCCTGCTTTTCTTTCTGAGCTGCCCTGGTCACACAGTGAGTGATGAGTAAGAATGGCAGACACCCACAACTCACCCTCAGTCTCTTGTGGAGAATTTTCTACTCTTTTTAACTCATGCCAGCTCTGCTGCAGCCAGAGTTTACTTGCCTGAAGTGCTTCAAGCACTGAGAAATCCTGCCTTGGGGCACTGCTTTCTGATCCTTATTTTTCAACGAATGCAAAACTCTTGTGGAAGGACTCATGTGAAGCTTGAACTGTGTGTTTACCAGCACACACAAGAAATTGCGTTTCGGGAATGGGACATATCTAATTGCAAGGAAATGAGTTACAGCAAAATGGCAGTAAGAAGCAGTCTAATAGACAGCCTCAATTAAAAGTTACAATAACAATGCAAGGAAAGATATTATATGATGCACGTTAATAGCCTGCTTGAGATCTCAGCACAAAGCGGCATTAGACATGGGAAACCATCTTCTGAAAAAGCTAATAAATCATTTAGTTAACAAGGAAAGGTCATGCCTTTGATCAGTGGGATCTAAGAATGACAATGAAGCAGAAGACCCACATCTTACACACTGCACAAAAGGCTATTGTGTTTCAGCAAATTGATTTATTTGGTTAGTATTTGTATTTAAATAATATGAAAAGGTCTTCTGGTTTGGGGTTTTTTTACAATTAGTGTTCTTTTTGTTCTATTCTTTGCATAATCTTTAAAATATCTCCCTTGCATGGGTGACAAAATCTATAATTCCTTCTGTCCTTTCTTTCTCCAGCTGCTTGGGTACCATGTGGTATTTCATTCATGAGTGGGGAGCACATATGAGTTAAGTCAATAATGAACCTGCTTAAAATTAACAGACAGCCACAAAACAGTAAGAAGCTCTGTAAGACCCAATATGAAACTAAGAAAAAAACCCCAGCTATATATAAGTATCTCTTATAAATTTTACTGTACCGAAAATAGTAGTTACCTACTACTACCCACAAAAAAAGTAGTTACCCACTACTTTTTAAATTTGGACACAAAGAAGGGTTTTTCTAAAACTGAAAACATACTCTTTTTTATTTTTTTGTTCTTTTACACCATGACTCTATTGGAGAGCTATAACAGTTCACATCTCAAGAGAAAAAGGATTCAGTGGATTGTTAAATTTGTCACCATATAAATCCTCTTTGCAGCACTTTTTCCAAGTTGATTTTCAAGGTTAAGAGCTGTTTCCCATACTCCTCTGCTGGGTTAGGTTATTAAACAAGTGTCGTAAAAGAAGGCTTTCATTTTGTAAGAGATTAAAAAGAAGGGTCCCTTCATACTTTTAGCTCTCAATATGCTACAGTGTATGTACTTGACATCAGAGCACCAGTGAGCCTGCCACAAACAAAAATCCCCAACAATGCAGAGGTTTCCTTCACTCCATGTCAGGCGCAAAAGACAAGCCTTCAGGGCAGGCAGCTGTATTTCATTTCATGCATCACAAACAACTTTGGGGCAACAACTGCCAGTTTTGTTTGGCCAGGTTCTCACAGTGCTCTTTTCAATGTTGCTCAAATGCAGCTTTCTTCCCCCATTGTTAAGTCTCTCCCTCTTCCTCCCTTCAGTTTGTTGAAGGAGCACTGGAGGTAAACACACCTGGATGTTTCCGCACTGAGCTTTTATTTGGAACACAAGCATGAAAACCTAAGGCTGGTCCATGTTTAGAAAAAGAAACAGAGAAGGTTGGAAATATTTCAAATCCTCTTTGGGTGTGAACCAGCTTTAAGATCTGCCTTGGAGGCGGCTCTGACACTTGACAGCGCATTGCTTTTCTCCTCTGCGAACTGGTCCACCATCTCTGCAGGACAGACAGACTCTTTACCCTGTCTGGAAGGCCTGTGACAAATTCATGTTTTACCTCCCTCTAGACCAGGACATGGCGTGCCTTGCGACAGCACCCGTATTGTCAGATGTCAGAGCAATGACTGGGAGACAAGGCAGTGACCAGTACACACAAAAAAACCCCTGTATTGGTTTGAATTACATAAAGATAATGAGAAGAGGGCTGAATCTGACAGGATCTTATGTCTTGAGTTTTGTGGGTGTGAACAACGCATTATGCAGCAATGAATCTAATAGAGACTTATTTAAGTCTAAACTTTCTGTAGGTATCAGTAACCTATTATGCAGCAAGGGTATTATGGAATGTGTGTACCAGCATACTGTAAGCTTTCCAGTGAGACTATCTCTGAGAACAAGAAAACTCAAGACTATAAGGGGCCCCAAGACCAGTCATGTGGCTCTGGCAAACAAGAAGAGGAATAAAAGGGCTTCATGGCAAAAGCAGTGATGAAGATGAGTGGATGAAGTAAACGACCACCAGGGTCCTTGAAGACCACCTAAAGGCTTTAGTATGCATGTGGGGAAGGGTGGAAAATGCCGAGTTCCCAAAAAAGTAATGAATACGTAAATCATTTATTGGAAAGAAATGCATACATAACCTGCACATAAGCTGTGCAACAAACTCATTTGGCATGCACATTAGGAGGAGCCCTGCGTGCCCAGTACTGCAATAAAGAATACCTGCTTAATAGTCACCAAGGCTATTGAGTTTTGATTTCAGCTTTCCAAGGCATCAATAAGCAGAAATATATTCTGATAAAACATAACAAAGATTGTTTTGCTTATGCCAAAGCAGCACTTGGGAGTTCTTTTTGAAGTGAAACCGTTTGTTCACAAATACCTCAGAAAATAAAACATGAAAAAACCTCAGAGAGCAAAATCCCAGGCAACAAAGGCACTAAGTGGAACAACTAACCTTTTGGTCCTAAGATGACCATGCTTCTCTCTCGATCATAAGGTAGATTGGTGATGGTTATATCCAGAAGTTCAAAGCCAGATCTGCCCAACAGACAGGGAACACCAGGCTCCCTCCACTGTCCAATCTGAGACAGATCTTCCCTTCTGAAGGAGCGAGAGGTGCTCAACCTAGGTTTTAGATATGAGTAAGAGGTGACAGAAGCTCCTGGGTCACAGGATCTAATTTTCTACTTTGGCCAATGCACCTCCTAATGAACTGAGCAACCTCTGTGCTAAACCTGCCCTTCCCTGATGTCCAGCTCACAGTCTGGGAGGCACAAAGATGGCGCCTGGTGAGGCAGCTCCTCTTCAGCCTCCTGTGTGCTACACCTGCCCTTCCCTGATGTCCAGCTCACAGTCTAGGAGGCACAAAGATGGCGTCTGGTGAGGCAGCTCCTCCTCAGCCTCCTGTGTGCTACACCTGCCCTTCCCTGATGGCCAGCTCACAGTCTGGGAGGCACAAAGATGGCGCCTGGTGAGGCAGCTCCTCCTCAGCCTCCTGTAACCAGCCCTCTGTAGTTCCTTCCTGGAATGTATCTGGGTCCCACACACATGCCCTGAGCTCTGCTTCAAGTCCTAAATAGCATGAAAAACACCTGTCAGAGACACAGCTTTCCTCCTTGCCTTTCCCTTTGGCCTGGTTTCAGCAGGGAATGAGCTTTTGCCCCTAAAGGTTGTAGCCTGTAGTTCTGCCCTACCTATTCTGGCACAGAGAGAGGCTGTTTTAAGTGGCAGAACTAGAAGCATTTAGGACTTGTAAAACAGTAATTGCTGGCCAGTAAGTTCACAGATACTACCGGGGAGAAGAAAACTGGGAGAAATGTTAGAAAAAGCAATTTTAATGACTAGGAGGTTTGGCACTGGGGATTGTGTGACAATGTTATCTCAAAGACCAAGACCACAATGACTTTTTTTAATTGGAGTATTTTATGTGATGTTAAAAAAAAAATTGTGAAGAGAATTGAGCAATAAAAGACTTATTTTCCTAAATCCTTAGATATAACAAAAATCACAGAAAAACAGTGAAAACAGTCATCTTGCTTGATGATGTGTAACAAGCTGATGATTATTCAACCCCCCTACCCATTTATTTAAAAGTGAAACGTGGTAACGCTGACGTATTTATTCTTTTTTTTTTTTCTTTGAGCCACAGCCAGAAATCCCTATCAGGATTTCATCAATAGATAAGACATTTCTACAGCATATGGAAAGAACGAGTGAGGTTTGCACAGTTACTAAAGCACCTACATCTCTGGACCCATACACAAACACAAGCAGCCCCTGTGAACAGATGAGAAGTCCCAGATCAGTGTCCATTTACTCCCTCTACTGGCATGAGCTGCCGCTTTCCTTTTCCAAAAAAAACCCAAACAACCAAAAAAACCCACTACATTCTTGCTGCCTTTATAAGCTTTTGACCAAACCTACAAAATTACACTCTCAGTTTCATTAGGCAACTTGGAAATGCAGTGTCAGGAGGAGAAACATGAAAGAAATAGCAGCCCAGAATACTTCCACACATTGATCCAAATCTTACCCAGCAGCCTCCTAGCAAATTCCAGATAAGACTAAGCATCCAGTATTCATTTTAACTGTAGTTTGCACAATAATGTTGTTCGTGGAGCTGAAAACAGGCTCTACTCACTGCTCTTTGATCCACACCAACTTTCAGATTTTCTTAATAAAGACAGCCTTAAAATAAATAATGCAAGCTTCATGAAATTGTACACTGGGTTTCATTTAAAATATTAATGGAATTCTTCAAAAAGAAAAGAAAATCGCTACATGCATGTTACTCTGAAACTTAAAAGGCAAGAGGCTGGATAAGCATGAGGGAGCCTGAAGGGCTGCAAAGCTGTCCCTGCCTTACCAGCCACCTCCTGCCTCTACTCTCCCTTGGGATGAAAGGGACCCACACCAAGAGAGGTGACTGGCCTCCTACATTTTTTGGCAAAATTGAATTAGCCACAGGCCTGTTACTTACTCTGTCTTCACTGTTTAACAAAAAAATTCTTCCAACCTTCCTCTCATTTCAAACTTGTGAATTGCTGATCTATTGGGTTGGGGGTTTTTTTGGTGGCTGACATCACAACATTTCATGGAAATGTCATTTTACTCTAAAATAATGCTTATATTACTTCCATCAATGTGAACATTCAGCAAAGCCCAGACATGGAAAAATTTAGTAAAGTTTGGAGAGGTAAGTTGAACAAGTGTTGACCTTAAAAACCTCTTTTAAGGCCTTCCCCCCTCCTTGCATCCTCAGTGCCTGACCACTACCACCATGAGCACAGCACACAGCAGAGCAGAGACTTGGTCGCTGAGGTGCCCTGCCAGGGTCTCCAGAGACACAACCACATCCCATCATGCCAACGGCACTACAGCGAAAGTGGCTCAAAACAGCAGTCAGAAAACAGAAAAGACAGGGACCTTTCATGGGAGACTGCTACAAGCTACTTCTGTTTGAGGAGGAGCCCCACAACCCCCCTGTTGTTCCCTCATCACTCTCATGGAGCACTTAACTGCTACAAGACAAATGCACACAAAAAAAAAGGATCTATCTATCTATCTATTTCAGATATAGATATAGATATAGATATAGATATAGATATAGATATAGATATAGATATAGATATAGATATAGATATAGATATAGATATAGATATAGATATAGATATATCTCAGACTTCCACATAATATACTTCTATATATCAGACTTCCACAGTGAAAAGACTGTAGCCACTCTATACTTCAAGAGCAGGCCAGATAACCTGTTTGTGCTTGTGTGAAGATGTAAATGTGTGTGGTGCCTTCTTGTGGAGAGATGCTCCCACAAGCAAAATTAAACCAGATTTCCAAAAATACTTCATCCCAGGAGCCAAGAGTTGCCACAGTTCAACAACTGAAGGCATTGCAAGGTATGTCAGATAAAGCAATGCCTTGGTTCATCCCAACAGGTTGTGTGTGTTGATTTGACTGTATAAGGATGGCCAACAATCATGGCTGAAAACACGAGTTGGCAGAGTGCCTGAGACCTGGCAAACCACCAGCTCCTTTAGCTATCTGACATCATCACCAGAACACTATGTCTAGGAGCATTCAACTCCCTATCAGGGTCACAAACCTCTGCCAGACAGATGCTGAGCTGTGACCATGCCTGCAACTACAAAGCTATGTGTGCACTACCATGCTGCTGAACAACCCCACCATCCCAAATGGCTTTTCTCCAAAGTAAAGAGAAAATTACAGAGCTCCTTTCCTCCTCTTCACCCTGGACTTTCAAGATACACTCAGCAGCATGCCTAGGTGTCTGCGTATCACTTTTGGGTATGGAAGATGTAGTGAGATATGTCTTTTTTGGAGCAAGAAGAGAAAATTACCTTTTCAAGTAAAACCAGACTCGAGGTAATCACAGGAGTCCAGGAGCTGGATCCATTTTAGAGAGTCATATAAGCCTCTACATGTAAGATAATTTTTGAGATACCTAGTATCATGGCTATTAAGATGATAAACAGATTTTATGGCTTTTTTCAATAAGTCATTTTAAAGCTCTATCTCAGTGTTTCCAAAAATAGCTTTCTAAAAAATTTATTTTATACATTTATTTTATACTGAAGTAATTATGCAATTAACAACTCCACAACCCTCTATATGCTCACAAACACACCACAACTACTAGTTTGATATTATTTACATCATACATAAATGTCCCTCATGTCCCTCACACCTAAATGCACATTTAGTCGTTACACTTGGTGATGTCCATACACAGTGAAAATGGTATCCCAGATGTAAATATTATCAACTTCAAATAACACTATAACTGCCATTTTAGTGAACAGAAAAACATTGCATTGGGTTTGCTTGATTATTACTTTAGTTCCAGAAACACACAATTTTTACTGAAACTCTCTGAACACCACATGCTTCTTCATAAAGGCCTTTATCAGAATAGAGCTGGATTTTATACAACACTTGCTATTCCTGAAGGCTTTCTATAGAAAATAGAAAGCAGAGGTGCTGGCATGCTGATTATTTCAGCGATCAAGGCACACAGACTGATCAATAATGGCTTCTACGTGCACAAACTTGCTTTTTTTTGATTAATAATAGTTAATTTCAGCCTTAGCAATAGAGTGACAAGCCAAATCATCTTAAAGGCAGGGATTTTAAAAACGTGTTGCAAACAGACTGGCATAACGGGAGGGAATTCCTAAGATACAAAGGTAACTGCGTGCCAGTTTTGCACTTAGAGTAGTTAAATGCTGAAGGTAAGAGGCGCAAAATACATTTCTTAAATTGTGCAGGCAGAGGGCAGCATGCTCCAGCCATCAGAGCTGTCTCAGTGCTGTAGTTCTAATTAACATCTCCCTCTCACAAAGAGAATTGTCTTTGTGTGACTCGGAAACCTGAGAGTATTTAGTCATTTAAAAATGAAGTTGACTACACGTTTATGATTTCAAAACCGTGCTTTTTATTACAGATGGCATTCTCCATGTAGCATAAAAGAAATTAGGCTTGTGGTCCTACCAAATGTTAATCTTCTCAAGTCAATAAAAACTGCCCCCAAATGTCACTGCAGCCTTGCAGAAGGAACACGTAGGAATGATGAAAACCAAAGCGTGGCGATAACAGAACGTGCATTATAAATGACAACTTGTCTCATCAAGCTCAGCCATCACTTAAACCCAAGAAATATATTGCCAAAGTGATTCATATTTGTGGAACCGAATAAAGTCTGAAGAATTTAATCTTAAGCAGATCATCTTTATAATTGACTGTGTAAGGCTGTCTGCAAGAGTCCAACATTTACATATAATGATAATGCATATTAGGCGGTAATTACCATGGACTTTTCCTTAATTATAACTGATAACACAAATAAATCCTATGTTCCTAATTGAAGAATGTAATTAAGTCTGAATAGTTTGGGAGGAAGAGAGGAGACACAAACAGTGATTTTAAAATCACGAGAGTGGCTCACTCTACCAAGATTCCCTTCCTCTTTCTACTAGTGTCAACATAAGAAATCCATCTTTTATAACAAAAATGAAATTATTAACCCTGCTTTGCCCTTTTTATTAATGATATAAAGTGATTTCTTACATAGCTTTATCCAGGATTTGAGAAGTCCACTTGCTCACAAAGAAATCATTTTTATTTTGACATATCAGCACAGTGAAACCTCTGAGGGCTCCATGAGCATCCCCAAGAAGAAGGGCAATTGTTAGGGAGTAGAGAAAGGCAGCCTGGGGAAACGGAACAGAGGTGAGGGAGACTGAAGGTGGATGCAAGATCCATGAAACATCCCTAACTTAGCTTTAGTTCAAGGAGCTAAATTAGTAAATGGAAGCTATTTCAGGCTATATTACTAACTAAAAAAAACAAAAAGCAAGAGCTGTCACTTTTCACCAGTATGCAAGGACTAGCAACACAACCAGACTACAATCCAGAGTCGAAGTCCAAGTATAAATTTAAGAGACAATGACATGAAATGGGGATTTCAAGTAGTTGGTGATATGGAGCCAGAAACTTGGCATTGAAAAAAAAAAAAAAAAAAATGCTGTGTGAAGGGAGGGCAGGAGGGAGTGAACTTTGAACATTTCCGGCCATGCTGTTCCCCACGGGACTGACTAAAGCTGACAGTCCATCAGCTTGACCTTCCCTGCATAAGCACTCCCTAGGAACTGGACTTGGAAAGTTCAAGCTTTACATTTTGTATGGGCTGGTACTGGCACAGCCCCAGCAGGAAAAGTTCAGTGTCTCCACAGAGACTCTGCTCAGCTGGGCTCACGGCCCCGGCCTCTCCCAGGGGATGCAGAGAAAGCCAAAGGTGATCACACCAAAGTCACTCACCTTCAAAGCATACTAATATATTCTCTGGAGAAGCAGAGAGCAGCAGACCGGCTGCCTGGTGAAAGACAGGCAGAGGAGATTTCTAAGGAAAGAATTTCCACGGAAATCTCACCTTTGAGATTAAAAGACAGCAGTCTGAAACTAGCAAGACCTCACTTGACTTGGTGTCTTCTGCATCAAAGAATCATGAGAAAACCCGTAACACAAAGTATTTGCTCTGTACAGTGGACAGCTCTCATCAACACCATCTTCAGCTCAGCTATGCCCAAAGTTGAGGAACAGATCCTTCTCAACTATTTGGGATAAAGACTTTGATTCAGGCCTTTAGTTCATATGAAAATGGGACTACAACTTTGAACAGAATGATCTGAAGAAACAGCATCTGTGAGTGAAAAATAAAATTCTGAGCATCATTACAAGGGTTGGGTGTTTTGCTGGTGGTTTGTTGTTTTTTTTTAGAAAAACACCTGCTCTACCATTAGCTATAAACTACATTAGTAAACAGTGAGCATCCCAAGAGAAGCTTAAACAGCAAAATATATTTGTCAAATGATTTAATATAAGCTTGTACTCTGAAATGGACTATAAAATGGCACCACAGGGACCCTGTGATTATTGTTTCTCCATTTTTGTCACAAATATAATCATTTTCCTTTGTTTTCTAGGTGTGGGCATGAGGCTTTCCCCCTCCCATCCTGCCCTATGCAGTTTGTAGCAAAACTCCTTTGGGCATGTGAAATGATGCTCAACCTCTCAGCAGTGGGAAGGCTTGCACAGCTCTCCCTGGCTTGGATGGAGTGAACACTGCTGTCAGCACTGAGTGTTGGGAAGTATCAGTCTGTGTTAACAAGGCTTACCAACGTCTGCAGAAAGTTCAGGTGGAAAGAAAGCAATCTCTCCTTCTGAGTGAAAACAAGGGAAACTATACAGCCTGGCAGACCTGCTGCGTAAGGAAACTCACCTGTCACTTTTATTTTGTGCCTGGCCAAAAGCCACCTGCATGAAAAGAACAACAGTGTCCCTGCTTGATAACCATGCACTGCTCCGACCCTGTCTCCTCCTCCTCGCTAACTCTGCCCACCTCCCAACAAGTGTATCCCGTGGGATCTCCTTCACATCAGCCTAGAGATGAGCCTGCCACCAGCCCAGAGATGAGAAAGAGAACTAAGCTGTGTGCTATTAAAGGGTCTGCTTAGAGCAAATTAAAAAGGTCTCCCTTGTGCTTTTCCCTTACCTCCACTGCACGGTTCACGCAGTGAGAGAGCTCTCTGCTCCCACCTCTCCCAGCACTGGGAGACTTCTTCCTGCTGGGAGATTCCATGTGCATCAGCAGCATCAAGAGGTTTTGAACCTAACACCAATGCTCTGGCACATGAAAGGGATACTCATTTTTTGGAAAGCACAACTGCAGTGACTTGACTCACATCCAGTTCAGAAGCACTTTTAACCTCCATCAAGGAGATAAATAAAATACTGACCCTTATGCTCTGTTACAGAGCTTACCTGTTACTAGAGTTTGCAACTAGTTTGTAGACATCTCAGGACTATAAAATGTGCCACAGGTATTTTATACGCTGAAAGATGTTGTCTGGAGCAGAATGAGAAGTTCTGCAAATGGAGCAGACACAGAAGGAGCAGACTTTATATGGAATACTGGGGGGAAATCTGCTTAGATAATTCTACGATACATAGATTCTTATTCTGCCTTTTTAAATCATTAGTCACTCCAGTTCTTTCTCGCTAGATGCATTCAAACCTTTTCTCCCCTGTTCTACATTCTTCACTTCGTTAATAACTGCTGTGATGCCTTACAATGCCACACAGAAGTTTCAGTGTGAGATAAACTATCAACCCGGTTTCAGAAAGAACTTACTTCTGAAACCCAACAGAACTAAAACCCCCAGGAAACTGCATAATCCATAGCCAATTAATATCATCAAAGGCTCAACAATTATGAGATGACAGTTTTCCATGCACCTCTGAGGTGGGCAAAGCTGCTGCTGCGCTTGTCATGCTGCTCTGCAAGGCAGGGAATTGCACATGGGGTGGAAAGCACACGTCAGCCAGACTCTTCTGACCGTGCACCTTCAGTCCCGTCATCAAATTAAGTGATCTCATGGGCTGACCAGCCGGCAGGTTTCTCACCTTACATTCATAGTGCTGGCCTACAACTCTGCCAGATGCTGCTTAACTCTTCCAGAGCAAACCAGAGACTGGAAAGAAGCAGCACTGCAGCCCCTGAAAGCGCACCAGGGAGCAACCTCAGCCCATCCCTGGTGAAAGTTGTTTACTGACCAAGTTGTTCTGAAGAACATGAAAAAGATGGCACCTCTGGGGAATCTGAGTTGGAATTTTTCCTACAAGAAGGGAGAGAATACCAAAAGAGGTGTTCCAAAGAAGCGTCTGAAGGCAGCGTACTGGGAAGGCAAAGGCTCGGACCGTCTCCTCTGCAAAAAGAGGAAAAGGCAGCAAGCACCGCTTCAACTTGCAGGAAAGCCTGGAAGGCAAACTCTCTCTGACATTGTAATTAGGGGTTGTTTAAATAGTAAGGTATGTGCAGTGCTATTAATTCCAGTGGGGGAGAAGTAGTATGAGTAGCAGGGTTGAATTAAGAATTTAAATTCTCTTGCTAAGAAAACAGTCAAACCCCAAAGCTCTTCAAAGTTTTTTTTTCCCATGAATTGTACAGCTCTTTGAAGTATTTTTCAGTTTGCTCAGCTTCATAATCTGTAATTTCAGACAGTGCTACCTCTGCTGCTTCTTGGATGTAGCTCAGTGGATCTGGAAATGCTCTATTATTTGATTCGAGTAGGCGAATGTTTAGTGAGCTGATAAGTCCAGAAAGAGAGAGATTTCCTAAATTCACGTAAAAAAAAGTCATTCTTTCAGCCCTGTACCACATCACATTTTCTACAACAGTCCTCCTTCCTGCTCCTGCGTTCAGTTTGCCTACCTGTTTCCTAATGCGGTACCCAGATACCACAGACAGCATCTGCAGTGCTTTCACCTGGGGCATAGAGCCTTTACAATACTCAGCAAGACCCACGCTCTTTGCAATGGCATCACACCACTAAGCTGCTTAATTTGTCATCCGCTAAAAAACGAACACTGATTCTGCTCTGCAGCACAGCTGCTTAGCTCATTATTGCCTGTTTTACATTTGTACATTTGATTTTTCCTTCCCAGCTGTGGTTTCTACTGAATACTATCTTACTCATTTCAGACCCTTATCCTAATTTATCCAGAATATTTTAAAAGTCTGATCCTGTTCTGTCTTCAAAATGTTCATAGCTCCTTTCAGTTGAGTGTCATCCACAATTTTCCTAAGTATTTTCAAATTCATTATGCAAATCATAAAAGAAATATTGAGAACAGGGCACGTGAAAGAGCCCTTCAGAAAACTGACTCCCACCATTTAGACTATCAAGTCATTGAAAGCCAAACCTTTGCTGCAGCCTTTCAACCACTGCAGAAGTCACTTTATAGAGACCTCATTTAGACTACTCCGTGGTTTACATAGTACAATGTCAAGTGAAATAGTGTCAAAAGCCTTACTGAAGTCAGAATGGATCACATCTAATATTTCTTTCTTAGCCTTTCTGCCAGAAACTCCGTTAGCATTTGAAATCGGACTTGCTTGACGGCACTTGTTCTTGACAAACCCCTTTGAGTATTCCCTCGCTATTCACTAAGTACTTGCAAATAATTTCATCATTTATTCCGGGGTTTTTTAACACCCAGTCTATGATTATCAATAAATTCTCCCCTTTTCCTGTTTGAGACCACGTCCATCTCTGCCCCTCCCTATGCTTCTCAGATCTTCTCTTTCTCTCCCTCCAGGAGCTCTTCAAAAACATAGCACTAGTGATTAAAAGATTGCTTCAGCTAACTCCTGAAGTGCTCTGAAGTAAATTCCATCAGATGCTTCTGACTTGGAACCACCTACATGCCTTTAGCCTCTTCTTCATTCTTGCCCACACTTCCAGTTTCCTTCCTTGAAAGCCCTGGACACAGGGCTGAGCTGAAGCAGCTGAGCTTCCCCTCTCTGTTTCCCTGCTTCCCAATCCAACATCCCTTTTCCTCAAGTAAAAAGCCTTTCAGTGATAGTAGATCATGTCTTAACATAAACTCTGATTAAAATAAAATAAACCTCACAGCGTTACAGCTTGGCATGGCTGCTGATGCCTTCTACCTTGATAAATCATGAAGACATTTCGTGGTGATGCCATAAAGACACCTCAGTGGGCAGGAAGGCTGAAGAGATGCTCCTTTCATTGGAGCTGGCTGCAGCCAGTCATTCCTGCGCAGGAACAATTCCTCCCTGGGGAAGGACAGTGGTGGTAATGCTGCTGCTGCCTTCCCGCAGGGAAGAGATGGGCAGCCATAAGCTCCAAATCAGCACATCATCCACTTCCCTGACTGGGCATTTCTGCAGATGTCTCTGTGCTTCTGAAAGGGCCCCGAGGGGTGCACCCAGGCCCTGGCTGCACAAACCCGGCACCGAGACAGCAGCACAAACACCGTCTGTGCTTTAGCAGCAGTATTCCAGGTCGAGCAGAGTGTTACCTTCACTATCAAATCAGTATTGAGATCATGAGGAAAAGACCTAGTGTCACCCTTCTGTGGATGCTAATGAAAATCTTGGGAAAATCTGGTGAGTGGAGCTGGGGCTGTGTGAAATTAGTGTCACGGACTGGGAACTGACACACAGCCCCTGCATCGCTCGAATCATGCCACTGTGGTGACAAAACCTCACCCTGTGAGTCCCTTCTAGTGGCAGGAACAGAAACATCAGTCTAATGTTACTGGACAGTGATTTTCACAAAAGCCAGTGAAAATAGGAAATTTGTATTGTTTCAGTTCTTCTATTCATGCATACGTGACATAGTAGACTCTGGCTGCTGAAGGAGGGACAAGAGATGCAGTTTCCTCTGAAGTAAAAAAGAATGTGGTTGAAATAAAAGAAAAAAAAAGTATATTCAATTATATATGCCCTGATTCAGCTAAGCTCCAGTGCTTTTCATTTGAGCTCACCAACGATTTTAAGTCTTCACCAGTTATCACAGAATGGTTTGAGTTGGAAGGGATCTCAAAGACCATCTAGTCCCAATCCTCCTGCCATGGGTAGAGACATCTTCCACTACACCTGGTTGCCCAAAGCCCCGTTGCAGAGACGTTTCACCCGGGTGGGTTTCTGAGAACCCTTCCCAGCAGATGGGTTACAGGAGCTGCTGCCAACTGCTTGAACTTGGATTTACAAGGTGGGAGGAGTGCTAAACAGGGAAAAACTCTGCTTACATAAAATATTCCCATAAGGGGACCACCTGCTATTTATGCCTGGCAAAGAGCAAAAAGCCTTGCTGCAGGTGCAGAAAGATGACACTGATTTGTGACAAACCTTCAAGAGCCACTGGAAAGCCACAGCACAGCAATGTGTGTTTTATCAGCTCTTTGGATGGAGGACAAAGCAAACGATGAGGTGATGACCTATGTGCCAGCTCAAGAGCAATTAGCCTGGGAACTACAGCACTTTCCCCACTATGGTGAAGTGCACCAGAGGATGCTCGTATGAAACAGAAGCCTGCAGTGCTGGTTAAGTCCTCTCAAGCTGGGAGGAAGGATGGGGAAAAAGAGGAAGAGGAGTAAAGAACAAGACTGCTATGAATGGGTAATTATTATTTAACAAGCAAGCATGATATGATAAGATCGTATGACACAGTGCAGTAAAACCTCTCAGTTATTTTGAGCCATATTCCCACTACCACACTCCAGGCTGCATCAGTATTTTCATTTTTATCTATTTCCAAGGGATTTTAACCCAACCCCAAAAACGTGTTTGTGGTTTCAAACCTCAGCCCAAAAGAAGCTTTTAATTTCTGTCAATTTGTCTGAAAAAATAGTGATAATAAAAAATGGTAAAATTTAGAACTTCTGACCTGTATTTTTTCTGTTCAAAGCCTTATATTTAAATCTAAGTATAATGTGCTATTGCTACACTCACTTGGGTTTGATTATTCTTCCTGTCTCTCCCCCAGCTCGCTTCCTTTCTTCCCATGCCACATCTTTTCCTGTGCAAATTCAGCAAGCATTCAACATTTTATTTCTGTCCACTTCTGCCCATCATGTTCACTTACCTCTGAAACACACTCTTCTCTCAAGTCTTTTCCTCCCTCAAACCATCCCATCTCACACTGCACAGTCCTGTTCCCTTAGTATATCCTGTGCTCCCTCATTCACCACGATGGCCAAACTAAAACCAGCACACAGAGGTAAAAATACCCTGCGTAGTAGTAACAGCAAAAAGGAATTATCTTCTACTACAGTCACTGTAAAGGAATTGTCCTCTCTTGGGACACAGAAATCACAAAAATACTGAGTCATTAAGGTTGGAAAAGACCTCCAAGATCATCCAGTCCAACCGCCCTCTTACCACCCATATTACTAACTAAACCATGTCCCTAAGTACCTTGTCCAGCCTTTCCCTGAATACACCAAGGGATGGTGACTCCACCACCTCCCTGGGCAGCCCGTTCCAATGCCTGACCACTCTTTCTGAGAAGAAATTTCTCATTTCTAACCTGAATGCAACTTGCAGCCATTCCCTCTTGTCCCATTGCTACTTATCTGTGAGAAGAGGCTGACCCCCAGCTCACCACACCCTCCTTTCAGGTAGCTCTAGGGAGCGATAAGGTCTCCCCTGAGCTTCCTCTTCTCTGCACTAAACAGTCCCAGTTCTCTCAGCTCATATGACTTGTGTTCAGAGTCTTCATCGTCTTCATTGCCCTAATGATGGTGGAGAAAAGAACTGCACGGGTTGCAAGTTGGCCTTTTGTTCTGATTTTGGTTTTTGGGGTTTTTTTCCTTTGGGGATGTTTTACCTTTAACTGTCATTTGGACAACTTGTGAGTGTTAGGACCTGGGACTTCAAAGTGGAAACAACTCTTACAGCTCCTCATAAGAATCAACACAAAAGGTTGTTCTGAGGACATTGAGAGGGCTATGCCTAGCTTAAAATAACCAAACAGCTGAGTATTTAATTTTTAAGCATGAAGGACTGATGATAGAAAGAAATCTTCTGGTTAAAAACCAAACAAACGAAACCACAAACAAGAAAACACAACTCTTAGGAGTAGTGTCCCAGAACAACTCAGCTATCTGTCACAGTGCTGACAGTTGGAGCACACAGTCTATTTACTTTCTTGCAAGCTTGGTTGATGCACTGTGAGCCATCACCACGTAGACAGAAACTACTGCCACACATCATAAACAAAATCTTATCCTATACTGTAAGACCTTGGAAAAACAAGGTCTCCTCCAGTCATACATTTGATGAAATATGTTGACTGTGGATTTATTTCTGCTTCTGAGATAGTCTATATTTATTGTTGTCATTCAGCTCTGAATCTGGTACGTGGCAGCTTTCAGATGGCTCTGGAGATGGTATGCTGCCACCTGAAATGAAGGGTTCTCACTCACAGCACACATAAATTGCGTGCTTATTTTCCATTTACAATAGCTTTACTTGAGTGCACTGCCCTCCATGCTAAAGATGTTGAGCTTCTGAGGAGCAATTCAAATGCCACTGACTGCTCCAGCCCTTGTGCTCTCTGAGCTCGGTCACTTCATTCCAGTTCTGCCTCCATGATGCTTGACCCATCCCTCATCTCTCACGCATCTTTCTGCATCTCATCTCCCTCTCAAGGCATACTACTTCTATACTAAGCAGCCTAGATTTGTTTCACCCTCTCCTCTCCAGTTCCCAAAGCTTGTTTTAATTTTCTCTTATTTCTGTATGTTAAAGGCAAATGAGTAAGATTCTCCAGCTGACAGAGAGTTGAGCTCAATTTCTGTATCCACTACAGCTGGGTGACCCTTTGCAAATCACTTAGGAGAGCTCCAAGACATAATGATACATTATGTCTAGAAAAATCACACGTCGCACTCCGGTCAGCTGCATTTCTGGTGGGCTCTTTGCCCACAATGCCATGATGGCCCTTGCCAACCAGTGAGGGCAAGTTCTGGTAGCAGAAGCCCAGCCCGACTTATACAGGGGCTTATACCCCAAGCACTGCCAAATCACTTCTCAGAAAAGAGAGCTGGGATTCCCATGATGGTCAGTTCTGGAAGCCACACCTAAAAGCAAAGTGCACCTGATGAAACCATACCCCTAAAAGCAAACGGATAGACAAAGAGTGGAAGAAAAGGATGAGGAAATGATCAGACAACTCTGGTCCAAGCCCATCCACCAACAGCTAAACCATCGCATCATGAATATTGCCTTGAAGTGAAATACTACAAGGTTTTGTATCACATTTCTATTTTTTTTTATTTCTCTTTTTTATCTTTTTTTCCCCTCACAAGACATAGATAAATAATTTAAGTGTTTGGCAAGCTAATAATAAATGCAATTGAAAAACTATTCTAAAGCTCTGGGTAGGATACATTTCTATCTGCAAACTTGCCCAGCTTTCTACATCCCTCCAAGAGTGTACCTACTGCTTACTTCTTATATTTTCTAAAGAATTTAATTCCATATTGTGTATCAGACAGCACATCCTTCTTTTAAAAAAGGCATTTAAGTTTTCCATATTTCTGTAATTGAGCATAACTAACTTACCAAATACCCTTCTCCTTAAGAAATCTGTTTTCTACAATTTTTTACTCTCTTTGGCTTCCCGAAGTTAGGACACAAAATCAAAGAGATTCACTTTTGTAAAAAAAATAAAAAGAAAATGAAAACTCAATTACAGCTTTATTTACCAAGACTAAACACTCTGAAAAATTGAAGCAGAATCTAGACATTTGCAGTTATGCTGAAAAAAATTAAATAATCGTATTATATGGCTTGAAAAAGGAATTGATTTAATTCCATGGTAGAATACAACACCGAGATACAGAAGATCTCCAGCAATGCCTGCTATGAACCCCCAGTTTTCAAAGTGTGCAAATAAGTGTTCTGGGACTCTTCAGCCTTGAGAAGACTGAGGGGGGACCTAATTAAAGTCTATAATTATTTGAAGCGGGGGATGTAGGGGGAATCAGCCAGCCCCTTTTCAGTGGTCAGTGGAGACAGGACAAGGGGCAATGGCTGCAAATTGGAGCACAGGAAGTTCTGCACCAACATGCGGAGGAACTTTTTCCCAGTGAGGGTGACAGAGCCCTGGGACAGGCTGCCCAGGGAGGTGGTGGAGTCTCCTTCTCTGGAGATATTCAAGACCCATCTGGACACCTATCTGTGCAGTATGAGCTAGGGAGCTGCTTTGGCAGGGGGGCTGGACCCGATGATCTCTCGAGGTCCCTTCCAACACCTACAATTCTATGATCTATGATTTAAAACCACCATAATATACCCAATTAGTTTTTCTGATCTGATAGTGAAATTAAAACCATACTTTTTGAGCTGACTGACAGGATATTTAGAAAACCAATTTAATGATTTCATCAAGGCAATTGGGGTATCTGGGAAAGAAGATGAGCTTCGGACAAAGCAAGTACATTACAAGGAACTGTGAGTGGAGAGGGGAATAGAACCATGTTATGGGAAGAGTAACCAAGAAGGGGGTTTCTGACAACTCTGTGGAAAATGTTCACAAATTCCTAAGTGTGAAGATGCAATATCATAAATCTAATTACAGTTGCACTGTGTAGGGGTTCAGTAAGTGTAACAGGGAACATTTTGGAACTTTTCGTAGAAACTATAATTCTCAAAACCACAAACTTGAATTAAAAACTCAAGGGGTTTAAATCAGACATATAAACTGGGGAAAGGATGAGCGAAGTGTGTAAGACTCCAGATGAGGGGATGAGGGAGGCAAAAACTTCACAATTTACATCAGATTGTGGCTAGTTATTATACCAGAAGCTGAAATAATTTATAATTAATAATCTTGCATTTAGAAACTGTATACAAACATTATGGTTGGACTTGATGATCTAAAGGGACCTTTCCAACCAAGTCAATTCTATGCTTCTATAACCTACACTGATGCTATTAATACTGAAGCAAAAGCTGTTCAAACTAAATAAAGCATCCAAAAAGGAAGGAAGGGGGAAAAAAAAAAACCCAAAACCAAGACAAAAACTTGGTGTAACCACTAATTTAACTTGAGGTGAATCAGTAAGGCTTCTCCAGCTACAGAGATAAAGCGGTCATCCCAAAATGTTTGCCAGCTTTAGGCCTGGAAATAAAGATAACTTGCTATGTACAAAGCCAATGTAACAGAACCTTTCAATTAGCGAGCATGAGCAATGCTAAAGGAAGCATCTGGAAAAGCTTCTGTTTAATGCAGGACCAAGAAAAAACATGAACTGGAGAGAAAGTGTAGAAAACACAAAGAAAACTGAAGCTAAAAAGGGCTATCGTTTGTATTTATGGAGGTATTTTCTAGAATGTGAGCATTTCCATGTATTTTTGCTTCTCAAGGCAGACTCAGCTGCAAGCAACTACCTGGACACGACCACATACCATGACAGATTTTCCAAACAGCATCAATTACAAACCAGAACTGCTTAGCCAACGGCTCTGGGGTGACCCAAAAGCAAGGGATTCTTGAAAATATAAAAGTATATGTATACTTTAACATTAAAAAGAAAATTCCAAATAAATTTTTAGCATAATGTAATACCAAGTAGCACAAAAAGCAAAAGGCAAGGCCAAGCACAGGCCTGGTGCAATGAGCACGACACTTGTCATAATTATAGAAACAAACCAATTTATTTCAAGTCTGAATTTGGTGCCTACATAACTCAATGAATCATGTTATTTTTCCTGTTTTTTGGGTTTGTTTTTTTCTTCCTTGGAGAAACAAACAACACTATATTAAGAGTTATGAGACAATCAAACTTAAAATCAAATGGTACTTATATGGAAAACAACAAAGAACAGGGACTAAAATTCATATTTGAGATGACAGGCTAGGAGAGGAACAGTAGAAAAACAAAGCAGAAAAAAACCTGCCAATGTTTTTAATATTATCTGATCTTCATTATATTTTTGAAGTTTCAGTGAGACCGTCAGTGCAAAACAGTATATAACCCAAACCTCCCAATTTATTATCAATTTTGTAAGTTAAATTTCTGTTGTGCCTCTCTGAAAGCTTTTTTACTATCTTTAATTGTAATGGATGGCTATTCTTCAGAAAAATGAGGCTTTTAAATACTTTATCATTTGTCTCAAGACGTTGCTAAGCCGAAAATGACTTGCAGTTGCTTAGATTAAATGACTTTCTACTGCGCCAAAAAAAACCCCAACAAATAAAAATTAAAATGCCTTATCACTGTGAGTTTTTTTACAATTGCTTCAAGAGAAACCTTTTATGTTAAAGCCATGTTTAACTTTGCTTTATGCACAGCAGGATTCCACAATGGCTCTTCTAAGCCAGAAGACTGGTTAGCCAAAATGGTTATAGGCTTTCCATGCTCATTATTTCTTTCTCCATCAACACTTTTAACTACTGCTTAACTACCATCTTTAGAACCACACAACCACTGGTGAACACAGTTCTAACCCCTGGTCTTCAAAACATACCCTTAATTTTTCCAGAGGTCATGGTGCCTTCCCTGCAATTCATATCTCTTATTGGGGAATGGTTCACACACAGCATCACCATAGTGTCTTAGTGCCTCCTAACACAGGAGATGTTTCTCTCACCCAGACAGCTGAAGATAGTGATCCTCAACTCACAGATCCAAATCCTGCCAGTCACATGTCCTCAGGTCCTGATACAGCGATCAAAGTGCACTGCAAAACTCTGCCAAAGTGGCACTGCCCCTCGCCCTGGACTGCACATCCTCACTTCAGCACTGACTGTCCACAGGGACACTGTGGCATTACACATCTTCAGAGCTCTTAAGCTTTCTTCAAGGCACAAACCCCACCAAGGCCAAGACTGAGTTATCTGCCCATGGCCCAGGTTACCATTCCCAAAGGAGCTTCCCTGTCAGCACCCATCTTGCACATCTCCCTCCTTTCCCACTCAACCTGCATCCTCAAACAATGAGCCTACCTGGGAAAGTGGGCAACTCTGGACATTTCGTGAACCTGCTGCATCGCCCCCGCTCCACTGCTCACACTAACCTATGGCTGTGGTTGGCTTGGCCACTTTCTTTTACCATGGCACGACACTGCCTTGTGAACCAGACTCCACAGACCAACTTCGACCATCTGTGGGTTGCACAACTGAGGGAGCATGCATGGAAAGAAACCACTGACCGCATAAAAGCTTATCTTATCAACAACCACCCCTTTATTCTCTTCCTAGAGCCAGCTGGGAGAAGCGTGCCCTTCAGCAGAAGCAATCCATAAGAGGTGCAGCAGAGCCAACAGCTGAGTCAGCAAGGGCACAGGGGGAGCGGCAGCCCATTCATTTCAAACAATGGGAGAAATAGGGCACAGGGGAATACTGTGCCAAGAAGAGGTTTTACATTATTATCAGCTCACAATTAAAATATTGTTATTATTCAAAAGGCATAAAATGACAGTAGAGATTTGGGGAAGAAGTAATGTCCACGCCTTAAGCTGGATGACTAAAATTGGGGTGGTTAAACCTAGTTGTCAAAGCCCAAGTGGCCTGAATTTCAAAGACACAAAGAATCTTCAGTTAATGCTGATTTTTGTGACGTTTGGGGTAGGCTGGGCATCAGATTTTCACCAGTGAGCAATGCTGCTTAGATGAAAATACCAAAAAAAGGACACACTTCCTATTACCATTGTGAAGAGTTAGTTCAGAAACTCTATCAGTTAGACTCATCTCCCATTAAATATCTTACCCATGGGAATCTCAGGCTGCCTGAGTGGCTTTACCAGAATTTGCTCCGCAGTTTTCCTGTAAAAATCAAAGATTTTATAAAGATTGCTGGTCGCTACAATTACAACTAGTGATAGGTAAGTTCATGGGCAGCCTTCAACAGCAGTTCTATAACAAGATCTGCAATTCAGCCTCATGAAAGCATTCAGCAATGGTTGGAAATTCACCCCTCACCACAGTCACCCATGAGTTGTACCAGAAGTACAGCTGAAAGCTGTAGACCATACAGCTCCATCAGAACAGTGGTTCTTTGTCATGCTCCTTTATTTTTTTACTCCTCTGTGCCACAGGCTATATTAAGGATCTTTTTAAGCAGGAATTACCTTTTAACTACATACACAGGGTTCATCACTGGAGGGTCCTACCTTGTTGGACCCAGAAACAGCAAAGACACCAGTATCCGTCTGTATTTCTGACCAGGATTATTCACTCACAATTCCTATCAACATACAGTCTCAGGTGACAGGTTGAGCACATGCAGGATAACTACTCTGTGCAGTCACCCTGCACGGGTGCACATCAACCAAGTTGCGTGCAGTACATTTACCCAACTACTCCAAGCAGTGAATGAACTGCACAGAACCTTTCCTTCAGGAACTCACACAGGTTCTTTTGGAGAATGTATCTTGCAGGGCTCCTCACCACCTTCTCCTTCTTCCAAAAAAGGAGACTTTTTGACTTGTGTTGGGTGAATGTCTTATAGATTACTTTACTTGCATTCATATGACAGTTTACAGAAACATTTTACGTTCCAGGAGGAAGAACCCTCAGTGTAATCTCTTACTTCTGACAATGTTTTCAGTACCTGAACACTTGTACACGCTGGGAATGATGGCAAATAATTACGGTCTGCAACAGCAAGCTGCAGAAAACAGCACTGTTTTTTCTACCACAAAAAGACAGAAAAATCATTCTGTTAGCTATTCAAGCATGCTGTCTGAAAAAAACACCATGCAGAATGGTCTTTAAGGCAATTGCTTAAAATAGCTTTCTAGATACACAGTACCAAAAGCAATGTTTTCATCTAGAGGACATCATATGATTTTCTACCTTTTAGGTCGTAAGATGGGATTCTTTATACAGCACAGAGCCTGACTGCTCTTGTTTGTAGCTGTCATCAAGGGGTTTTTGCATGGGAAGGTTACGATGGGTCCATTCCATACAGTAGCAATGGTATATCCTCTCACACACTACAAAGCCATTGAGTACATTTTTAGAAACTACTGTTACTCCAGTAAACACGAACTGCTTATGCCTCCAAGAAATCAAATTATTCTTCCAATAAAGCAAAACACTAGCGATAAAAGGTATGTAAAGGTAGCAAAGACTATAAGAAGTGGTGTCAAGCGAAGACACTGCTAACTGAGGTTATACAGTAGCAGGAGATACCACTACTGGTGAGACAACCCTGAAAGTCAGTAGGGCTCTGCTGCAATGGATATATCCCAGTGTCTCTACTCCCGAGCAGTCACGGCATAAGGAGGCATTTATAACAATTTCAAAGGAGTCGTGGAAATACAGAACCACAGACAGTAAAGAGTGCTGCATAGTTTAACACATGGATGAACAAGTAATTAGACTTATTTGTTTGTGGATTAAATGCCTGCAAAATAAAAGGCTTTTGTTCAGTCTGAGAAAGAAGGCTGGGGGGAGGGGGATGTAAGAAACTGTTTTCTCACATTTGCACTTTATGCTCTATAAAATAAAGAATCAATGAGATTATGCTTTAATTTTCAGTACCGCCATGCCTGGAGAATTTTGGAAATCTTACTAGATAACAACAAAAAGCAGTGTGTCAAAACAAGAAAAGGTATACTGGCTCGTATTTTCAGGAGTCACATAAACTCTGGGAAGACTTGCACATCATTTAAATTTTCTCTTTCTTCAAGAAAAGAAGAATGTATCACATTCTAAGGAGGTGTATCACATTCCAATTGCAACATCTTCTCCTTGACAGATCATGTCAAAACACTAATCAGTAGATCAGGAGATTCCCCATTCCACGTCTTCCTTTTTTAAAAGAAAGGAAAATATGATCTGAGACCACGTATAAGCCAGATCCCTCACTGTGTTTCAACCCTACACACAGACTTCCAGCTATTGACACAAATGGAGAAAGTTCAGCCCTCCCCAACAGTTCAGCATCACAGCCTCCAAGTCCTCACTTTTTAAATTCCAGTAAGCAATGGGTAATGTTTCCAGCAACATCCCCAAAAAAGGGAAATCTCCTTATTTTACCATAAAATAAGTATCCGTGACTCCAACACAGTCAGTTGTATGGAAAGATGAAGACTGTAGATGGTGGGGAATAAATTCCAAGTAGTACAACAGAGGCAAAAGGGAAAAGGAATGGTAATAGGCAGGGTAGAAATAAAAGACAAAAGAACTAATTTTACCCCTTCAGCTTTTAATATCAAAACCTTTATTTTATGTGGCTATTGTGCATAATTACTACAAACAGGAGGAAAAAAAAGAACCTCAGCAGAGAAGCAGAAATACTCCAGGTGGTACCTCCATCCTTCATTCACGTTTCATCAGATGTTTAAGTTTGGTTATTATTAATTCACAGAAATTCCCCAAATAGCTTCTTACTAAAAAGAGGAAAGATCTCAGTACACAAAGTATATATAATGTGTAGGGGAAAAAAGAAAACCAAACAGGAAACCAAGGTGACAAGAGAAGAAAACACTACGCATACGCCACTGTACTAGCCAGGATCTATCACAGCGCGGCGGACCCGAAGTTTCCTCAGCAGCCTGACAAGACCAATTAGCATCTTGTAATAAAGGAAAGATTATCACAAGACTCCCGAAAAACACCATTTGGATGATTTCAGATGAGTGAGTCATTTTATCAGCTCATATTTTGAAAGTAATGAGGCTATTTTAGTCCAACTAAAAGTGAATAAATCTTTAACTGCCCCCAACAATCTTTTGCATTTCTAGAATAAATTGCAAAAAGGATCGAAATGTTCCTATCAGAAGCATAAAGCTTCTATTGCTGCCCCATTTCTGGAGACATCTGATAAACTATTTGAAGAAGGAACGTTTGCCTGCTCGCGGACCAGTAAGGAAGGCACATCACAATCTGGCAAGGAGGAAGCAGGAAAGATGAGAGGAGCTGCCTCACCCCACGCTGAACGTTCCTTGGTTCCCATTGGATCCCTACGCTATACTTTTCTTTTGTGTTATGAGGACAACTTCAGAAAGCACGACAACATAATAAAGCTAGGGAGAGACAACCCCCTTATTACTGCTGCAGAAAATAAAACACAGATTAATGTCACTAACGCACACGTCCAGAGAGATAATAATGATGCACACAAATGAATCTTCTCATCAGGAGCAAGGAACATAAGCACCACCTACAACCGAATAATAATTACACACAAATCAAAAATGACACTGCCAGCTGCTAAGCACGCATTATTCTCTCAGATTACCAAAGGGTTTGTTTTCCATTTTTTTCCCCCTAAAACTTGCTAAGTCTTCCTTTTCTATTCAAGTGACATAAATTATAAAGGAGCAGAGCAGGCACTTGCATTCCCTGGGAAGACAAATGCCGGCGCCATCGGGTAGCTCGCAGCTCACAGCTCTAACTACCCATCGCGCCAAGATGAAGAAGGTGCAGATGTGCAGTGGAGGCTGGTACCAGAGAATGGGTTTTTTCCGAGTCAAAACACAGAAGCCAGTTATAAGTTGCAATATATGCCCAGTTCTTGTTTGCTGAAGCATTTATTAGCAACACACTGGGCATTTTTCAAGTCTGTCCCTTACTGCTTAAGGCTGGCGCTTATGCATGCTCTAGCCACTGATGCTGCTCGAAGATTCAAACCCAGGGCAGTCACTTCCAATAAACACACAAGTCCTGCCCCCAGAAGAAGTCATGCCTCTCAGCCAAGAAGAGTGTGGCGTATACAATCCTGCTTTGGTTGTATTCCTCTGATTGCATTACATGCTATTTCTGTAATCACTAATTCAGCTGTCTTCTGAAGACAGATCGTAAGATCAAGTACCACAACTGCACACACTTTTTGAACAAATTATTTCTTTGATCCTTTTTATTTGAGTTCATACCCTGAAGACAAGCACCAGATAGCTTCTTAGCAAGCGATTTACCAAAGGAATATAATAAAAAATCTAATATAATGAAGAGGAGACCTAACACAATACATACAATTAAAGCATCAGGAAATATTAACTTTTATGGACAGCACGCTTTAACCAGGAGTTTATCATCTGCATCCAATCTGTCAGCTGGATAAGAGAAGATTTTATTACTGAATGGACACAATAAAAGAGTTTGTGTAGAGCAGGCAAGATACTAGAAAAAGACAGACCGCTTTATGACCTAGGCTAAAGAAGTGCCTTCTCCTGTACATCTTTGCTTAGAAACTGCTACAATCATTTGTGTAGTCTGTAGGTATGGAGGTACATTCATCTTTCTTCTTTACATTTTACTGCACATGACCCATGAATTATCTCCTCTGCCCCATAAAGATTACAACCTTCCTATCTGTATCATGACACGATCATAATTTTAAAGTGCAAATATGCTGTTTAATGGAAAGGGGCATGTATGCTAAACAAGAATAATCACCACAAATAAAAACTAAATAAAATAATTAGGGTAGCAGGTAAGTATGTGAAATTTACTAGAGAAGCCAGCTGAAAATAACCCTTTTGGCTGGATACTAGCATGCCTTTTCTGCTAGCAACACACACCAGCACAAGACACATTCCTTTACTTCACTCACTAGACTGCTGAATTTTATATTTTCCCAGACAGCACTCAGGAGGCAATCATTTCTTTTTGACAAACACTGCTAAAATCATGACAGCATTCTTAGCAGAAATTGGCACAACAGCAAAATGAGAAAGAATCAACTCATTTTCTGCTGAACATTTATTTTTGGTTGGTCAGTAAAACCAAGATCAATTTGCTACTTACAATGATTAATAACTTCCCTGTCCTTGACAAGGCACTCTATAAATTGTTACAGGCACAACAGTACGTAGCAGTACTGTTAAGGTGCCTACTTACCGTGCATTTGTTAATATTTTATTGTGGCAATCTCTCATTTTATACTCGTGAGACATTTTTCTTGTTTTTAAGTGGAATTTCTCATGTCTGTTCCCATTCCCCTTTGTCCTGTCACTGGGCACCACCGAGAAGAGCCATGTTCTAACTCTCACCACATAACATTGATAAGATCTCCTTGAGCTTTCTCTTCTCTGGGCTGAACAGCCTCAGCTCGCTCACCCTCACTCTCCGGACGTCAGGCGCTTCAAGCCCATAATCATCTTGGTGGCCTTTTGATGAACTGCTCTGGTATGCCTATGTCTCTCATCCAAGAGGCAGCCCAGGACTGTACCCAGCACTCCAGGGGTGTCTCACCAGGACTAAGCAGAGAAGGATCAGGTCCCTGGACCCACTGCCTGATCCAGCCAGAAGCTGCATTTCCCACAGGGACACAGTGCTGCCTCATGTTTAACTTGGTGTTCACCAGGACCCCTGGCGCCTTTTCTACCAAGCTGCTCTCCAGATGGTCACTCCCAGCACATACCAACACACAGGGTTATTCCTTCCCACAAGCAGGACTTATACTTCCCACTTTAGAAGTTCATTAAGTTCCTGTTTACCCTTTTCTCCAGCATGTTGGTCTTCCTCTGAATGGAGTACATGCACCTAGTGTATCCACCATTCCACCCAGTTTTGCAAAATCAGCGCATGTGCTGAGGGTGCACTTTGTCCCACTGCCCAGGTCCTTAAAGATGTTAAAGAGTGTTATCAGTCCTGCTATCAAATCCTGGGGTATACTACTTACAGCTGACCTCCAGCTGGGTTTGGTGCCACTGACTACAATCGTCTAAGCCTGACAGTACAGCGAATTTTCAATCCAGCTCGTGGTTTCTCTGAGAGGATGATACAGACAACGGTGTCAAAAGTCAAGAAAAGGAATATCCACTGTTCTCTACTCATCTATTCAGCTGCCATCCCATTGTAAAAAGCTATTAAGGTTGATCAGGGACGATCTCCCCTTCTTAAATTCATGCAGACTGCTCCAAACCACCTTCCTGACCATTAGACCTTTGGAAATACTTTCCAGGAGTACTTCCTCCACCACCACCTCCTGGCTAACCAGCCTGTTGTTCCCTGGATCCTCCTTCTCATGAGCTCCTTGATCATCCATACAGGCCTTTTATCACCTTCCCTTGGGTCCTGCATGTCAGGATGGACCATTCTTGAGGTGATCCTTGAAAATCTACCATCCTTTTTCTCTCTAGGACCACATTCCGAGAAACTCTGCCCAGCGGGTCCCTGAAATATGGGTCCCGAGGTCCAGGGTTGTGATCTTACTATTTTTGTCTTGTTTCCTCTTCACAGGATTCTGAATTCTAACATATTATAGTAACTCTAGCCAAGGCTGCCACAACCTTCACATGCCTGGCCAGTTTTTCATTGGTAAGTATGAGGTCCAAGAAAGCACCTCACCTTACCAATCACATGAGCTAGGAAGCTATCATCAGTGCACTCCATAAACTTAATGGATTACTTTTGCACTGCTCCATCACTCTTCCAGTAGATATCAAGGTGGTTAAAGCACCCCTGAGGACCACATTCTGCAAATGTGAGGCTTCTTCCACATGCTTGAAGAAGGCATCATGTACTGCTGCTTCCTGATAGGGCAATCTGTAGCAGACACCCCTAACAATGTCACCCACACTGGTCTGTGCTCTGTTCCCAACTCAGAAGCTTCCAGCTGACTGATCATCCCTCTGAAGGCAGAGATCCATGCATCCCTGCTGCTCTCTCACAGAAAAAGCAGCAGCCTCTCTGCACCTTCCCAACCTATAATCATTTGTAACTGTGTAAGCAATTTCTCCAGTGATAAATTAATCCCAAATGTGTTTCATCAGGAGTACTTACTAAATTAGAAATTATTATGTATCCTTGTGATGCTGGTCAATACTTCAGTAGGAGTAACCAAATCATAGCTAATACCTTTAAAGGGCTGTAACAGGGCCTTAGTGCAGCGGGACAACTGGACAAGGTTGCTCAAGGACAGGTGTAGCCTGTCCTCCTTCTCACAAAGTAGTTTGTTTCTATTTCTGCTAGCGGCTTCTCCAGTTTAACTTATTTCTGAGCCCTGTTCTTGGCTCAGTGTCTCTGACAACTTAGCGAGCCACCACCGAGGTGCCTGGTAGAGTCCTGGCAAGGGCCCCTCTCAGCTTGCAGCTCTTGGCTCAAACATCCGAAGAGAGTGACGCAGAAAATAAACAGATTTAGGCATTTCCCTTTTGCAATGAAGGCTTTTGGACACTTAGAAACAGGTTTGGACCCTTTCTCACTAAAAATATTTAAAACACTCTGACTCCTGAAGTTTACATATAATCATACCTGTCTTTTTCATTTGAATTTAGCTGAGGCAGTTGCACTGGGGATACCTTGAAATTCCACTGGGTTTCAACGGCTTTGCCTTGTTTAACATGCACAGACAGCAAACCTTGCAGGAGTTTCTTTCAGCAACAGCAGGCACTTGGGAGTATTGTGTCCAGTTCTGGACTCCCTGGTATAAAAAGAGACAGGGATCTCCTTGAGAGAGCCCAGAGAAGGGCTACGAAGATGATGAAGGGCCTGGAACATCTATCCTATGAGGAAAGGCTGAGAGAGCTGGGGCTGTTCAGCCTGGAGAAAAGAAGACTGAGGGGGGACCTAATCAATGTTTATAAATATCTTAAGTATGGGGTGCAGGGGGAATTGGCCTGCCCCTTTTCTTTGGTCAGTGGAGACAGGACAAGGGGCAATGGCTGCAAACTGGAGCACAGGAAGTTCTGCACCAACATGGAGAGGAACATAGTGAGGGTGACAGAGCCCTGACACAGTCTCCTTCTCTGGAGATATTCAAGACCCGTCTGGACGCCTATCTGTGCAGCATGAGCTAGGGAGCTGCTTTGGCAGGGGGGTTGGACTCGATGATCTCTCGAGGTCCCTTCCAACCCCTACAACTCTGTGATTCTGATTTTTGAGCCTCAAATGGGAAGATGATCGAGTAAGTGCAGGCTCACATATGGCATCCTGGGACATACAGCATCCACTTGACTGTTATTTGGGGATCATCTATTTTGAAATCTTCTGATTTCAAGCCCCTATCAGTCACCACGTGGTTAACCAAATGTTTCATGGCCTGAAAACCACCTGAGTACCGCATACACGTACACAGCACAAAGGTCATTTCACCAGGCAAGGTGAGTGCTCTGTTTAAGAAGCTGGCCTACGCTAACAGCCCGGGCAAACTTCAACTGGGCAAAGCATCCTGCCCTGTTTCCAGGCCAACAAACCACACCAGGAGGTACACGCATGATAAATTTCTTTCAAAAATGTATCTGAGAAATCCTTTGACATTTGCGTTGAGTTCACAACACCATTTGTTCTGATTCCCGGTGTCAACTTGAAATGTCAGAGTTTCTTTTGATTTGGAGTCCACAGCTATTGGAGTGTTTTCTCACATCTTGTCAAAGCACTGGCTTGCCATACATCCTGAAAATAAAAGTTACAAAGATTTCAGCTGATAGTTTCCTCACCTTTTCTCCTTAGAAGCCGCTCTACCATCTTCAGTATTAGCAGAGCTAAGCACGCAGCTTATGGGCCGTTCCCCTATCTGAACATAACCATAGAGATCTCCTTTACAGTGCTGCTGTTAAAACCAACTTCAATAGGAAATGACCACTACTCATTAGGGACACACTTACTTTCCATTCAACAAGGACTACAAAGATGTACTTCTGCAATATCCAGCTATGGCTTGAGGTGGTCACGGTCATTTAGTTGCTTCTCACAGGTTAAGCAAGTAAGGAAGGATGCTTTGTGCTGATGGGGAAAACACTGAAAACTATGTCAAGTAAAACAAAATGTCACCAGAGTGGAACAAGGATGTTCAAGAGGGAATTCAATTCATCCAAGCATGCACAACTGCAGCTTTGGCACCCAAGGCTACACTGGGGGAAACCCAAACAGAAACCAACCAGTAACACCCCTTGTAGCTGCGGATGAATTTATCTGTGTTAGTCTCTACTGCCTGTATTTACATTTCACAAGCAACTCATCTGAGTTCCATGCTACTATTCCTAGTTTAATTAATAAAAGCCTGTGCATTTAATGAGTGTTGGTTCTCCAAAACAGACTGCTCTCTATGACCTGTGAAAGCACTCACTGATCAACAGGAGCCCAGTGTTACACTCACACTGAGGTGACTGAGGTAAAAGCTCAAGAGCAAAGACAGAGTAATACAGTAAGTGTTTATGTGGAGCACAATTTTGACTGTCTAGAGAACTGAAAATAAGTTTAATATTTACATCCCTACATTGTATGTATACACTTGTGCACGCACATCCATCGTATGGCCACACACTACCTCCTTTGGGGGGTGAGGGGGAGCATTCCCCTCCATAAAAGCAGATTTGAGTAGCAGCTACACTTCCAGCAATGCATAGCACAAAGGTTCAACCACTTCTGGAAGCATCTCTGCTCTCCAGATCACTTCTAAAACTGCTGCTGAACAGGGCTGGAATGAAATCAGGTAAAAATTTAGGAAGATCTGTAAGGAGATGAGGAGATAAAGGATGCCCTGACAGTAGAAAAGGATGTCAAGGTTGGGAATTTATTTTGGTTTGTAGGTTTATTGCACAGCTTGACCTGGCAAATGCAAAACATGGCTCCGTGGAGCTGGGGCTGCTCCCATTTGCTGTGGGGGAAAAAAGGTCTTTCTAGATCATGGGTTAATACTGTGCTCTCCTGTAGCTTAAATCACCTCCACTCCCAGGTCCTCCACCTGGAATTTGGGAAGTAGGAATGAAAGCCACTGAAAAGAAAAATGCTCTGAGGAAATGAAATTAATCCCAGAGGATATCTTGACAGAGAAGTCTCTCAAGGCACTCTGGCGTGTTCTCGAGGCAAACCCACTGTCACGCCTGGCAGTCAAGGCTCAAGCAATGCCTTGGCATTACTTCATGCTTCAGTGGAACGCATCACTGTGCTTCTCAGGGCCTGGGCATCCAGCTGGGGCTGCTTCAGCTCTGCCTACTCCCTCTCCTCTGCCTTTCTCCCTACAGACAGAAAAGGGACACCCTGCCTTTCTATGTAGTTATGCTTTTTTGTTTGTTTGTTTTAAGTTATGTGCATGGATAACACCTCTCCATATAAACTGTATATAAGAAGGAAAAGTAACAAGAAACAGCCAGATTTCACGGGAAACCCAGGGTACAGCTGCACAAATGACAGCAAAAAGGGCCAAGTTCACCTGCTCCATCTACCTGCTGTAGCGGATGGAACTACTTTTTTATCTGCTTTTAACAGTATTTTTAATACTCTCCTCATTTTACAGCAAAGCCTGACAAAAACCAAGGACAGCTAATTAAATGGTCATAAAAGAAAAGTATATAAAGCAAATAATACGGGTGAAAAGAGAATAATGATGTTTGATATTTTAATCCCTGGTTTATCATTCTGAAAATGTTGTACGAACAGGAAAATGTGTGCAAACATGAATGTTATCCCCAGATTTCCACAGAGCAAAAGGAAAAGATTTTGAGTGTTTCTGCATTATGGGAAATTACAGCAGGGTAAGGCTTCAAAGAAAGAAAGGGAAAAAAAAGCCCCATTGTAATTTCCGCTTTAGGTTTGTTGAACAGTCGCATCGTAACATTTAATTGCATCTTTTCTAATGTATTTGCTTGCTACATGCAGAGTTGAGGCATTTCTCAGCAAAAGAAGAGAAACATTTCCCAGAGTCACAAAACACTTCCAAAGCCTCAAGTGACAGCACAGTTTCAGTGATAAAACAGGAGCGTTTTGTAGCACACAACTGCCTGTACCGCACTCTATTAATCCTTGCCCGCTGACACTACAATCACCCTCCGCATTGTCTGTATTCTAATAAACCTCTCTAGAATCTACTTTTAATTAGGGATATATATACTCATACCATACCCCTGGTTTTTACTCTCTCATTGGGTAATTTGATTTAAATTAGTGTTCAAAAAAGCAAGATTTCCTCGTTACCACCCAAAGCTTTGATTTCTACAAACCTGCTAACAGTGCCCATCAGTATGAGCCACCATGTGCAGGAGCTGAACTTCCAGACCAGCCAGAGAGAACAGGAGGAAAAGATCAGTTACTTCACTGCATCTAAATACAAATCCCAATGTCTTGTTTTAGTTTGGAGATGTCTTTTTAGCTTTAAGAGTGTTGTTTCTCCTTACTTTGTGGGCCATAAAATAGTTCTTCCCAAAGGGCATCTTGCTGAAGTCGTGCCATACAGTAGCACAATAATGCTGAATCTATGGCTGGCTAGCCAGCAACAGCCCAGTTGTGGTCCATGCCCATCTAGTAGGAGAAGCTGAGCAGATGTCAGATGGAAGAGCAGCTACTGGCTCCCTCTGAAGGGGGAAAAGGTGGGAGCTCAGCATTACAGCCAGAACCAGAAAAACCTCACAACCCTTTCCATTTGAGTTACATCTAATGAAAACACAAAGTAATCTGTAATTTTATTAGACTTAATTAGCAACTTTGTGAAGCCCTGGAAAATTGACATGATGAACAAAACTCACAGGGAGATAGAGGACAGGCAACTGTACAATAAAAGGAACCATTTAATTACTTTACTGTATTGACTAACCAGATTAACCATGATCTTTGCAGAAGTAAATGCAATGACTCTTGTGTACTTCAAAGGCCTCTTACTCAGGCCATGTTTCCACTAAATCGAATCAACATCTACGTTGCAAAGGTTTTTGTACGCTCCTCATAGGCAGTTATGGGCAAGCACTCACGGGCAGCTGCTGTTTCTGAAGAAGCATACAGCTTCTGAGGGATCAGAACACAGCTCAGGAAACAGTCGCAGCCACCACAAATCCTCCTGCCTTATCATTTGCCTTTTTCAGGCCATTGTCTTTTTTGATGCTAGACCTTCGATGATTTTGGTCATTTAGAACTTCATTTTTTCTTCCTCCCCCCCCCGACTTCTCAAGCCAAGTGAGTGAGTGAGTGGCTCCCATCTCTGGCGTGAGGCGCTACAGGGGAAAACCAAATTAATGCAACGTGGCAGCTTACCTTGAGCGACTGGAGCACTCAAGGGAACGCTGCTCTCTACTGACTGCGAGGATTAGCAGTGCTCTTTAGCCCACTACAACACAGATCCTGCCCACAGCATCTTCCCTCAAACACTGGGCTGTGCCACAAGCCTGCAAGAAGCCTACTACCAAACCTTCTGTTCTAGAGCCCTTTCTGACCTGTCTACCCCATGATTACAAGCCAGTTGCACAATGGAAATACTCACTGCTGACATAACACATCAAGTACATGTGTCTCTCAAAACAGGGTATTATGAAGAAGATGGAGCAAATGTCTAGTGATTTAATGCTGCTCTAGAGAGCACTGCAAGCCACTCTGGACAGCACACTGTCCCAAATGGAAGTGGATTTTTAGGAATGGAGTGATTTCTTTCTTCCCAGAAGGCTGGAAGACTGTTCTTAAAGTAACTCGAGCACATGTGTGTATACTCACACACACAAAGTAATTCACTGCAGTACAGGACTACCACCAACAGAACACATGTACACAGACCTCTGGTAGTGCAAATGATGTGCGGCTCTTCTATGCCCAAGGTCATGGAAAGACATGCCACAGGTTAGTTTCAGATTACTTCTATCCCATGTAGCTATTGGAAATTTCCTGCATTATCATGTCTGATGCCTCAAAGAATCCATGCACACTTGTGCACATGTGCAGAAATGAGATACTGTATCATTTTAATGCCCTTCCTCTGCACAAGCATAGCTCAAGCGACCTCATGAATAGTTAAACATGCAACTAATACACAAGAAATACGCAGAAACCACCAAGCCGAATTCTAGCAGCCAAGCTCACTATGCTGAACAAAACTCTCTGCAACCCAGGCACCCTCACAGGATCATGGAATCATAGAATCTTTAAGGTGGAAAAAGACCTCTAAGATGATAAAGTCCAACCATCAACCCAACAGCACATCTACTAAACCATGTCCCAGACTGCCATGTCTACACATTTTTTAAAGACCTCCAGGAATGGTGACTCATCACCTCTCTGGGGCAGCATGTTCCAGAGCTTGATAACCCTTTTGGTGAAGAATTTTTTTCCTAATATCCAATCTAAACATCCCTGACACAACTTGGTATCATTTCCTCTCATCCTGTCTCTTGTTGCTTATGAGAAGACACCAGCACCCAATGGGCTACAACCTCCCTTCAGGTAGCTGTAAGAGAGTGATGAGGTCCCCTCTCAGCCTCTTTTCTCCAAAGTAAACAACCCCAGTTCTCTCCCTCAGCTGCTCCTCATCATACCTGTGCTCTAGGCCCTTCACCAGCTTCACTGCCCTTCTCTGGACATGCTCCGGCACCTCAATGTCCTTCTTGTAGTTAGGAGCCCAAAACTGAACACAGTACTTGAGGTGTGGTCTCACTAGTGCCAGGTACAGAGGGACGATCACTGCCCTACTCCTGGCTGGCCACACTGTTTGTGATACAGGCCAGGATGCTGATGGCCACCTGGGCACACTGCTGGCTCACACTCAGCCGGCTGTCAACCCGCACCCCCAGGTCCGTTTTGTCAGGTAGCTTTCCTCCTTGCAACATCTGCTGTTCCACCACAGTGGCACAGTGAAGCCAGGAGGGGGAAGTGACAGCAGGTGCCCTATATATTTGGGTCCAACTCTAAAAGGAAGAAAAGCAGTCTCTAAGCAAGATGTGGGTATGGATTGATCCATGTAAAGCACTCCTTATAAACTGTGCTTGTAACAAAGTCCAAGCTAAAGGGCTTCCAGCAAAAACACTGAAGTGCTTTACTTTTCACTTCACCAGCATTACTATTATGTTACAGATCTCACTGTGTTAATCAGTAAGAGCCTGGAAACCCACGTTGAGAGAGAGAGGTATGATAGCAATGCACCGACATATTCACTGACATTTAATATACTCACTTTGATTAATTATTAAATCTCTGAAAAGAACTGGGTGCTTGAAAAGGCTTTTCAAAGGGTCCAGTACTCCCATTAGCAAATTAACTTTACTCTCAACAGTTGGCATTAGTTGCTTGGAAACAATTGCATTATTTAAGATATCTAAACACATGCCATTTAAGCCACCAAGCCCCAAAACGGTTTCCCAAAAAACAACAGAGTCATTCACTGTTCCAAAAATTGACATATTTTTAGTATTTCCTACATAGTCTGACACCAAATTTTTGCCAGCATCTTTGCAATCACTGAACCTACCTTTAATTTCACCCACTGCACCCAGTCATTTTCAGAGTTGAAAGAAAGAAGCTCAATAAGACAATTCAAATGTTACATATTTTTTATATAAAATCTCTCTCAGAGACAAAATTTCTACTCAGGCACAAATATATGCAGCCAAACATAAATTATTCAGGCTAGCCAATCAGTCAGTAAAGGAAAGGGCAGGGAATCAAAGCACCAAGTACACCTAAGGTAAAAATATCCTAATTGCAAAGCTTTTCTGTTTCATTTAATTCCGTAGGTCTCTAACAAAAAAACCCAACCAAACAAAAAAAGGCAATTTCACACCAACAGCCAGTATCTAACCAGTATTAATTAGATAAGAAAAAAACTCCCAGCTACAAGCATTTTACAAGGAGTAAATATACTTTGTTGCCAAGAAGAATTAACTTTTTTTTTGGTTTCTTCCTCATGGTTTTCAAACTTTCAAAACTTTCTTTTTCCCATAAACATTTTAAACTGTTCTCTTCCCTAATTCTCAAGAAAGAACTGGTTAGGAGAGTAAGCATGGAATGTGATTTGACCCAAAAAGGCTAAAAAGGGGAGCTGCTACAACACCAGTACCCACCAGATACCGGGACTTTTGGGAAAGGAGATGAGGGAGAACCAGGGCCAGGCAGGGGCAAGGAAAGCCACCTTGGTGTGGGACAATTGTCTGTCCATGGCCACCATGGCAACTGGGATCCAACCTTCAGCCTTCACTCTGGGAGAAAAGCCTGGAAGCCCCACCAGCCCCTACCACCACTTGAACCACAGCAGCTCAGCCTACCATTGATGCACGTGGATCATGAGCTTCAAGCAGTAAGAAGAGCTAGTAAAAATCCAGGTCTAATTCTTGGCCCATCATAGTCTCCAACAGACCAAGACACGACATGGTTGAGATACCAGCTCTGGCCTTTTGCTGGCCACTGTTGACATCTGCTACAGCTCCAAACCTGTTATTTAATTTTATACTATTCACCAAGTCTTACTTGAGGGTGTACCTCAGCCAGTCAGTTTCATTTTTGTAGAGACAAATCTCATTCCCTCACATTTTTTTTGACATCTTGGGTTTCAACTTAAATAAAGTGAGGAAGGGAAAACAAGTCTTCATTCTCTACAGTAGCCGTACAGCCACACTGGTGGCTTTGTAAAACCAAGGTTTCCAACACAAAAATGCTGCACACGTTATTTCTAGGCAGTTTTAGGTCTTAGAATACTTGAGAAACAAGTCATATGTAGACAGACTGTCATTTTAAAATAATTTTGCAATTCTGCATCTCCAAACAGCTCCTAGACTGAAAGGTTATCCAAAAGTCACAAACCTTTTCCCCAGAGTGGACTCACAATCTTGAGATTGACACGTTTTGTTTTGTACAGAAAACAATACACATGGGGGAAAAGCCCATCTATTTGCATCCATGTGCACACTTCATAAAATCCTACGTCAGCAAAAAATCCTAGCCTTCACATTCATCAGCATGTCACAGCACTGAGCTTGACTGAGCTCAAGAAGCATCTGGACGATGCTCTCAGTCACACACTCTGACTTGGCTGGCCCTGAGCAGAGCCAGGAGTTGAACCTGGATGATCCTGATGGGTCCTTTCCAACTCAGGATATTCTATGTCAGGATAAACCAAGGCACATAGAAACTGCAAATTATTTTGCCTTCAGCAGGACCGTATCAGATGTATTCAAGGAGAAGTCAGCCTGAGGCCCGACTTGGTGCTAAGGTATCTAGGAAAACAGTATTTATGGCTGTTAATGAGCAGAGGTGGGTATGGAATGGGTATGGACATTGTTTTGTCTCTGGCACCTCCTCACCCAGTGCCTCCACTCCCAATTCCCACTGTAAACAGCAGAAATACATAGGCTGCCTGTGAAGTTTTTAAAAAAAGGCAACACAAGAAGTAAAACACCCACCTATTTTCCTCATACACTTTAACCATTCCTCACCAAATGACAGGATGAGATTTTCTTCACCATTTATCAGCAATTAGTAAATATTAGGAAAAAGAATTGTTGGTGTCCCCACATGCCAAGTGCTGTTCATCAGACCGTGAGCAGCAGAGAAGTATTGACCCTGGGGGGACAGGCAGGCTGGTGGCCAGGCCTGGAAGGGAGATGTCCCCAACACATGCAATACAGAAGAATGTCTTCACAATGATTAAATATTTATTTTCTTACTCCCTTTGGCAAAAAATACAGAGCTAGGGAAATAATTTACAGATGGAAACCCCAGGATGTTTGAAGTGGTCACAGCCCTTGAGGATACAGGAACTTTTCCTGTTAGAGAGGCTGCTCATTTTTCCCCCTTCAACAATCCAGCCCGGCTCACTGTGTGGAAAGGCAGCTTATCTACACTTGAGGAGCAGCATAAGGGGATTTTGTACGTGCTGTTCTTGAAGTTTCTGCTCAAAAGTAATGATTCCCAAACCATACACACACACACATTTGAGTCAAAATTTCAACATCAAGTGGGTTTTTTTATCTAATAACTGCTCTCACAGGAGGAGCTCAGAGAAAGCAGTGCCCATGTCCTAACTCAAACACTACCAGGACCTTCACACAGCAAGGGTGATCACTCTGTTCTGTGTAACACTTAAGTCCAACCTGACAGACACAGAGACTGATGCTTCATACACTTAATCTCTGTGTGGCAGTCCTAAAATCCAGACTTAAATGACTTCCTCTACAGTGACTGCACATCAGAAGTTCACTTCGTTGCAAGTTCTTCAGGCCTTTCAAGAGACAACACTGTGCTGCTCTGGCAAAAGTATCAATATAAACACACAGCTAATCCTTTGGCTGCTTCCACTGTTTTTTTACACCTTACAAAAAACCTCAAGCACCCACACATGCATTTTCTGTGTACACATACAGACGTGCTTAGCTCCTGTCCAAAGCTCAGCCTAAACATCAGCCTCCACAGTGGCCTCCATACGAAGAGAAGAACACATCTGTTTGCCTGTATTTTGTAAGAGTAATTGGATTTTATACAGTAAAGAGCAGCAGTTCAGGTTGTCTCTAAAGCTCTACCTGAAACCACTTCCCTCCCAACAAACAGCATAAATAACAGCAACAAAAAAATTTTAAAAATCACTGTACTTGAAGGCAATTTAATGCATTTAATATTTACTACAGGAATCTATCTACTTTAGTTTCTGCTCCAGTGGAACAATATTTTGGAGTCAGTGTTAAATAAATGTCACTTTTTTTTTCCTCTCCCCCTCTCCTTCCCAACTCCCCCAGCAGCATTACAGCTTATAACGTTGTTGTTATTATTATTGTTATTACAGGGTAGAATTTTAAATTCCAAGTGAAGGCTCATGTATAAAAGATATTGGCAAGAATAATTGGCTTTTCCAAATAAAAGAAATCAGCAGTAAATTGTATTAATCAATGATTATTGAATTCTGTGCTCCAGGCTAGTGGATCCTGTCAACAGTGGTCCTTCAGGCCCAGGTTTTCCACTTCAGCTCTAATGAACAAGGTTGAAATCAGGCACTGAAAGAACACAGGACTAATCAACTGCCTTTGTTTTCAAAGTCTGAACAATTTCACTTGCAAACCAAAATGAAATGAAACTGCGCATGCTTACAAATTAGCGTAGATGAAACAAACCAGGGATGCTGATCTCTCATTAAAATATCCTTTCTTCTCTGCCAGAAAGTGGAACATAGTACAGAAACACAACACAAATGACAAGACATTTGGAAGAATCACTTCGAGTTACCAGTTCATCCTACCCATACACGTAATTTTCTTTAGAGTTCACTGCTACAGACCTTAACATCTAAGCTCCACCAGCCGCACAACTAATGCTAATGGAGTTATTCACGTCCCCAGCGCTTGCAGGACCAAATCTTTGGCTGGCCTACAGCAAGGCACAACCAAGAGGATCTAAAACCTTGGAAAACCACTGTCAACTCTACAAATCTGCTTGATAAAATAAACACCAACCAGGAAAGTGCAATCACTGCAGACAGATTTTTGAGCGCTTTGTTTTCCAGGCAGCAGTTGTAAATAAACAAATCTCCCTGTGTGCTTTAAGATGCAAAGAAAAACACACTGAAGCCCAAGACCACAATCTCTGAATAAAACAGCTGAATCCGCAGGTGCAAAGGCTATTTGAACTTCATTTCCTCTGTTTCTTCCCTAGACAGCTTCCTATTCTTTTTTTTTTTTTGACCTAGCCTTAAGTTAAGGCATCCCCAGCGGCCTTAGGTTAAGCCACATCTCAAACTCTAGACTATTCTGTCACATGAACATCAAACAGGATCATTCTCCTGGTTTGTTGAGCAGCAGACACGATTCTGTTTAAATCAGTAGCAGAAAGAGCAGTTGGCAGTCATAATACTAGAAACTTGTGCTTTGTAAAAGAAAAATATATATGGTAGACCATGAGCAGTTTTCCACTTTATATTAGGGATGCACACAAACCTACGTATCCATCCTTTTTATCAGCAGGTGAAAACACAGCACCCTTGCTGGTATCAAAGTTTTAAGCGACTGCAGATGGGATGTCTTACTTGCTCCCCTTTGCAATATGGCTTTATGACAAAAATGCAAGGGGAAGAGGGGGGAAGGGAAATCTTTCTTAAATTGTAAACTCATGGCACAGTGTACTGTAATTCTATTTTTCAAATACTTTAGAGGACGACGGGTTATGCAAAGAGAAAGTGGTTCCAGGCTTGTAATTCAGGAAGTTCATGAAATTCCCACTTTGGAAAAACAGACCACTCAATAAAACAATGTCACTCAATTGCCCAAGGGATAGTTGAAAAATTAAATAACTATATATGGACAAATTTTACAGATTCCACAAGCTGAAATTAAGGGCCTACAGTGATATGGGAAGCCCTCCAGTGATCACCATCTAGTGATCTTCTGGGGAGCCCTGACCTTTTCCAATCACTGTTACACCAATTAAAAAACATGATCTGGATGAGCAGAAGAGCAGATGAGTGTTTACTGATTACCTTCTGTAGGTTACTTAAAATCAAGTTAATTTTTTCTCCTAATTTGTACGCGTTCCCTGTATCAGTTAGTGTTAGACCCAAAGCCATCACCCATGGCATACCAAGTCATCAAGACTTAAAAGACACTTTATCACAGAGAAGTCACTAACCAAAACTACTTTTTCTTACCTGCAAATCCACTGGCAGTTTACTGGTGCATAAAATACCAACACATTGAAGCTACCCAAAACTTTGTTCCAAGCAATTACTTTCACAGAATTTTGAAAACTGACTTAATGAAATAATGCAAGAAAGAGACAGAATTTGAGCATTTGTCACACATTAAAGGTATTTTCATGCAATGGAACAGTGTGTTACCATGGCCTTCCTTTCTATTCATATTCACGTAACTCCCTGAATAATTATGCCACTACATTTTCATAAGACTCTCACATCAACAGTTAGTAAAAACTTCTGTTGTTATCTATGATGAGGAAAACAACCTCCTGTGAATGGACATGCAGCTGTAAAAAGCCCAATTATCCGTGCAGCACAAAGGACCACCAACCCTGGGCTGGAACTGGAACAGCCTTGGAAAAGTTTTGCTCAGTCTCTGGAAACAATTTGCATGACACAACCTGCCCTACAAAATCCACGGATGCTCAGAACCATTATAACAGCCCGAGTTGGGAGAAGGTGTGAAACAAATGAAACTAAATTAGAAAAGGAGCTTTATTTCCTACCCAGCCAAGAGCGAACCACAAACACTGAACTGCAGCACACAAGTTAAGCATCAGTTACAAAGTGAGAATGTTCAGTGCTTTCTCCATCCCTTGTGATATAGACAGCAGTATTTTAAAGGGATGGCAGTTATCTTTTCAGGAGACAAACCTCTCCCTCCTTGCCCTCCTCCACTGCCTGTAGCACAGAGCTGGGTACTCCCTGCCTAAACGAGCCAGCAAAGATACACGTGACAACTGAGGAGCAGTGGAATGACACTGAAGCCCACTACATGTTTAAATACACTTTTATTTTTGCAATTACATTTAGACTGTACATAGGGTAATGTATGCAAATCATTAGTGCCTGAAGCTCAAGATGACTTCTCTCTTTTTTCTGGGCAGAGCATGGCACAAGGGAACAGCAATGATTTAGAAGTGCTGGGGATGGCTGCATATCTCCTCTAGAAATCTGCTGGGAAGCCCTGGTGAAATATGGGTCAAGTTACAGAAAGAGCATTTTAGAGACTACCAAAGCATCGCTAAATTCACAGGGATTTTGGAGAGGCCAGCGGTTCCACCGTCTTGCTGCACTCCACTTTGTTTAATTATTGATGGGCCATTATAGCCACCAGCTTGAGCAGCTTTAGTCTGTCCATTTCAGAAGTGGCTCCCATCTCCTTTTAGCAATGAAAGGGAACGCAGGGTTTCCTGACAAGCCACGTCAAATTCTACCAACACCCAACTGAAAATCCACATCCCTGCTTTCTGAATTGTAAATGCCACCGGACCTATTTAGGTTTATTGACAACTGACCTGAACGCTGCTGCTGCTGGCAGCGTTCTGCCAGAGATCCAGGCTCTCTCCCAACTTTCCTTCACAGACATCTTCTCATTTCCCCTAAACCAGGCTGTCAGATGCGACATCCCTATCAGACAGCGTGGCAAACATCCCTTTTGATTTCTGAGCATCCAGTGCTAATGCAGCCAGCACCACAGCTCACAGCTCCCGCCGTGACTCACCCCTTGCTGACTGCACAACTTCACCTGGGCTCCTACAAATGGGGTGCAGGTAGCAGGTGATCAGGGCTTTGAATTCTTTTCTACTGATACCACTGTGTATTTAAAAGATGTGTTCATTTTTTATTGCATTTGTTTGTAATACACCATGAATCCTTTCCTGGTTTTATTTTTTAACAGAGATGCTCCCGGCTGACAGCATAGCAACGAGGTGCACTGCTAAGCAGGAGCTTCCCCCTCCGGGAGAGGGACAGTGTTATCAAAGTAATATAGACCTGAGCAGCCACAGCTTGTTAAACACACCCACAGGGAGAATTTATGAACAAATTTGAAAACACAATATACTGAGTTAACACTTCACATGGTATCTGTGTACTTTTGGGTTACTTTTTTTTTTTTCTTTTCCCTTTTTTCTTTTGTGGTTTCATTCAAACAGTATCTCCCCTAGAGCTGAATTTAATCTCTCTCTTCTCCTTTCTGCTTTCCACTGTCCTCCTTTCTTGTCCAACCAAAGTTCCCTTTCATAAAAATCACACAATAACTGAGGTTGGAAAGGCTCTCCAGAAGCCCTCTGGCCCAAGCCCCTTGTTCAAAGCATGGCCAGCTCCGAAGTCAGATCTAACTTAAATAGGAAGACCAAGGCGCTTGCAGCCTTGTCCGGTTAGATTTTGCTAACTCCAAAGAAATTTCTCACTCTCTCATAATCACAAAATGCATTAGGTTGGAAGGGACCTTTAAAGGTCATCTAGTCCAACTTCCCTGCAGTAATAGGATCAGGTCGCTCAGAGCTGCATCAAGCCTGACCTTGAATGTTTCCAGGGATGGGGCCTCCACCACCTCTCTGGGGAACCTGTCCCAATGTCTCAGCACCCTCATTCTGAAGAACTTCTTAATGTCTAAGCTAAACCTACCTTGCTCTAGTTTAAAACCATTACCCCTCATCCTATCACTACACAGCCTTACAAACAGTCATTCCCCACTTTTCCTGTAAGACCCTTCCTGAACTGGAAGGCTGCTGTAAGGTCTCCCCAGAGCCTTCTCTTCTCCAGCCTGAACAACCCCAACTCTCTCAGCCTGAACCCTAAATATCTTCCCTTCCATCTTCTTTGTCATCCTCAGCTCCACAACCAAGCATGTACACACGTGTCTTTCAAGCACCAGGGCTACACCTACCACCCTAATTTTGACACCTGGAAAACTATCTCTGATGGCTTATCTCCAGCATCAGCTTTATGCAGAAGATGTGGCATCCCTGTGCCTTACACACATCATGTTTAGTGAGTACAGACCAGGCTGGGCAAATCTGAAGGAGGTTGGTTGCTTCCCTCTGTAGGGCTAGAGGAGCAGGGCAGCAAGGTCCTACAAACCCTGAAGATTCCTGTGGGCTAGTAGGACCTCACAATTTCTCTAACCACCTGCCACTCCCATTCAGTTCAGTTCTTCCCTTGGCCACCTTTCCAACAACAGTTCTTCTTCCCCATTTTTAAAAAGGGGAAAAAGGAAGACCCAGGGAACTACAGACCCATCAGTCTCACCTCTGTGCCTGGTAAGATCATGGAGCAGATCCTCCTGGAGACTATGCTCAGGCATACGGAGAATAAGGGAGGTGATCAGTGACAGCCAACATGGCTTCATTAAGGGCAAATCGTGCCCAACAAATTTGGTGGCCTTTTATGATGGAGTTACAGAGATGCGGGAAAAGGGAAGGATGACAGACATCATCTTCCTGGATTTCTGCAAGGCCTTTGACACTGTCCAGCACGACATCCTTGTCTCTAAATTGGAGAGACGTGGATTCAACAGATGGACCACACGGTGGATAAGGAATTGTCTGGATGGTCGCACTCAAAGAATTATGGTCAATGGCTCAATGTCTATGTGGAGGTCTCTGATGAGTGGTGTTCCTCAGGGGTCAGTACTGGGACAAGCACTGTTCAATATCTTTGTCAGTGACATGGACAGTGGGACCGAGTGCAACCTCTGCAAGTTTCCTGACAACACCAAGCTGTGTGGTGACGTCAACACACTGGAGGGGAGGGATGCCACCCAAAGGGACCTTGACGGGCTGGAGAGATGGGCCCATGTGAACTGCTTGGAGTTCAACAAGGCCAAGTGCAAAGTCCTGTATGTGGGTCAGTGCAATCCCAAGCACAACTACAGTCTGGGAGAGACCAGATAGAGAGCAGCCCTGAGGAGAAGGATTTGGGGGTGCTGATCGATGACAAGCTCAACATGAGCTGGCTGTGTGCACTAGCAGCTCAGAAGGCCACCATGTCCTGGGCTGCATCCAGAACAGCGTGGCCAGCAGGTCAAGGGAGGCGATTCTGCCCCTCTGCTCTTGTCAGACATCACCACTGTGTCCAGCTCTGGGGTTCCCAGTACAGGAAAGACAGAGAGCTGTTGGAGCAAGTCCAGAGGAGGGCCACGAGACAATCAGAAGGCTGGAGCACCTCTCCTATGAAGACAGGCTGAAAGAGTTGGACTTGTTCAGCCTGGAGAAGAGAAGGCTCCCAGGTGACCTAACTGCAGCCTACCAATACTTAAAGGAGTCCTACAGGAAAGTTGGAGAGGGGCTGTTCACCAGGGAGTGTAGTGATAGGATGTGGGGAGATGGCTTTAAGCTGAAAACGGGTAGGTTTAAGTTTGACATTAGGAAAAAATTGTTTACTATGAGGGTGGTGAGGCCCTGGCACAGGTTGCCCAGAGAGGCTGTGGAAGCCCCATCCCTGGAGATATTTAAGGCGAGGTTAGATGGGGCTTCAAGCAACCTGGTCTAGTGGAGGGTGGCCTTACCCATGGCAGTGGGGTTGGAACTAGATGATCTTTGAGGTCCCTTCCAGGCCAAAGCATTCTATGGTTCTATGAATATCTCTCCTCCACCTGTTCAAAGCACCCAGGAACAGCAGAAAAATAAACTCAATTCCTCCCTCCTCTGTCCCACAGCTGCTCATGGTGTTCCCAGTGTCAGCACAGGGACTGTACTGGGAAACACAAAGACGTGCAAATTGATTTTGCGGCCAATCACCAAAACTTACTTCTGCCTTCTCAAAGCCAAGCAGGAATTGTGCTCATAACCTGCTGTTACAGAATTTCTTTGCTGCATGCTAGAAGCCAAGAAACTGCTGCTGCATATTCCCTGCTAATGTACACACACACGCACACACATACATACAGCCCCCCTCCCCTTAAAAAAAGCAATCTGCAAACTCCGAGTGCCAGATTTAACAACTCCTAGCAAGTCTCAGTTTGGCCCCCCTTTTACACATGCATTCTAGCATGATCTGTAATTACCTGATCTCCTCTTTTTGTCGAGACCTTGTCTCCTTTAATGCCCAGAATAAGTGATTTTAACTACCAAAAAAGAAAGATTCAAGACCTTGTTTTCCTCTCATTGCTCAAAGTGCAATTCCATGCCTTAGTTCCCACACACCACTCATGCCCTCCTCTCCGGACAGACATTAATTTCTTCCTGAGCTCTTTCCACGGTGCTCATCACTGCAGCATTTGAGAGCTTAGCAAACACTAATTTACTTTCATAGCATACCACAGGAAGAGAGGTACCATTAACCTCATTTCATAGGTGGAGAACTGGAGCACAGAGAGATTATCATCAAAGGTATGCAAGAATTAAACGGTTGCGGCCTGAATGCCTTATGGCTGGATTTTCAGACGAGTCAGACTTCTGTAATTTCTATATACACAAACTATACTTCCCTTGGCATGCCAAAGCAACTTGTGCCAGAAATATGCAAATTAAAGCTATAATTGAAGGAAACGAGGGATGAGCCCCAACAGGAAGGGTGGTGGGAAGGCCAGGCACAATGCTGCACCAGGACTCACTGTGGCCTCTGCCACACACCGAATCCATTCCAAGCACCACAGCAAAAACGAGCAGGTAGTCCTTCATTAAGGACTCATTAAGGCCAAATTAAGGCTTGATAGGCACCCTTAGTTGTACTCTCATTTAAATTTTGAGTATGTGTCCTCAGAACTGCAACAGTTTCACATGCTGATTTGTGTGCATCTTCCTGGGTTTCAGGGGGAAACTGGAAAATCCTCTGAACAAAATCGGTCACGTTCAGGTGCCCAGGTCATCAACAGTCCAGTCATCATGGACTCCTGCGCCCAGCCACAGCACCACCCCTGCTCGTTTCCACTGAAAAACATTAAACAGGGTTGCCTAGTAATTTCTGCACATACAATAAGGACTAACAAATTTGCCTTATACAAATATTATCTATGCTAAACAGGTGTTTATATTCATGCTGATGATTAATTATAGCTGCCAGCATGCCCTGCTGAAGAAACACAGCAATCATTCAGTAAATGTTTATAATCTCATCAGCAAGGGGCTTATATTCTTGTTTCCTTCCTTGTTCCATTAATTGTTTTAAGTTTTCCATTGGAACTGAAGGCCAATATTAAAACTGACATCTCAGTAGTTGCTTTTACCTCTCTCTCTAATCTTAGTTCATAAAACTTGATGTTTCATTCACTTCACAATATCGAAGTTGGGGAAAAATAATCACATCGCTACATGTTCATCATGTAAATTGACAAAATCATGATTAAAACCATGAACTTGCCCATCATTTCAGGAAGTCTGAAGTCCAGATCTCTCTAAATCTCATTGCTTGAACCTGAATACCATATATTCTAGATACATTAAAATATAAGGAGTGCCCAAGACCCTACAACCTTTTACCAGCAGCCACTAGAAGAGGAGGACCTATAATGAATACATTCCTTGAGGAGGGGCAACCAGGATCTTATTCAGTAAAGAATAGGTCCAGAAAGAAAAATAGCAGAGAAATTGTACACTTGTAATTGCTACCAAGAAGAGGTGTTTACATCTCATGCAAAGAATTATAGAACTCAAGTCTCATTATTTCAGTGACTTAAAACAAATAAGCTGGTTTCCCTCAAGTAACTCTAAAACAATGTTTCACCGCCCATACTCTGTGCTGCCCCAGGAGTCTAAGGGCCACTTGTAGAAAAGCCACAAAGAATCATTTTTAAAAAGTAATCCTATTGCCAACAAACTTAAATTGGCTGTTGCACCATTGCTTTGGGGAGCAAAAAAAAAGTAAAACCTTTATGGTCCACTTCATGGATAACAAAAATACTTTGGCAAAACCAGCCCACACCTGCCTGACTGGACACAGAGCACTGCTCCAGCGCTGCAGGGAACCCCACAGCCTCGGCTGACAGATCCTGTGACTAGGTACAGTGCTAGTGCACATGTACCAACACCAATTTGTCTTTGAATCCATATAAACTACATAATGTGGGTAAAGCCACTGTCCAAATAGCTCAAGCATCTGCAAACACAAGCCCGGTCTCAAGACTTAGTGGCTTTTAAATAGTATGAAACAGGAGTAAAATAAGATTTTAATACATGCATATTTCTTACGGGCTTGGAAGACCTGAATTTCATAGCATGCTCAAGAACAATTAACATTTTCCTTTTCATAACCCACTCCTACTAGTTCGCTATCTGTAAACTGATAATACTAGGTAACTCTTCTCTACATCTTGGATTCTTCTAGAAAGGATACATTCACTAAAAACCATGATGAACAAGTTTGTAGATAAACAGGGTCACCTCCAAACCCTCATCAGAAGCCAAGAGACCCTTTGAAGGAGGATGGTTGTCATGAAACAGCACTTGAACCAACTGTTGAAAGAAACCCCAAATCAGTACAGATGAAGATGAAAAAGCAACCAAAACAGCATGAGGGTACAACACCTTTATCTGTAAGTGCCTGAATCTTACCCAAATTGGAAGGTGCTGTAATTAGCGCCTACATGGGGGAAATTTTAGCCTGAAAGTGGATGCAGAGACACCAGTCACTTGCTACCACTTCTGTAACCTCAGCAGTAACGCTCAAATACAGCTGCCGCCTTTATCACTGTGCCTGACCTGTAAACTGACGGTGGTCGCCCTGCAATGACAGAGTCTCTTTGGACATGGACATCGCATCCCATTCCTGCTGAACTCATGGTGCTGGACTTATCCGGACCCCAGGAAAAACAGGCCTTATGGAAAACAGAAATACTGAAGAACTAAAGTGATGAAGAACTCCAACGTTCAACAATCACAAAACAGTCCTTAAGGAGAAAGAAATAAGAAGCTTTAATACACTTTTGTTATTTAAAGATTATTTTCATCATGTTTTCAAGGCCTGCCATACTCTCTGCTCAGGTTACCAAACCTTTTTTCTTGTAGCCTGCAACAATTGTATTACCTTTAGTTTCAGTGAAAGCTGAGATTTTACTGTACCAACCTGACAAGATCTGGGATGGGAGGAGAAACACCAACTCACCTCCACATCCAATTAAACTTCAGAGTAGAAATAGACGCTCTTTGTAAAATGAAAAGTGGTGGTCCTGCATTCCTCACCCTTACGATCAATTAACATCTCTGCAACCTGAGCCAGAGATATTCAACGCCCTTGTCACCACATTACTCATAAAACCATTAACTCCTTTACAACCCCAATCAAATCTGTGAGACTGCAGCAAACAAGACCTATTTGTACCAATTTACAGAATGGAGAAAATCTTGACAAGAGCGATGCTGCTGCTGACCAGAGCACTGTGAAGCCATACACGTATCGCTTTCCTCGGTGTTTTGTCTCAGTGCTATTTCAGTGGCAAGTCTCTTCTATCAATATTTAATACAGCTTTAAAGCCGCCCAGGGTATAAAATGCAAGGACATTTATTAGTAAGATTCTGGCAGCTGAGGGAGTTTTTGCACCATAACGTTGAGTCGTGTTGGAGGATGATCTCTTGAGGTCCCTTCCAACCCCTATGACTCCGTGATTCTGTGAATAACGCCCAAGCTGAGTTTTTCTGATGACAACATCCAAAATAGCATATCATATATTCAACAGTTTTTCCTTTCTGCCTTATTTGCCAGGCTAGGAGTCAAACACCTTACCTTCGCTTTTCAATGATGACACATGGAGGGAGTGCCAAAACAAATAACAGAAAGGAGAAATCAGGACAGGCATTTTAGAGGCAAATTCAGAGAGGCTGGTGTGCTAAAACTGAGGAAACGGTGATTCTCACATAAGAATTATGGAAGAATTAACCAAGGGCACCACAGAGAAAAACGGTACATGACTTGACCAGAGATACATTATAGCAGACTTCCTCCCCTAAAATATCAATGCTCTTGTCAAAGAACATATACCTGGCCTAGACACAGGATTTAAGGAAAAAAAAAAAAGGGAACTTTCAGGTTAGTAGGAGATCACTAGTAGAATTCTTTAAACATTGTTTTTTGGGGATCATTTGTTAATAAATAAATTGTATCAACACAGAAAGTAAAACGTTTATGTTAATGGACTAAGCTGCTGACATCATGTTGGGAGGCACAACTGAAGAGCCACCAGTGAAAGCAGAGTATCTTTCATGGGGAGATGGATGACAGAAATCAGAAGTGACATAAATAAGGCAAAATTTAACAGTGAGCGTTCACAGCAATGGCCTCTGGACCTGCACAGGCACTCCTGACAACCACGTTTTGTGTAACCTGCAAGGTTCCAAAATTGGTTGGGAAAACCCCAAACTCTTCCAAGCATTTTGCAAAATAAAAGATGTAGTGGTGAATCCAGATTGGGGTGGGGAAAGGAGGGGGTTTGTGTTTGTATTGGTCAGAGGTGATCACATCAGGCTGGATCCCAAATACATCTTGCTGCTCGACTAGACTGAAACTCAAAGGTCCTGCCAAAACACCCTGACTTCATCTAAAGGACATAGGCCATTTTTGGGAGCATTCCAGGCAGCTCTGCTACACGGCATTCCTGACAGTCACTATCAGTCTTGGTACTAATATAACAAGGCTCTTTCTCATGCAAAACCTCATTAAAAGGAACAGGTTGTATGGCAGTGCCGTAACGCTGCACAAGACAAATATAACACAACTTCAAGCATTTCATGCAGTAAGCACCAACTTGTCTGAGTAGGTTGGGTGGCAATTTCATCACCCATTATGTTCACACTGCAAAGTCTCACCAAAATGAGCATGACGCCTGCACTACTAATGTCAATACATATCTATGTGCCAAGATTATTATTTTAGTTATTACAGAGCACAGAGACTCTCCAGAAAGATAAGACGGCTGATGTTGCATGTCAAAACAAAGATAACCATTTAACTGAACTCACATGGATGGGATGTCCAAGCTCTCTTGACTCGAGGGCTGGGGTGTCTTTTTTTCATCCTTTTTTTTGGTTAAGCACTAATGCACCTTCCTTTGGTCCAGCCACATCCAGTCATGTCCCAATATCACAGCTAATGTGGACTTCCATGACAAAGCTTCAGAGGAGTAAAGACTATATACCTAACAGCACAAGATACAACATCCAGGCACAACTGGGCTGAGGACAAACTAAAGTCACCTTTTTCCTGTGATTCCCAGAGGCCTGTTCTATTTTTAACTTTGTTTTCTTTCTGTTTGATCCTTTGGTTATTCTAATGTAGTTTCTGGATTTTCCCATTAATTCTGCCTCCGTACAGCACTCTAAGCAATACTATGAACAAGGAGAAGAGAGAGTAACAAGCTCATAAAGTGATTGGCTCAGACAATCTTCAAATGCACCGGTTAATTGGATATATAACTCATAAATGACAATGGAGGAGGGATGGTTAACAATGCAGGGAGAGGAAACTAATTCTAAAAAAAGCTCCAACTCCCTTCATCTGAATGAACAACAGGTCTTTGATTTCATTAGCTCTGATATTCTGACAATCATACCAATAAATGCAATCTTATTCTCAAGCACGTGTTCTTCCAAGCATACAAATGCAGAAGGAATGGTTATTAAAAGATCTGCAATTACTCTAAATTTGCACTGTAAACGGCATAACACCAGACCATAATTAAATTAAATATGAAACATTTCATTGTCCCCATTACATGAAATTCAATTTCAAGAGAGCATTTATAGTAGCACCAGCAGAATCTTCTCACATTTTGTATCTTGCTTTAAGTAGCTGCTGCATCTACCCAACCAAAAAAGTGACATGTATATATTTGCAGGTGGAAAGCCCAAACAAACATTACACCCAAGCAGCAACTGTGTTTGATGTGGTATGCCTATAAAGACTCCACATCTTGAATCTCCAGTGATGTTTGGTGTAAGTAACTGTGAGAAGTTGTAAACTCCTTGTGCAACCAGCCAGCTCCATAGAACTGTGCGCTGCTTTGACCGTTCAATCCAAGTAGTATAAGCACTGATGTAAATACCACTTCAAAACCTGACACACATTCATCTAGTCTGAAATGCTTATGACCTCCACAGGCTGAAGCCTTTTATTTTCTAAGCAGAATAAAAGACAAAACCTATGAGATATTTGGCTTAATCTTAGTGCCTTACATTAAGTCAAGAATTAATAATTTATTAATCAGCATTCAAGAAATCCTTATTACATGTGACAGTTTTTGGAGGGCTTTTGCTTTCTTATTTAAAAAGACCTTCAATAACAACAATCAGCTAGGGAAATGCTTTGACACGTTCCTTTGACTTACATAGTGAAGTAAGAAGTAGCTACGTGCTTTCACTAACAGACATTGTTTTCACATTTCTCAGTACTGGAAAGATTTAAAATATTTAGTTCTTGTGTAGACTTTAAGTCAGTGTATGACCTGTTACACCTGCACTGCCCTCAAAATAGGACAAGAAAAATTCTAAGAACTCCATCTTAACAATATTGATGAATTCTATGATTATCAGGTAAATCATAAGATTATTACTGTAAATTTTCTGAAAAGTGGCAAGAGATCAAGACTGCACTAAAGAGAAAGCTGGTGAACAACCAAACACCCTGCTTTAGTTTACTTCTGGAGATAGGCAAGCGTAGTGCGCTGGGAGACGACCAAGAGGAAAATCTTCTGCTTCTTAATTTTCCCCAGGACAGCAGTACTCTGGTGTGGTAAGGCACAGTCACATCCCTTCTTTTGTTATAAAACGAATGTAAGGTGCTTAGGATTTATTTCAGCAAAGCGGAAACAAAGCCAGATGATGCAAAAAGATACCAATGGCCACTCACACAGTACAGACCAACAACAAAAGTGCATCAAACTTCAGCTGCCCAGCAAAAGGCAAGGCTCTTCTGCAAAGCTCCCAAACCACCCCTCAGAACAGCAGAAACCTTTTAAAAAGGTAATTTCTGTGCATGATTGGTTCTACTGCCAACACCTCACCCTGGCAGTGCTGCACAATAACCTGGGCAGAGGCTGAGTACAGTTTCCCTCCCACGGGTACCTCTGGGCATGTCCCCTCCTCCAGGAGATGCCCAAGGCAGACTGGCAGCCCCCAAGCCTGACAGGTACAGGGAGACAAACCCAAATGAGACAGGTACGGGTGATAAACCCAATCTAGCTGTAGGGAACAGCACATGGTTTGCACAGGGACTTCCGAGCAGGCGGTTTATTTGGGTTTCAGGCGAGCTGCTGCGGTCACGTGAACGCAAGCAACCAAAACCCACCACTGAATTCTTCCCGAGCGGTCCTGGACCTGCGGCGAGGAAGCAACCCACTTGAGTTACTCGCTGCTGAAAAGACAGGGTCACAGCAGAGGCTTGGAGGGACCAACTCTCCCTCAGCAACACACATTAATCATCATAATCACTCCAACTTAAAAATGAGTGATCGCTGCCTTTATAGCGCCTGAAAAAAAATCCATGCGGCTTTCCCTATCGCTTCTTGACACCAAGTGCTTTAACAAAAGGCTTCCACCAGTCAGACTCAATTACCTGCACTTGAAATCTTACCCGGGTTTGCAGACAGACCCCTCACTTTGAGAGCGGCTGTGCCACTTCAGCTGCTTTGTATTGTTCAGCAGCAGGCACAGCCAGATAAAGCCCTAACGGGAACCAATGTTTTAATACTTGCATGAGGCTCAGACTCCAGCAAGCAAGGAATATCATTTACGTTTTGGGGGGCTAAGGGTTTTTTTTAAATCTGAAAAGCATAGTATTTATGACAGTAAAAGGAAAATGAGGCTATGCATAGCACTTACTTCGAAAATGCTCTGAGGCGTAATAGTAGACATCCTCATAGCCCTCATGGTAATCCTCCTCTGGCCGGTACTTTTTGCCTTTTCTTCTTCTCGACCTTCTTATCTGCTTGACAAAGCCCAAGAAGCGCTCCATCTCCTTCCTCAGCAGCACCAGCTGGCAGCCCCCTTCGCCCTCTGCTTCACAAAGAGCTGTCCCGGCATGAATCAACCCCCAGCCCCAGAGCAAAGCTGCAGCCTCCCACCAGCCGCTCTGGTACCATGCAAAAACCCCTCCCTTATCTCAGCTGTGGCTACAGAGCATATTGTTTGCCCTTATTAAAGAAAAAAAAAAAAAAAAAAGAGGGGGTTGGACTTTATCAAATCTACTGACTGGATTATTTCAACATGAAAACAGACAAAGGGGGAAAGGAAAAAGTCAGGGTTTCAAGTGGTTATTAAACAGCAGAGGACAAAGTTGAAGAGACCTGCCTGACAGCGAGGGGAAGCCCAGCAAGCCCCCTGTCCTGCGTCTCCATCATTTGAAGAGGGGCTGGGAGGCGGGGATAGATGTTAGTCAATGGACTGAACCATATCTCAAGGCAAAACAGGTTTTCACTCGCCCGTTAAATGCTTCCCTCATATTTACCCGGGCACAGGCTCAGGACCCCGTTTGATTTCATTTGTTGTACGAAGAGGAAACACGCCGATCCATTTCTGGCATCCCATATGCTGGATGAATAAATAGCAAAGTGGTTTAATCCATACACACAGCCCACTCAGCGGCAAGTGTGCGCTGAATGTGTTAATTGGAGCAGCAGGGAGAAAGCTCGGCAGCTGTTAAAAAATGACACATATACCCACTGGGCATTAGTGTATTCTAATCACTGCTAGATCTAAACATTAAAAGGCACTCCACAGGCAGGTCTCCTATAGAGCTGGCCAGGCTATATGGCAATAGGCAAACAAAGGAAGCGACATTATGAGCACACCATGACGATACTCATTTAAAATCCCAGCGGAGTTTTAAAAACTTTAAAATTGAGGCAAGGCAGACTCTCCTTTGCACGGGATGACAGGAGCAAAAAAGCCTGGCTCTCTTCTCTTGCTGTGTGCCCAAATCCCACACGCATTCCCTAAGATAAGGCTGGAATTTCATCTGTGTTTCTGATGAAGTTTCCCTCCCGCACAAGAACAAAAGCAGTGTCTGCTCGAATCCCGTCACGCTGACATCTGCCACAGGGTATTTTTTGTAACCACGCTTCCGCAAGCCACGTGAGGTCTCCAGTCCAGCAGGACCTCTCCTGTCTGCTGGCACAAGTCCTGGATCAATCAGTCGCCTGAATCAAACCACGCGCCGAACAGGGTCACCTGCACCCATGCTCACAGGAGATACCATTTTGCACCTACAACCGTGAGGGAGTCAGAGTGCCTGCCTGCAAAACAGATTTTACAGGATCATCACCCGGAAAATGAAGAGCGTGCAGAGGTGGGATTAGTTTCTGGTGATGCAGAGATCTCAGCGAGTCATTATTTTGCAAAGCGCAAATCAGGGCAGTGGTTTTAAAACCATGAAAGAAGTAGTAAACCAAAAGCCAGGGCTGCAATTTATCAGTTTCAACAGCAAAGATTGATCAGAATCGAGCTGGGATTTTCTAGTTTGGAAACATATCCAAGTTACTAGCAGAGGTCAGCTGGACCTGCTACCAGAGGGTCCCAAAACAAACGCACACTGAAAGCAGGTGCTGGAACTCTTTTGGGCTTCTTCCAGCATCCTCCATGTATTTTAAAGCAATACTGTCACAAACACACACCCATTTTGCCCATAAAAGCTCAAAAATCCCCAGATGCACCTACCAAGCTTCCCACAGGAATAGAGACTCATCCTCCTTGACCTTACCAGCCCCTGCTATGCCACTGTGAAAATGCAGCCTCTGTCGCTGGCTGATGAACACCCCTAGGGCACTTACCAGAATTATTTTTAGTGTAACTTCTATAAGGAGGTTGTGTTTTATTACAAGTCTGTTTTTATCACACAGCTTTCAACTTTCAAAGGGTAAAGTCCTCAGAGGAACATTACAGGCACATTACCAAAAAATAAAAAGGCCAGTAAAACTTTTATATGGATCTTTAAGAAGGGATCACGGTATGTTCTGAAGGTTTCAATTCATGTGTCTTTTCTGTGCTCTGCCACCAAGCAGCAAACAACATTACATTACCATCATGAAACATGAAAACCAAACAAAGACTTAGCCTACAGCAGAGGCAGCACTCTTCCCTTTTCAGAGAAGGAAATGTTGTTTTGATGCTGTATTGGCTCCCGTAGAGTGCTCTCCCCAACAGATGTGCAAAAAGTTATTTGCTGGTGTCAGAAACATTCATCTTGAAGACAGAAGTCTTGCAGCCATCGCTGTTCCGTGAAGTTAAATTACAAAGTTCGATTCAAAATGATACAGCTACTTTAAAATAAAAAAAAAGAAGGGAGAAAACATAAAATTTTGTTACTTTTAAACTCTCTCTAAATGAGAGCTGAAAACTTAAATTGAGCGGACACTTGATTTCATCAAGCACACCCTTCTCCAGCAGCGCTGTGGCTAAACACACCCCTGCAGTAGAAGCTTCTGAAGCAGTATCCTGGTCTGCAGTGCACCCCAGGGAGACTTCGGTCCAACACAGCAAATAAGCAGACAAGGGAGAAATCAAATTATCTCAGCGAGCACACTAAGCACCAGATGTAGTAAAACAACTGCCTACCCTTTATCTAGGGAGAACCAACCAAAATTTGGGTAAATTCTGAGCTTTGGAAAAAGCGTCATTACCTTATGCAACGGACCTTCCCAGCCCTTCTCTTCCCCGTGCTCACGAAGTGCATTGCCCAGGTGCATCACATGCACATACGGAATTCAGGAAAGCAGGAATGATCGCTGAGCAGTATTATTGATCAGTGCTCACAGCAATGGCTCCCACCTATCTGGTATGTAAAGCGTGAAGGGGTTGAGTGGAAGCATTAGTACTCCTCAGGTAAACATGGGGAGACTCACAGGATCACAAACTGATTTGGGTTGGAAGGATCTCAAAGACCAACTAGTTCCACACCCTGCCATGGGCAGTGACACCCTCCACTAGCCCAGGCTGCCCAAAGACTCACCCAGCCTGGCGCTGAACACTGCCAGGGAAGGGGCAGCCACAGCCTGTGCCAGGGCCTCACCACCCTCACAGCGAAGAATTTCTTCCTTATATCCATTCTAAATCTCCCCTCCTTCAGCTTAAGGCCATTACTCCTTGTCTTTTCACCACCTGCCCTGGTAACCAGTCCCTTTCCATCTTTCCTGTAGGACCCTTCAGGTACTGGAGTGCTGCTATACAGTCTCCCTGGAGCCTTCTCTTCTCCAGGCTGAACAAGCCCAACTCTCTCACAGCCTGTTTTCATAGGAGAGGTGCGCCAGCCCTCTGATCACATTCATGGCCCTCCTCTGGACTCACTCCAACATCTCCCCTATGAGGAAAGGCTGAATGAACTGAGGCTGTTCAGCCTTGAGAAAAGAAGGCTGAGAGTGGATCTCATTAATGTTTATAAATACCTCAAGTGTGGGACACAGGGGGAAATGAACATCCTCTTTTCAATGGTCTGTGGAGACAGGACAAGGGGTAAAATGGCTGCAAGTTGGAGCACAGAAGTTCCGCACTAATACGCGGAAGACCTTTTACAGTGAGGGTGACAGAGCCCTGGGACAGGCTGCCCAGGGGTGTTGTGGAGTCTCCTGCTCTGGAGGTACTCAAGACCCATCTGGATTGCCTATGTGATCTGTCATAGGGAACCTGCTTTGGTGGGGAGGTTGGACCCGATGATCTCTGGAGGTCCCTTCCAACCCCTACAATTCTGTGATTCCATGTCCTTCTTATGTTGGGGGCTCCAGAGCTGTATATGAAGGACTTCAGGGGAGAGTTTCACCAGAGTGGAGGAGAGGGGCAGAATCCCCTCCCTTGACCCGCTCATCACACTGATATTGATGCAGCAACAGGACGTGGTTGACTTTCAGAGCTGGCAGCGCACACTGACAGGTCATGTTGAGCTTCTCATCCACTAACATACCCAAGTCCTTTTCCTCAGGGTTGCTCTCAATCCATTCTCCACTCAGCATATACTTACACCCTGACCCATGCACAGGACATGATTCACACAAGCCCGTCTCTCAAGTAGGCCTGCTCTTCACTGCACGCCACCAAGTCCTACTGTCTATAAAGACAGGCTGCATCTCCCACACCAAAGGTACAGAAGCACATGTTGCCCACAGTTTCTAACACACAGGCTGACAGTCTTGCCAGCACATAAATTATACACCTGTTTCCTTCTGCATGAATGTAAACAGCAGATATAAAAATTTTGAACTTTTTCTAAAATAACCTAGAATGAGCTGAGCTTCTGGTAGGATTTTCCCCACCCTAAAATATTTTGGTATTCAGGGCAATTTAAAGATAAGGAAATACCTTAACTGAAGGCAATGTCGTTATATATTAATAGGAGTCAGACTATTAAGTGCTTTACTATACTATAAAGATTTCTGAACAAAACTTATGTTTCATATGCATTACATACTACCTTCTCTACTGCTTTGCTGAGAACACTGGAGACATTCATTAGCTACTCTTCATGCCATACCTGTAAATATTTTATCATAGTCCTACTTTCAAAGGTATAAGCAGAGAATTCAGTTTCACAAACACAGTTTACTGTAGTTTAAAAAAAATCCAGACAGCTAACTACTGCACTCATTGCTCAGGATTCACCCTTTTGCAGCTTCTCACGGTGGACAACTCATATCTTCATAGGGATGACTCTTGAAACCTTCTGCTTGAAAAGGAATAAAAAAAAAAGCAGAAATAGAATAGACACATACCACAGCTCCAGAACAGTATATTGATCTTACGGGGGGAGCAAAGGATGAAAGAAATATTGGCTTTCAGATTTTTAAGATGCAAAACAATACATGGCACTGAAATTCACCACTTCATGACAAAGAGAATAGGGTGATTATGTGCAGAAGACATAAAAATAGGTGTCAGCTGATGTTCTGAAGCTCTCTCTGAAGTGAAATTTGGAGAATCAATTTCCTGGAGTTATACTGCCACAACACAAGTTGCACTGTAAGTATGTCTTGGGCTTTTTGGCTCACCCCTTCTCCATGAATATGCCTACTTCAATTAAAGCAAGTGCTCTATTGCCATTTCCAAGGTGACTTCCTTAGAAGAAGTAAGGATTGTTGTGCTGTCTCCAGCATGATTTGCATAATACAGTTTTGCCAAGTGACACCAATTAGATAACATTTATATTCTCCATTCTGATAACTAATTTGTTTAAGTTAAGCAGCAGCTCCATCAAACTGGATCTGTCTCAGATCAGTGACTTACTGGAAAAGTCTTCACGGCAGTAATGAAGCAAATACACACCATTAAGACACTGTCCTTTTCAAACAGTCAAGCTGAGGCATAAATGCTTTGCAGCCATGGATAATGCTCCAGAAGACAGATGTCAGTATTTAAGCTCTAACTTGCCTTTGTACCCATAGCAAAGATGAGGTCTCTCATCATATAAAATACTCGCATTTAACATTTTACTTGCAGAAAATTAGCTATGCAGCTATCAAGGTAAACTTTCACAGGTGACATACCTCTTCTCTGCAAGCACTTCTTCTAGAATCTGGGGAAAGTGGCAGAAAAAACATTTTGGTATCCAAGGATAAGCTGCTAATGTAGTAAATATTTAATAAGGATTTCCATTTGAACGGGGTTGCAAACACAATGCTTTGAAACCAGAGCCTGGATATGAAGCAAGGCTCTCTAACACTGAACATCATAAACACAGAATGGAACTGGCAAGCAATACTGACAGTTCCAAACTGGTATTTTGCATCCTGTTCATCAGCACATTTGTATTTAAAAGAAAACCAAAACATTTTAGGTGGAAGAACCCTCTTGTGTCTCCCTCTGCTTCTCTGGGTAGCCCCTCAAAGCCTTCTGCTGGGGGAAGGAGTGTTCCCAATGGGAGGCAAGGGTGCAAGAGAGCATGCAATGGCCACTGCAGAGACCTACCTCCTTCAAGTTACTCTCTCAGAAACAAAAATACAACACACAAATAAAAATGCACAATATAAAAATTAAGAGGAATATAACCAGTTCCTGGAGGTTGGCTGAAGAGCTAATGTAGCTTTTTTCCATCCTCCCTCAAGCCCCTGACCATAAAGATAGGGTAAACCTCAAAAGGGAAGAACCTTTCCTCTGGCTCTCATCCTACTGAGAGGTATCTTTGATAATCTACTGTCATCATTTTTGGTGACCAGCAATAACAGACAAAGGAACTATTCCCCTTATTCATCTTACAGTACCATCTTGCCTGACCTTCTAGTTACTCAAGAGCAGATGTTTGTTTACATGCCATAATTGCTCATGTTAAAGCTGCAATTTTCCACTCAAAATCTGCCCTAAAAATCTTGGCGTAAAATATGAGCTTATCTATATGAAAATTAGCAAATGCCAGTAATTTGCAATCTATCAGGCACTGTAAGAACATACAGGCCATATATGAAGAAGCAGTGCCGTATACAAAGTCAATATCGGGGGGGGGGGGGGGAAGGAGGGGATTAGCAGCATCCCCGAGGGTACCACAGCATCACCTGAAATGCCTCTGTCTGAAGCAAGCGTCTGAACACAGAAAGATCCTCAGAAGCATGGGACACAGTAAATACTATGCTGCACATTTCTCTCATTTGACAACAGGGGGGAAAAAAAGGCAGAATACCCAATACACCATCTCCAGAACACTGCTGCATGAGAACCACGTGGTGATCAAACACCGCTCATCCACAACTGCTGCTTTTAAGACCTGATACTTTTGATATACAGTTAGATTATCAATTTGCCCTGATCTTAATGTATTACACTCAGTTTCACAAGTCATTTATACTTTCCTGTCATTCAGTGTTCACATACAAGCACAGGCCACTGTTTCCCTCTACTCCTGTACTAAAGGATGTGAGATTTAAGAGGTAGAGTTCAGCTTTTCTGTCTCCTACTTGTAAACTAACTGGCAAATCTTTCTTTTTTTTTCTTTTATTTTTACAAGTGAACACACACATTTTCAAGAGAGACTTGCAACTGCCAGCAAATACTCAGAGTTCTTTACTGTAATTTATCATATATCTGTTATTTCATAGCAACATTCCCAACGGTCTTGCATTTTGCAACATTTTCTCCCATGCAGCGTGCACGCAAAATGGTGAATGCCGAGGCAGTGAATGAGGATAAAGTGGAACACAAAGGACAGGGGAAGGGGCTACATTCATTTAGAGGGAACTGGGGGGCTGCTTGTGGGTTTAATACAAGAACGCTGCCCCTTGTGTATGGAGAAGGCTGAGAAATCTTTGTAGCACTGTTTTAAAAGGGTCACTTGTCAAGTTGAATTTCATGCAGAATGTATGCTTCAGGGAAAAGAAGCTCTTTTTTTTTTTCCCCTTCAATTCAGCTGAAACAGTTTGCATACATTCTATTTTTCTTCTTCTCCTTCTAGCCTATTTGGCTTTAAAGAACTGACTAATTAGAATACAGAGATACGCAGAAACGAACATTACCTTCACTGCCACCAAGGTAATACAGCTTAGGTAAAAATCAAGTACAAAAAAAAGGTTTGAGCTTGCTTAATATTTTGTGACACCAATAATCATTCCACAAGAAAAGCTAACCAGAGTCCTACTCCAACCATATTTAAAACCCCTCAAGGCTGCAGAAGTAGACTGATATTTTAAGATACTAAAACTAGAACATAATTCTTTGAGAACTCTGAATTAAAGGTGTTTTCATCTTTCTAAAGAAACGTAGCACATGGCTAGAGGGAACGCTACCAAGATTTTGCATACTGTGTCTGTTTCATGCACAAAGCGTATCTCCAATCAACTATGAAATACATATGGAGAGGTGGTTTGGAATATGGATATGGTTTCTACTCCTCACTGAGTAAGGAACATATTTTGCTCGTAGTCCAGTGTTCAAAAACTGCATATTTCAATTGTAACCATAATTAAAATGTATATAAAGCACTGGAAAGAAAGAATAATTAATTAAATTACAGCTAGCTAACACATTAAATGAAGTTTTTATACAAAAGCGTCAAAGTATTTTCTTAAGCTGCATATCACAGACTACAGGCACTACAGGGTGCATCAAACAGGGTTGAGCTAGGGGGCATTTCACTTTAACTTACAGTGGAAGACCTGAATGTGATACGTGAAGTAGGCTACAGGAGAATCCATCACTGGACATTTCTTGATGTAAAAGTTTATGTAAGAGACTTTTTACTGTGTGATGGATTTAGTTTCTTTTGCCTCATGAGATTAGTAATAATGGTTGTGGAAAAGCCTTCCATAGATGCATCTTATCCCACTCACTATGACTACTCTCCATCATCCATGGCCACAGCCTCCCTGAGTAGTGAGCCTGAAGTACATGTGTATACACACAAGCACATACACACACTACACAACACGTACACACACTCTCCCATAGATTATTCCACCCTATTTTCATCTTAAAATCCATGATACTGAGCACTAGAAATAACCAACATCCACATGCCATTTCATATAAATCATCCTCTCTGTCCGTTTTCTGTCTGACATCAATTCTCTCTATCAGAGATACCATATCAAAGATCTACATTTACAAGCTCTGTATGGAAAGAGTTTTCTCGTACTCTTCTTCTCTAACTTACTAACAGTCTCCATTTGAGAGCAGCAAAAGGACAGGAAAGAAAACTGGTAGGGAAGACTACAAGTAGGAAATTGGAGCGATGAAAACATCCCTCTTGGAAAAAACACAGGCACAAAGTCATTTGTATCCTGAGCCCCATATGTTTCATCAAGGTCAAGACATGGTGGATAAATAGAAAGATTTTATTGCAGGTGAACTTTGACAAGAAGAAAATTCTGCTCAACAGTCAAGAAGACAAATTCTCCATTATGATCATGTGAATTTATGACTGAAGACTATGTAAATATATATGCAAATTAAACCATCCATCTGGAGTCCCCTGCCCTAGAGGCACAGGCCAACATGATGGCAATGAAGAATACTGTTGTTCAAATGGATTAACCCTTCTCTCCAAATATCCTCCACACCCAGTTCTTCCCATTTTCTTTATAAATCCTGAGTTTTAAGTAATTCCTGGTGTCCTTGTACAATCTAAAACGGCAAATCATACCAAACAGAAAGAACACGAGACCTGAAAGGCAAAAGGACAACTTGACATGTAACCTCACATTAATGAGCCTGAGTATTACATGTCCACAGCACTGAAGGATCACAGTTTCCATCCGCAAGGCCCACTGAACATTAGTGTGGCACTTCATCTCCCTCATGCCAACCAGCAGTTTGGGAAATGAGAGCTGCTGACACCTTTTTATGGATGAGGTTTGACTTCCCTTCCTTCCCCATCCCAAGGGCACAGAGCAGGTTCTGCGGTTCAGACTGTAATTTGTTTCCTGGTGTTACCTTCTTCCAGCCAGGTTAAAAAAAACCAAAACCAAAAAAACCCCTAGAAGATCTGCTTTACGCTGTTGTGATGTGGAAACAAAGGAAACATACAGGAAGAAAATACAAAATCCTTCAAAATGTCTGCTCCATTCTCCTCCATGAGAGCAGTGTTCCTAGGTGTGAACTCAGAGAGGCAAATCTCAGGGAAAACATGCGTTACATGCTTGTGAAACTCATCCACTTCTGCCATGAGCTCTCCCGTTTTCTTCTGGAAATTCATTCTTCCAATTAACAGCTCTGTGACATAAAATTGTGGGGCTAAACAAAAAATGATCATGTGGCCAGTGTTGCACCTTTCAAGGGAGAATGATACAGGATAGAACAAATACTTCTATTTGTAAAATACTATGAGATCATTGCCCTTAGCAGACATTGTGGAAGTCACAAGATTACTGAGGTTCCTTATATTCAAAAGTGGATAGTTCCCAAGCTATCACACCCTGTGGCACTGAGCAGAGACAAAATAACCAAACTTTCCAGTCTCCCCTTTGATGATGCTTTTTACTTCAGGTTTTACTTCACTCCTTTCTTGTGACCCTTCACATCATTAGTGATTGCAAATGCATATCGAGGTCTTCTCAGGAAGTCATTCCCAATGTATCCACCTTATTCCCTGGCAGAACACACACTTTCATTCTCACTACTGTCCTCAACCAGATCCAGATCTTCAGGTGATAGTTTCTTTTTTGGTCTACAGGTTATGTTGCAGGAATTTGCTACTGCAACTACTGGAGTTTTTGTTCCTGATGATGTCTTGGGGCACCAGAGTAAAAAACTGTGCATATCAAGAAATGCACAGGATTCCTCTTGGCTGATGATGAAAGACAGAGGATGAATACGGTCTTTAGAAAGCAAGTTCTCTGTTTCCCTATGCGTGCATGGAGTGACAGAGCTTTTAATTAATCACTTCAAAAATCAAGAGACCAAGAGACTTGAAGACTTCAGCTTTTACTAATACTAACCAAATGATAAAAGAAAAAATTAAGGAAATTTTACACAAGACTAGATAAATTATTGTCAGTCAGTGTCTAAAACTGACACAGCTAACTTCACTATCCTAAAGAGTTCTGTAACTTACTGCAGATATTCCAGCTGAGAAGCATTTCCACTGCTCTAGATGCTCAGTATCTATCCATAGGCAACATTTTAAACAAAGAAAATTCAGACTGAATGTGTATTTCAGAAGGTGACTTCTTAGATATTGGTGTTTTGATTACTCAACCATTAAAATTTTGCTCACAAGCACTAAAGCAACTCTGGAGAGATGCTTGTGCATTTTCCCTGGATTTACATTATATTGTACATTACATGGTGCTGACAGACATTTCAGATTAATTAAGAAATTGTTTTGGCACTTGCACTTCTTTCTCCTTAAAAATATCTGAGATATGAGTTTAACCCCTTTAAAAAAAAATGTGTTTAAGGTATTTGCAATTTACTGTCCCACTCTGTACTCCTGGAACTGGCTTGCCTGTGAATTTTTCCATGCAGTACCCATGCAGGTTGAGATCACAGCCTTTTTTTATTTCTGTAATACAGCATCTCCAACTACAAAACTTCTAAGAGCACTGTCCTGCTGAGCCAAACACGATGCTCAGTGGCAGTGAGACAATGAGCATCAAATACTCACACTGGTATTGCCACACAGAATCACAGAATATCCTGAGTTGGAAGGGACCCACAAGGATCATCAAGTCCAACTCCTGGCTCCACACAAGGCCAGACAAGTCAGAGCGTGTGACTGAGCACATTGTCTAGACACTTCCTGAGCTCAGTCAAGCTCAGTGCTGTGACCGCTTCCCTGGGGAGCCCGTTCCAGTGTCTGACCATCCTCTCAGTAAAGAGCCTCTTCCTAATACCCAACCCAAACCTCCCCTGTCACAGCTTCATATCGTTCCCTCTGGTTCTATCACTGGTCACCAAAGAGAGGAGATTAGTGCCTGCCCTTTCACTCCCTCTCATCAGGAAGCCACAGATCGTGCTAAGGTCTCCCCTCAGCCTCCTCTTCTCCAGGCTGAGCAAACCAAGGTACTGCAGCCTCTCCTTCTAAGACTTCCTCTCCAGATCCCTCACCATCTTCGTTGCCCATCCTAACTTCAGATACAGCTGTGGCCCACGCTTTGCTTTACTTAAGAAATATGTAACTGAAATGAAAATAATCTTGCAATGGTTTAAAGACAGAGGGGGAAAAAGGCAAACTTTTTCAATGGACCTAAAGATCACATTCTGGAAGCTGAGGGTGATAGCCTGACATTTCACTTTGCAAGAAGTCTAAACAACCACAATAAATTTACAAATGTAGACATGCCGTGCTGTTAAATTTCATTTCACGCTCAGTAAGCAAATATTACCAAACTGTAAGTACTGTCAGCCTCTGTCTTTTTAGTTAGAAATCTTGTAGCCAATAAAGGTCTGACCTTGAAATATTTCACAGATGGATGAAGTCACTTAATTTGCTAGTCACTTTGCTACAGATTTTGCAGAACTGCAGTTAGGTCACATTTACTCTGATTTCACTTTACAATAACTTTACAAACTGCATCATCAAGTAAGAGCCACTAAAAGTGCATTAATGAACCATGTGCCTGAACTGTCATGAAAAATTCAGTTTTGAAATGAAAAATGCTGAGATAACACTGATGCTAGAGATAATTTTCTTTATATTTAGTACTCCTATAATTATTTTTAGTAACATAACATTATAAGCAAACCTGTATGCTATTTTTCTGGAAATTCTAATACACTGATAAAACTACTAAAAGCTTTCTTTTTATGAACCAAGTGGAAATATATGGCCTTGGGAGAGGGGATGACTGTTACAGTATGTAAAATACTGGGGTTTTTTTAACATTGGTTGAGACAACATTGGTATATATTTTAAAGGGAAAATTAATGGAAAAATTGCAACTCTTGTATATTCAAGGGATGACAATTATTTTCTGATACTCCTATTCCATTTGATGTACTGCACCAGAGTCACCATACAAACCCAGCATACATACAACTGCTCTCTTAGTTAGCTAAAAGAATTCTGTTCAGGTCCAAGGCATCATAACTCATTACCACTTCAAATCTCAGCAAATATATTAAATCACTTTTTTTTTTTTCAAAGAATAAAAATTAATTTCAGTCTAATTGCTAAACAAGACTAATTGAGTAAGAATTGCAAAACTCTGAAAAGAACTTAGAATCTCTAATGAGTTGTAAACAAGCAAGGAAGTTGAAAAATAAGCATGTTGCATCTTCCAAGAAAAAAGAAAACAAAAAGCAGATGGAAGTTAATCTGAAGTGCTGTTTGGTTGCTTCTAAGAGTGTTCTTTTTTTTCTGTCCCAAGTGATTCCCTTCTGAAAGATCCACTATTTCCATCCCAGCGACTCACATCCCAATAACTGATTCCCCACAGGGCACAGAGCCACTCTGAAATTGCAACAGCTTTTAAACAAGAAAATTAAGCTTAATCCTACCCACACCTAGAAGCTGTCTCTCAGAGTTTCCTTCCTTCCTTCCTTCCCGCCTCTGTTCACATGTGGTGAAGCCCATTTGAATGACGACCACTGCGCAGCGTGCTGACTCCTACTACCTTCTATTCCCACAGTCATGACTTCCATCTCAGTTGCCCATAGCTGGTTTTTTAGACATAAAATACAAATTACGTGGACAAGTCTTGATGCCAGTAAAAAAACAGTTGCTTACACGCTTTAATTTTCATTGCAGTTACCTTGAAAAATGAGTTCTCTTTAAAGGTGTCATCAGTTGAGGTCAATGGGAAAAACTGTCATTGACTTTCAAGGATTATTTTTTTTTTGGTCAGATCCTGAATTCAAGCTTTAGGGGTTCCTCTACAGCAACCTAAAGGAAATCACACACATGGAAGGGCATGCGGGGAAGACCCTTTATTTTGCTTATGTTCTTGACGTCATCAGCTGTTACACATGATAACTGAGTTCAAAAGCCAAGACTTGGCAGCTAATGGCAAAAAATAAAGCCTGAAGAAAAGCCTGCAAGTGGGGAAAAAACCCCACTTGCAGATCTGTCTTTAAAAAGTGACGTCTCTGCATTACAGAACTGACAACTATCACAATATTTACTTAGGTATTTTTGTAACAAGAACATAGGAATGGAAGAATTTCTGCCACTAATTTTGGAAAAAGACTAGCCATCTGGTTTAGGGAGAGTAGTCTATACTCCTTAATAGTATATACACTACTTGGGCTAAAATCGAGTCCTATATTAATCATGCATTAACAATTTATGAACAGTTCTGTCTTTTTATTTTACCTAGTGTATTTAATAACCTCTTGAGGGGAAGATAAAAAAATATGAGTCACATTTAATTTCATCATCTGAGGATTTAAATTCAATTTAATAAGATGGCTCCTGTCTGCCATACAGCCAATCTCTCCAGAAACCCTTCTGATGCCACTTCCAAGAGACGAAAGGGAAAACATGACACTGAATATTAACTTGGCCAAATTTTGCCAACAGCTACACTGTTGAAGGCATTATGTGCCTACTAATATCAGATGAGAGGCTCTAACACAAGCTCTTGGACAAAGTAAATGAGAATTCCAACTCATAGTTCAAGTTTAACACACAAAATTTAGGAGAAAAGCTTGAAAATGGAATCTAGAGACATACTACCAAGTCCAAAACCAAATCGCTCCTAATGCGTCATTCCTGTCTCATCCCATCTGTGTGTGTGCGGGGGGATCCCCCCCGGCATTCTTCCCACTTCCACAGTATTCTGAAATCCTGCAGTGGCAATACTGTGCAGTTCATCAAGTCTTGAGTCCCACAGCCTTTGTGCAATGAGAAGCTAACCTACAAGAGTGGGTTACCTTTCCAGCTGGCCCGTATTTCTAAATGGAGGGCACACAAAAACCCCACAAGAAATCCAAAATACACACCTATTACACACCCATTCACAAAATACCAAGTGAAAAAAAACATTCCATATTTCTGTGAGAAATCAGCTCAGGACTGAGACACCAGAACTAGACTAAGCTTTGCTGTACTGGACACAGAGATGCTGACTTTGAGCCAGGCATCACAGTGATTCATGGGATCACAATGGGTACCGACACTTTGAAACCATGAAATGATGCACATGGCTTACCCACTGTCTCATCCTACCATATTCTTTCCATTTCTCACTCATCCACCCTTGTTTGCCCCTAAATGGACAGTCTGAGCTCAAAGGGCCAAATATCACAGTACTGCCATCATCAGGGGTTATACACAGACTGACAGTTACTCACTAAGGGAAAATATTTTCAAGGACTTTTTCTTTTTTTTCACACTCTCAGTAAGTTAGTACATACTGAATATTCCAGCATATGAAGTCATGGTATTTGATTTGAAACAATATTAAATTGGCAGCACAGAGCTACAGGGGGTTGTCTAGAAACAGGCCTATGCTAATGCCTGTGTACGTCTGCTTAAAAATTTACACAAAACAATGTTTAAATTATGTTAATGGCCTGAGTGCAAGTGAAGAAATGCAATATTCAAGCCACATGCAGGCCTTCTTCCAAACTCATGTGTATTTATTTTTAACAGGCCCATCAACGTCCATTAAGCATAAAGAGAATTGATTTATTTTGCCCAGTCACAATTAAGGTTAATATGACTCAGACCTTTACGTTAGTTTAAAACTGGACCTGAACAACAGACCAGCCATTTACAGTCATTAAAAAAAATCCATGGCACCTTCAGGTAAGGGAAGTGACTATTGACAATGTCCTGGACAAAATCTCAGCAACTCCTGGAAATTCCACTACATTTGCATGAGATTTCCTTCACTATTGTGACGAGAGAAACTACAGCTTTGGCTTCTGTCTCAAAGCCATTAGTAGTCATTGGCAGTCCTCTTTGAGAACTCATGGAGATGTGAGGCAAATAGAAAAGGTCAACTTCAGTCTTCCAAAAAAAGGCAGAAGGAGGGAGGAAGAGAGGGAGGGAGGATCTTTATACACTCAGCATCAAAAACTTTCACACAAGGAAATACTGGAATTAGAAAATTAAACAGTTTGAAGGCACCCAGTTTAAAAAAAAAAAAAAGCCAACCTAGTTTTCTCATTGTTAAATCATGTAAATTCATCACCAATACAGCAAACCATGTAGACAAAGACAGCATAATAGATGCCATATATGCTGAATACTCTCACTAAAACATGATATACTTCGCTATCTTAAAGAAAGTTTGCCTGTCATCTCAGGCTGAAGGCAAAACTGATTGGAAAGTTATACTGAATCCAAACAAAAACACAACTAATTCGGAACTGTTTGCATCCACTGCCATTTGGTATTTTGCTTTTCTATATATTATACATATTCAATCATTTCTGTGCAATTTCAATACTTATCTATCTAGGTCATGAATAAATCCCAGCACATCACCAATCTTAGACCAACTGCAAGCACTCTGGATGAGCAGATTAGAATATAAACAAACTGAAGTCAACATCTGAAAGAATCAGGATGCCATTCAATAGAGAGAAATGCAAGATAGTCCAATAAGCAGGAATATTCAACTATGTAAACTGAGGATGAAGAGCAAGTGATTAGGCGGATGCTACACCAAAAAGCATCTGGAGACCACAGTCATTCAGAAGGTGAACCCAGCTCCATAACATCCACTATTTGCAAACTAGGCAAACATACAAATATATTTAGTAGGATTAGAGCAGATACAACGCTATTTCTCTGCTCTCTTCTACACTGGCAATGTCTCAAGTGAATGTTTCTGTCCACAGTTAAGATGTTACAGTTCAAAAAAATCCAAACAAACCACCAGCGTGTGCTTGGATTAGAGAACTATGAAATTTCATCTGAAAAATAAACCAAAAAGAAAGCAGAGGAGACTGAATATCATCCAGAAATACTGAAGACCATGAAAAAGAAAGAAAATCTATTTTCTATTACCTGTAGAGATGTCTGGAAGATTCAAGAGGAACGTAAGGAAAAACATTTGGCAGGTAAGGGCAGTAAAGTCTGGGAGGGTCTGCCAGAATCCCCAAGAAATTCAACAGAAGTAAATTCAAAGTCCTGCAGCCAAGATGGAGCAATCCCAGCCAACAGCCCAGGCACCATTTAGAAATGAAAGGAGGTCTGCAGAAAAGGACCAGGAGGCCCAGCGGGCAACATTTTGAACACCAGCCTGCAGTGCATCCTTGCAGAAATCAAGACCAATGCCATACTGGACTGAATCAGTAAAAGCACAGGCAGCAGAAAAAGTGAAGTGATCATTTCCCACAATTCAGCACTCCTGACACTACATCTGCAGCATTCTGTCCCATCTGGGGCTCCCCAGCAGAGAAAAAGATAGCTAAATTGAAGCCAGTGCAGTGGAGGGCCACCACAATGACTGAGGGATGCAGCATGCAATGTATGGAGAGAGGCCGATGGGCTTGAGTCTGTTTAGTTTCTAATCTTTAGAGCGTTAGATGAAGGGATAATCTAAGTGCTGTTTTCACTATGATGGAGAAGAGAGAGCCAGGCTCTTCTCAGAGGTTCACCTTGGAAGGACAAAAGGCAACAGACACAAGTTGCAGAAAGGGAAACTCCTTTTATTCAAATTACATTACCCCATGGGATAGGGTAGGGCTGGTAAAACACTGGAGCAGGTTGGTCAGAGAAGACTTACCATCCTTATTCAAAATTCAGCTGAACAGGGCCCTGAGCAACCAGACCCAGCTTCGAAGGTGGCCTTGCCCTGAACTGCGGCTGGACCAGATGACCTCCAGAAGTTCCTTGCTACCTAAATTATTCTATAATTCTTTGTGATACAGTATCTGTGAGGAATGACAAAGATAGTGCCTTGGGCTAGGAGGCCGACTGTACAATCTCCAGAGGTTCATTCCAGCTTTCTTCCTGCAGTGCTGGAGACTGAAAGGCACTAATAAATCTCCAGATGGAATATGTGTTTTCTTGTCTTTGCATGAACAGTGCCTAATTTATTTTAGCTAACAGGTTATAACCATCAAGTAATACACAGTATTACACACTTGGAAATTTAACACCGATAAACTGAGAAATTAAATTTAGATTCCAGACTACATAAAAAACAGGGAGGTGGGAATGACAGTGGAGAAAGTTACCCTAGTCAGCATATAAAATAACATTTTCAAATACTTCCTTATCCCCTCTGCAATGCCCAAAGAGGCTCGCAAGCACTTTGCTGACATGCAAAGCTGGAGCGTCCACCGAGTGCTGGGCTGACAGTGTGTAGTGACAGAGGAACACACAGCGCACGATCTCTGCAAGCAACTTTAAAATCCCTTTTTAACTTTCAAGGCTAGCGCAGCACAAAAGACAAAGAGAGTCTGGCTGTATCACATAGGGAATTTACCTGTGGATCTTCTCAAAAGATTCAAGAAGGGAACAAAAATCTTTCAGCTGATCACCTATCAGCTTTCTAAAACTAATTTCACACTGGAAGTATGATCATGGAGCCCTATTTACTGTATTCACAGTCTCACAGCCACTAGTGATGTATGCAGGCCATGGAGGAGTACCAAACCTTAAGCCGGCACCTTCCATTAAAAGAACTGAAGATTATTATAAAGTCAGAAAGCTCTGTAACATCCTCTCTCACACCTGGATTTTGCTTTCGATATTCAGAAGCAAAATAAAAGTGCTTCCTCAAACTTTAGATCAACACTTATTTCCTTTAAGGTGCAGCCATAATGCTTTGCCCTTGCTATAAATAAACTGTTGGTAAATGTGTCCTGAAAAAAAAAAAATGAAAGAGCTTGGAACTGCTTCCATTTAATCCATTAGTGGCATGAGAAACCATAGTAATACCAATTACCTAATGTGACTGATTTTATCAGCTTAAAAGAAAAAATATTGCTTGCATGCTCAAGGTCCAAAGATTTTGTCACATTTGGTGGAAGAAAAAAACCCCATGACTGCCAGGTGAAGTATTGGCCAACAGTACCTTTTTATTTTGAGACTTTGTGTTCCTAATTCTTTTAAAAGGCAGCATTCCCCTTCCTCCAACTAAATCTGCAAGTCTTCTAACATTACAGTTCAATTTAGATCGAACACTCCAGCACAGTTTTCAAACTCTGAGGAAAGCTCTTTAGATGCACCACACAGGCAGGTTAAAACTCTCTTTTTCAGATTCACAGAAAACAGTGGAATATTCATTTTCTGACAAGCCTGAAATCTCAACCTACATATAAAAATCTGTAACACATATAAATATATAATGCCCTTTTACAGCAATTCTCATTATTTTGGGTGATTCAGCTGTATAAGATCTGCATATATACTTATTACCCGCAGAGAATAAAGGCAGAAACTGGTATGATTTTTAAACTTGGAAGTGTGTATCTACAACTTCAATGAAATTAACAATCATGCTACAATTTAAAACTAAGCAAATAGATATACATATATTGTTTCTGTAGTATATATATATATATATCTAAAGACAGACCTTTGATTGAAATATGAAATCTAGATTTTAAAAGCTTAAGATTTTCTAAGAGTCGGAAAGTTACATACTCATTAACTTTTCTTACTTCTAGTGTGGTGAAAACTTGCTTTTGTAAAAATATGTCATTACCTAGGAAACAAGAAAAAAAAAAAAAAGCATGTGCAATACAAACAAAAATTCAAAAGCCCTGGATGAAACTACATATACTAAAAATGAGTCATTTTTCTCTCACTTCCCTACATCCAAGTCAAAGATTTCATCACTGCTATAAACAATGCATTCGTGACCTCAGTAACAATTTAATGGCAGAAAAGGAGAAGTGTTAACCCTCCCAAGCAGTAGAGAAAATGAGTATTTTATTATTTTATACTAATGCCTTTTCCAGCAACCACTGCTGGAAGTTTTACTCTTCAAAATCAACTGGCATTCTGTTACCAAAATTTTAAACTAACAGCACAAGAGAACACCATAACCCTCCCAAGTTCACAGCAAGCTGAATAAATTATTCCCAACCTGACACATTGAGAGAAGTGCCAAGTTGTCTGGCAGAGGCTCCCTTCAGCATGAACGGTTCCCTGCAATGAAAGGAATTTCTGCTTCAATTTGCAAAGGGAAACCTACTATTTCCAGGTGTAAAGTTCCAGAGGTGTTTTTCTTTGTAGTATAGATCTCCCGTGAAAAAGATGAAATTGTCACAACATTTTTGTGCGCTACCTGAACATGATTATTTAGTTCCTGAAAGAACAAGGCACACAGCCAGACAGCTTTTTTTGTCAATAATGATACTTCTCACAGAAATACTGCTTCATTGGGGTTTTCTTTTGAGATTTTTATACCTTAAATAAACTAAGATGCATCTGACAAAAAGATTGGGTTTTTTATACTGTTCGTTCTAATGAAATCAGTTTGCTTTCCAGAATATGGCAAATGGGTAATACCAATGACTAGCTTAATTTTTAATGTATATTCCTTAGCAAACAAGAAACTCAATATAATTGCTGCTGCAAAAATTGGTATAACCTGATCCCATAAAATACAGTGTTTAAGAGACAGGCAAGAGAGGATTCTGATGCACTGACTTAGGAAAGAGATTAAGCTAATACCATTTATCTTCTGAACACTGTGCTTAACACACTTCAATTATATATCTTTGTTAATTTATGAGTTCTCATGTCTGGGCTAAACTTGTTACTAGATGAGGGGTATGAAAACAATAGTAGGATGAAATTAACAGCTGTAAAACATAGGTGAATTACTTACACCTAGAAAGTTTCAAGAAACTGCCTGGACTGCTAGCTAGATATTCTAAGTGTAAAACCAGAAGTGTCATCAGAGAGAGATGCTTTGTGGCGAGCTCTGCATTGCAGAGGTAGGAAACAGATCAGAGGGTTTGTTGTTGTTCTCATTTCTCAGACATAAGAATCTTGATCCATCAGTTTTTATATTCTGCAGTGCTATTCTAATGACTTCAAACACTTGCAGCTTCAAAATCATTGAATAGTATCTTTTAACAACCTAGAAAGTATCGAATTCTTTTGCATGGAAGATAATAAAAGGCTCCAAATTACATCAAAATAAATGCCTATCCATTTGGTGTCTTCAAAAGACAAAAAAAAGAAAACCCTAAAAGCTACCCAAGAGGTAAGAAAAGTAAAGCATTAGAAGTTGACCCTACTAGTTAGGAAGGCACTTAAATATAAATAGTAAGCACATGTGTCAGAAGCCATGTTTCTGTCATGATGAGAAGCAATGGCGTGAATCGGCAGAGTCTCCGGTTGTTTTCCTAGTCTCTATTCCAGTAACTGTGTTTGATGTTTCATACTTGAAATGTGTCTGTCTGTGCTTCCTCGTGCTGATCATCCCATTTGTCTTTTGCTTCACTACAGGTGATGTCTCTTGTGGTCTTGTCTTTTTCCTTTCTCATGCTCAATTCTGCAGACTCCATCAGCCATCCTTACCTTTTCCTCATCCTCCAACAATCCTTCTCCCCTTCCAAACTCAGTTCTATACTTGTAGCTGCCCATACTGTTCTCAATGGCCGCACAGCCACTCCTTTTCTTTCCCATGGAGAGGTTAAATGTGTGGGCAGAAACACAGCAAGAACAAGGAGGAGCTGCTGAACATCTTATGCTCCCTCTGTGCAAGAAAGAAGTTCTAGCCAAACGTGTATTTCAGATAGCTCCTTCAACACCTGCCCTTCTTCCACACTCATTTCATCCCCAGTCTCCCATCTTCCTTTCCTCCATGCCACTGCCACCCTATGCTCGCCACTCTCTCTTGATTTCTGCTTTCTACCAAGCCCCATGTATGTCTTTTCCCCTAAGCCCAATGCTCAGATGTTATACACAGACACACGCACACGTCTGTGTATTGACAGATCTACCTTTATAAAAAGGCTTTACCATTCCTTAACACCTTATTCATAGACTCATGGTAGATGATACTCAGGCAGCACTAATTAAGCTTACTTTTTTATGAGTTATTGAATTTACACAGCCAGACTCTAATTACTGGATAAATATTCAAGATACTGCAACAACTGTACTCATTAGAGGTGAACATTGCTTCTGAGCTGCAGTTGTTTTGAGCCCACAAAAAATGTGACTCCAGCTCAAAGTCTTCTGATTCCTTTAGTGCTGTGAGTAGTAAACTTTCAAAGCAGGGTGATGGGCAGCTGTGCTTTCAGTTTTCAAGTTAAACATGGTGATAAAAAACCCAGCAGGACCTGGGAGATGCTGCTGAGCATCCCATCTCACCTCAGCACAGACAGCAGCTCCTGACTCCCACTGAACAAGGCTCCCGGACTCCAGGGACATTTCTGCCAGCACTATGGTGAGGGCACACAGCCCCAGCTCCACTCCCTCATCCTCCACTGTCTTGGCAGATCCAGGGTAAAAATAAGCTTTCCTAGGAGAGTCTAGCACCCACACTACAGGCAGCTGTCCCCTCCTCATGGGCCTTACAGAAAATCCAAAATGGTGGCACAGCTGTAGCTTTAATGTGGCCACCTGCCACTTGAAAAGACATTCTCCATCATTAGATGGTACTTATTTTGGAGGGAACATTGAAACCTACAATATTAAATTAATTTTCTCTTATTTTTCTCTGTTGCTGCTGCAGCTGACATACGTAATTCATCCTACTCTTTGCAAAAAGGGACCAAAATTCTCCATTTCCACATCCTCTTGAGTAGGCTTTTTTCTTCCTAAAGCCCTATACAGTCTGTCCGATACGGATCTCTCCAATTATTTTCACTGTCATATCTGAAGCAAGATTCAGTTTCTTTCCTTTCCCAGCTCTTTCACTGTAAGAACAGCTCTGGGTAGAACTAGGAGGGCCTTGAGGTGAGTGAAGACAGTGCTGTCACACTCACCACCATGAGCTAACAGGGCAGGCTGCGGCATCTCTGTCGAGCTACACCATGGGTGGGAAGGCAGCACCTCTCCCTGCCAGGCAGGGGCCCAGGTAAGGACGTAGCACAAGAAAAGAGCAGCCATTGCTAAATCTGTCTGAGCTTCCTCAGCAGAGGAAATAAACTATTCAATAATAATTTTCAGGCATCTGTCACTTTTGGACACGTCTCAGATAGAGGAGTGGTTATCTTCCCGACTTGACGCGCTGCTGACACAGGTACTTGGAATGTTTTTTTTAATTATTTGGCTTTGAAGGATCTGAACAGACACCTAAAATCAATTAGAAAGCTGAGATCTCTGTCACTGAGCCTTTCTCTCTCTCTCCTACCTGTTTACATCTTTGTCCCGCTTTTCATGACTGTTACCCCCATCGGAAAACATTTGTATACCCTGGAATCCAGGAGAAGGGCAATGATGCCCTGCTGAGTTGGTGCTGTTAATTGACTTTTCAGAGGATAGAGACACTGGAGTGGTGTCATCACCAGTGTGCTTGTGATGATGCTGTCTACAGGAAACACAGTGCTGTGCTACTGGCATTGAGGAAAAAACAAAAAAGAAAGAAAAATAAGTTATTTTTTCTGGACTTCCATCTTGCACAGATTTTTTTTCTGTGCTTTCAGCTCTGCTGCTGAACACCCTTCCCAGACCAGAACTCTTAATGCTACAATGCACAAGGCAGAAGCGAACACAAGCAGAAGCTGATGAAGGCCCTTACCTCTTTCAACAGAAAGCTTTCAGGCAAAAACCATATTCTGTGTGTAAAGCTGTATGACACAATAATCTAAAAAAAGTATCAACCAAGTAAATATGTACTGAACTACAGTATTTTTACTACTGGGAATTTTATACATCTCTAAAGTATTCCAATAAGTTAATAAATCTTAACATTGCAATGTCAGAGATCCAAGTTTTGGAATAAGATGTTTGGCTAAGTATCCCTGAAGTCAGAGAGCTCAGAGTCAGAGCCCAGGGTCCTGCAAGCATTTCTTCAAGGACAGCACGACAACTATAATGATGAGAAACACTAACCCACAACTTCATTTGGACTGGATAATAAAATGATCCTCACCCACAAAAATGTTAAAGCAAGGTGTGAAAAAAGCTTGAAATACCATTTGAGAAGAGCAACAATATCAGAGAAACTATAACATGAATTCATGAAGCTGCTTCAGTGTCTGCCTGGGAGACACTTGCTCACTTGCCAAGTCTGTCAGAAAGAATTAACTTGTCAGCGAAAAAAGGGTATAGTATAGGAAAAATTATTTGTTTGAAAGTTACACTACTATTTTTTGTCTTTCCACAGACTATTTCAAGCTTTCAGGCATGATTTGCCATTTTTCATCTTGTTAACTGTAATGCTATCACATGGGCACATCCATCCTGTCCTTGATGCTTATATAACAACACCCCCAAAAGAAGAGATTAAAAAAAAGGAATACTTTGCAAGTTTTTTGATGGCTAAGAACCTGCAAAGGATTATATTAAAAGCATCTTGAATTCTGGGACACAAGTTTCAGGTTAAGGATCTATTAAGAAAAAAGCCATCTGTGAGAAGCAGCAGCTGAAGATGTGATGACCTGAACAACAGAATTAATGTCCAGGTTTCAGAGTCACAGGCACACGATGATCAACCCCCAGCCAGCAAGGCCATATACAACCTTAAGATTCAAGGCAAACAATTTGATTATGAGAGATTCAGAATCACAGAATCATAGGGGTTGGAAGGGACCTCAAGAGATCATCGGGTCCAACCCCCCTGCCAAAGCAGCTCCCTAGCTCATACTGCACAGATAGGCGTCCAGACGAGACTTGAATATCTCCAGGGAAGGAGACTCCACCACCTCCCTGGGCAGCCTGTCCCAGGGCTCTGTCACCCTCACTGGGAAAAAGTTCTTCCGCATGTTGGTGCGGAACTTCCTGTGCTCCAGCTTACAGCCATTGCCCCTTGTCCTGTCTCCACTGACCACTGAAAAGGGGCTGGCCAATTCCCCCTGCCACCCATGTCTAAGATATTTATAAACACTAATTAGGTCCCCCCTAAGTCTTCTTTTTTCCAGCCTGAACAGACCCAGCTCACTCAGCCTTTCCTCATAGGGGAGATGTTCCAGACGCCTTATCAACTTTGTCGCCCTTCTCTGGACTCTCTCCAGAAGGTCCCTGTCTTTTCTATACCAGGGAGCCCAGAACTGGACACAGTATTCCAGGTGGGGCCTGACCAACGCAGAGTAGAGGGGGAGGATCACACTCTTCCTGATGCACCCCAGGATCCCATTGGCTCTCTTGGCCACCAGGGCACACTGCTGGCTCATAGCCAACCTGTCATCAACCAGGACCCCCAGGTCCTTCTCCACAGAGCTCTTCTCCAACAGGTCATCCCCCAGCCTGTACTGATACAGTCGGTTATTCCTTCCCAGGTGCAAGACTTTACACTTGCTTTTGTTGAATTTCATTAAGATTTCTCCCTGCCCAGCTCTCTCAGGGAATAATTTAAGAAGAAGAATGTTCTTAAGAAGAAGAATTATATCCTAGGTTAAGTGTTTGGAGTTGTTTTGCAGTGAATGAATTGGCTGATGGAGTTACCTGAATAGCTTTTCAATCAGCATCTGAATGGTGTCCTGTGTCCCAGGACCGGATAGAAGAGAATGACATACACTTGTAGATTCAGATTCAAAAGACAATTTAAAAACTCTTCTGACCTCAAAAACAGACAGTGATGGAGAAAGAAAAAAGGAGCATATGGCTTACTGCAGAAATGCCTTCAGCAAAGCGAGCTATCAAACTAACACACAGAAGTATATTAAACTGCAACACGACGGAGACAGAAGCATCATCCTCTGAAGTCAAATAGTTGTCTCACCAAGAATTAAGATGCAAATGAATCACAACTTACATTAAATAGGTTTACACATGACTGAGTGGAAAAGCCCATCAAGACTGGCCCACGCCAAGCCCCTCTACTGTGAAGTGTTGCACGTTACAGAAGAGACTTCTGTGATGGAACATGTAAACCCAAGTTAGCTATCAACAGGCTGAAACATCTTCTGCTGAAGTGGAAGGAATTTTTAAATAGAGATTTTACTGGGTAACAATTCCATCGGGGACTTGTCCAGGAGTACTGTGCTTTACCTAACACAGAAGTAACTCGCTTCCATTAAACGGTGTCTGCAGCCACAACCAGGTCTGAAAAAACCACAGCTCTCCACTTGTCTCCCCTGTTTTGCACAAAGAACATCCCCTGAGAATTTATGTTATCAGTATCCCCGTGAACATCAGCAGAACTGATTAAGCTGAAATCATCAAGCAATGCAGCTTTTACTTCAGCTTTTTAATTTCTCCTTCTCAGAACATTAAGTATGAAACCAAAGATGAACAACAGGTTTATAAATCTCGTAGGCAAGCCAGGGCAACAGGAGAACATTTACTCATGTGGGTTCATGCAGACCTCTTGCCTGCAGGGCATATGTCTTCTCATGCAAAGATCTGACAGCCAGTAAGCCCACCTGAGGCAGTGAAAGAGCCAGCACAGTCCTGCTCTGATGCCGGTGCCTGCCAGTTATAAGCTGGCCACATCTTTGGCACTTTTGGAAAGGTATCCCACAGACAGTCAGCTTAGTAGGGTCTCAGGTCCTTCTTCTTCAAGGCTTGAAGGATTTTGAGCTCAAATATTCAATGCTAAATTTAGAAATATCAAGACAAATTCCTTCAATGCGACCTTAACGTAAGTATTTAGTATTTGCTTACTGGTGAACCAAATTTTCTCCTCTTTCTCTCCCAGCCAAGAGATCAGCTCAGTCCACACCTCTTCTAGTGGAGGGTGTCCCTGCCCACGGCCGGGGGATTGGAACTAGATGACCTTTAAGATCCCTTCCAACCCAAACTGTTCTGTGATTCTGTGGTTCAATGAATTTATCACCCTCTTGGACAGAATCATCACATCTCCAGTAGATCAGAGACAATCTCTCTCCTCCTGACACTGAAAAAAAATGACAGCCACTAAAAGGTGCTTTCCTAAATTACTGTCATAATAAAAATAGGCTCTAAATTAAAACATCCTCCCACTCCATCAGAAGTCAGACCAAGTGGATGAAAATAAAATCAACAATTTCTATTTCAGACATTTATTTGAAGGGATTACTGACTGTATCATTAGTGGGAAGAGTCACTACTCCCAAATCTAAAAAACCCTTTGGTATGATTTCCAATCAACAGTTTCAAGAGCTAAACCTTCCAACCACAGAATCACAGAATCATGACCCTTTTTGGGAGAATCCATGAATATATTAGTTTAAAAAAAAACCCCACATTGGCAGTTCATTTTTGGTAAACTAATCTCTGCAGTTAGATACAGAATTAACATTAAAAATACCGAGCAGTGACACCAGAACCAGCTATTAGTTGCATTCTGCAGAACACTGTCTTGGATACGGATACTTAGGTACAGCCCATCTTTTTGGGAAAGAGAAAAAAAAAAAATCACCAAAAAAACAAAACACAAAACCAAAAAAATCAAAAGGGCTATGCCAATAGGAATTTAATTTTAACATTTGAAATCAAGACTGCACTTCAATATATTTTTCCAATAATACAGTTTTTAATTCTGTAAGATTTAGGTGATATTTACAAACAGTAACTTTATTTAGCAGGAGTAACTTCAGTTATTTAGTGTCTTCTACGTAGAGGCATAAAAGGGAACTCCACCACCACTGGGCTTAACCTTGCCTGCTCTGAACCAAAACTGCTCTGCCTTCCCCACTGACCATGTGAAGAAATGCATTGTCTTAGGTTCATCAGTCTGTAACACCTTCTTCAAAGAGGTTTAATTCAATACTGATGAGTATTCCCCCCCGTCCTCTTTGATAGTGTTTCCCACAGTAAGACCAGAATTGTGGGAGTGGCTTGATGCTAGAGTGACAGCAAAGCTGCACCGTATGAGAGTCTATTCAAGCCAAGAGATCAGTCCAGCCATAACAAATCACATCACCAAATGAGAACTCCCACCAGATGCTGCATCAGTTCAGACAGGTTTCTGTTCAAATCCAGCAGTTCCCCAAGTAAACATTTGAGTATTGATTTTCTGATACTCATTAGCTCAATGTTAATGCTCTTACAGTAAAACAAAGAAATGAACAAACTTCATGGGCAAAAAAGGGGAAAAAAACCTCTTAAAAATACAGGTACTGGAAGACACCTCCAAGTTCTGTTGAAACCTAATTATTCTGATGTGATAAATCCTTTGAACCTAGACATGACAAAAAGAAAATCTAGGAGAACTGTCCAATAAAACATGGGGAAAAAAAGGACCTAACAGCATAACAACTAACAACATCTGCTTTAGCAAGAAAATAGGAGCCTAGTCATTTAATATTATCATCTTGAAAGATGATACCTACCAGCTAACAACCATATCTCTCCTTAACATGGTTTTCAAAATGCCACATTCATTCTTTCAAGGATGCAAGGGGTGAACATGACCTTCAAAACCAAATAGAAAAAACCTGGAGCTCAAACTGATCCAGGAAAATTGTGGTTAAATAAATAAAAAAAAAAAGGTGACTTCTGGGTAGAAATCTAGTTTTAAAAGACTCTAAGAACACACTGTATTTCTACTAAAACAGGAAATTACTGCATTACCAGTTGCACCTAATTTCCAAATGTTCAGTTCTAATTCATTAAACATACATTAACTGGAATGTCTGACGTTCTTTCCTTTCTGGTATAAACACAAGAGCTGTAAACTCCTCTAGCACACACGCATGCATATGCTGTCCTGTAAATCACAGAATCACAGAATCTTAGGGGTTGGAAGGGACCTCAAGAGATCATCGGGTCCAACCCGATCACAGCGATGCCTTTTATTTCTGTAATTCACTGAGCATCTTTATTAGTGCAGTACAAAAAAACCAGACACCAACTTATTCATGGACCTACAGATACCATGCACAGGAAAAACCCAGCGATGCATCAAAATAGCACCAACACACTTGATGAAAGGGCTTCTCCACCACTGGGTTAACATCTCACTTCTTTCTGTCACCCTGACGGTTGTTCTCTGAGACTGCTCTGGTTTGGCAACAGTTGCCTCCTCAGCCTGTGCGCTGTTCTTATTAGGTAGGCTTCAGGTGCTTTGTTTGCCAGTTTGACTGGGAGGCGCAACTGGGGATCATGAGAATTTTCAAGGTAACAGGATACCAAGAGAAATGCAAGAAATGAGTCAGAGATAAAGTCAAAACTCTAGTCAGAGTCTAGCAGATGCCTTCAGGAATGCACACAAGATGGTACACAGGGCTGGGATGGTATGTGTGGATCTGTAAGCAGCATGAACTATGATTTAAATGACATCTTCGCCTTCATCACATTAATTGCATTCGGTGGAATGCTCTAACTTTCCTTATATAGACGCAAAATGATGACAAATATTTTCTTCCTACTAATTTCACTCAGTCCACCCCCTAAGAAGTAGCTGCATGCTCAGTGTGTCTTCTGAACGTTGAGGCACTCTATGCATGAAAAACCTGACACAAGTATCAGTAGCTGTTTGCCAAGTCCCATTTTGTCAGGGCTGGGAAACCATGAGGCCAGCAGCCTGAGGAGCTGCACGGTGCCACCACCAACGGACTCGGGGACAGCTGAGGCAGGGGGTTGTGCCAGTCATTTTTTTCATTAGTTCCCTCGTGACAGGAATCATTATCCCAGAGCATTTCTGGTGAGTTGCCACCACCTAGCATAACAGCGTTCAGTAGTTCATACTCCCTCTGCTTCTGGTTTGCACTCACCAAAAGCTCTCTGCCAGGACCACACAAAGGACTTCAAGTGCAGCATTAAGGAAAAGTCACAGCATCTGGCTCAAATCAAATGAATAGAAGCCCAGACACTGCAAACGCCTTTTGCAAGCAGACAGGAGCTTGTGCCTGGCTGGTCCCCAGTGCCCTCCTGGACTCAGGCATTTTTTTTCACTTGCATCATCAGCAGAGCAGGGAAAAAAATAAAAGGGGTAAGGTAAAGAGGGAAGGGGAAGAACATGTCCATGTCCAGAGGGCAGCTGCCACCTGGGAAGAAGCATGCACAGCTGCTCAGGGACTGGGGGAGCAGCCCATGTAGGAACAAAGGAAAGTGAGGCTGGAGAGAGCAGAAGAACAGGCCAAAATATGTTAAAGGATGCAAATGATATGGAGGCAGAAGTCAGCCCGATGCTTACAGGAGAACGAAGACAAGAGCAGCTCCCACGCTCCCATGGAAGCTGTGCCACATGACACCTTGGTTTCTCAAGCAGTCTTTGCTATTAGTTAGACCACGGGCACAATGAACACCGCCCATGCGAAGGAGATACAGCACACAGAGGCGCAGGCCCTCCAAAACACCCCTGGGGAGGGGGATAGGTCTTCTGCACAGCAGCAATTTGTCTTCCAAGTAAGAGCTGTAGGAAGAAACCAAATGCTGGGAGAGATGGGCTGAAGGCCTGTGTGAAAAGACTTCATGCCTTCAAATGGGCACCTAAACTTCCCTGTGCACATCCCAATTACCACCCCAACCGTTTTCCTGAGTTTCATCACAACTCACAGAACGTATCAGAGAAAGCTTACTGTGCTCTGCTGCAAAGCCATGAGAAACAATGAGTTTGTTGAGTTAAACAACAGCAGCAATGCCTTATTTTTCACCCTCCAAACCTCTTCTGTCATCTCCACTAAACTTCATAGATGAGAAATCAGCGATCCCTCACTATATTGTTAAGCTTCCCAGAAGAAAGAAAAAAAAAAAAGTATTGGTATTCTGTTGAAGAGTTTGAGGGGAACATTTTTCATGTAGGGTGGAAAGAAAGAAAATATATTTTATAAACAAAACTGTGTTACCCAGAAGAATCTCACCTGCCCTGGTTTAAGTTATTTGCTACTTCTTGTGTATATCCAAGCCAGCAAATTCAGAAAGCACACAGTTGCTTCTCTTGACCCCAAGTTTATAAAAACACTCAGTCATTGACCAGTTCTGATCACACCAGTCCTGCAAATGTGGTGTTACACACAGTTTCTTCCAGCTATAAGCCATGCAGAAAATTTCCTCTTAACCTCCCTGATGCAGAGGAATGATAGCTAAGACACACTGGGTACACTGTTTTTTTAAGAACTCTGTGAGCATCCCACTGGGGAAAGAGCTCTGTGCCATCACCTTCTGGGAAGCTGGAGAAAACACTGACATGAAACCAGTTTATTCACATCTGTATTTGCCCAGAAATCTTCCAGTTAATACTTGTAGCAGAGACATAAAAATGACAGGGAGGTCAACCGAGGTGAAAGCAACTCTAGAGAAGGAGGAGGCAATCCAACCTGGTGGCAAGGATACAGCCCGATGACTTAAATCCCAATGAAGACTTTGCAAGTAAATAACACTAAGGCTGCTGTGAAGTAACAGCAAATACAGAGGTGGTGAAAGCCACGGGGAGCAGTGAGGCAACTGAACCTCTGGGAGCTACCACCTTCGTGTCATTAATGCAGAGATCGTTATGCAGCTTTGTTGGCAGGATTCTCATTGGATCAGCTGCAGTATTTTCCCCAAAGACAGCGAGAAGCCTGCTGAAGTGTCCTGGGACAATGCCTTCCCTTGTGGCATCCAGCTAACGGGGAGCAAAGTGCTACAGGGCTTAGCAAACACTCGGACCTCCGGGATGGGGATCCAAGTTAACGGGCACAGCACAACGTTAGGTTACCAGTTCATCAAAAAAATAATCTGAGGGGTACATGCAGCAGTTGACAAATCACTGCTGCAGGTGGGGGTGTTGTGAATTTTTAAAGGAACCCAATTACATCACTTTCTTTGCCCGCTGCATGGTATAAAGGTCAAACACACACAAAAATCCACTTCTCTTTGCAGGTTCAGCCCTGGTGTTTTTTCACGCCTTCTCCCTCACACAGAACACAAGTGAGGAATCAAAGGGCTTTTTCTCTGTCCCTCAGGCAATCACACCACAGCTGACTTCTTGCCCACTGCCTCAAATATCTATTTAAAGGTTAGCTACAGCCATAAGACAAGTACCCAGCACAAAGCAAATGAGAAGAAGATTTAAGAAACAGTTTTTTATGCTTTATGAGTCATTATTTGAGCAAACTGCAACTCTCCGGTACTGAGATAAGGATTAGAGCAGAAATAGGATCTCATCTTATGAAGGCAAACTATAAAAAGAAATTCCACCAAGAAGCTCCTCCATCAGCTAGGTATCACACTAATCAGTAATAAAGTCTCCCCTTGCAGATCCAACTCTCAGTGGCAATATCTGTAGCTAGTTAGTTCTTTCAGCAAGCAGGAATTGATAAACATCAGTAATAAGTGATTAGGATCTGTTATTACGATGAGGAGAAAGTAGGTTTTATTTTGTAGAGGAGATGGGTGATAACCCACTTGTAGCAGCCTGGAAATTGGGCAGCAGTGCTGCACACTGCACACATGGGGCATTTGGAAGAGGTGCTCAGGCCAGTTTTGGAGAGGACAATCTTCATCTTGTACAGCAAAAATAAAGTCAACACTCCTTGCACCTCTCCTGTGGGTGTCCAATGCCAGCAATGCTGGCACCTCCATCTGAGATATTAGTCAAATGGTTTCTGGAGGTGCCTCCAAAAAAGAAAAAAAAAAAAAAAAAAAAAAAAAAGGGGAACTGTCTTATTGGAACATCACTGAATTCGGTGAACACAAGGAAAGGCAGTCGTCACATAAAAGTTTATGAATCTAGTTTAATGCTGAATAGCCTGATCTCTGATAGCAAACAGGGACTCAAAGTCCTTAGCTTGACTCAGAGGTACTTAACACCTTCCACCTGTCTGCTAAAGCCACTGATGGAGGCAAGTAAAAAAAGTCTGCTTTCAGGTCTGATTAGCACAGCTATGACAACAGTCAAACATTAACCAGGATCCTCAGTCATGTTTGATCAAGCATCTGTACTACTCTGATGCCAAATCCTCTTCTCTCCCAGCCCAGCACCTGGGAAAGACACCAGTCCTGTACTTGAACGCCACAGCACGCATTCCTGCATTATAAAGCCATGAGCACAAGGAGCAATGAAGGTCACAGGCCCATAGATCACTGCTCAGAGCATATGGTGGAAGCATATCGCTGCAGACATACTGAGTTCCATCACTGCTGATGATAGAATCAAATGGTGTAACTCCAAAAATATGTGGTACAGGAAATCAAAGTGAATTATCTTGATGTTTTCACCCACAGACATAAACAGCTGCTGAGAACTAGAATCAACTGAAACAAAATTGAGGTGTTTGTTCTCAAAAGCTGCTTCCTTCTCTTCTATGTACAATAGAAGACTGATTATTTCCATTTCAGGAAGAACTATGTAATTTGAAGTATTTTTTATAAGAGCAACCATAAGCTTTAAGGAAAACTTGGGTCTGTGAGGCTAAGCAAACTTAGGTCCCTAGAGGTCTATAATGCATCAGAATGAGATGCTGAACAACGTGGCTTTCAGGGTCTTACATTTGCATCGCGTTCTTGCCCAAAGCTAGTTACAGGTTCAGCCAACATTTGCTTTATATTGTATTCTCTTTTTGAAATACTTCTTCATACCTTTGTTTTACTTTGCTTTCCCCACCAACTGCAGAGCTGACCAAAGTATGAAGTCTGATTAATAAAATTATTATCTTATGGCACAATGATCTTTGAAAATAGTACTTTAATCTGTCTTGGTCTCAAGATGAAAAGCATTCAGAGGATGTGACTTATTGTTCTTAATTTAACCTTTGTTCATCAGCTAGATTTCTTCTAATCTTAAGAAATTGCTTCTAAATTTAGAATCAACCTCTACTCCTGAAATAATGAGTAAAAATTCACCTGACAGCTATAACTTACTAATAAAGTATAAAAGAACATCAAAGACCTACTTATTAAGACCATGCTCTGGGGCTGGCAAGTTTTTCCCCCATTCTAAATAATGAACAGATTATAAAATATGTATTTTTAAGTTTGATTAAAACTCGAAGTTTTGTCCATGTTGTCTCCCTTTTCCTGCAAAATTACTGCATTTTGAAATTCTGAATTACTTTGCTCAAGGAGGAAAAAAAAAAAAACCAAACCTCTTTTCCTGAGGAAATTAATCACCCAGGAACCCTTTTGAAAGAGAAGTAGGTTTTGATAACCAATGCCTTTAACTGTCCCCTAGATGAACAATTTCTTCAATTACAAGAATACCCAAATGAAAATTCTACATTTGTAAAGCACAGATGGTTGGGACTAGACATAGCACTTTGAAAAACATAAAAGCAATTAATTTTCTAATTACATTTCTAAAATAATCCTTTTTATAATTTTGGGGTTGATTAGAAATAAACTCTCTTCTCTCTGACTGTGTACTCCAGGCATAGTGTCACCCAGACTATAAAATCACCTCCCCACTTCCCACATTCACCATACTGCAGGGATGGTAGACAGCAGAGCAAAAGGACTTCTGGCTGTTCCCAGGATCTCAGAAGGTACGTGGATACACCAAGGAAAGGCAAGAGCAAGAACAAATAACTAGGAGTAGTAGTAGGATCCAGGAACTGTAAGTCACAGAAAGGGATGCCATTCCAACTGAGACTTAGCCTCACTACCATGACAATGATCTTCACTTCAGACAGGACCAGTTTAGACACAACCTGGATCTATTTCTTTTCAACCTCAGAGTAAACAGGGGTAGGGGAGGAAAAAAGGATAATTCTAGCTATTAATTGTTCTGTGTTTGTTCTGACAAACATCAGCCTCCAGAGTCATTCCTTATTAATGTTCTCCTGTGACTGACACTGTCTTTTGCCATGAAGGAGAAGCAGCAACACATGCACGTTATGGCTTCAGATGTAGAACATTCCTTGCTTACCTTGTTTAGGGTTTCTATTACTTATCACGTTATTATTTCATGACAAAACAAATGCTTTAAAGCCTTCCTTGGTTTTTGGGTATTGTAAGGTAAGCAGGTTATTTGTTGAATACATACAAAACAATCAGTTTAATTAATATAGGCCCATTAGGTCCTTAGGTCTGGTCTGAATACAAGGTACTCTTTGATGTCCTGCAATGTCTTTTACCCTCTTTAATAAACCATGAATCATTCAAGGAGCTCCAAAACCCAACACCACAATGGCTGTGCCTCAGAAGATCTGAGCACTGCAGCCTTCACTCCAAGGATGGAGACCCTCAATTTGCTAAGACCCCACCTTATTGACTCAGCTCTGGAGATGCAATCCGAGGCACTTTGCACACAACCTGGTACTCAGTGTGCCCACACCTTCATCGGGATCAGGGATGAGAACCAAACCAGCCCAAAGAGATGATCTAAATTCACAAGGCTTAACTGGAAACCTTACCGACTGAACTGCAGAGGAGCTTAGTGGTTACCCCATTAAATACCCAGGGAGGGATGAGCTTTTGGCAGGCAGTCACAAGAGTTCATCCAGGATCTCAACTACATGGAACTAAATCCTCTGCAGACTCGTAAACAGGGAAACCAAATCTGTAAGCATCTGCCTTGAGCAGAAGTTTGTGCCTTGCTTGGCAAACTTTACCACCTGTAGTTAGTTAGCTATTTAGTTATTTATATTTAAAGAGCTTCATTCCTTTAGTTAATAACAACAGATGCACAGGAGGGGTTTTTTGGTTCGGTTTTTGTTTTCTTGGAGGTTTGGGAGTTTTGTTGGGTTTGGGAGTTATTTGTTTGCTATGGGCCATATAGGGTGACACAGAGCAGTGCTCCTAGCCAAGCAAAGCACTGCTACACACACTACACACTTCGAATCGCCAGCATAGTGACCCTTTTCAGGTACTTCCTACATTACCTTTTGGAAAAATGGTTTACCCCAGGGACATATACACATCTTTGAGAAGCTGTAGATTTTTGAGCATCTGCAGGGACAGCTGGCGTGATGGTTACAGCAGCTGTCGCGTTTGAATTATGAAATTGCGCATCGCCCAAGGAAAGGATCAATGTCATGCAAATCTCACAAACCTGAATTCGAGTCACAAAGAAAATGAAGGTGGGAGAGATAACTGTTCTGATGTTGTCAGCCAGGCACGTTTGAATCACGCCATAATTTCAAATAATGCATTACATCCTACGTGCATTAATATATGCTGCATCTCTAAGGCTTCCATCTCAACGGGCATTTTATTTTCAAATGTCTAACTAAAATTTTATTAAAATCTTGGGGAGGTGGAGGGTAGGAGGGGGAACACTGGGGAAGGAGCAAAGCTATAGCGGTTTTTTAATCCAATTTCACTAAAACATGTATTTTTTCCCCCACTCAGACCAAGTAGGAGATGTTGCCAGTCCTTCAGCATGGTTTTTCTGCTTGACAAAATTATGTCTTGGTTCACAGCCGATTAGTTATGCGACTGACCTGATTTATTATGTATCGCTGCTACTTCAAAAGAGGAACAGCCCTGAACAAAGAAACAAAAGTTGCATCAGTATAAATGCCCTGTCTCTGTTAAATGGTTAACAGGAATAATTACATCCACTATTTTTTTTAATGTGATATTCAATATTTACTGCTTTGTGTGGAAAAAATAAAAACCCAAGCAAAACAAAAACCCTACTCTTAATGAAATTCAGGTAATTAATAAAATAACAGCTGAGGTTGTCAGCTCACACACTGCATGCAGGAGCAGAGGGCTTGTAATGAAGCCTTCTCCCCAAGACTTGACGCTGCTTTTGAGAGATTCCCACAAACCCAGGGAGCCCTTGGGACCCATGAGAGGTCTCAGATGGCTGCTCAAAGCTCTTTAAAACCTCACAGCTGGGTCTGGGCACTTCTACAGCACAGTTGCATCAGGCTTTTGAGGAGTCAGAAAAAAAAAAAAAAAATCACACCATTTAGTTCCTCAGGAAAACATGGTGGGAGGTTTAGAAGAAAACAGCTGAACAAGTGACAGTTGACAGGTACATTTTTACTGCTCCACAGATAATTTCCATATACGATAAAGATTTCATACTAAAGTTCTAAGTTCTCCATGTCAGGGAATTATCAGCTTCCCCCCACTCAGGAAGCACAGAACATGCTGAGGGTAGGGTTTCTGGATCCCAATTCAGGAGTGGAAATGCACATCTTTTTAAAAAATTGCTGAAAAATCTTTTCTGTTGCTCATTTACATAAACATACTCTGAAGATCCTCTATTTAAATAATCTAGGACATTCAAAGACAAAATCAATATTACTTTACAGCCCATGAATCCATTTCAATACTATTAGAAGATAGAAACATCATCGTATGATTTACCCTATACAGTCTGGACACTAATAATAGAGACACGATTAGAAACTCATCATGGGACAATGATTTGTTTTTTCTCGATCAGAACTTCTCTGGATTCAAATAGGGAAGGAAAAAAATATCAATTAAGTATCTTATATCTGGGTATTTTTCCCCATCCTTTTTTTATGACATAAAACAAAGAATTGAAAGAAGTGTTTCTTCAAAGTTATTAAGTTATTGTAAAACTCTCAGTGCTACAATCAAAATACATACAAGGGACAAAAGAACACAAATCAGATCTGATTTTGGCGTGCCATGGCTTGCTTAATCATCAACAAAACATAAAGTTTAGATATTTTTTATTTATTTATTTTAAAAATTAGTTGACTGGTAATTTTAAACCAGAAATAACTGCAAGGGAAGGTGAGTTCACTATTAAAATACCGCAGGCCATTAGCACTAGCAGTACATTCCCTTCTCTAGAGAATTACGTCCACTTTGTAAAAGGGAATCACCTTCAGTTATTGCAACAAATGCAATCTGGACAAGAACGCTGAGCTAGCAAAATGTCATTTAACTACTGCCATGACAAATCAGCAAGCAGCAGAAATCAGAGGATCATATTCAGAAGAGCCCCAAATAATCAATGCAGTGACCAGCAAGCTAATAAAGCATTTCAGTGTCCTTTCCCGGGATCATGCAGTCGATTAATTTACTAGTAGATTTACACATAAGAAGTTACCCATGTATTTTGCTGTCAGTTTTTAATGGTGGGTACTCAGAAGTGCCTGGTGATTAACATCACACACCACTTGAGTTAAACAAGAAAGGCCATTAAACTCACTGTAAATACTGCCTGAGTTTATCTCTTTAGCAGTACATGAACACGCAAAGAAAAAAAACATTTTTAAGCAACAGCTGCCAGCTTAGAAGACCTATCCCCACCATTCCACGATTACTGACAACAAAAAGGTAACTCTTTGCATGCATCACATTCTTGGACATATTCCCACTTCAAATTTCTGCTTCTGATAACAGTACACAGCAAAGCAGCAAAGCAAATGGATCCTCAAGCATCTTCTTTAACTCCTTGCTACTTAAATATACAAGAATCAAACCCCTTCCACCGACTTAAAAGTTCTGCTTATGAAGCTAAATAAGGATGCTACAAAGCATGAAAACTTAAGAATTGCTATTTTAAAGTGAATTACAGCCACCTAGGACATGATGAAGCAAGCTCAGCGTTACAGTTCAGGTCAGACTACCCCTAAATCAGAGATAACAAATGAGGCGTGCTCCTGACCAACCAAAACGATGGGTACCGGTAAATTTGCCAGCAGCCAAACTGGCTGACTATTTCTGCAGAGGACCAATCAATTCTGAAGAGGCCAATGACACCAACTCCTTTCATTTCACTTCCTAAGACCCAGACCTGTTCATGACCCAAGACCCCTCAGGAAGCAGAAGAATCAGGCAGCAGCCAAACCACATCATCAATAAAAGATTCAGAAGAAGGTGGTCACTGCCTACAGCAGACACTGAGAAAGCAGCAAATTGAAATCATCCCAAGGTCTCCAAACCGTTTTAATTTCTGCTTTTGGTACAGGACACACATAACATTGACCCAACTTTCCCAATTTTGAGGAAAGAATGACAATGAAAACCTGCACCCACTAAGCCTTTCAGATCCTTCACAACCCTATGGATCACAAAGTGCCGTCAACCCATCTCACTGTAGGAGGTAGTCAAGGTTTAGTTGAAGAGGTAAATTCCAACCAGGTAACAGAATCATAAATTCCAACCAGGTAACAGAATCACAGTGACATTGAGTAATTTCTCACTAACCTTGGTGAAAACCTGTCCAGGTTTATGAAACCTCTTCCAATAGGTACATGTAAGTGGTGAAAAAACCAAAAAGGGTGTTTGTTACCACTCCTCACCTAGCATAGCTACGTGTATCACTCCCCTCTGAAGGGAGCGATGAGGTCACTCTGTGTTCTTACATGGGCCAGAGGTGTGGGAAGAAGACAATTGAAGGGAGGATGACAATACCTTCACAGAACACTCTCTTTACCTGTAGCTGAATTTGTTTCTCACGTGTTAACATACAGAGCTTTGGTGTAGCACCTCTGTTGACCCTACACCTCGAAGTGTCCCTCCGGCCAAACTTCTTACAGCATTCATCCAGTAACCCAGAAATGTTTTGTGCTGTCCTGCAGCAGACTCTGACTTTGTGACTAGCACGGTAGCATGGCCATGCACAGCACGCTCTGCTTCCGGAAACCACCGCCAGCACACACAGCCGAGTCTCGTTTGCCTGGCGGGGTTATCAGCAGAAATCGCTTCAAAGTCTTTACACGCTTCTGACTCCAGAGTTTCCACCTGATCTGAGACCCACAAGACAACATATCCCTTTCACACGTTGTTACGACAGTTCTTGGACCCAAAGGAGTTAGACTGGGGGTGGGATTCTCGGCAGACAATTATATTGTCCCCTTACTGGTCTCACACAGCCCATTCCATTATCTTAAAATTTGCACCATCTCAGCTTACTTCTTCCTCTATGTGATTTTCATTCGCTGAGTATATTGAATTATTTTTAAATACATGACAGGTGTTTTTATTTAAGTCAGTCAAAAATACTGATAGCATTATGGTCTAGCGCTATCAGGTATTTCACCTCAAGGTGAGGAAATAATTTACATCCTGGTTATCTAATGTTTGACAAATTCTTGTGGGGGATTTCAACAACTAATACTAAAACACAGGTCAATATGCCACTGGGTTAGCTGGGGATGTTACAAAGCGGTCTTTGTTTTTACTAGTTTAAGAAAAAGACAAAATAGTCAAAACTACATATTAAAGACAGTTCTAGAACAATTTGTAACCATTTACAGTAAGTTCTTCACACTGTCCCCTGGCAGTTCCTACCCAGCCGAAGAAGCTCATGGGGAAATTCTCAAGTAACATTTCTCTGTCTGATCTGCTGTGGTGCAGAGGGAGAAAGCTGTGTGTGTTGCTTTCATTGGTTTACAGGAATGCCCAAACACTACAGCAGTTAGTAACAGATTGTCACTGAAACCTAGAAAGATCATTGGGATCAGCACTGAACATCATTACTAAGCACCACCAAAGCACTGCTTGAGGTGTACGATACACAAGTTTCCACAATTCTGCTTTGAAACACTTTGGCCTTATAAGCTTTTACCACTGTTTATGTGAAAATATGAGTTCTGTACGTCAATACAAACTCTAAATGAGCACATTTTCTCCTGCCCAAACCTCACGTTCTATGGTTACAGCATAGTGCCATCTGCTGTGCATTTGTTTATGTACAATTCTCTCAATTGCCAAAATGACAGAGAAAACTGCCTGATGGTTATTTTAAAACTTTGAGCATAAGCAGTCCTAAAGTACACAATTTTGTTGCTAGCATTTTATACAAAGATAAGATTGAGCACTGCATATTTTATTCTGCAAATATACAAAAGGCTACACAGATGTATGCTAACATATGGGTGTCTGATGAATAAAGAAATCAAATGAGACCATAGGGAACCACTGCTTTTATTTCTCTCAGAAAAAAGCAGATTTTTATGGTCACAGCTGGGGCTTACATGAATCTTCTTCAATTAAATATTAACATGCATTTTTAACTGCATTCCCTCATTAGCAACAAATGACGCCACAAACTGCCAATTTTCAGAGTTCACTCTGCTCCAGCTTACAGCATCCACCATAAGCACCTGATTTTATTTTTTTTAAAATATATTTTAGAGTAAAACAGGAAGAAAAAAAGTGTCCTTGGAGATGATGGCCAATGAAGTGTTCACACAGTAAATCTCTGGGATAATGTATCTCAGCATAATTACTTCGAGTCTCCACTGAAAGGAACGATATAGTGAGATTCACTTGCCTTATCTATTGATATTCCTTCTCCATCCTTTCCTTATTAAATGAATCAGACTTTCCAGGTCTCCCTCCCCTTTTCAGGCGAGAATGCTATCTTTCCTTGGAGACCCTAATCAGATCTGCCTTTCAAGTGACTAAAAAGTTCACTTTGGCCAGCGAACAGATGTGTTACTTCTGCCTTTGCCACTAGAGAGACTACTCTTGGCTAGCAAGAGCCGCTAACGCAGAAAGAAAATCACCCTCTAGGTAGCACTTACTCCTATAAGCACGCATTAAAAATATCTGAGGTCTCACAGTACTCCTTAACCTCTCTCCCCATGATTTGCTACTGTGAGAAGCCAAGGAAACGCCGCCAGGGTTTTAACACGGTGCCTCATTACAGCCTCAGGGAGGGAGCTCCCCGCCGCCACAGGAGGAAAGGATGCACCTGCAGCAAGAACAGGCACCCAGAGGAAGACGGCAGCCTCCAGGCACCGAGCTCTCCAGCTACACCACCAAGATGGTTTTGGCTCTACAGCTACACCACTAAGATGGTTTTGGTAATACCAGTCCACCCTTCTCTTCCTCAAACATACATTCATGCAACCGAGTGCCACAACAGCACTGATGCTGTTTTGTGTTTTAAATTACATGTATGACTCCATTCTCAGGAGCATTTGGTTTCCTGAAAACTAATTCTTAATAACATAACATCTTTCACTAAACAGATACAGATAATTAAATCTACTGCTTTATGCATTTTCAGTTTCTTTATTTCATGAGCTGAAACATGCTGCATGTATGGACACTTCAGGGAGGTTATCCCAGAAGGCTGCCTCTCAGCATGTCAAATACTACTTAGAATTTCATCACAAGCAAATTTCTTATCAGATCTAGTGACCCTCAAGTTGACATTTGCACGATTGCAAAGCACTTGGAGAACATTGTTTGTGCTCAGAAACTGGAAGGTAAACATGAAATAGCAGAGAAATTAATTTTTTACGTTGTGATTTTTCAAATGCTTGGGTTTGACAACACTGCAGATGGCTAATAACGCTGCAGCTGAACTCTCTTGGCTGTCTCAATAACAGCAAGCACATCTAGTTTTGGGAGGAGGAAGTTGGGAGTTCCCTCGTCTACACAGCAATACCAGCAAGCACAGAGAAAAAGATTTTGAGGTGATGAAAAATGCTGGTATCTTATTAAATGTATCTGATTTTCCCCACTGTGATAGTTCATCGATTACAAAATGAACATGCAGAGAAATAACTATAGAAAGGTACCAATATTTCTCGGGAGCCACACTGCCCTGCCAACCGTGAAATGTATGCTGCTAAATTACTGATGCTGCTTACAAATTAACATTCTCTACAGAGAGAATTTGAGAGCGGCAGAACACTTCAAATGGCTAATTTGCAAATTAAAAAAAAAAAAAAAAAGATAAACCTAAATTATTCTGATTAAAAAAACCCCCACAGTTAAGTCTTGAAAGTCTTGATGTCCATTGTCTCAGCAAGAAGAAAAGATTCCACGCCTCTTTCCAGCCACCATCTGTAAAAGTTACCCAAGCAAATGCAACCACAACAGGAAATTCAATCCCAGTTTCGAAGATAGAGAGAAACCACAAATGCTCCAGAAAAAAAGCAGAGTAGTACTTCTGCTCTAGAAAACCCATAAACGAAGATGACAAAAAGCAAAGATACAATGCTGTGCCCTGATATCCCACTTGGGTCTCAAAAGCATAATTTGAAAATGAATTTGGGTAAAATAAATTTATAAGTTGATATATTGTGGTGCACTTGAGAAGACAACCATTCACATAAATCTGTTGAGAAAGCATCACTGTTTCCATCCAGGAGACAAATTTTCTGTTAATTAAAGGCCTGCTTTGATTAAAAGAATAATAATCACGCTGTCCTACTTCTATCATCCTTATATGAGTAACACAGCTACAGATCTATTACTCACAGGGAACTCTGGAGGCTCTGGTTTCTCCTACATTTCTCCAAAGCCACCGGCTGCAGCCGAGCGTGAGACAGGGATGCCCCATACACTCCGTTTTGCTCAGCTGACCATTACTCTGAGCTACTTGTACCTTCAGCCAAAGATCAGCTCATAAGAGTTTCAAAGGTGAATGCAATAAATATCCTTAACAGCAGGGTTCATGTATGTTCTCCATGAGCCATGTGCTTCCTTCTCCTGCATTCCCCCTCATTTTTGCAGGAAAACAGAACCGAACATGGTTTGCCTTACAAGACTATTAGAACACCAGTAGGGCTTGAGCATACACAAGTCATCCTGGCTCCCAAGCTCTTGAAAAAAGCAGCTCATTTCAATCAATAACCTGACATCCCAAAATCTCTCTACTCAGAACTGCGAAAATCACACTTACGCAGTGTGACAGCTGCGAAACCCGTAATACAGATTCACCTAAAAGTAACACATCCATTCAGCAATCAGAATTGTCCTCCTTCATGGCTTCTACATTGATGTCAACAAACGATGTTACTTCTTGACTTCACACAACAGAGCAACCTGCTGACAAACATTGCTGGCAGCATATTTAGAAAGTTCATTTCTCAGATCCTTTACACAGGAGGTTAATCCCACAACTCCATCAGTCATCCAGTGCACAGGCTAATAATAAATGCAAAACTCTCAGCAGTTTCAGATGGCACCTTACGTGATGACTGTTTCCATCCAGGCATGACTGTGAAACTTTCACTAAAACTCTCTAGCTTGCACAACGTAGCAGCAGCTGAATTATGACTTTCTCAGGTTCTCATGTGAGCCTTCATTGAGGTTTTTTTGGGGGGAAAAAAATGGATAATCACAGAATCCACTTTTTATTCTGTACTTTGCATTCCCCCTTTTCTCCATATGATCCCTACTGAAATGAAAGGAGCAAGCATGCTGCAGCCAACTGTTTCTGTTCACATCATTAGCAACGGGAGCACATTAAAAGTTGACCCAAAGAACAGAAATCGGTGCCTCTGTATAGTGCAGAAAACACTTCTGGGGATGAGACAGCACTGAGGGAAACTCTCTCTGTGGTACCTGAGCTGCTGGTTTGATTCTTTACTCTCATCAACTCCTTGCTTGAGGGTTGTCCTGAAACGGTGAAAGTGGAAGATTTATGATTCTTCACCTAACGTAGTATTATTTCCTGAAATCTGCAGGCTTGAAAGAGGTCTGCTAGGGAAAAAAAGTACATGATAGATCCCCATGATCAAGCCTAAAGAAATTAAAACTCTGTTAACACACTAGACAGTTGGGCTTGAGATTAGCATTTTCCATGTGGCTTGGGGGGTGTGTGTATTATGGTTTTGTTTGGGGGGGGGGGTGGGGTGAGGGGGGTGGCAGTTGTTTATAATGAGAAAAACATCAACTCCCCAGTGTGGTTTCAGTCTACCAAGTTGATTATTTCTTTCACCAAAGTACCTGAATGACAATTTCTGATCACACAACTCCATGGTTTAGCATCAGAATCAGCACGAACTTGAGGTGAATTGTTCAGTCACTTCACACAAATGTAATTATAACTAGAGTCACTTTTCAGAGTAGCAGAGGGAAATGTGGCTGGCACAAACTTAGCAATCATGGTCTGGTTTTCAGGTGTAGCCTTCAGAAACAACCCCTTCTGGAGACATAGAGTGTGCTGGGTCTTTGTGCTGCAGATGGCTCTGCAGATCAAGGCTGCCCATCCTGTCTCCAAGGTAAGGAAATTAACCTGCGAGGCAGAGTCCCAGTGCAGCCCAAGGGGCCTGCTGGGGAGGCTGAGATTGAATTTGGGCCACCTCAGGTCCATCGGGTTTCCCCCACGGAACTCATTCACTTAGGCTTTCGTAAAGAGGGGAGTAAAATTGACTCTCAACATCTATTCCCAGGAAAACACACTCAGTACTGGTAAAAACTGATTTGTCTCAAAAATGTGAAGCTTACCCTTTCCTGTCAAATTAACTAAAGTCCATGGGAAAACCAGACTTGGTTAAATCAGTTTGGTTTGGCTTTGTGTGGCACGGATTTGGTAGTGGTGGGGAGCTATACCAAGTAGCAAACTGGGTTTATTAACATGTACTTTCATTACAGGGGAGCCCGGGTTTACATTTTATTGATGAGCGAAAAAGAAATGTCATTTGTATTTATAAGCAAGCAAAGTGCAACTTTAACACTGGAAATGGACCCTCCTACAGAATGTTTTCATCTTCCATTTTGACTGCCGGAGAACTTTCACAAGTGGTATTTAAAATCATTTTCTCTAGTTTGCTTTCATAAAGCTACTGTTTTTATTATAAAGGCATCTTTTAAGACAACAGATAAATCAATGAGAACTAACATTGTATCTTTTTTTTCCTTAAGAAAACTTCCTTTTATCATAGGAAGGGAATAATTTTAAGCCTAACAAAGTACCAGGTTCATACACTAGAGAAATCCCTCAGTCAATTTAAACTGAATATCTGAGAGCAAAAGCAAAGCTGCAATTTTATACTGTAAATACAAAAGTACTCCTGACTCACAGCTTTCAGTTATAAAAAGAATAAGCGGTTGTCCAGATGGATATTAATGCCACACATTGCAATGACCCGGAGGCTTCACCACAATTTCTTCACCCTGTTAGATTGGAATCTAAGGCCCCAGCGCTCCAGGGTACAAACAGGGCCATAGATTTGTACTTTTCTATCTCTGACAGGATGAATCACTTCTAATACATATTTTGTATAGACAGAGCAGAGCTGATTCAAACCCAAAACTTCTTTCAGTAGAGGACACCCCAAGACATTCCTTTTAGTTTTCATCTGAACAACAGGCTGAAAACCTTCCTACACTGTAAATCAAATCATTTTCCCAAAGGGGTCTTATCTTTTTTTTTTTTTAAAATTAAGAAGCATTTAACTAAGTGTTTTGATCAGCCTCAAAAAATGACCATTATAACCTGTAGCAGCATCACAAACATGAGTTTACGTTTGGAAGAGTGTTGCTATTTTTCTTGCTCAGTCTCCTAAAGCAGAAAGTGAACTTCTTTTATGAACCTTATAAAAATATCCCCAAGCAAAATATATGCACATATATAATCCTATCATACCTGTTTTGTTTTGGTTTTGCTGATGGTTTTACATAATCAGACAATCAGGAGGCTGCCAGTTTCTATTTTTGATCCTGTCAGACACCAGTGTGAAAAAAAGGCATTTGAATTCCTGATAACCCACTAGTGTCTCCTAAGACAAGACAAGCTAAATCCTGGTTCCCCAAAGACCCTTCTTGTTCTTCCCAGTACAGTTACTAGAAAACATCATCGCTTTGAAATGTGATGGCAGCCTGCCCCCTGCTACTGAGTGCAACAGAAACGGGAACGCACGGACAAAGCTGTGTGGGGCCGATACAAATGCTGCAAGTTTGTGTGGTAAGAGTGTGTTTTCATCCTTAATGAAGCACTCTAACAGGGATTTGTAAAGAGGGGGGAACAACTTTAGGAAGCAGAGAGAAGAGCAAGGCAGCAATGAAGCACAGGGCACCCTGAAATTCCAGGGTGAAGACAGCTTTGACCTCTACCCATGCCAGCATGGGGAACCAAGAGCTGGGTGTTCAATTAAAAAAAAAAAAAAAACAAAAACAGCAAGAAACCCCCATAATAAACCTAGTTTGATCAGTTTTGCCCCCTGCATAGTGTCCTGGTTCCAACAGTGATAGAGTTAATTTTCTTCCCAGTGGCTGGTGTAGTGCTGTGTTTGGGATTTAGGATGACAGCAATGTCGATAACACAATTTTTTTAGTTGTTGCCAAGCAGTCAAGAACTTTTCAGCTTCTCATCCTGCCCTGCCAACAAGCAGGTCAGGGGCACCCAATAACCTGGGTGGGGACACAGCCAGGACAGGTGAACCAGACAGGCCAAAAGGATATTCTATACCATACGACATCATGCTCTCTATGTAACTGGGGGCTGGGAGGTGGCATAGCACAGGAACTAGCTGAGCATGGGCTCCAGGTGGTGACAAGGTGTCCAAAGCTGTGAGCCTCAAAGGACCCAAGAGCTTATTCTATTATTTGCTTTCTTAACCTAGGAAACATTGGGGAAGGGATAAGAAAAAATAATTCTTTCGCATATAGTGGGGACAGGGTAAAGACAGAGACTACCAAAACCACCAAAGTCACTCTGATTACAGACATCCATTTCATGTTAATTTTCCCAGACCGGCTGAGAATCACACAGAGCCAAGCAGCCAACAGACTGAAAGTCCAACCAAATTACACTCAGACAGTGACTGCCTCTACTCCCCACAGGTTACACAAAAAGGATTGGCCCATATTATTTTTCATGGCTGTGCACAGTTTACTCTCCCCTTCTCCCTCAGCACTAAAGACTGTCTGTCTGACTCCCACTCTGCACTGAGGCCCACCATGCGTATAGGTCCTGATTTCTTGTCACATCGTGGAAACATCACAATTAGACATTTCCTAACACTCTTTTCCTGGGGACACTTGTCAGCAGATGCAAACGTAACAGACATTAAAATGGGAGAGAACCTTCCAAAGGAATCACTCTGTCAGTTTTCTCATCGTAAGATGAAAATTAAAAATTGTGACAATCTTAATCTAAGCATTCATACATACACACAGCACATGCATTAGTCCGTTCAGTGGTTAGCTTTGATAACTGATGGGTTAAAACTAACCACCAAGCACCTTCACATCCTGGCACACCAGGATAAAGACAGACCAGAATTACTTCTGAAGAACATTGCTTGACTTTCCAGAACAATACGTGTGCAGTGGTGCTGTGGCGAGGCTGCTTCTTCAGCAAGGACTTCGTTAGATGTGATTCTCTCAAGCCTGATTAAAAACCTAATGAAAGAAACAGGCCTGACCCCACCTAGTGATAGAGGAGTTTAATAGAGGACTAGATCCACACACTGAGGAGGTCTAAAACTTTTAAGAGTCTGGCTCCACAAGGGCCTCACATGGCACATGTGGGCTCCCTACACGGCACACGAGATGCATTAGAAGCTTTGGCATGTATGTCACAGCATCCAGCGCGTGGCAGGTTAAGCCAGGTACCCTGCCCACACCTAGGGCAGAGAGGCATGTCAAACTGCTCCTGTCCCTGGGGTTAGAGTCTCTATGCAGCCTTCAGTCTGACATCCACACACCCCTAGGATCCAGGACTCCGCATCCTTCCTGATTTCAAGTGTCCAAGTCTCTTTTGGAGGTTTGGAATATTTCCCCCCCTTCTGTTTTATTTTAAAGCTTTAAGTTTATTTTAAAAAAACATTTTATTCAACAGTGTAAAGGCTAGAGTGCTTTCTAAGACACAGGTCAATCAGGCATGGGTCAATCAGACATCCAGCAGAGCAATGTTTCAGAAAAGGGCTCACCACATGACAAAGGCAGCAAGGGCAGGAAAAGCAGTAAGGAAGGAGAAAAGCCATGGGAAGACAACCAGGCAAGAGGCACAGGTCATACTTTCAGATCTGCCCAGAGAGGCAGTGGAGTCACCATCCCTGGAGCTGTTAAAAAAAAAAACACTTGTAGACATGGACAAGTTTTAGTTGACATGGCAGTACTGGACAGATAGTTGGACTTGATTTTAAGAGTTCTCTTTGCACCTTAAAGATTCTATGATCCACTTTGAAGAACACAGGATTTATGCAGCCACAGAGAGATGATATAAAGGGTGCAATTTGTAGCTTAGCGATAGGAGCAGTCTGCTGAAAGAGGGAATACCAGAGACAAAATTCCCAGTACTCTCTATACAACTGTCCCAACAGCCACTTAAAACCAAATAAAAGAAGTCCTGAAAACCAGAATTGGAGACTTTCCTCCTCCAGCAGAATTCTCTGGAGCACTAGAGTAGAGAGGCTACACTCTTCCACACACAAGATTCAGAGCGCCAGAGAAGACACAAGTAAGATTTTCCTGCACAGCTGTGCTATCAGGAGATAAGAATGATCTTGCTAACTGAGCATCTCACCTTAGAGTAAAATCTCTTTTGGGAGCCCCTGGAGTTGACAAAGACACTAGTGAATCAAAGTTCCTTCTTTCAGAACGAGCATTCCAATCCCTACACTATATAAATAACTTGTATAACCTAACCTATACAAAAATAAGGGCCTACCATCACTTAAGCTTTCAAAGGAAAGGGCTGCAGCTGTCATAATTTATGCTGACAGCGTTGGACAGTAAAAGGAAGAGTCCACCACCTCAAGCCCCTCAAGAAGCCAGCACATGGCCAGCACGCAGCTCACCTCAGTCACACAAATACCAGGAAGATTTTGATTAGACCCTCTGTAATCAAAGCAAGTGACAGCTCAGATGAATTCCTGCAACATTTTCACTGAATTTCACCGGCTCTCAGACAGGAAAACAAGACAAGTATCAAGCGACCCATTGCCACTCTCATCCCCTTTCACTTCAGCATTTAACTTCCTACCTCAGAATTACCAGATTTACAAGCCTGAAATAAAATGTAAAATATGTGTTAGAAATTATGATCATTAAAGAGTTGGCAAAAACATCAATTATGGTAAATAAGTCATCCCCTTACCATTAGAGTTTCAGAAACCTGTAATTTTTGCTGATGTTTTGAAAGACTCTCAATCACCATCACCTATTTGCTGTCATGAATAAAATACCAACTGCAAACTAAAACTTAAGCATGAGCCAGATGTCTGACATACATCAATTTTACAGTTTGTTTCCCAAATAATTTGACTAAATTTATGTCCTTAAGAAAAAAAAAATCCTTACAAGTCTCTTACAAAAGCAACATCTGTCCTGCCTTTTATTCTTATACTGACACCAGGACTGGTATCTGCGTTTTGCAAGTAGAGAGGTGGCAGTGCCCTTTTATAACTGGAAAGATGCAGTTTACCTTAAAAAACTCTCCACACTGGACTTTTCCCATTGGCTACAGTAAAATTCTGACAACAGGCCCATATCACATCATCCCTTTCCACTCAATGTCCAGAAAGTGTATGTTTTATGATTAAAAAAAAAGCCAACTACCAAAAAACATTAACATCTGTCGAGTTCTCCTCACTAATCCTAAAACTATGCCTTAGACTCTGCATCCATCAGAAGAGGGGTGGCCAGCAGGGACAGGGAGGTGATTGTCCCTCTCTACTCTGCCCTCGTGAGGCCCCACCTGGAGTCCTGTGTCCAGATCTGGGGCCCTCAATACAAGAAGGATGTAGAACTGTTGGAGAGGGTTCAGAGGAGGGCCACAAGGATGATTAGAGGGCTGGAGCACCTGCCTTACAAGGAGAGGCTGAGGGAGCTGGGCTTGTTCAGCCTGGAGAAGAGAAGGCTGCGGGGGGACCTCATTGCAGCCTTCCAGTACCTGAAGGGACCATACAAACAGGAGGGGAATCAGCTTTTTAAAAGGGCAGATAATGGCAGGACAAGGGGGAATGGATTAAAGCTGAAGGAGGGAAGATTTAGATTGAATATTAGGGGGAAGTTTTTTACAGAAAGAGTGGTGAGGTGCTGGAACAGGCTGCCCAGAGAGGTAGTGGATGCCCCATCCCTGGAAGTGTTCAAGGCCAGGTTGGATGGGGCCCTGGGCAACCTTGTGTAGATCCAGGCCTGAGGTTGGTGGCCCTGCCTGTGGCAGGGGGGTTGGAGCTTTATGATCCTCAGGGTCCCTTCCAACCCTTGCCATTCTATGATTCTATGATAACCTCACTGCTACAGCCTTGTTGTCTCCATCACTATTTCTTGACTTCAGTTAGATCAAGTTTTTCAAGATGCTGGTCAAGTTGACAGCTAATGTAAACTTCACATAGAAGTCTCTCTCATTTAAAAAGAGGAAATAAATTTGGCTTAAGGTCTTTGTTCACCTCATCAACAGAAAGCATACTCATAGTACTCAAGAAGCCATCACTGGGTTTGTTTTCTCCCAAAATGCTCCCTTTTGTCCTATCATGCAGCACACGTGCTGCTCCTAACCAGTTCCAAGACAACCTTCCCATGGGTAAGAAAACCAGCAGGTAGCTGGCCAGGAAGAGACGGGAAACAGGATGCAGACAGGAAGGGTTCTGGGATGGTACAAAGGACATCCATCATATGAGTTAACTCTAAAACAAGCTTCTCTAATACTTTCTGTTATCCAAGGATGTCTGTTTGGCATTTAAAATAAAAAAAGATACAGCTGTAATGGGTTAATCCCATCTGGTCAAGAGGACAGTCTTGCTCAAAATAAAAACCCACCGATCTAAATCCTTCAGCTCTTGATATTTCATAGCTGACCACAAATCAATTTTAAGAAGCACAGAGGACCTCCAAAGAACCTCAGGCTCTTGCTTATCTTTGCCTCCACACAGTTCCTCTCTCCACAGCCTCAGCCCCACACAGCCCTCTCCTGCCTGCCTTCCTGTCAGCACTGCCTCCTGCCACTGAGCCAGATTTATGAGTAAGGTTTTACATCAGCTCCTGCACAGCATGACCATAACAGGTGGTCAAAAAGACATCACAAAAGTTTATAGTGTCCACAGTAAAAGCACACACATAAGCAGGGGTCCCATGAGTTAACACCCTGTTGAAACAATAATAATTATCAACTATAACATACATGGAATATATTAATACATGAAAAACAACACTTTAGATTTGTTTGAGCTACCAAAAACCTCCCATAAATGTGCAACTTACGAAACAGAAGTGTTCTGATTTAAGATTTCCTGAAAGATGTATCAACAAATTCTACCTGTCAGGAGCAACCTTCACCCTGGCTTCAGCCTTACCACCACCAACTGAGCTAATGCAACATAATGACATCCTAGCAGACCCTTTACCAGTTGTACAAGGAGTAAACCAGCAAGGATATTGTACTTGACAACCATACGGTGGCTGTCTTACAAGGAGGTGCTCAAAAATCTGCTAGGAGGCTTCCCTGAACCATGGCCAGAGCACGCAATCTTCAAGCAACCTGGTAGACAACCCCAGGAAACTTGAACTAAAAGCCCAGGCATGAATTCTTGGTATCCTCCTTCCCCTAAAACAGAAAAATGCAAAGGTGGTTAAAAGCTACCAGAATTTAAATTTAAACCCCAAAAGTTATTTAAAGGGTCAGATTATTCTTTTAATTCTATATAATCTCCCCTGAAGTCAGGTAGACTGTACTCAATTTTAAGGAAAAAAGTTTCTTATGAAGCATTTTCACAATTCTGTACCATTCTTTTCACAGAAATATTTCTGCTAAGCTGGTTGCTACAAAGCTGTGATATCCCAAACATCTCTATACACTGTCAATCACAAATGCCTTTGATTCTGCATGTGTGTCAACTGTAGATCAAGAATTCTGGTGCCATGTTGAAAGCCTCATTCTGCTAGAATTCTGAGTTACCTACTATGAGGGTGCACTGACACTGAATTTCATACAATCATAAACTGGTTTGAGTTGGAAGAGACCTCAAAGACCATCTAGTTCCACCCTATGGCAGGGATACCCTCCAGGTTGCCCAAAGCTCCATCCAGCCTGGCCTTGAACACTGCCAGGGAGGGGGCAGGCACAGCTTCTCTGGGCAGCCTGTGCCAGTTTATTGCATTAGAAATAATTTTTACAGGTGCACAGGGAGAAGATAGGAATGGTGATGCTGCTGGAGAGAGCGCTGACAGTAGCATTTGCAGGGAGAAAAGATCAAGGATAACTGATTAAAATCTTGGGAATTCATTCAGGCTCCCCCAGCCTGTATGATGATTGCTGCCTTTTAGCCAGACCACTCAAATACGAGATGAATCACATCACACATTGAAATGAGCAGAGCAGACACAGAAACACAATGCAGTTGTTACTTGCTTCATGCCCAGGTTCAATCCAATCATCACTGGCATATTCCGGAGCATAGTTCATTAGAGGAGTTATTAAATTAGCATCATTACTTTGCAAACAAGCATCAACAAATAGCACCTTTTCATTAAGGGATCGAAAACATGCCTTCTGCTAAAGACAGTTTAAGATGTATACAACTTCACAGCTGGGCCTTAAAAACCTGGTAACCATTGCAATCCTGCAGCACGATACAGCCAATTTCAGAGCTAGGCCCTGACACATCACTGGTTTTGACAAAGTCATGAAGGCTTAGATTAAGCCTCTATTAAAACTTATCGTTTATGACAGATTTGTCAGGTTTAATTTATTTCTGGTTCAGCTGTATCAAATTATCCCAAATTGAGATTTTATTATATGAATTCTACCAAGGGAGAACGTATTCTTTGGTAACAAATGATATAAACTACTCTAGTTCTGTTCAGAGAACGTGTCACCTAAAGGAATTTACTATCAGAGACAAATACACATATTTTATTGACTCAGAATGCCTTTCTCTACTTCAAAAATAAATTCCCCCATTGTCTACATACATTTTGTCTATTATTATGAAGCTGAGCACATTCATTTCCTTCAGTATTTGTAAGTGCATGATACAGACTTCCTTAGGTCAGAGATCTGTTTTCCCATAAATCCTTATGTTTCACTTGCATTGCCACTAACAAGAATTATGCACAAACAAAATACAAAAGACCCCTCATGAGAAATTACCAAGAGACCAATACTGGAAAGCCCAAATGGTGTAATCCAGGGCTGGGGGAGACTCGCAAGGCTTTCTCATACCCCCTGACTTAAGGGTGCCTGTCTTGTTCTCAGCACAGATCTCTTGGTCAAACACTTCACCTCAACACACACATAAGACACTTTTTCCATTATTTCAGAGAAACATGGGAGGGAGAGTAACACCCATAAACAAATTCTCTATATATACAAAAATGCAAATAAGACCAGAAAGACTTTCTGTAGAATCAGCTGGGAGAAAATGAAGATACAAAACTATGCCAGCCAAATCTGGCTTGGTTTTCTGTTGAGCCCAGCACCACAGACAGAAGTTTTTCTGGTGCTTCCTGAAATACCTGTTTTGGCCTAACACTTTCTCTGGGCAGCCCCTGGGGAGGGTCATCACCTCTCACTATATTTTGGGAAGCCTCAAGAGATGGAGGAGCAGCTCCTGGGCTGAGCTGTTCAGGCAGAAACACAAATGCCACTTCCTAGCTCTGGTGCACCACCTAAAGACTCACAATTGCTTTCAGATACTCCACCAGTAACACTGTGAACTACCAAGCCAACCACTGAAAGGACCATCTTGGGTGGTACATGGATTATTTTTGATCCAAGTAGCCAGAATTCCCCTCCCTCCAAACCTCAGAGAAGGCTCTCTAGTGCCTGCCTACCCAAGGCAATGAGAATATAAATGTATATTTACCTCTTACACAGATATGTACTGCAATAAATGATTACACACAAAGCTCCCTGGTACTGAAATTCTGATTTCCCCAAATTAATTATATAGTCTTTCACCTCCTTACCATTAATTGTTTACTTCACACACACTACCTCTGATCCTGGTCATGAATTGAACTTATAAAGCGAAAAAGTTAGATATAAAAAAATCAGGCAACTCCACTCATTCTATTAGAAGAAAGAAAAAAAATCTCACATTAAGTAAGGTTTGTCAGCATAGTATTCAAATTTGACTAATTACAGTATTTGGTCCCTCATTTGAGGTGAATCTTTGCTACTATAAAGAACTATGGTAAGGCCATCTGATGCTTTCTGACCACTAAGACAAAACCAACACAGCCTTCAGGAATGCAAGACTCAGGGCCAGCACAAACCTGCCTTGACAGTGCTGGAGTGCACCGACTGGGCTGTAAAGCTGAGCTGATAATTGGAACAGTGAAATTGGAAACGATGGCCTATGCTGCAGGCAAAAGAGCAGACTAACCCAGTTGGGCACACTTAATGTAAGTGAAAATTTAACATACGAAGTGGCAAAAGCACACCACTGAGTTTAAAAAGGAGCCAAGTAGATATGAGGGGGGAAAAAAGAGGCAGGGTTTTGAGACAAAGACTGGCAAAAGGCCATGAAACAGAGAATCCTGGAAAACATTGACTGGGTTACAAATATTTAGTCCTTTACAACTTCCCACTCCTTTCATTTGTATGTACACCTGACAAGGCAGCATATTTCACATTAAAGAAAATAGTGGTTATGTGTTGACTAGATTTTAAGACAGGAAAAAAAAATAAATCTCGCCACATAAAATCCAAAAAAACCCTCCAGAAATTCCTCCCCCCAAAATGCCAAACAGAAAAGCCCCCACCAAATCCACCCCTTTCCCCCCAAAAAAACCAAAAAATAAAACCCCACCCCAAAAAACCCAACCCAGAGGGGGAAATTGTAAGCTAAGGTAAATACCTGGAAGATGATCTGATGTATGCTAGCTCTAAGAATATCCTAGGCACCCATGAAAGGATGGATGCTGACAATATCAAAAGTTTCCCGTGCAGGCTCAGGAGTAGCAGCTACTCCTCCCATACATCTAGTTTTTTCCAAACTTCCACAGTTTCAGTTACAAACATTAAATGCCTAGCTTGTTGGGACTGAAGGGAAATTTACACTTTATTTTCCTATTTAAAGAAAGCTGTGGAGCTCCAGTTCTGCACTGGAACTGCTAGGAAGAAGCTCACATTCCCCAAGGGCCGCCAAGGAGGAGCATGAGTGGCTTTGGCAGCCACACCAAGAGAAACGCCTGACTCCAAGCCTGAGTCTGTATGAGCAAGGGTACAGCAGAGGAGAGCATGGCAGATGCAATCAATGGCTTTGGGAAGTACAGGCTAACCTGTTTTCACCCATCTGAAGCTTACAGGAAAGCAGTTTCTTTCAGTTGGAAATAATTTTGAACGCACCCTGAAGTTCTGCCTAACAGCAAATGAGATTGTCTAACAGAAAATTTCGCTTAAAGTGAACCATAAATACTGACCAAAACGTTATGTCTGCACTACAAACACCAAGCGATGGCATTGTGATCTCACGCTTGATCAGAGACACTGCCTTAAACACCTTATTAAACTTAGGCTCCACCACGCTGCAGTAAGCTAATCAAGTCCTAGCCTCCCTTTCATTTCTGTTGGGCTCTATTGCAACAGGGAACAGCCAGAGGAAAGCCATCATATGAAAATCCTTGATTCAAAATATGAATATTTTGTTTCATTGTTCTCTGTGCTATTTGTTACCTTTGATTCTATGGCAATGTCCCTAACTTCCAGATCTGAAACCAAACCAGCAAAACACTAACAATATTACCTGCTTGCTTTTTTTTTTCTAGAGAGAACATCAGACAGGATATTAAAACACATTTCATCTCCAAATATGTAATTACCATATATTTAATACATGACATACAGAAAAAGTACTAACGAAGGAGCATCAAAGCAGAACTGAATTGCCATTTACACCATCCCACAGTCTGCTCTCACGCTCCCCCACCCCTCTTCTCCAGGCACACGTTACTCAGCCAGAAACTGAGCACTACTCTTGACTTCCAGCGTAATGCAAACCAGCAACAGCTCAGCAGCACAGAGGAGCTCCACGTCTCCTGCAAAGTACGTCAGTTAGTGAAACTTTCTGAAAGAGGTTCTGCCACCAGCCCGAACGCTGAGATCCATGGGCTGTATCTCCAGCCCCAGTGACCTGAGGAAACACAGGGATGAGCTTCTGACTCATCATTCACTGTCCTTGAACAGCTTTGAATTTCCCAAACTACGTTCTTTGTCAAATGAAGCTACAGTTTTGTGAAAGTGATCAGAATTGTATTTTTGAGGTACAAAACCCAAAGGGAAAGGCAGGTCAAAACTCTATGAGATGCCTTAATCAAATATCTGTGAACTACATTACAACCAAGATAATATGCACAGACTGAAGTGTCATCCAAAGTGATTGCTATGGAATACTAAGCAAATAAAATCAAACCCCACCAAACCCACACCACACCTCAATATATTGCCTCTGATAAGATTATAAAGGAAGGCAGTCTTCCCTGAAGCTGTAGGAGGAGGGAAGAAACGCTCAAGGGACAGATACGGACCAACAGAAGGCCAGAGTTGGGCAGTATCTTTACACCTTTCCTGTCTTGAACTTTCACAAGTGAGAGCTCTCCGCTCACGCAAGCGATGTGGGCACAAGCTGACCCAGCTCTGCCTGCCGGGCTCCGAGCCCCCAGCCTGGCCTCGGGTGCACCGAGCAGCCAGCCCTGCACACGATGCACAGCAGTGTCGTGGGCTGCAGCTCGAGGCAGCCCCAGGGACAGAAGGCAGAGCATCCTCTGCCTAGGGAGGGATGGCAGGAGGCTGCTATTTCAGACCAGTGCCAGCAGACCTGTTCAGCAGCAAAGTAGCTCCCTTCCCTCTGGAACAGGAGACAAGCAGCTTAACTGCTGCAGAACCAACTGCTTTCAAAAGCCAGGAACAGCTCCCAAATTACATTGGACATTGTCCTTAGACAAACTCAGCAAGTTTCCTCCATATTCAAGCACTGTTCTTTCAATAAGCAACCTGGTTGTTTCTGATATTTAAAAAGTCACGGCCTAAATGCCTGTATGCACCTGCCACAGCATCAACAGTTCCAGTCCTGCCTCTCAAATGCCCTGAATAAGTACTGACAGCCTTTCCTCACAATAAAATGATGCACACCTTAAAAAGCTAGTGTAACTAGTACAACTTTACACTGTACCTTAAGTGCACCAGTATTCTTATTGGTCAATGCTCAGCTTGATACCCCAATATTGTTATGGCGACTTTATCCAACCAGAAGATAGGAGCACTTTGAGTTTAAAATGCAGGATTTTCCTCCTTTGCATTTGTTCTGTATTTGTGCTGGCCTGTATCGTGTAACCAGCACGAGGAGGGCAGCAATAGTTCCGTGGTACTCAGCCCTGGTGAGGCTGCACCTCGAGTACTGTGTTCAGTTTTGGGCCCCTCACTACAGGAAGGATGTTGAGATGCTGGAGCGCATCCAGAGGAGGGAGGTAAAGCTGGTGAAGGGTCTGGATCACAAATCCTGTGAGGAACAGCTGAGGGAGCTGGGGCTCTTTAGTCTTGAGAAAAGGAGGCTGAGGGGAGACCTTCTTGCTCTCTACAGGTACCTGCCAGGCGGTTGCAGACATGTCAGGGTTGGTCTCTTCTCTAGGGTGACAAGCAATAGGACAAGAGGGAATGGCTTGAAATTGCACCAGGGGAGATTTAGGTTAGAGATCAGGAAGAATTCCCTTACTGAAAGGGTTTTCAAGCATTGGAACAGGCTGCCCAGGGAGGTGGTGGAGTTACCATCCCTGGAGGTATTTAAAAGGCACGTAGATGAAGTGCTTAAGGACATGGTCTAGAGGTGGGCTAGGCAGGGTTAGGCTGTAGTTGGGACTCAATCTTAAGGGTCTCTTCCAACCCAGGTGATTCTATGATTCTATGTAGTTCATAAACACATTATTTTGTTCCACTCAACTATAGTTTGGATTCGGCTGTTAAAGTAAGTTTCCAGAAGCTGACTTCATGTCCCATGAGACGAAAACTGCTTTACCCTCAAGGAAGAAAATAGTAACAAGTGAGGCAGACTTAGGCCAGCAGGCACATAAGGTCAAAATAAAGTGTCACAAGCTAACTGCAGCCTCCATCCATAAAGCAAAGCTTCACATGGCAGCTTGTCCACATTTTCAGAGCATCCACTGACCCTAAGCTTCTCAGAGCATGGACACTCCAAAACATACTGATGCTACAGCTAAAAAACCCAAACAGTCTATTAAGAGTAAACTAGGGAAGGAGTTGAAACATACTATGTATATCAACACAAAAAGACTAGAAAGCATGACAAAGGTACCCTGCATTTACCAGATGGGGCAAATCTAATCACACGAGCAATTACCACCAAATAACCAATGTACTCTAAAGCTATGGGTAGGGTCCACCAAGAGAAGCTATTTGTGTAGCTACACCTTTAACTGAAAAGCACAAATAAGCATGAGCTTGGAAATTAAATCACAGAATCACAGACTGGTTTGGGTTGGCAGAGACCTCAAAGACCATCTAGTCCCAACCCCCTACATAGGCAGGTACACCCTCCACTAGACCAGGTTGCCTAGCCTTGAACGCTGCTAGGGAGGGGGAATCACAGAATCACAGAATCTTAGGGGTTGGAAGGGACCTCAAGAGATCATCGGGTCCAACCCCCCTGCCAAAGCAGCTCCCCAGCTCATACTGCACAGATAGGCGTCCAGACGAGACTTGAATATCTCCAGAGAAGGAGACTCCACCACCTCCCTGGGCAGCCTGTCCCAGGGCTCTGTCACCCTCACTGGGAAAAAGTTCTTCCGCATGTTGGTGCGGAACTTCCTGTGCTTCAACTTGCAGCCATTGCCCCTTGTCCTGTCTCCACAGACCACTGAAAAGGGGCTGGCCAATTCCCCCTGCCACCCATGTCTAAGATATTTATAAACACTAATTAGGTCCCCCCTAAGTCTTCTTTTCTCCAGGCTGAACAGACCCAGCTCACTCAGCCTTTCCTCATAGGGGAGATGTTCCAGACCCCTAATCAACTTTGTCGCCCTTCTCTGGACTCTCTCCAGAAGGTCCCTGTCTTTTTTATACCGGGGAGCCCAGAACTGGACACAGTACTCCAGGTGCCGCAGCTTCTCTGGGCAGGGCCACATCAGCCTGTGCCAGGGCCTCACTGCCCTCACAGCGAAGAAAATTGTGGGCTTGGAAATCAAACCATAAGGATGAGTCCTCAACAAGCAGAGTGACTGATACAAATCTGGTACCTTGCAACTTACTCTATATGTGCTTAACCACAAGAATTGGCTTTGTTGGTTGGTTTGGGTTTTTTTGGGGGGTGTGGGTCTATGTCCTAGCTTACAGGTAAGAAGACAGCTGTGTAGGAACTAAGTAATTTATATCTGTAAAGTAACTTGACCCTAAGTACCAAAGTCAGAAGAATACTTCTTGTTATTACTGAACTGAGCAAATCTGGGCACGGAGGATATTGCAGAGGATAAATATACATGAAAGCAATTTTTTTTTGTCAGTCTGTTTTCACAAAACAACTTCCACTAAGGAAACATTTTCATTGTGGCTGACTTCTTTCAGCTGATGAAAGGAAGGTTATGTCATTTTCTATCAGACTATGAGACAGAGTACAGAAAGGGTACAGGAAGAATTTCTCTCCCTCTGAAGCTTGAGTTGCACACATCTTCAAGGTTACTGCTCCAGCCTGTTTCTGAGGCTTTCCAAAGTTCTTCTGATCAGACTTGATGCCTGCATCCAGCATTAAGTTTTCCATCTAATGATGAAGTACAGAGGAAACTCTCAAACCCACACTAGCTACAGGGATATACTACAAATTAGCAACAACCTCTTACTGACAGGATAGGTGATGTTTGGCCAGCTGGATGCCTGGTTTTGGGGGGTTTTTTTACAGTACATCATCCCTCACTGATTACCTGTTTTTCTGTCTTCACATAGTACAGCATCACATAGTTATGTAACTGGCTATTCTAGACCAGCAACAAAACCACCAACAAGAATGAAATCATACCTACTTAGGAGGTAAAACTTAGGGATAATTCTTCCTGTCTCAGTGGCCAAAGCTGAATTATTTAATTCAAGAACCCCACATAAAAATATTTTTTAAAAATTATTCATACGGTTTCCCAAGGAAATTCAGCTTATTTTATCACATTATCAGCCCACTCACCCTTTAATCTGTTGGCTGATTCTAACCACATTTTAAGAGGGATAAAACCCCTTCAAAATAATAATGTTCCTGCAAACCTAACACAAATCAGCTGCTAGGAAACATCCCTAACTAATGCCTCCACAGAAGAAAGGAGGAACTGTGGCACCAGTCATTACTGGCTGCTTGGCAGTAGCCAGCTACCCAACAGCATCACCAGGTCCTGCCTCGGCCGTCTCTGGTACCCCAGGACAGGTTATAAGGATGCTGCTGGGAGGAGTTTTTGCTCTGCTCTGGACAGGATTTTTTGCAAGGGGGAACGCAGGGACCAGCAGACAATTAATGAAGTCAGGCTTCATTAGTTTTGATGCTCAGAAACCTAACATACCTTATGACTGCTATTTACCTCTTGCTTTTTTCGCCGAGGAGCCCATTAGGCATGACGAGTCAGCATCGCTGAAAGAGGGCATCAGTAAGTCCTATCAAACAGATTTTGACAGGCTTAAAATCTCATCCTGTGCTGAATAATGGGGTGATGAGATTGAGACAAAGGGTTTTTTCCCCCCCCGGTGCTTCCAGCAGCTTGCAGAACAGAGAGCACTGGAAATCCCTCAGAAGGAAAGCCAGGATTTGTCTGACTGTGTTAAGATGCACACATACAGAAGATGTGAAGACGACAAATCTTGGGCAGTGGAGAAACGAGGGAAGCACACATAATACAGAAAAGCCACATGAAATGTGCAGGGCCAAGTTCCTGGATGCTCACAGCAATCTGGAGAGCCAAGAAACCCGATGCATGGGAAAAATGGAATAAGAGCTGTAAAGACACTCAAACCATAACTTTCTGTTCCTATTGCTGGAAACGGTACACTTCTGCCCAAAGTAAAGGATGTGTAAGTTCAGAAACAGCTTCAGTGTCTCTATCAGCTGTACCTACCAGGTAGATTTAAGTCTAAGTACTCACACGCTTGAAGCTTTGGAAAATGATACAAAAGAGTACCAAGTTCATCACTGATCCTGAGGAGGGGTCTGTGGCACATGGACTATCCTACAGCACTGAGGAAGTAAGAAGCTTTATGCTCAGGATGAAAGAAATAAATCACTCAGTTTAACTTGAACAAGAATTTATCCAGCTGGGGTTTCTGTACTGCAACCTAAATCTTACCATCTCGCTCAGCCGTGCCAAGAGCCATTCCCATTTATTTTAGATGACGTTACTAACTCTGAAACTCCCTGGACTGACTCGTAATGGTCAGCAGTCGCTCAGGTGGCAGCAGCCATGCCACCGCAGCTCCACCTGCCCTGCCACCTGCCTTGGCCAAAAGCATCTGCCAAGCACCCGGCTCCTTCCACAAACACCCCCCTCTGGCATGCAGTTTCCAAAACTGTATTTGCAATCTTAAATTGAAACAGCAATGCCATTAGCCTTCTCCAGTGGCACCTGTCATTATAACACATCCCTAAACAGCACCTTGCAGAAGCAAATAGATGTTTTTACAAGTAAGATGTTTCAGCCACCGCCTGTCATAGCCCACTGCAAGGGCAAAGAGCATCACCATCTCAGAGCCCAATTCCAGGAATCCAGCCTTCGCACTGCTTCCAGGTAAGCTGAGAGTGAAAGAACAGCTCACAGGTTGCTCTTCATCAGCACCCTCATCTGAGCCATAACTACAGCGCAAGAGACCACCTGCTCCTCTGCCAGGACACCATTAGCCCAGGGTGCTCAGACAGGCCCATGTTACAAGACACTCCACAAAACAGAAGGCTGGCTGGCTCTTTTACTGTTTTATTGCCTGTATTTTCATTAATGAAGCATTTTAACAACAGGGTGATGATAATGCATCATATGGTTTTTTGCAAATGTCATGGACGGATGAGAAGAAAATGGATGCCTGTAAAATTTAAATTAAAAAAAAAAAATCTAAATTTGCTGAGAGATTTCTTTCTTCAGTTTAATCCAATAGCCAAACAGATGAAGCAAAAGTCTCATTCTTAAAGGTGTGTTTATGTTGCTCTCCAGGGACTAGCTGCCTCAAAGCATACACTCCACTGGGCTTCAGGACAGTAGTAGAGGTCATATGTATTGTTTTTATAAATGTCATTTACACTTAAATTTATTTATTTTTGTTCTTCCTAACTCCAAAGAGTTATGCCGAAAGGAAAGTATCATGAAAAAGAACATAAAGAAAGATAAGTTTTGCTCCAAACAACAGGAATTATCTGTAAGCCAACAAAGGCATCTCAGCCCCTGGAGAACTGTCCCCAGTTCCACATGGACCAGGAAAATTCATTCCTCGGAGATAAACACTGAGGATGAAAGGAAACATTACAATCAAAAAGCAACTAGAATTAGTAGCAGAAATAGAGAGATCTGTCAGAAGTCAAGAACTGCAGAAAGTTTATAAAATAAAAAAGTTAAAGAACTAACAGCAAGCACATTCTGAAAGCCAAAGCCAGTGGTAGTGCTAAAGTCTAAGGAAAATTCCAACGTTTTTATGAAAATACAGCAATTTAGATTCAACTATACAAATTGGGGTGGGTTTTTTCATTGTATTATTCCTTTATTGTGCATGTTGTGAGCTCTGGATACAGAAATATTTATTTATGAAGCAGAAACAATGTATGTTTGCTTAAATCACATGTTCCCATAGGAAAAAAGAACCTAGGTAACAAATCCCACTGGGTCAGCATATATATATGCATATGAACAACAGCACTAGGAAACAAACAGGATGCTTCTCACATCAGCTAGAACCACACAGATCTACCAAAAGGGTGGTAAAGCACTGGAGGGGTTGATACGGGAGCCATGGAGAGGGATAGCAACTTCTCCTTCCCTCTGAGCCCAGGGAAGCTGTAATTCACCCTCCTCTAGTAGCAATTTCTGAGGTTTTGGTAATTGCCACTTGACTTTAACCTAACTGCAAACTCAGGACTGAAGAACTCCATGGGCTGTTGAAACTGAACTGTAAAAATCACTGCTAGAAAAAACACCTCCAGAAAAAAAAAAACCACACAACACTTTTCTGTCCCTTTTTAAGCTAAGGCTGGTGATCAAATGCACATTACATCAGTAAGGCATTTGCCAAATAGAAACATATATACCCACACACAGTAGTACTGCAACTGGGAAAAACAACGGAGAGGCAATTTTAATAAATATTTCCTTTAAAGAAAAAATGGGGGGAAGACATCCAGATCTCTAAAAGAACACAAGTTTATCCAAACAATAGATTCGCAAAGTGTTAACTTCTTTTTTCTTTACTGGATTTTCAATCTATAGAAGCATATATACGCTCATTTTCTAAGGACAGGCAAATTGTACCAAAGCAGATTTCAAGAATACCAGTAGGTGGCACTTGGAAAAGAAAAAACTCAAACTTGAAACACTAACTTATCCACAAAATAAAATGACATTTTAGAATTTTATTCTAGTAAAACGTACCGAAATTTATCATCATTTTTAAAACAGAGTTTTAAATGAGATCATAACTTTTTATGAAAAATAAGGCTCTTACTGTTTATTATCGGGGGAGGGAGAGGTAGTTATTAATTGGAATCTTAAATGATACTCAATTTAGCTGGTTTATGTAAAAAGAAACCCAGAAGACGAATACTCCATCATCAAAAGGACAAAAAACTTCATTACAAGAAAAAGAAAGATTCATACAACAGCTGTAACCATCACTCTCCATCACCTACAAACACGAGAGGAGAAAGTGTGTGGTTGTAGCAGTGCCACTAAGAGAAGGCTGAGGAGGGTATGAAGCAGCTACCCCTGGCAGGTTCCCTCCACAGGGAGTGATGAGGGGCTTTTGACAGCCTTCATGAAGAGCAGTTGCCACCAACACCACTTGCTGAGGAGGGAAGTTCTTGAATTCTGCCTTATAGCAATACACACATCACTGCAAATCCATACGTAGCTGGACCATCTATTTAAGAAGAGACTGAGTGATCTTCCGGTCTATAGTCTTTCAGCAAAAACCCCTAACTGAATCTTGGGGCAAAAAGTTGGGTTTAATACATGAAAAACTTGAGACATCTCTAAGCAAACACATCAGATTTTAGCTTTCCAGTGCTCTGCACAAAGCTGAAGCTACTTTGCAAGTAAATTGAACATGAAGTCAAAAGTGAGAGGGTCTATTACAAATAGTGAAATACCACATTATATTAAACTGAGTTTATTATATCAAAGTGAACTATTATACAACAGGAACATTTAGAAAGCTGCTTTCAGAACTGATTTCCAGAGAAGCAGTTTAAGCTTCCAGGTAGCTACCTCTCTCTCAAGGAACTCACAGCCATTTAATCAATAATTCAGTAAAGAGCAAATTAAATCCATCAACTGCAGTTTGATGAGGCAGTATTGACTCAGAAGTTTTTAAGAAAGCTGATTATATCCCACACTGTGTTAAAAACAGCATCACCATGTACATAGATCACATGACAAATGTGCTGGAAAACCTAGTCCTGTAATTAAGCAGAAGACTAATTATTTATAAAATTCATTTGCTCATTACTAGATACAATCCAAACTTCACGGTCCATGAAGCATGATAGTATGCATTTGTATATGCAGGCAATAAAATCTCAGCTCCTGCCTGAATTCCAACTGACACAGGGCCACCTCTACAGCGACAAAATCTGTAAACAGATAATTCAAATGCCCAGGCAAGATTTGTCATTCACAGCAAAAACCGAAGGTGACAAAGAGAGCAGAAGACAGTCAAAGCACCATTACTCTGTTAACTTAAAAGACACTTCGCTGTCAACTCATTCTTTGACCATGAGCTAATTCTGGCATTGCAGGTTTGAGGTATTTCCTCTTTGAAGTATAGGCCTCAGCCACAACCTTACGCCTGACGTTACCTTAAAAGTGAAATCATCTGCAGGATTAGACTGTGTATTTTCAATCCATTACATAAGGCAAAACCCAAATTGCCAACAGACATCCTATTCACCAGTTACACGCATCGTGTCCTCTTTGTTCTCCGTATCTACTATGCTGGCCGCAGGTGACCTGCTCTGCTTCCACGTACCATGCAGGTTTTAATTCCCATGGCACTGCCCCATCCCTGCCAGAGAACGTGGCTGCTTGGCAGACACCACCACCTCAGCTCTGGGGAAGGGGTTTGCAGGGCAGCAGGAGTGGGGTGGAAAGCCACAGAAACTGAGCAGCAGGGGACAGGGCTGTAAACACACTGGGCCTGGGGGAATGGAGGTAGGGTGGCTGCTGTGCTTTTTTCTCTGGGCTTCAGGATGAAACAGGGGGGAAGAAATGGGGAAGAGATGCTGAGGAGGACAATCAAGATGGGAGTGATAGGAAACAGAGGGGCAGAAACTGCGGCATTACATGGGGGTTTCCAGGGACACCAGGAGCCAAAGCTGGCTCTCCTCAGGAGGGCTTCCTCCTCCCAAGGCCACTTGGGTCTCCCCTTAACTTCACAGCAGCAGTTTCATTTTCATTATGAAGGAACAGCGCTGTGCACCTGTGATCAGTGCCGAGAGCCAGTGCTCAGGAAAAAATTTAGGAAGCCAGAGGCAAATTGTGCCGCATCCGTTGGAGGATGCCCAGCACTGTGGGCCACAATTCAGAAAGCTCTTTACATCACATCTTACTTCTAGGAAGCAGCTCTGTCAAATTCAAGTCCCCCTAAAATATTTGCATCCTATGAACACAAGGTTGAAACAATTCAGAGATCAGCTTTTACCGTAGGAAGAAGTACAGCCTGACCACAGAGTGAGAATCACAGAATCACAGAACAGCAACTCTCCTTGGCTTGGTTGGCTTCTGGCAAAGGCAGCTTGAAGCCACGCTTACGCAGGACACCTTTGCCAACACCAACTCTGCTGCAGCCACGCACTGCATGACAAGGCTCTTCCTCCACAGCAGCACAGGAGAATCACAGGGGAAGGAAAAGAAGGAAGAGATTTCCCCTCTTCAGGTAAAAAAAAAGGACTACTGTGCCAATACATCTTAAAGCTTTTATTGCTTTTTTCTAGTAAAGGCAAATTAACATTTAACTAAAACACTGACCCACTGCGTGCACAATGCAGCCAGAATCACCATTTAGTTTTAACTGTCATTGGCAGTCATGGAAGACAGTTTTGGGCTGGAAACACAGCTGCTTTGCTGGTCCTGCAGTGTTGCCATGACTGCAAGAGGAGTAAAGCTGTAGGGAACCAAGGAGGGAATTCCCTCTTCATGTCCGACAGCACACCACAGCCTCAAATCCCTCCTTTCTTCCTGCACTGTATCCACTTCACAGCACTACTGACCACAGAGGCAGGTTGGGAGCAGATGCAGGGAGCTGGGATGCTCCAGCTGCACCCAGCTGACACATTCCTATAGTCACAGCCAGTGTGCCAGGAAGGGAAACTACCACAGAATTCAGTGAACATCTCTGGACATTTCAAAGTGAAAAATATCACACAATTGTTACAGGCTACTTCCATTTACAAAAAAGTTATACAGAAGTTTTCAGGACCTAATGCCATATAAAAGTACTGATGTCAAATTATGAATCGTTCCATCTGACAGCACAGCCAATGCCATAAAGTGGGATTTAGTACTCGCAATAAAATGTTCGGGTTTTATACAGATATACATAAGGCAAGGAAAAAATATCTCAAGGGAAATCTGCACCAAATCGTAAACCACAAGAGGGACATGGAGATTAAAATTCTGGAGGCATTGTGTATTAAACGAGCAGTATACTATTTAAAAAAAAAAGAAAGAAATCAATTGAAGCAAATTCAGTACTTCTACAATTATTATAGCACAATAACTGTCATTTTGAAGGATGAAGGTTGGTTATTTCAAAGGTTTCTATACAGCCCTTCTCTGCCTACTTGAAATGTGGCATTCTTAAACTGCAGTATCAGCCAGCCAAATAAATGTATCAGACACCTTGGAGCAATGCACTTAAGCAAGAGAATATTCATAAAGGATTTAGAAAAACATCTCAATTCACTGACCTAAATATTACAAAGCAAATCGCCAGACTGTCTTCTATATGCAACCGTGTTGGAAAATTTCAATTACTTCTTATCTTATAATTAAACTACTGGCTTACTACTTTGCATTTCTATGGTACCTTTCACTCGGGGAGCTTAACGTGCTTTACAAACATTATCAGCTTCTATAGTTAGCCAGCTCTTGTCATGAGCCACGGTACTGCAGACTTCCAGTTTGAGATGTTGTGTTTGTTCCATACAAGCAAAAGCAATCTCAAGTCACACCAAGTAATGTAAAGTTCATCCAAATAAACTGAGTTACTGTTAATGGGAAAGCAAATGCAGAAAAGCAAGGAGGAAGAACACGTCACAAGACGTACCTTCTTTGGATATTCTGCTGCATCACTGCTGCCATTTTTAAAATAGTATTTCTTACTAGTAAAAAACCACAGTGAGATTTGAAACTCTTCAAAAAATGTGTTCTAAATAAAGAAGGAAAAATTAACATGCATTATGTTAATGAATATGCATACGCTCACATATACCACTCCATGAACATTGTAAGGTAAGTAGAAGCGGATGGCATTCCAGTGTTAAACCACTGAAACTCCTTTTTGGCAGCGTGTGTTGACTCAGCTATTCAAGACTTCACTGCTCGAACAGCATTGTTAAAACCCAAGTGCACTGAGAGGTAAATCACCCTGACTTCTCCCAAAGTGGCTTAAATACCTTAGACAACTTGACAGCTCACGAGGAGCCAAGCAACACACAAAAGGTGTTTAAAAGTTCATCTAAAACCACCTGCAGCAGTTAACTACCACAGCTTCCACTCCTGGTACCCACTCAGCCCATCAAGGATAGCAGATAAACGCAGAATTCAAAGTTCAGCATGTCGCACTATTAACAAAATAAAATATTTAAACAAACACTTTCAAGTAATGAATAATATATATGTACAACTCTCTGCTGCAGAATGAATCATCCTTACAGGACAAAGTGAAAATATTTTATAAAATTACAGATTCAGAAAAATCAGAGAATGAATGCCAGAGTGTTGAGGTACCATGTACAGACTTTTCTAAGATGGCATGACCTCAGTGTTCACAGGAGGGATGCAGGTTATCTCACTTGAGTGCTGATTTAAAGGAAAAAAATATAAATCGTTAAAGAGTCCAGCAGGCCACATATTCTACAGACACCGCATACTCTTACTCAAAGATTACTTGAACAATGGTTTAGAGAGCTTTCAATATTTTATTGGGACCATTTATTTTCTCCCTCCACCTGCAAAGCACAGCATTTCATTCTACTATATGTTCAACACTACAAGGAAAGAAAAATTATAGCTAATACCTTTTTAACACCCTAAAGAATATCCTAAAACAGCTTTTCTGATTATAAAAGCTGGAGTATTTAAAACCCAAGATTTGGGCTCTTGAGTATGGCCAAACACTGCATCCTAGTAGAAAACAAAGATTATCCTAAAATAAGATTACAATTGTTTGCCATTTAAAAATCACAAGATACACCAAAAAAAAACCCCAAAACCAAAAAAGCCCAACACACACACCCCCCCCAAAAAGCCTATCAGGAAAAAAAAGCCTATCAGAGGAATTGATTCTTGAGAAAAATTTCACCACCAGTGAGACAGAACATTTCACTTCCAGACTGGTATTATACAGATGCTACAAAAAGATTAAGACTTGGAGAGACAGAATAACGAGAAGGGCATAAGAGGCATTCAAAGCTGCATGACAAGTATACAAGTCTACCACTCACCATGTGATTCTTCAAGTCAAATGTACAGATCTCTCTCTGCCTCTTTCCTCCCTTTTCCCATCTTCACCTCATTGCCAATAAATTACATCATGGAACTCCTCATATACCCTATAAAGCACATATACGATGGTATCGAAAGGAAGGTGGTGATGATTTTGGGATGTATCTCCAAAAAGCTCCCCAAAAGCCATCAGTCCCCAGCACACCCCTGCATCATCCACTCACTCTGTTTACAAAACTTTAACAAAGACTTGATATTTCCTCTTACTGACAAAGCACATCATTGTTCATAATCCATTTCTTTGAAGAATTAGTTTAACAGTGCTGAGGTCACTATAATGGGTTGAATGATGGCAGGTAACAACAATTAAGATATTTGGGATCTGCTTGAAGCCTTGTCTGTTCACAAAGCCTCTTCTAATAATCTACAAATCTGCTATGTGATCTGATTATCACGTGTGCATGTTGAGTTAATACACAAGAACTATGTTGGAAAGCACAGGTATGAAGGCAGGTAAGAGCAGTGCTGACTCCTACCAGTACCAGCTCCTGCAAAGCATCCCCACCAGGCATAAGGAGGTCGAAAAAGGACAGCAGACCTGACAGAGATAGTGTTAGGGGTAAAAAAAAAACTGGCAAGAACTGCAAATCCCAGGCTTCTCACTTGGCCACACTTCATCCCTCTGGCTAAAGATTACACAATGTGTTAAAAGAACAAAGCCAACCAGAGGCAGCTACTGCACATCAGCATACTCATTCCCAGCGACAAGTTCTTGGGGAGGACAGCACATGTGTGCTCAGCCCCACAGGGACTCAAACCCACACCTCCACCCTTCGGAATGATGTCATCAGGCAGGAGGGTGGGCAAGGAGGCGCTCACAGCAAGAGAAGGGGCAGCAGTGTAGCCTGGCAAACAGACTTTGCCCTTTAAAACTATTCCATATCTGCTGACTTCTATTTTGTGTTTAACTGAAAGCTAGGCATTTTTTTTTCCTGTGGTTAGGTTGTAATAAAAATATAAGGAATTTGTTTCCAAACCAGCAGATGGGGAAGGGGGGGAAATCCCCCTCTTGCTCCTTTTGTCTTTGTTAGAGTTGCTAATGGGCAAAACCCCAGGAGACTACCTCCTGATCAGGTGGCAAGATACCTAATCTCAGAGTGGCGACATCCTGCCGAATCAACAAGATCTCCTTACTCTTTTACACTGGGTCAACATGACTCAGTGAGGAAGGAGACTGACCCACAACGCAGAGGAAGACGATCACCAGAACCAGGACGACCCCCCCAGTAACAGCATGCGCAGCCGCAGGAGCTTATCAGGATGTGCTATGCATACCTGGAGCTACTGGACTATAAAAACGGGAGCTTTGGCGGGGTGAAGTGCGCGCCTTTGGAGGGAGCAAGGGTCTCCCGGGCCGCCCAGCGCTGTTTTGCCTGCTTGAAAGCTTGCTCAAATAAATTCTCTTTGGAAACTTTGTAAATTTGTCACGACCGTTTATAACAATTTGGTGCCGTGACTCAGATACAGATCAATTTGGTCGGGGACCCGAGCTCGAGGGGGGCGCCCCATCTTCGGATGGCCCTCGGGTGACCGATCCCTCGTCCAAATCCTGTACATCCGAACCCTAAATTTGGACAAGCAGGCAAAAGAATCCGCGGTACCCCATAATTTTTGTGCACGAAGACCCGAATGAAGACTCAGGATTGAGTAAGTATTTGCGTGTTCCGTTCGGTCGGGGTGGGTTTCCTGAGGTGCAATTAACTGAGACGTCCATCGGACTTAGTGGTCCACTGGACGAAGCGAGTGTGGACCCTCTTGTAGTGCGGTTCCCATTGCCCGCGAGGGCGTGGGCCACGAACGAGGGGAGCGAGTGTGTGTGTGTGCGGGGGCACCTCGGAAGATGGGACAGAAGAAGAGCAAGCGTTCTGATCCCATGGGTGGTCCAAAGATAGGGCTACCCGATACACTGCCAGACAGTCCCTTAGGGTTAATGATTGCCCACTGGGGGGGATTGGCTGTCTAGGCAAGGAAAGAGTAGAGAAAAGATGGTACATTATTGTATGCAGGTGTGGAGTGGAAAACAAATAAGAGGGGACCACCTATATTGGCCCATTTTTGGTTCCTTCGAAGATTGGATTTGTCACGCTTTAAGAACAGGAACGGGTCCTGCCCGTTTTGTGAACAGTGAGGTTTGTGCCTCTTTGAGTTTTGTAACGTAAGCTGTGTAATTATGATGTGACCTCCTGAGAGTGAATAGGGGAAATTCGAATACTAAGGTCTGGCCCTCTCAGGATGTGTTGCCCCTGTAAAGTCTGTATGCAAACTGCGTAATGATAGGATGGCCGCCCCTAAGGCAGTCAATACCTGTAACAATGTCTCTTCGCTGGCCGAGGGGATAAATAAGTTATACAATCTTGGGATGCACTGAGATCGTCCCTCACCCAAGGGACAAGGATTGGGTGAAAAACTGCTGGTTCCACTGAATTATCTGGGCTGGCTGAATCAGTGCAAAAAGGCTGTGTGTATTCAAACATATATCAGTGTTGGAGGCAGGGCATCCCCCTTGCCGCTCCGGGAGATCCGGTCCACCTTAAACCACTGATTTGGCATCTCCCTGAACACCTTGAAAATCTTTGTGCAAAGCCTAAAGTAAATTATTCTGCAAACAATTGATCATAATATTCACTGCCCCAACCAGCAACAACAGCCTGTTTTAACGAGGGGGGAAGTATTACAAGAAATTGTTACTTATGGCACTAAGATGGGATGTTTAGAGGAACGTTTAAATTTGCAGCTCTGGGTTTGCCAGGCATGGGGCTTGGGTTTTTTTTTTCTTTTCCTTTCTTTAGAGAAGGATGCCCCCCCGCCCCCTTCGACAAACCAGTCCTCAGCGAAACGATCTGTGGAGAAGGGCATTAGCACTAAGTTCACCTCACCCAGCCCTAAATGGGCAATTCACAGATTATTCGCACATTGGGAAACTTGGTGGAGCGGCCAAATTAGTAGATTTATGAAATTTTCTGATACCACCAAAACACAGGAGAGAAAATCTTCTGTGCCTGCCAGTCAGTCCTTACTCAGACTCGAGGAAGAACCTGATGGATTTAAACTAGAAAATGTGGGGGGAATTTCAGGCCAATCCACTCGCGTAATATCCACCTTAAAATGGCCTGACCAGCACACTGACCCAGTGTGGTCCCAGGCACAGACCTATAAATTTCACAATTGGTATGGAAGCTCAAGTAAGTGTTATCAGCCAAAAGAAAATTAGGACTGACTGCTACCCAGGAAAAAAAAAAGTAATAGGAATAGCTGGAATCCCTGAAAACAGACGAATTAGTACTGTGTGTGTTTGGACTTCAGGGGAAAACCGAATGTCTAAGATGAAGGTTGTAATTGAACCATACTGAAATAATATACTAGAATTTGATGTCCTAGCAAAGTCTGGGAACTACCTAATGGAACAGTGTGGAACTTTGGAGCCCCGTTGTGTGAGGTTCCAGTACTTAAAGAAACTGTTAAGTCACCTCCTTCTAGAATAACGAGCATTAATCAGTATCTTTTACCATCTGCTACTAAGGAGGGGATCACAGAGGTGATCAAAGATTTGGACACCTGTGGTACTGCAACCAGAACACCCTGACAGTGGCAGCAGTCCACAGGGAATCAAACAGTAACACAGTGCCACTCAGCCACAGGTGCTAACACTGCTGAACCAGTCGGTCAAACACAAGCTAAAGATGATAATTCCCCTTCAAGAGGAGGATAATCATCAATCTGTGTTCACTTGGGAGAGAGTACAATATACCTTCAACCAACTTCCCCAAGGATGCAAATACTCCTCTGCCATTGTCCATAGTGCACTGGCAAGAATACTGAAGAAAAATTATATCCTTAAAGATTAATTACACCAGATTTCTAAGCAATTCACTTTTGAGCGTATGTATGTTTGTGCGGTTCTCCTCTTTTAATCACAGGACACACATGGTGGATCTATGCACTATCATTGTTCAGGGAATTAAGGAATCTGTTCCCAGAGGACAAAGCATTAATAAAGCCTTTAGGGAACACCAAAGGAAGATGAAACCCCCACTGAGTGGCTAGAAAGGCTGTGGAAGAATTTGCAGCTCTATTTGGGGTTAGACCCTGCCACTCCTGTAGGACAGGCCCTGTTGAAAACTCAAGTTTGTGGCAAAATCATGGGTGGATATTAGGAGGAAATTAGAAAAGTTGGAAGACTGGCAGAAGAGAGGATTACATGAATTATTGAGGGATGCTCAGAAAGTGTGTGTGTGAAGAGAGGAGACTCAAAAGAAACAGGCAAGGATTTTGGTGAAGGCAGTCCGAGAAGGACAAAAGGTGGCTCCAGCCTGTACAGGGGGAGCGGGTGTTTCAAGGCCTAGGGGAATCTCCCGAGGTGCCAAAGTGATTTGAGACAAGTTGAGTGTTTTTATTGTCAGAGAAAAGGGCACATGAAAAAGCACTGCAAGAAACGCCTACAGGATGAGCCTTAAGGAGGATTAGGTGGAGTCAGGGACTCTTATTTGCTGGGAACCCATAGGAAAACAGAGCCCTTGATAAAGTTGAAATTGGGTCCCCAACACCAAGAAGTGGAGTTCCTTGTGGACTCCGGGGCTGAAAGATCCACAGTCCAAACAGTGCCCCGGGAATGCTCTCTTTCCCCGGAGAAATTGCAAGTAATAAGAAATACTGAAACCTGAAATACAGACTGGGAGATTTGGTTCTCTGGTCTTGCTTTTGTCTGTCTGTTTGTTTCAGTGAGAGTAATAGTTTGCAACTCAAATTTTGATATAGGTGCTGCATCATGGCTGTAGTTGTAGAAAAAAATCTAGTATATGGAATATACAGCCTTGAGCTTTTGAACAATATGTTGATGGTTCTCTGATTGTAAATGGCGTTGAACCAGACAATGTGATCTATAAAATGATACAGGGTTTTGCTCAAATGCTAAAACTTTTCTCATGTGATTAACACACAAGGGAAAGGATTAGTCCATGAAAGACTCATCCTAAAAGTCCTCAAAGCATTACGAGGTCCCTCGAAAATAGCTCTAGTTCATATAAAAGGATACCAAAAGGGACTAAATCACACTGTAAGAGGGAACAATTTGGCCAATGCAGAGGCAAAACGAGCAGCACTGTTAATGATTAAAACTTTGGAGAAAGAACCTGAAGGACCAGATAGACAAAATTTTCACCACCCAAGAGATAGCCAAACTAAAACAAATTGGAGCAAAAAGAGAAAATAATAAATTGTTGCTGCCAGACGGCAGGGAAGTACTCCCCAAAGGAAGAGCATGGAAAATGTTAAACAAACTACACCTTAAAACTCACTGGGGAGTTCAAGCCTTAGTAGATTAATTTGAAACAAACTATGCCTGTGTGGGGATACACAGAGTTTAGCAAAAAGAATCTTGGAGGGATGCTTAACCTGTTACAAGGTGAATAAACAGCAACTCAGGGAAAGGGTACCAGGAGGGTGAGGGTTGACAAGGAGACCTTTTGAAAGAATACAGGTCGACTTTACCGAACTCCCAAAGGTAGGAAGGTATAAATACATTTTAGTTTTAGTAGATCATTTCACTCACTTTGTGGAAGCCTTCCCGGTAGCTCGTGCCACTGCACGAACAGTAGTAAAAATAATATTAGAAAATATTGTGCCAAGGTATGGAAACATAGCTGTAATTGATTCAGATGGGGGACCCCATTTTACCTCTAAAGCAATCAAGGAAGCCTTAGATCCTTTGGGGCCCACAAAGTTCAGGGAAGGTGGAAAGGATGAATAGAGAAATTAAACAACAATTGACCAAACTGATGATTGACACTAAAATGAACTGGGTAAAATGCCTTCTGATGGCCTTATTAAATCTGAGGACACAACCCTGGACAGATATAGGAATCTCCCCTTTTGAAATGTTGTGTGGGATACCCTATGACCTGGAAATGCCAGCCGAGCACCCCAAAGTTAGCTATAGCAATACACCGGGTCAAGACAAAGTGTTGATTAAGGCCTGGAAAGAATCCTCACTGATCCCTCGTAGGGAGGGACCCTTTCTTGTGTTGCTTACCACAGATACTGCGGTTCGAAAGGCCGAATGAGGTTGGACTCACACTACCAGAATAAAAGGACCTGTTCAAGAATCTCGTTGGGAGGCAACAAGGTACCCTGACAACCTGAAAGTCACCTTCCAGAGAAAGACTGATGGGTGAAACTATCACACAAAGGACTTAATGAATGGGACTACATTCTGCCCAATTCCTGGTTGTATATGTTACCCTTTTGTTTGTTTTAAGTGTAAAATGTGTAAGGACAATTGGTGGGTTCATTGTAGAGAAGGAAATTTTACCCCAGATATTTGTGAGGAGTGTTATTTGGCTGAAAGAAAATTAACAGAACTAATACCCAGTAAAAACCGGACAAATTATCTGGAAGTGTAAAGAGTGGTGGAAAGTATACACAAAAGGTGTAAATCCAGAGCTTGGATGTGTACACTCTAATGAGTATAGGGAGGCCAATCTGGAAAACAGTTAAAGTGGTGTGCCAAAAACAAATTTAGCCCCGGAAATAAAGAATAAAAATTGGGAGGCATGTAACACTCGCAAAAGGAGAGAAGGGAGAACCCCTGAAGACTACGACTGCTGCCGAGAAGATGCAACACCTTGCTGCTCCAAGCAATGGAGTAGGCAAAGGAGGCAGAGACGTAAGGAAATTGTGGGGAACCAAAAACCTTCAATAAAGTTGCGAGAAGGCCCCCTAAATCTAGGTCCGGGATGGCACATAACACCTGAACCCAAACCTCCCAAACTAAAATACCCGAGAATAGCTACCACCACTCTGAAGTGGTCACCATCGACCCACCAATTCTCCTAAAAGGGGTAGTAATACTTTGAGTATACTGCCCCTTGACGATATTCAGATAACTACAAGGGGATCAAGCTTTAATTCCACTCTATGTCAGCTAGTCCTGAGGCCCCGATGCTGGGAATATATGGAATTTTATATGTGCCCTAGTTCAAATCCTGGAAAGGGGTACTGCAACTCCCCTAATCAATATTGCTGCAGTTATTGGGATTATGAGACCATAGCCCCTAGTTGGATACCATGGGATGATATATAGACAAATACCTAAGGATCCAGTGGGGTCCATATGGGTGCATCCCACTGCGGGGGTGGAGAGGACATGGAAAATGTAAATATCTCTTTTTAGATGTTACCCAATCCATGGATAGAGGGTGGACAATTGGAAGAATGTGAAGAATAAGCAATTGGGGAACCTGGAACTGATAAAGGAGGCTTAACAAGGATGGTATAAATTGTGGGCCCTGGTTAACTACACTGTTGTCATCCATTGCTGAACCTTTAATGTTGTTGATGCTTACTCTAAGCTTTGGGCCTTGCATTTTGAACAGAGTGATTGGATTAGTAAAGAGTAAATTAGAGTCAGCCCATTTAATGTTGTTTAAAAAAGCAATGTGACACCTAGAGGATGATGAAACCAGTCAAGGAAAGACTCTAATTCTCTCTCTAGCCCGAGAGACTGTTACCTGGTTTGAAAAACAAAATGGTAAGAACTAAAAGGGGGGAATTGTAATAAAAATATAAGGAATTTGTTTCCAAACCAGCAGATGGGGAAGGGGGGGAAATCCCCCTCTTGCTCCTTTTGTCTTTGTTAGAGTTGCTAATGGGCAAAACCCCAGGAGACTACCTCCTGATCAGGTGGCAAGATACCTAATCTCAGAGTGGCGACATCCTGCCGAATCAACAAGATCTCCTTACTCTTTTACACTGGGTCAACATGACTCAGTGAGGAAGGAGACTGACCCACAACGCAGAGGAAGACGATCACCAGAACCAGGACGACCCCCCCAGTAACAGCATGCGCAGCCGCAGGAGCTTATCAGGATGTGCTATGCATACCTGGAGCTACTGGACTATAAAAACGGGAGCTTTGGCGGGGTGAAGTGCGCGCCTTTGGAGGGAGCAAGGGTCTCCCGGGCCGCCCAGCGCTGTTTTGCCTGCTTGAAAGCTTGCTCAAATAAATTCTCTTTGGAAACTTTGTAAATTTGTCACGACCGTTTATAACATAGGTCAAACATATCATCAAACAGCTTCAAGTAGTTTACATTAAATCTATTAAATTGCACTGCTGCAAATGATGAGGTTATATGTGGCCTGAAGCAATCATTTTTAAAAAAAAAAAAAAAAACCAACTCTTTCAGGTCGAGTGGAAATAGATGACTCGCTAAGCCAGGGCAAATTCACTCATGGCCTGGAGAGGAATCTTCCCTTCTGTCTGAATAAAACTGACATTTGTGTTCCACACTACAGACTCAACAAACAAAAGTTAATTCATTTAGGACAGCCATTCTTTTAATGCTTTTGGCAACATCCTTAAGCAGTGAATAGAAATTTAAATATTTATGATGTTCCAAAATCTTAGAAGAGAGTGGCAGCTGAACAATTCAGGGCATTTTAAAAATAATGCAGAGCTGGGTCTTGATCTATACTACTCAGATTGCTATACTTCCACTCATTTGCCAAATGCAATTTGCATCTTGATAATTCTTCCTTTCCAGCTAAGTGATTCATATTGTTTCTTGCTTCCTTAAATTCTTACTGCTGCAAGGATCAGTTCAATTTTATAACCGATGCTCATTTGTTATTTGTGAATTACACCAATAGCTTGCAGTATGTTTAGAAACACAAATCACCATGCACATTTTATAAGCATACATATAAAGAGACTGAGAGATAGAGAGAAAATATATTGGAAAGACAATAATGTGTCGTAACATTTACCAGTCACTTGCCAGAATCAATTTCTGATGAGATGAGTGGACTAATTTCCCCAGAGACAGTTCATACTGTATCCTTCATGGCTGCAGTCTTACTGCCCTGAGAATAAAAGCACAGCTCCTCTCCCGAGCCTGGAGACATAAAGCAACACCTCAAGCTCTAAGCTGGCCTGTAACAAGTGTTCGTGTTTGATAAACAAACACATTTAGTACTGCTGCAGCTAACTCCTGAAAAATATTTCTTAGGTAAAATGCATGAAATTTAGTGTTTCATTGCCCTTTACATTCCAGTAACATCTTCAGCTTTCATTTAAAGGTTATTCTAATTATTTTCATATTTTTCCAACAACAGGGTCATACCTAAGTCTGGGCATACAACTAAGTCATGTTGTATTACGCTGGACTCCTGGGTTTAGCCCTCTCCCCTCTCACAGGCTCCCAGTCTACAGTTACAGGGCATCAGGAAGAGTGTGTCCAGCAGGTCAAAGGAAGTGATCCTCCCCCTCTACTCTGCGTTGGTCAGGCCCCACCTGGAATACTGTGTCCAGTTCTGGGCTCCCTGGTATAAAAAAGACAGGGACCTTCTGGAGAGAGTCCAGAGAAGGGCGACAAAGTTGATTAGGGGTCTGGAACATCTCCCCTATGAGGAAAGGCTGAGTGAGCTGGGGCTGTTCAGCCTGGAGAAAAGACTTAGGGGGGACCTAATTAGTGTTTATAAATATCTTAGGCATGGGTGGCAGGGGGAATTGGCCAGCCCCTTTTCAGTGGTCTGTGGGGACAGGACAAGGGGCAATGGCTGCAAATTGGAGCACAGGAAGTTCCGCACCAGCATGCAGAAGAACTTTTTCCCAGTGAGGGTGACAGAGCCCTGGGACAGGCTGCCCAGGGAGGTGGTGGAGTCTCCTTCTCTGGAGATATTCAAGACCCATCTGTATGCCTATCTATGTAATATGAGATAGGGAGCCTGCTTTGGCAGGGGGGTTGGACCCAATGATCTCTTGAGGTCCCTTCCAACCCCTAAGATTCTGTGATCACCCTTCACTTCTTTGCATTGGGAAGAGTAAAGCTGATTCTTGCCTCCTCTTGGCCTGCTGTGAATCGACGGTTTGACAGCATAGGCTCTTTCTGCACACAGATTAGCGCAGGGAGAACTTGGTCCTGCTCAAAGCTTCCAAGCAATAACCACCATCCCAGCACATGTTTTGCCTACACACACAAGACGACAGAAAACGAAGACCCTTCACCTCTGCGTTCACAGGCTCTGCATTACCCTGCAAAACCAGCTGCAAGGTGGCAAAAGCTGCCCAGGCCCAGGAAGCCACCCACGAGGAGAGCCTCTCTTGGAAATCACTTCCAGTTCTGTGGGAATTCATCCAAATCAACCCACTTCCACACAACTTTCTGATGTATAAAATCCTGTTTGGCTCAAAATGCCTCCTTTATCTCTGTTCACGACGACACGCTTCTGTCTTAGGACAAAGCGGAGAAGGAACTGCAGTCAAGAGCTTTGAATTTGAAAGCTGCAAAGCTGAGGCAGAGCCCAAGGATCAGTAACGGCAGAAAGAATCGTTCTTGCTTATGAAACGAAAAAGCAGCAATCCCAAGGGACTGGGCACAGGGGTGACCAGAGATGCAGGTGGCTTTGTGCCCAACACCTCTACTTGCCATACACAGCCCAGCATCAGGGCAGGCTCTTCCTTCTCCAGCTAGAATGACATCAGCAAACAAGCATGCGGTCACAACACTTGGGGGACAGGTGCTGTAGCTGCAGCAACGAAACCAGGAGGGCTACAAAGTCAATGCTGGAAAAACAAAATGACAGATACTCAGCCACCTTCACAGAACCATTATGCTAAGTTCAATCAGCAATTATTTCCAGAGCCCCGGGCAAAATTTTATAGGATCCCTATACCAGAACATGTTCATTCCCCAGCTCAATTTTGGCAAAGAGCAAGCATTTCCCACCCTGTCTCCAATGACAAAACCTCCAGACAGGAACAGATCACGAGTAGCCTGGGGTTTGGAAAAAAAGGAGAATCTCCTGTATGACTGTTTATTTGTCCAAAGGACACTATCCTGGTGAAACCTTTCGTGCCAGCCTCTGCAGCAGTGCATCAGCCCATGAGGTGAGATGCACTACAAAAATACAACACTCTTGACAAACATCCTTTAAACCTGAAAAAAACAGGCAAGTGGAATGGCTGGAGATACGGATCTGGTAAGGAATGATAGAGAGGATTATTTTATCATACCTTCAATTGAAAACAACAGTGTTGCAAAAATAATTCAGGGAAAAGACCAGAACTGGTTAGGCTCATAAAGGAGAAAACTGTAATGCAAAACACTCAAAGTCATCTTGTATTTGCTTTTCTCAAGACAGACACTTGGAGAAGCTGTCAGGAAGGAAAACTTTATAAAAATTACAAAGGTTAAGGTAAATAGGGAAGAACACATGGATTACTCATTTAAATAGCTATGAAGCTTAATATACCAATTCTCTAAAAGAAGAGAGCAATGTCTTTTTGCAAGGAGCACACTGTACCTGTGTTTTTTGTCCCTAAGTAAAACAAAGGCAAATATTAAAAAAAAGTATTAGCAACACTCAAGCCAAAGTTCAGCAAACAGGGAGCTTCAGACTTTTCCAAAAATCAGAGTTGGACATCGTGTAACACAGACCCAGAATGCATTTCTTACAGAGAACAACACAGGTAGAATGAGATACTTGGTTCTGTTGGACCCTGGAGGGAAGTCTTTAACACAGGAAAAGTGAATATATAAAGAAAAGTCAGAAAATCTGAACATATCTCATCTGTTAACAGCTGCAATTAGGAACCTCCTTACACTGAGGAGAAAACCAGAACTAATTCAGGAAGTTACAGAGGTTGGGGAAATTATTATGACTGAATAAAACTGTTGAGTACATAAATTCTTACAAAAGGAGGTATTACAGTACAAAGCAATTTCTAAAAGAAAATGACAGAAGCATCATTGCCAATGACAAGCCTAAAATTACACCAGACAAAAAGCCTGAAAATAAAGACAATTTCTGTGCTTGATAAGCAGAAACAGTACCTAACTTACCCTTGCATAGTTAAATAATTTTTAAAAACAAGAAAAGACATAGTGAGGTGGAAGATTTGCTGACAATATTGAAATTAGCCAGGAAAGTGAAAACATGGGCAGATTGAAAAAAAAAAATTAGATTTATGAAAGGTAACACACATGAGAGGAGAAATCCTAGGGTCACAGGTGAAAGAACAGGATTTGATCTGACCACTTCCACGTGGGATATAATTTCAGGATTATAACTGTGTATAGTCTGCACAAAAATACACCCCCCAGGCTACCCCCAGCCCATCCAGGGGCCATCAGCCCATCAAAAGCCCACCTCCACAAATCCAGAGGAATAAAGGCACAGCAGCTGGTGGGACCCCAAACCAAGGGCTCCTGCTGAGGAACACTCCATCAGTCCTGGGACAGCATCAGCTCCAGCATCCAAGGATGGAGCCCAGCACGACGAGTTGTGCGGAGCAGCACTCTTCCTAACCTTTGCGACCAAGGAAGGTTGCTGCCTTGCTGCCTCAGGGTGCAGGACACACAACAGGATACACAGGAAGGGTGTTTTGGGATTGCATTGGGTTTAGGACCATGCAAGCATTAGCAGACTGAGCCAGAATACAGACCAAGTGGCCTGGGAGTGAGGTGGCAAGCAGGTCCCCGAGGGCCGGGTCTGGGCTTGCAAGGGCCTCTGTATGTCTATGGGCAAGAGCAAGGGTAGTGTTGGCTGTGGGACCAGGTGCTAGCAACTGGAGAGACTGGGATCCAGGGTCAGAGCAAGTGTCAGAGCCCAGATGCTGGAGTAGTCCTCGCTGTATGGATGTACACGCATATTCTCAGCCAGAGCTGCCCATGTCCGTATGAACACCCTGTCTATCCGTGTAATCTGCACTAGCCATGCACACACGGGGTACATACCCATGCCTGCTAGGGACACATTTCAGCCTCACCACTGGCTGAACCTGTCAGCATGTAGCAGCAGCCGCCTCACCTCACAGGCTGCTGGACCAGCATGATGTACTTTCCTTCAGCATAAACCACACCTTTCATAGAACCAGCAGCTGAAGGCTTAGCAGTCAAAATAAACCAGCAGGGTTATCAGGACTTGTTTAGAAAAGAAAACAAAATAGAGACAAGCTTCACACTGCCAATACACCCATTGTGGGCCTGCCCCTGAATGCTGCTGCAGTTCTGCTCCTCTCCCTGTGCACAGTAAGAGGTCAAACAGCTCCAACCTCACTGCCCGGGAACAGGCAGAAGGAGCCAGAATATAGCAGCAGCACACCCAGGACAGAAAGGGATCAGTTGGACTTTTGCAGCCCAAGAGCTAGGGATCAAATGTAGTAGTCTGTTCACAACAAACAAGCAGAAATGATTTTCACACAACTTGGTTGCAAGTCATGGGTCTCTCCCACAAGCTACTGTGGGCACTAAAAACTGACAGCCTTAAGGAAAGGCTCAACAGATTTATGGAAGGGAAATGCAGTAAGGGTTAAAAACCACACAGAGATCACCCCTGTCTCAGGAAAACATCCTGAGATACGTCCCACTGAAGACGAGAGGAGGGTTGGGGGGGGGGGGGGGGGTGTCACTACCTTGCTGTAATCTCCTCAAGCCTGTCACTTTTGACATCAAGGATATGAGGTTAGAGATGGACATCAGGTCTGACTCAGTATGAGTAATGCTTGTGTTCTGTTCTTTTTTTTTTAAAATTAAAAATAGTAATAATACAGAGGACAGGTCCACACAGTGCTGACACTTTTCTTATTCTGTCAACAGACCAATTTGAAGCTTCTTTTCTTTTCTCAGTCTGCAGATCCTTTTTTCAGCTGGATCATTTCACAGAAGGTTAAGTAAAGGAGCAACACAAACTGCTACAACCAGGAAAACCAACATCCTTTTCTGGGAAAACAGAAGTTGGCAGTAGGAGAAACAAGAAACAGGAAAACGATACCAGTTTGGATAGATCTGCTATCAACAGAACAGCAGCGTGGAGCCAAAGCACCCCCTTGCCTTGCTATGCATACATAGCTGATAAGAGCAAAGAAATGTTAAGGCACAGATGCATGGGAATCCTCCAGACCCTATTTACACAGCAGAGGGTCTGGCTCCTATAGCCAGTTAATAGTGTTAACACATATAATAGCTTGGATTTTTCCAGTAAAGGATTTGCAACCTCAGTGTCACCTACAGTCATTGCCCAAAAGCTTCTACTGGACAGGACAGAAGTTGACTCCATAAACATCTAAAGGAATACCAGCTAACTCTGACTGTGTAACTGATAAAATCACAATTCATTAATTCTACCAAAAGCCTGCCTTGCCTGAGGCTCACCTCCTGTGTGACAGAGGAGGTCCAGCTTGTACCTCCTCACACGCACACTTTGGGAAATACACCACATCATGTATCCACCTTAGACAAGGGCGATGACACAAGCTGCATCCGTTCCAAGAAAATATTTAAAACCCCCATCACACACCACAATGTCACTAGCAAAGCAGAGAAGGGAGAGATGGGATTTCATTCAACTAATCCTTAAACAATTTTCAGTTTAGGTAAAAAGCACAGTACAAACTTCAAACAATTATCTAAATTGTTGCAATTATACCGAGCCACCTCAGGCAAAGCTTTCGGAAGCAGCACAGACAATTCTCTCATACTGGAGACATCATGACAGCACTTTGTTACTGTTATTTAAAAGGACAGAGTCTAGACCAAAGACACAGAATCAGCAATTCCAAACTCAAGTTCAATGAAGTCAGACAATTCAAATGCCTGCAAGTAAATAAGCAATACTGAAAAGGGGGAGAGAAAAAACCATAAACATGCAATCATAAAACTCACTGCCAATAATGGTAGTATTTCAAAGTGCAAATCTGCAAGACAATGGCTACTGATTGACAACAGCTTTAAACGAACAGACAGCGAGTCTGGTCAAGTTATCGCTCCAGTGCATGAGAAGACAATAAGCATACATAGCAAGAGACCTTAATAAATGTAATTCATTCCCACTTCCAAAAATTAAAGGCAAAATTAAGGTATATTTAAGATATACATGAAGAGTCTTCATAAAACTTTGACTGAATTCCATTTAATTATGTTTAAAGAAAAACCCTCTGAGATACAAACCAAAGCTCACTACACTTTAGGGCCTGATGGACTACTGGGAGAAAATAATTTACACAACAGGACCATATCTTCCAGAGCTTCACAGAAATGGGATTCTTGACAAGTACAAACCTTCAGTCTACCCCTGGGACAATTAATCTTCCAAAAGTCTCCAATGAAAACACAGAGAAACAGAATTACAACACATCATTAGCAGAGACATCAAATTTGTAATTCTCCTGCAGTGACAGGACTTTCAGTAGGATCAAGGAGCACATCTGGATCTCTACGATGTCGCACCTGGTTTGGGCACTCCCTACACTATTCTCATCTAGACTTGTCATCTGAGAAGCAGGTGGAAACAACAGTACATCACCTGTAGAAGCTCAAACAAAAGACGCAAAAGGAGCAGAATTTTTCTGCAGATGGTTGCAGGCAGCAAAGTACTTACTTCATCCAAACAAAGATACTCACTGCTTTACAACTTACATAGGTGGTGGAGGGAAGTGAGAATCACAAGACCTCAAAGCAGAGCACAGGAAGCCCTGAAAATACAGCTAGCACCAAGACTTCAGCTAATAAACATCACTGAAAGCCTTGGCTCAGTGTCATTCCTTCAAGACACAGCACATTCACATCCTCCTACAATGCAAATACAGCTTACTGACACTGAATTTCCAATTGAATTCTACCTAAAACAAAAGTCACAACTGGGAAGCAAAGTGGGGGGGTTTTGCCAGTAATTTTTATATGCACATACACACGTTTTCCTGCGTGTGTGCACATGTGTCCATATAGGCAAAATCCCATTCCATTTTGTTTTGTAGTTCTGGCACAAAAACTTCCACCAGCTGTATTCTTGACAATTTACTTACTAGCAGAATTGTGGTGTTAATTAAAAATAAACAAATAACTCGAAATTAACATACACACACAAAAGGACTGAGTATCAACTAGAAGTGGGAATCTACCCACGGCATTAAAACATTTCATTTGCAGTCTCCAGCAGTAACTGTGATGATAGAAAAACCTAGGAGCTAATGAACCATTCAGACCTAACCTTCAGATTAGGTTAGTCCTCATAAATGGTAAGCAGTTGTTTTCAGAATATACAAGAATAAATCTTATCAACATGTAGCACTAGCTCATGTTTTAACACAATCTTGCTCTCAGACAAGGCTCACGATGTGGGAAGCAGAATGGCATCACTTCTTGCCGATATCACCCAAACATCCTCATTCCTAGCAAGATATATACACTGTGCCCTCAAACCACATAGAAAGTACACAACAGCAAGGCTGTGATTCACAGGGGCACAACTGAAAGCAATTCTGCATACCCAGCCAGCGTACAGATTCAAACACAAAGGAACCACCCATTAGTCAGATACGTTTCTGCCTCTCATTTCCACAAAACATTCTGCATGAACTTTTGTCACATGCTAGCAGTGGAAGCCAGTCAAAAAGAAGCATGAAGGGAAATAAACCCACCCTAACACAACTGTGTCTGAAGATTGAGGTCTGTATTTTTCCAAGTGGCATACAGATTATCTTCAACTGCTTTACGTGGAACCTACCAGAAAAGCAACTTTATCTTTCTCTTACTGCAAGGGAAAAACTACAAACAGCAGGGAAGAATTTGTCAGATATTGCTGGAGAGTGTTATATTTAATATCACGATGGAAATTACAAAAAAAGAGTATTGGCTAAAAGCATCAATCTCCTTAAAGTTATTTTTCCTGAAGGAAAAGGGAAGAATCAAAATTTGAATTTCTGAAGCAGGTCCTGGCAGAAGCACAGACTAGCAGGTGGAAACCAAGCCCAGCAGAAGCACAGGTAAGAGGAACGACAGAACCAAGCCTGCCCAAAGGAGAGACCCAAACATTAGATTCTGTTGTTTGGGTACAACAGAAATAAAATGTAATACAGCCAAGTGACTTGCTCTGTAAACTCTGTGCAGCCTCAAGTGCTGGCTGCCAGGCCGACACTGCAGTCCAGCTGCAGTCTAGAAGTGAAAACCCAAGTCTAGCTGAGTTCGCAGTTTGTCTACTCTCAAACTATCAGCAGTAAGCGAGGATGACAGCCAAAGCCAAGGCCAGCAGCCAGCCCTCATATAAAAATACCTGTCCTATGGTCTAAATTAACTGCATTCCAAGCAGCGCCTTCCCCAGGGACTGCAACAGCGCTCAGTATCAGCAGGTGGAAGAAAGCACTTAAAACACCCCGACATAATTTAAGGCAGACGAGGCTTATGATGCTTGTTATTTAAGCAAATACATGCTAAAATGCTTAAATATCATTAGGAAATTAAGTCAAGCTGCACTGAGCCCTTAACCTACTATACCTGTTAATGTAAGATGTTACTAAATGCAGTGCACATCTGATGTCAGACAGCCTGTGTTTAGCAAACTGCTCCTTTTATACATATTTGTAACTGCACTTTTCAGAAATGCTAAAACCAGCAGCATAGTCCCTTTATATTTTCATCTCAATTCATCTAATAATTCAGTCAACACTGTTTTTCAAAAATCACGTAGGAGTTGTACAGGAAGCTGGTTTTTCTTTTTGCACCTCCTCCAATTTCTGGGTGCTAGTTTTGAAGGAAATCTATTCATCAAATAACATGTTGCACAAAACAAGCAATAACCAAGAGAAACGTGCCACCTCATAGAGAGTTCAGAATCCAAACCATCATTTTAACAAGCAAGTTTTTCTGAGGAGTCTTACACACTGTGTATTTTTTCTTCCAGGAGGTCAGGCTGCCTGACCATTCAACATCAAAGTAGCACACGTACAGAGCACCCTGGAAAAGTTTTGCTTTGCAGCATTATGAAACACTTTCAAATAATAGGTAGGATGAAAAAGAGTACAGAAAAACAAAATTGATGTTTTCCTTACCCCAGGTTTCATTCAATACCAAGATGTTCTTTGTTTCAACTTCCCAGCAGACCCTTAAGTTTCTAGAAAACCTAAAGGACCATTTCCCCCCCCAAAAAAGCACTATTTGAGGCAAGTGCATCAGGTCAAAGTATACTAGCTTTGATACTAAATATTGTCAAGCACATTACTAGGGTCTATGAAACCAGCATTCTGCAAGTTCCACAAATGCTGCTGTAAAAAGAAAAGCCCTACTTGCTAACTTATTTTCTGGGAAATGACACGCCAACTCTATCTCAGCTCTCCCTCTGGGAACCAGGATTAATGCCATGAGTATTAGCTCCTCAAGTAGCAGGAGAAGACAATCCACTCTTAGCCAGAGACTAAAACTTTTCCAATTGTAACATTTATATATGTATTTATTCCAGCTGATATCAGTGCCAACGATTAAAACTGACATTGCCTTTATGTGTCTCTTTCTTTGTTGGATTTTAACTGATGAGCTGAAATTTCTCAAGTATCATGTTCATACTTCAATGACAAATTCCTTCTAATTTTAATAGAAATGTTAAGGGAAACTGAACCCTTTACATGACATTAAATTTCTTTTCAGGTAAGCTTTTCTTTTGAAAGCTTTAGATACTCCCTTTTCAGCTCAGAGACCTGAAGCCCAAGAAACAAGGCTCTGTACTACAGACTGGGTAGACATTCCACAGAGCTCAGAAGCCCTACACAGCAATGACTAATAGATCAGACAGACCTTTCACAGATATTAATTTGCAGATGCCCATTAAAGCTCTAATGGAGTTTAAAAATAGTGGCTTTGCAGAGTCCATTCATTTTGTTGATGCTTTTGGGAAACTTGTGCATGAACTCACCAGCCACATACAAATCTGTTGAGGGAACCCAAGCCTGGAATGTGCCATCCATTCCTATCAGTCTGAGACTGTATGGATAATGACAGGAAATGTCATATTCAGCAGTGGATGACAGATCAGGAGATAAAAAGGACATGGGGGAACCTGTTCTGTTCATAAAATAAACAGTGCTGTAACAAAATCCCAACATGCAGATTGGAGAAAGGTGCCCAAGAGCATTGCAGGAACAGAAACCAAGAAAACAGGGAACCAACAGGCAAACAGATTAGGTGAGAAAGAGAAAAGGAAAAAAAAAAAAAAGTAGCTAGTTAGGTACAGTGAGAAGGCAGAAAATGAAGAGATTGCACTCGTCACACTGAATGGGAGCCACAGGAAGGGGAGCTGGTATAAAACACAAACATCTAAACAGAGAGGACTGAAGGCTGCAGAAGACAGGACTCCAGAGCCTGCATGCCAGTCCTCCTGCCACCCTGCATCACAGCCTTCAATGTAACATTTCACTTGCCCCCCAAGAAATGCCTGTACCCCTGTTTCAAGCAAGTGACCCTGTCCTATCCAGTCTCCATCTCTTTTCCTGAAAACCCAAAACCAGGTACCTTCAGGGACTCCCTGTGCTCTGCCAAAGCCTGAACACAGCTGCAACTCAGGCCAAGGGAGGCAGTGAAGGAAACTTTTACATAATGCTGCCATCTGATTAAGTACAGTGGAGGAATGTCTCAGCAATGGCCACAAAAAACAGCAGATAACTAAGTTGTCAGTTCCTTAGTTTGCCACCAATGTAATGAGGATGATCAGAGTTTTACCTAGCCTCATAAAACACTGTTAAATAATTAGATAATATAGTGATGAGGGCAGCAGAATTTATCAGAAAACAAGAAATTCTGAATTTGAAGAAGAATATTTGGATGAGGGACTGGCCACCCCCTACACAGTGAAAAGAGAGAAGACATTTACTGCTCAGGGAGGAATCACTACACATCTCTGCACTGAACACCAGGGAAGGGGGGGTGGGATTTATACAGTAGCATACATCACAGACTGGCAGGAGTTAGAAGGGACCTCTGGAGATCATCTAATCCAACTCCCTGCTAAAGCAGGGTCACCTACAGCAGGCTGCAACCAGGATCGTATTCAGGCAGGATTTGATTATCTCCAGAGAAGGAGACTTCACAGCCTCTCTGGGCAGCCTGTCCCCGTGCTCTGTCACCCTCAGTGTGCATAAGTTTTGCCTCATGTTGAGATGGAACTTCCTGTGTTCCAGCTTGTCCCCGTTGCCCCTTGTCCTGTCACTGGGCACTACTGGAAAGAGTCTGACCCCATCCTGGGTCTATGTCCAGGTGGAGGCCGGTGACAAGCGGTGTCCCCCAGGGGTCTGTCTTGGGACCGGTTCTCTTTAACATCTTTATCAATGACATGGATGATGGGATTGAGTGCACCCTCAGCAAGTTTGCGGATGACACCAAGCTGAGTGGTGTGGTCGACACCCTAGAAGGAAAGGAAGCCATCCAGAGGAATCTTGACAGGCTGGAAAAATAGGCCCAGGTGAACCTTATGAGGTTCAACACTGCCAAGTGTAAGGTGTTGCACTTGGGCCAGAAGAATCCCAGACATAGATACAGACTGGGAGAAGAGCTTCTTGAGAGTAGCCCTGCTGAGAAGGACCTGGGTGTCACCGTGGATGAGAAACTTAACATGAGCCAGCAGTGGCTCTGGCAGCTCACAAGGCCAATGGGATCCTGGGCTCCATCAGAAGAGGGGTGGCCAGCAGGGACAGGGAGGTGATTGTCCCTCTCTACTCTGCCCTCGTGAGGCCCCGTCTGGAGTACTGTGTCCAGATCTGGGGCCCCCAATACAAGAAGGATGTAGAACTGTTGGAGAGGGTTCAGAGGAGCCACAAGGATGATTAGAGGGCTGGAGCACCTGCCTTACAAGGAGACACTGAGGGAGCTGGGCTTGTTCAGCCTGGAGAAGAGAAGGCTGCGGGGGGACCTCATTGCAGCCTTCCAGTACCTGAAGGGAGCATACAAACAGGAGGGGAATCAACTTTTTAAGAGGGCAGATAATGGCAGGACAAGGGGGAATGGATTAAAGCTGAAGGAGGGAAGGTTTAGATTGAATATTAGGGGGAAGTTTTTTACGGAAAGAGTGGTGAGGTCCTGGAATAGGCTGCCCAGAGAGGTGGTGGATGCCCCATCCCTGGAAGTGTTCAAGGCCAGGTTGGATGGGGCCCTGGGCAACCTTGTGTAGATCCAGGCCTGAGGTTGGTGGCCCTGTCTGTGGCAGGGGGGTTGGAGCTCTATGATCCTTGGGGTCCCTTCCAACCCTTGCCATTCTATGATTCTATGATCCTCAGGCCATGTGCCCTTTAGATATTTTTAAGTATTGATCAGATATCCCCCACATAGGCAGTAATTAAGTTCTGTTTGCAACACACGCACGCAGCATAGTCTACCTCCCTTCTCTAAGGCAAGTTCGACTTTACTCCCTTTGTGACACACTGCATTCACAATAAACTCCACACAACAGTCTGAATTCACCCCTTGTTTCTAAGTAACAGCTAAATCTAAAAATACTATTTAGAGAAGAAAAAGACCAGAGTTAACACAGGAAAGACATTTTTCTCCCAACGATATGCGATGAAGGCAGGTTCTGCCTTTGTAACAGTGGTAAGGGCAGCAGGACAGCAGCTGCAGGACATAACACAAACAGTTGTACCAGGGACACCAGAAAGAGCAATTTGTCTGTCCACTGATGAGGACATCCCATCCTCAAATCCCACACACTCCCTTCTGCTCCCTTCCCCACTGCTGACACTTTTCCACCCTATCTCACTTGAAGGTCATCTCCACAGACCTTTTAACATCCCCACAGGGCAAGCCAGTGCCACCTGTGGCCAGTTCAGAGCTATGTACATGCTGATTACTAGCCTATGCACACCAGGCATCAGCCCATCAAAAAGTTACATTATTTCAATTACTACCCCCTCTACTCTGCCCTGGTCAGGCCCCACCTGGAGTATTGTGTCCAGTTCTGGGCTCCCTGGTATAAAAAGGACAGGGATCTCCTTGAGAGAGTCCAGAGAAGGGCTACGAAGATGATTAAGGGCCTGGAACATCTCTCCTATGAGGAAAGGCTGAGAGAGCTGGGGCTGTTCAGCCTGGAGAAAAGAAGACTGAGGGGGGACCTAATCAATGTTTATAAATATCTGAAGTATGGGGTGCAGGGGGAATTGGCCAGCCCCTTTTCTTTGGTCAGTGGAGACAGGACAAGGGGCAATGGCTGCAAGTTGGAGCACAGGAAGTTCCGCACCAGCATGCAGAAGAACTTTTTCCCAGTGAGGGTGACAGAGCCCTGGGACAGGCTGCCCAGGGAGGTGGTGGAGTCTCCTGCTCTGGAGATATTCAAGACTCGTCTGGACGCCTATCTGTGCAGTATGAGTTAGGGAGCTGCTTTGGCAGGGTGTTTGGACCTGATGATCTCTCGAGGTCCCTTCCAACCCCTACAACTCTGTGATTCTCTATCAATTTGTACCCCTCTGCTCAGCCTCCAAAACATAAGAAATCTGTTGGAACTTCTCTATAAAATTCCCACCTCTCTCCCAAAGCACAGCTGAATATTGGGCTGAAGGTTTTTAAAATTTTACTTGTGGATAAGCCAAATACCAAGATTCAAACCCTTATGATGCAAGTTCAGTGTCAGCAGACACCGCTACTTGCTGGGACCTAGTCACAAAATCCTGTCCTTCCTGGCATGCCACCGACACATCTAGGAGCACTCATGAAAATACACCTTCAAGTGTACATATCCTTACAAAGCAGCAATGTATGAAACGGGTTCTGCCAAGACATTCCTACCGGTATGTTGTGGCTGTGATCTTCAGGCTCAGAGCCCTGAAAAACCATGACAAATCCAATGATGCCTTGAACACAGCTGATACCACATGATTTCTCCTGAGAACTTCTATGTATTCATCTATTTATTTCCTAGAACAAATTTTCCCATTCATGCAGTTGGTATAACAGTTTCTTTTGTGAGCAAAGCCCTTTCCCTCCAAACACTTTGGGGAAATGAATATAAAACGGATTTTTTTTTCTCCCCAAACCTGTAAGGTTTCACACGTTGCTTGTTTTATTCAGAAGTTCCAATTCTACTTTAATTACATCTTCCTGAAGCAGAGTGGAGAGTAATGCCAGGTTCCTTTGTGGGTCCTACAGGGAAATATTTACTAAAAGGGCTTTTTATCAGCTCCCGCTCATTCTGGCTGTCAAGAATTTTAATTACAATTTTGGCCTTTATCAGAAACTATTTTTTCTATTGAACAACTTTTTCTCCTTGAAAGGATAAAAAGCAAGAATACCTGGATTTATTCACGAGTTTCCTTTCTTAATATTGTTCAGTTCCTCCTCTTCTTGGAAGAGGAGGGTTGACATTACCACATTGGAGGGGGGGGGGGGGGGGAGGAGGTGAGGAGAGGGGCATAGAAGTTTGATTTGTACCAGTTGACCTCATTCTCTACGGTATCACTTCAATGCAATGAAAATCAGCCCCTCTGCAAGAACTACTTTCTCCTAAAACTCTTTCATTATTATTACTACCTGTTATTACAGTTGCTTCTTACTCACACCACAGAACTCTCTAGGTATCTGTTTCTTTGCCAGATCTTAACTGGCCTGAAATCTGTGCTAATTATTTGCCTCTGGGTGATTGTTGTTCTGACTGTTCTTGTTTCAACCAAATGGGTCAGGCAGTTGGAAGGATTTTATCATACTTTAAATAAGCAAATATACCTGGAGTCTTATTTTGCAAAATAGCTTTTTCTTTAGAACATCCTCCCATTTACATACATTAGGGTAAGGACTTCAGATTTGCATCACAAATGTGTCACAGAAAATTACTCAAATTTAGCTACAGGACAAAACCGATCACAAAACAAAGTATTTAGAGTCATTCATTAAAAAGAATTTAGCAAGCTAATTTCTCAGATTTCTAATGCATGCCCATAAGAAAATATCAGCTCTGATCCCATTAAGCATGCTGCATACAAGGACAAAACTGGACTTTTCCTGTAAGGATTACTGCCATAAGCTTTTCACTCAGGCACAGAAGGTAGGCAGCTATTAGAACACACACAATACTGCAACCACCACCAGCAGCTTGTCAGCAAACATGAAAAATATAGGAGAACAACTGCCAGACTGGTGTAAAGAAAAAAATATCAGCCAGGAATAGATGGAAGCAAAGCATGACACCACAAAGAAATCTTACAAGATTTGGTATTATGGGACTAAGGGGTCTAAAACCATTCTCTGAGCAGGGAAGGTGTTAGGCACAGAAAGCAGCCTAGAACTCGAGGAGTCCAAGACTGACTGCAAGCCAGAGAGCGAGTTCCTCAAGCAAGAAAGCTCAAGTTTAACTACTGTATTGGTATCACAGGAAATTATGAACAAGGATACCTAACATTTGGGTAAAACAACAGCTTTGATAAATTCAGAACTGGACAGCAATAAACATTTTAATGAGGCTTGGATAGCGGCTGGAAGCCAGTTGCTGACTGCCTGCCCACCTACTCGGACACCATCCTGCTGAGCATGTGGAAGTGTCTGCCTGGGGCATTTTGTAATTGTCTCAAGCATCACTCCATAGCGATTTATGGACCAGCAGTGATTCATGAACCACAGGCTGAGTAACACAAGACAAAATGACCTTTTCAGGTTGTTTGGGGTGGGGGGGGGGGTTGGCGTTTTTTCCTCTTGATTCTATGTAGATCATAGAATCACAGAATGGCAAGGGTTGGAAGGGACCCCAAGGACCATAGAGCTCCAACCCCCCTGCCACAGGCAGGGCCACCAACCTCAGGCCTGGATCTATACAAGGTTGCCCAGGGCCCCATCCAACCTGGCCTTGAACACTTCCAGGGATGGGGCATCCACCACCTCTCTGGGCAGCCTGTTCCAGCACCTCACCACTCTCTCTGTAAAAAACTTCCCCCTAATATCCAATCTAAACCTTCCCCCCTCTAGCTTTAATCCATTCCCCCTTGTCCTGCCATTATCTGCCCTTTTAAAAAGCTGATTCCCCTCCTGTTTGTATGGTCCCTTCAGGTACTGGAAGGCTGCAATGAGGTCCCCCCGCAGCCTTCTCTTCTCCAGGCTGAACAAGCCCAGCTCCCTCAGCCTCTCTTTGTAGGGCAGGTGCTCCAGCCCTCTAATCATCTTTGTGGCCCTCCTCTGAACCCTCTCCAATGCAGCAGTTCACCCATATACTCACTTACTATTGCACTGGTGGGGAAAAAAGTTGCAAGTTCTGCCCAGATAGCTACAAACATACATCTTACTCATCTGTTCTTCACTGTCAATACAGTGCAACATACATAATCACAGACTGGTTTGGGTTAGAAGGGACCTCAAAGACCATCTAGTCCCAACCCCCTGCCATGGGCATGGACACCCTCCACTAGACCAGGCTGCCCAAAGCCCCATCCAGCCTGACCTTGGACACTGCCAGGGAGGGGGCAGCCACAGTTTCTCTGGGCAGCCTGTGCCAGGGGCTCACCACCCTCACAGGGAAGAATTTCTTCCTTGTATCTAATTTAAATCTCCCATCTTTCATCTTAAGGCCACTGCCCCTTGCTCTATCAATACCTACCCTTGCAAACCATCCCTCTCCAACTCACTAAAAAGTAAAACCTGAAGAAACAAGGATAAAAGATGGCAGAAAACGGATAAGAGAAGGATTAATAAGAGTGAAAAAGAACAAAGGAGAATAGGCGAGATGGAAGAGGGGGAGTGGTTCAGAGACCCTTTGCTATTAGGAAGCAGGAAGGAAAAACCAGGCAAAAAGGCCAGGGATGACAAAATCTGAAAAGTGAAAAAAAAACTTTCTGGCATCTCAAGTAAATCAACAGCTGAAATTGTCTAGGAAGTTTTGTAGCTATTGCTGGAGATTCCTCCTGTTGCTGGGTGCAAACTACAATGATCGGTGCCCATTAAAATGCTGAAACAATGGGCTCGCTGCTCAGTACTGCCAGGCTTGCCCTTCCTGCTACAAACCAGGCCAGACAGAAAACCAGCCAAGAAGTAGAAATCAAAATATATACAAGCTACTATATTGATTTATTATTTATTTTCATAAATAATTACTCACAAAAAATGTTAAACTTTTAATACCGTGGCTGCCACAGTAATCTCAGCCTGCTGCTCCAAAGCACCATCTGAAGCAGGAACGGCGCGAGGAGCAGCTCAGCTCTGTCAGCTACTGAACACGTGTTCCTTGTAGCAGCTGGCCTCCAATTGAAGGCAAGACAGGAAAAGGGGCTTTGCAAAAGCTGCGCACAAGTTTGCTGCCACCACTCACAACACATGGAGTGATGACCACATCAGTTTACACTTTTCCTCTACAAGGCACTCCAAGGCACATCAAACCATCTATCTCACTTGCAGCGAGATGACCAGTGCAATAGCAAGCAGGCAATTCCAACTCGTTGAGCCAGAATGGTCTTTTATAGTTGGTCCCTTCTCTTCTTGCCTGAAGATAGTAAGTTAGAAGGTTCAAACATGCAACATAATCAGGAAGAAGAAAATAAATAATAAAAAAAAGAGAGATGATGAGCCTTATCAGCAGTTTAACTGACTTCAAAGAAAAATTAACAAGCAAGATTTGACATTCCTTAACTTTATGAACAGTTTTCATCAGTTCATATGAACCAGCAAGGACTAAGAATGTGCTTACACTAGAAATAAAGCCATCTTCTGAAAAAAGAAAAATACAACACTGAAGATCAGAAAAAGAGATGATTGATGAGATGAAAATGTTTAATTATCAGGCAAGAAAGATAATGAAGAGACAAGCAGACTTCTGAAAAGGCACTGTCCAACTACAGTCGTGAAGGAGAGGCACGCAACATGTAGTCTAACAGCATCAAGCCTCTGCAACAAAGAGCATGGAGAGCAGCGTCAAGGACAGATGCAGACAAGGGCCTACCCCAGTGGGTAACTTCTGCTTACCTGTTCTCAAGAAAACCAGAACATTCAAGAGATATTATCAGGTAATAACACAAAGACTTTCTTTGCACAATGCAAAATTAGACTGTGAATTTCATTTCCACTTGACGCTACTAAAACAACAGCTTAGAGGATCAAATCAGGCATTTGTAAAGATGACAAACATGCTCAATTTGTAGTAGTAAGCAATAAAACCAAATATAAACAGAAGCTTCAAATGTAATACAAATTCTCAAACTTGAGGACAACAATAAATTTCTAACCAATATCCCCAAGAGGAAGGTTACACCGCATTTCACTGCAGCAGGTTATTGCCTTGAAGCAGGAAATATCAGACCTGGTCACAGACAAAGTAGATGAGAAGAACCTCTGCCCCAGTGAACATGGAAAACACAGCATCCCTGTTTGAACATAATTTTCTTGCTCTTTGTGTTTCTGTTAAAACAAAGATCAATCAAAATTGGACAAAAAAAAAAAGATTGCAATAGGTGAAGATTGTTAAATAGGCAATGAAATGCTATGGAGCCATTCAAAAAAGACTAATAATGTATGAAGACATCAAGTTAAGAAATGGAAATAAAGAATATTAGAAAAATTAGGAGCTTAGTGAGGTTTGCTTAGGTTACTGGTAAATGTTTTTTGTCATTTTTTTCCTTTTAAGAAATACCTCATTTTAATATAACTAGGAAACGTAAAATATAAATCCCTTTTAAAAAAACTTATTAAATACTTCACCAGAAATTAAAACATTTGCAGAACAACATGAGACATAATTAAAGCAGTTTCAAACAATTTCACCTCAAGAATTTTTGCTTATTTCTAAGTTTAAATATCCTAATTTGATTATTAATGAATAAAAATTAGAAATGCTTTTTCAAAACAACTCATGTTCTGAATCTCAAATTACGCTCATACTGTCTAAACTGTATGCAAGAAGCAGCTGAAGAAACCACTAGACCTTTAAATTGTTCTTTTCTCTAATCAAATTGACATTTTGTTAGTATTTTCTTGAATAGGCAAATATTAGCTCACATTTTTGAACACCACAGCACAGTCCCCGTTTGTCATGTAACACCTGGCAATTTTTACTTTTTTCCTTCTTTTCTTTGTTTAATAAAACACATTATGAAGAAACATTACTTGATCTGGAGTTCTCATCATTGCCAATTTAATCCAGCTTCCATGGCAATGTATTTTACCTGTTTGCCTATCTGTGTTTTCCACTGAGCTTTGCCTTGAAGATACGAATCCTTCTCATAACTTCCCTACTTCATTGCAACCTTGAAATGCCACAAAAAGGATCAATTACATAAAACAGTACTCCAAACTCAGTTTTAGAAAGAAGCAGAACATGATGTTGGCAGCTGAATGCAGAACCTAGTGTTCAAAACTATTTACTTCTCTCTACTATGCCTGAGGATATTCATAGCTTAAGGAAAGCTGAAGAAAGTGAGTAGTACCCTCTCAGGTCAGACAGAAAACAAATGTTCCCCAGTACTAGGGAAACAGCTGAGGTATTTAAGTCCATTACCATTGAAGAGAGAACCACAGAAGCTCAGTAGAGCATGGGACTTGCAGAAAATTCAGTAGTAAAACCAAAAGGTGTCCAAGAATAATCTCAGCAACCATCCCCAATGCAGTCCAAATTAACAGGACATCAGTAGGAAGGGTGAAGACTCAGTTTAAGATCACTGAGTCCAACCAAAAACCTAACACTGCCAAGCCCCACTTGGTACTATGCTTCTACACATGCTTATGTACGTCAGCGTTCACGTGATAGTGTTAGCTCAGTAGATTTTCTTTACAAGTTTACACTTACACTTGGCTTTCTATGCAGCTGAGCTCATCGATTACCAGCCCCCAAACTCTGCAATGGCAGACCATAAACTTGCTCCTGGAAGACCAAATAAGCAAAAGTGCTTTTATTCTTGTCTGCCTTTTATGCAGCACCTCAGTTCAAGGAGAAAGGTGACATTTTCATTATGAAAATAATGCTTCTCTCTCCCTTGATTGGACATTTATGTTCAAAAGATGTTCCTTGAGGAACTTTTTTTTTTTCAGGGAAGCCTTCAATTAATACATTGAGATGCACCAGTAGAGCAGGAAACTAGCACACACAAATAAATATTCATATGGTTTAATGACTTATACACCGACGTTCCTTATCACTACAACACTGAAGTCTGCTTAGAGACAAACATACTATTTTCTCTTAGCAGAACTTACTTAACTCACTGGAAAGCTACAGAGCACTAGAAGAGATTCACAGTAGTACCACACTGCAGAATAGTATTGGGTTTATTCAGCTTTTACTATTCCACTTACTCCATCTGTGTCAACATAGAAATGGAGTTTCCATTTGACATTGCCTTCCTGCTTTTAAGGATGAGCAAGCAAACTTGCAATCCTTCCTATGCCTTTTGCTCACACAAGTGCAACTTTATCCCCTCAGGAAAAAGCGCCTCTTTTTCTTCCGGTCGTATTTTCTAACCAACTATTAAAGAGCAATGTTGTACAAACCCTGCACACAGGAAAGGCTACAGACCGCGCTGTTCCACCGACTGAAGAACCAGACATGAGAGGGATCAAACTGCAAAGCAGACATCTACTGTCATCTTGCACCAACCAATTTTTTCTTTTTTTTTTTTTTTAAACAAAATAATACCTACTTCACTGTAAAGAAAGAAGGCTAAGGTTTATATACCACTGGTGACGATGAAAAGCGCTAATGAACTCAAAGTTCTCTCTTCTGCTGGACAAAGAAAACATTAAGAAGTGTCTGGGAGCATTTTATGACTTTCTTTGGAAAGCACAGACAATACTACATCAGAGAGTCACAAAAAAATAGGAAGGCTGGAATATAAAAATCTAAGCAGTAAGGATTATCCAGAAGCATATGTATATTAAACTGCCTGGGAATTAAAGGTACAAAGCAGACAAATAGCACTGCTGCTATTTCTCCTCCAAGCACCTTTCCATGCCAATTCACTGCAACAGCCCCGCAGTGATTAAATCCCTCTCTCTCCACAGGTGATCCTCTCATTTCATCCACCACAGCACTCCAGTTTCCAGTAGAACGAAGCCAAAATTGCAGCTGTCCCAAATGATGACAGCACAGACAACCAACCAACATCATCCTTTTATCAAATTCAACAGAAAATTCTCATTGATTCCAGGCAAGAGGCTACTCTGTTTTATTCAGTGATAGCTTCTGCTTCTAGGGCTATTATATTTAAATGTGCAGAGGGGAAAAAAAAGCTTGTGTTTTTTAGGATCTACATGAAAGATGAATTTGACCAAAAAACCCCAACAAACTCTCAAATGTCTTGACTCTGATGAAGATTTCTCCTCCAACTATGACATGTAAACAGCATTTTTTTGTCATAATGAAACAAGCACCTCTGAAAATGCACCAGGATGGCAGACCTGTTTGGGTAAATGGTATGTGTCGCTTTTGGTGATAAAACTGCCATCTCCAAGTATATGGGGTTTTGCACATGTTTTTCAATAAGCAGAAAATGTTGCCCATTTTCCACCAAAAAATAATAATAATTTAAAAAAAAAATAAATCACAAAATCACGCTGCAGTTAAACACATTTAAATTCTCCTCCACCAAAGAAAAAGAAGAATAAGCAAAGGAATACCACCAAATAAAAATATATTTTACAGGATCTCTGGGAAAAAAAGGCTTTTGTTGAAAAGAGAGGGAAAATTTAGGATACTTAAATCCCTTTCACTGGCTTTCTCTTTCCCCCACAAAGCTGATGATAGTAGTTGCATTACAAGAATAATCTTTAATTAATGAAAGTAAACAGTTTCCTTTTAGAATTATCCTTTGATCCACTTAAGCATATAAGTTATAAGCTTCAATTTAAGCACATTGACTTCAAAGGGATTATTCATTCTCAAGTATCCATGCAGGTAAGCAGCAAAGGTTTCAGCGGCCTTGATCTTTCAGCATCAAATGAAGCAGGACTGCATGCATTACCCATACATATGGTTAGAGCCCACCAGTTTACCACGTGTCATGATCTGATCCAGAAAAACGTGTGTGTCTTTAAACACTTTGCTGATTTAGGGAAACCGTACAGGACAGTTTGCTGGCTCAAGCCTTTCCCATGCAAATTCTGCTGATAAACAGACCCCTGACCTATTATCAATTCACCACAAGTTTTTGTTTTAATCCTCAGTGTGCTATCGACTGAGGTAAAACAATTAGTATTTGATTATCAACTGGAATCTGCAGACAAATAAGATAACCTATGGGTTTGAACACCCAGATTCATTACAAAAGGCTAAAAAAATCTGTTTAAGGAATAGAGTCACAAAATGTGACTTCAGAACAGTTCCAGGCACAGACCGTTGCTCATGCCCACCATGCATTTTACTTTACTTACTCCAGCACACTACAAAAGATACAATTTTAAATATCATGAAAATGCTTAACTTTAACCTTACAAACCATTAAGTGTGTGCAACTATGATCCTGAGTATCCCAACTGTGTGGGAATAATCTACAATTCAATATAAACTCCCCAGAAGAATTACAACACATTCACATGACTGCATAAAATTCAGACTCTGCCAACTAGGGCATGCAGAAGTTTCACATACAAATATTGAATTTTCATTTTAATAATCAAAAGCAGAAGCATACAAATTACAAAAAGGCACTATATGTAATTATAACCGGCAGTTAGCACTAAGGAAACAATAAGCAACACTTGAAACAAGTCAATTAAAGGCTACTTTTCAACACTTTTCTTCAGAGTATCAGCCTCAACACCAAAGAGTTTTTCAGTTTCAGTGAACAGGCCCATCAAGCTATTTCTTCTTTTTATGATGACTTGTGTCTTTGCAGTTTAAAAAAAAAAAGAAAATTAAATACGCTTAGCTATAAAAAAAAAGGTAAAAAAAAATATTTCCAAGCCTGGTAAGATCAGAAAAAAGGAAGGAGTGATGGAAGAGTAAAGAAATGTCAAAACTAGCCTGATGTGTGTAATAGGATGGGGAAGAAAAGTATTAAGTTTTTCAGATGACCGGGAACTCCATAACTCAACTACAAGGAAGCTTTCTACATTTAAGCCACCTTCCCAAGGAGGTCATCATAAAATTCTCAGAGGTGGTGTTTTTAAAAATTACTTCAATTACTTTACAAAAACGAAACATATGTATAGGAGTATAGCTTCAGGGTCTACTTGCCTACTACCCTGATCTTTGACAACAGCAGAAAATAGAATACTGAGCCAGCAGCCGAACCTTCCTCTTTTTCTTTAGTTTGAAAAATGTGTATTTAACGACAGAGGGCAAGTCATCTGAAAATTAAGGCTCTTTAATATGGAAACTGTTTTGAAAAGCAAGAATCAGTTCACACTAAACATTTAAACAAATAGCAACAACCACGTCTAAAGTGTGTCTAAGCAGAATGATGAATTAACGCAATACATAGTATTCATTCTTTTCTCAGTTTCTAAACAAACACAGAAAAAAGAGGTATCAGAGCATGCTTGCATCAGTGGGCATGGGAAAGCAATACCTTAGGCAGAGAGAGATGGGAAATTTCAAAAGCTTTAGTTACATTCCTGAACTAAGTTACCAACTCTGAAGAGCTACATATATAAAGCTACTGAATTATCCTTATATATTACCCTGCGCCCCAGTTGAAAGCATTTAATCAACTATTTCACTTCTGACATGCAAATCCTGCAAGTTTATCTGGCTTCTGCACATTTTGCAACAGTCCTGGTAAGAAGTGAAGTTAAAAGCACTACAAATTACAAATTCAAAATACGTTTCTGTAAGAGAGGAGAAGCATTTCCTCAGTCCTGTCAAATCATAACATACACAGAACATTTTACTACATAGTTTACTTAGAGCCTACATCTTATATACTATTTGTTTGGTTTGAAAAAGTTTAGTATTACCTAATTAAAAAAAAAAACAAACAAACAAGTAATTTACAGGTGAATTCCTCACAAAACTGGAAGTTATCAAATAAATCAGGTATTTTGAAAAGGCTCAAATCTTCTCACTGTACACAAAACCATCACAGTATTACAAAACCACCAGAAAATGTAAAAATACAAAAGAATTTCATTGGCAGATACATGGGAAAGAAGCAATGTATTTTTGAGCAATTGTTTTCTCTGACTTTTCAGAGCAGACCTTGGACTAAGAAACAGCCTCAGCTAACAGCTACAAGGGCTGAGTAAATTTGCTGGCACAAGTGAATTAACCTCCAGAATCCAGCCGACTTGCATCCATTTACCGGGCAGTGAATTTCACTCCCCAGAGTATTTTCTGTGTGACTACTGCTCTACTTTCATGCCCTGCTGTTGTATAAGTAACCCCTTCCTAGCACAAAAACAAGCCAAACGCTTCACCCAAAATGCCACTGAAATTAAATTTCTGTCAGAAGTAGTAAAACAATGTGTTTATTCCACAACAGCCTCAGCCCAAACCCACGTCCCAACACTGTCCCGAGGAGCACGGGCACAAGCGAGGACAAAAGCCTGCTGATTATCAATGCTTTAAAGAGATTTTGATTACGCAGAGCATAGCAGGGAGCTTGTTGCATCTTATCTGTTGGAACGCTCCAGGCTTTGCTCAGATGACAGATATGCTTCTCAGGTGAGAGGCAGCACCTGTGAGCACCAACTCATTGCTGGACTCCAGTGAGCAGGAGCTGATAGTGACAGTGAAAGACAGCAATAGCGTGGGAAAGCTCCTCTTTCCAATTGCAGTACAAAGAACACAGAATCACAGAATCACAGAATCTTAGGGGTTGGAAGGGACCTCAAGAGATCATCGGGTCCAACCCCCCTCCCAAAGCAGGTTCCCTATCTCATATTACATAGATAGGCGTCCAGACGAGACTTGAATATCTCCAGAGCAGGAGACTCCACCACCTCCCTGGGCAGCCTATTCCACTGCTCCGTCACCCTCATCTGGTCCACAGAAATTAAAATCCAAATAGGAAAGAGAAATGCAATCCAAATAGTCCACAGGTACATTACTCCTGTTTTAGTAACAACTCTCAATGAGGCCTCTCATCAGCAAGCACAACAGCTCTGACCCACAGGCAGTCACTAACCCAAGCACTCAACACACCTTCTTTCTTCCCACCTACACAGAACATGTTTATCCCACTGACATTTTTGACCACTCTTAAAGGATTTGACGTAATGTTAGCTATTTCTATATGCAGCCCCCCCACCCCAAAAAAGTGCCAATTACTTGGTTTGTCAAAATAAAAAAACACAAAAATCATTCTCACAAATACTGTCCAGCGGTAGGAGCTAAACTGCAAACAAGCATTGGACTGTGGAAACCCTGGTCTCCATCATGGGTGACTGTAGAAAAGCTGATATCACTTCCATCTTGCTAATTGATACCCATAGATACAAAGAGCTTAAAACAGGAAGAACGATCTCAGATCTTGCTCTCAAACTCATGTTCCAGTCACCAACACTATGTTCTTCAGTTTGCTGGTTACACGTTGGTTAAATGAATTAAATGTGTTGGGTTAAATTCACACTTCACAGTGTGGGACAGAGGGCTCAGGTCTCACCCTACACTGACCTGCAGTGAAACTGCTTCAGGAAGAAAGCGCTGTGCTCAACGGTGGGGCTTGCTGAACAAAAATAGGCATTTTCTGTGGTGCCTGCCTTCCTAGGAACGACAGTGGGAGGACATGTTCTGGCAGTACTTTATATGCTCAAAATCCTGTCTGCCAATAAGGAAACATTGGTATTCAGTTACACAATATTCAATTAGCACCCCACAAAATGCTGGCATTAAAAATTCAGTCTTGTCCCACTGGTTAGAAAAAGAAAAACTATGAGTAAGCGTCGCTGACAGTTATTTTTAACTGTCATCATTATATTTCTATCTTTAACTATACTTCAGGGGAATAAAGAAATTATGTTGAGGGGGAAGAAAAAATAATAAAAAAAAAAAAGGCCTTAAGCTTCAGTGAGACAACTGTGGAAGTCCTGAAAATGTGGGATCCCAGTATGTAATGAGGATGGTAGAATTATCAAACCAATCTCTGCAGCATTCCCTGCACAGTATCAGCATCTTCTCAGTGGCGATTTTCAATGATAACAAGGAACTGAGTAATAAGCAACAAAGATTGAGAGTGTGACAGTCACGTCTGTCTTCCTCAATTCCTGTGGTAATTTTCAAAGACAGAAGACAACAAAACTCCACGTGAAACACGCATCAATATCAAAGTTGTCAGCCCCTGGTTTTTTCCTTTGTGCGTTCTCTTTAAAAACAAAAATATCAGTAAGCAACCAACACTGATTCTAACTTGAGATGCAGAATCAGTGAGAAGCAGAATTAGCACTGATGACAACTTTAAAAATAATGACATCATTGGTGTCATTCAGAAGCATAAAACCTGGCTGCCCCATACCAGAGGACATGCCAGGACAGTTTGTGTTGCCCAGCCACCCAGCACAGCCTGTGCCAGCAGGAAGAGGAAGCAAACAAAAATCAGGCATCAAGATTACTTGCATCCAACACAAATGTTACCTGTCCACCCTAAATTTTACAGGGTGTCATACTCATCTTGCCACTAAACCTCTGAGCAGATGATCACTGTGTCCCTGCCCACACAGGATGCTAACACATCTCAGTCTTTTCAGGGTGGACGATACTCCAACATTTCAATATGAACATATTCACATGGCTCAGGAAAAACATTCAAACACAGAATTTCACAGCCACAACCAGAAGACCCTGACTGACAATTGCTGAGTCAGCACATTGGGTTTTGTAAGCATGAGCTCAGACATGAATGATGTGGAGAAGGTGTACCATCAAGCCTTGCCAACTGCAGCTCCTTTAGAACAACTCAGCCCTGACAGCTCTTCATAGAGAGCCTTGAGCAGTGTCAGCTCAGGGAATTTTTAATCATACAAAAAACCCAAAAATATAGTGGGGATAAACTGGTGTGTATTGAGATTCAAGAAAAGTGGACTACATCTAAATTACTGAGGGATCTCACACTGAAGCTTCTGTGCTTCAGGTTATGCCTCTCTAAAGTTTCAGTGCACAAGAAATCAACAACTTATGTTTAGACCTTGCACCCTTCACGGCTCTCAGACAACCCCAAAAGCAACTGTGCCCATAAGGGACAAGCACTATTACAGCTTCAACTTCTACATATTGCCATTCTTTGAGGGAAGCTAGAGTGTTTGCTGCCATATCAGTAAGTCCTAGCTCACTGCTGGCAAGTCTAACTCCATTTTTGACAAAGATTAGCAAAAGCTGCTCTGCTTCTGCAAAAACCAAAAATTGTTTATTTAAAGCCAGTATCTCATATTTTTGTATTAGATGAAAACTTGATTATGACCCAGACACAGTAGACAGTCACCTCCTAGCAATTGGGGAAGAGCATATCTTCACAAAGATTCTGCAACATTTATCAAATTCTTTTAATACTGTGGGTCATAAAACATTGTTAACTTGTCTGTGCAGATCACAAGAGATCTTTTTGCTTATTCTCAGTTCTCTTTATGCTAAAAGGGCACTAGGGAGCAATTGCTGCCTTCTTTCCATTCCTCTGCTACAGCCCTCCTGGTCCCTGCTGGTTTGAAGAGAAAGAACGAACAAACCAACACAGCACCCATGTCCTTTGCGTGCTGATGAAAACCAGCTCTCAAGTGTCATCTTATCCCACCTGGCAAATGGTCTTCACCAGTGTTCAGTTTAGCAAATGGAGAAAGACCACCTGTCCAAGACAGTGTTCAGTTAAACCAAGATGCAGGGAGGCAGAAACCCTGACAAGGACAAAATACATACTGTTTGCAATTAGTGCTTTGTTATGAACAGGTCTTATTAGCAATGTTTTCAAATTTGAGATTTAGTTCTGTTTTCAGATGCTACTGGAAGACTAGAAGGCAGCTATAGTTAAACTAGCTTCTTCTGCCAGCACCAAAGACATGGTGATGTTTCCTTCCATTATTCACGACTACTTCACCTTAGAAGTAAGCAACTACAGCGTGCTTCGCACAGGACAGCTCCCCCGATTGTTCACTCATCAGGAATCTGCCCAGACTCTACCCAAATTCTAGGCAACGCCTCCACTGGGGTAGAGACAACCTTTTAAGCACCTTTGTCCTGGAGCTGGAATCCAGACGTTCTCACTGAACACCCAGTCCTGATTCTAAGCAAAGCCACTGTAAGCACACCTCTCCTTACGAAACATTTTCTGCAGTCTGGTTTGTACTCAACTTTTCAGGAGACATGTGACACAAGTGGGAGAAAAAAGAAAGACAGAAAGCCTTTGTGTGAGGCTTCCAATCACAACCTTTCCTGACATCCCAAAGGCTGCCTATCAGTCAGCTCAAGGCAAGCACTAGGTCTCCAGCTCTTACCTTCCTCAGTTTTACAGGAACCACTTAAGCTCACAGAAGAGACTCCTCTGGCCTTATTATTAGGCCAGAGCTTTTAGACAACCAACAGTTGTCCTCGTCCCTCTGTGTTGAAAATACAAGTCCGTTTTTTAACACACACCTGTAAAGGCCATGAAGCATACCCTCTGGTGAGGTGGCCCCGTTTGATCAGATGCCAATTGCTAAGCCACAGAAACACGATGAAGTTCAGTAACAAGCCTGTACCTCCCCCTTAGCTGAGAACCCAATTCTCTTCCAGTTCAGGATGAGTCAAGTTCACACAGGGATAGATGCTTGTTGTTAGAACATCCTCCATGAGAACACGCTAGTCTTGTATTCGAGGCAGGATTCACAAAATATTAGAAGATTTTTTAATCTTTGAATCACGGAATTTAAAACATTTCTTAATGTTTCCTTTAAAATTCTTCCTAAAGTTCACGTTATCTCCCTGACTGCCAAGAACTGAAAAATCACAAATACAGACTCCCCTTCTTCCTCAATATAACTGGACTATTGTGTTAAGCACAGAGGCCTGACAACTGTGGAAGGCATCAGATCTTTTTCATTTAAACAAACACCAAAAAAAAAAAATCCACCCAAAAACCAGCAAGCAAAAACCCCACCAAGACCAAAGTATACTTAGATGCATTCTTAAAATTAAACACCATGTACTTCAAGGGATCTCAAGCTGTGAACATACAAGATACACAAATACTATTTTCTGCACTCTTGTCAAACTTTACCAGGTATAAAGCTGAAACAGGAGTTCCATAAAACACCTTCATTTAACTTGACTGGAAGGGATACTGAACAAAATTAATTCCAGTAACATCTTTTTTTTCTTTCAAAAAGATGTCACCTCAAAAAGTGTTCTGGGTAGTTTATAACAAGATTTGATTTAGCATCTTAGGCAGAAAACTGGGGGGGGGGGGGGGGGGGAGGGTAATGTGCCCTGAATTTGAATGACACTGGCTTAACGCTTCAATGTCTTTGCATGTCATTTTTGAAGTGGCAGGGTTTCCTGCACCAGGTGTAGGTCACAGAGGAGCACCATTCCTGCCCTCGAAAGGAAGGGACTCCTTGCGACACATGCGGCAGCAGAAGCCAGAAGCAGGACAGCTGCTGCAGAGTGCTGCTGGGTTACAGAGCGGGCAGGACAAACCCAGTAACTGCGCTGCAGTACGCACCAAGCAAAGCAGCTACATCCACTTGAGTTTCAACATGGTTTTAGCCTCTAAAAAAGGGCAGCTCTTTAGTTGTTGAATCACATGTAATTTCCACAGCAAAGTCAACTAAAACCACCTGTTGGTCGAAACACAAGCAAATGCCAGCCCTTGGAAGACAATCTCTACAACGAAGCACTCTCATAAACACTAAACCCCACACACCTGCGCATGCTCTGATGCTCAAAAGACTAACCCTGGTTCTTCCCCTTCACTCCAACTATCAATTCTTGCCGAGGTGAGCCAAAACTGTTGATCACATCTCTGCTACTTCATTCCAGTAAGACCAGCCAATTCCATTAGCAAAATGCTGGGTTTGTTGAGCTTTTGGATAACCTCCATTTCAGCACAGGACTTGTAGGAACAACAAAGATGGGCTGAGCTAAGGACTTTAGCACAGAATGGGGGCTCTGAAGCAAGGAAGGGGCAAACAAGGATATCGATATACTAAACCAACCCTGCTCGGAGCCAACCCAGTGTGCCCACACAAAGATACCACTGTTTGCAATATCCTAACATCTCCTTATGGCGAAAGGACAAAGCTTCTTGCGTTTTTAAGCCAAGTCCTCACACCAGAGACACATTGCTGCAGCAGCACTGCCATCCGATTCCTGACCCACTGGATGATGCGAACATCAGGGGAGATACAGTAGCACTTGAAGTGCTCCCCAAAGCAACTCTGTATTGGTTCGGACAGACAGTACCCAGTGAACCTGCTATGCTGGGGTGCCTCGAGGACACAGAGGGGTTTCCACGCAGCACCAACATCCTCTCTAACAAATGCACCCAAGTCTCAAGTCCCACATCTTCAGGCCCACAACGTCTTTCTGCAGCTGAGCACAGAGAGGCCTGGACCAGCTCTACAGAGGTGCAAACGTAGGATGCAGAGCTCCTCAAAAGAGGATATAAAGGGAAGCCCATGGGTTTGAAGGGGGAAAAGCCCAGGAAAAGACTGTACAACATACTTGCGGCTCACCACAGGGAAATCTCTGCCTTCCCAAATTTCCCAGCACTTTCTTTTCCAGCTCAAAACTGCTGCTACAACTAGACTTGAAATTAAAGCTGCTCAGTAAGTTTATTACAACCACAAAGGGGTGTACAGACTGTGGATACAATAAAACGGGAATGAAAGAGAAAACCGGTGGGAAGCCACCAACAAACTGGGATTATTTAGCTACTTGCTTGTTTTCTGAAGTTTTGTTTGCTTTGTTTGGGGTTTTTTGTCCAATTTTTATGGGAGTATTCACCACCCCAAAATGACAGCACCCAATTAACTGAGCAGTTTTGTGTTGTTATACAGCAACATCACTCCTAGTCAGTCCTGCTGGTGTCCGCAGGGTCAAACAAAGACTAGCCTCTCTCACTAGAGGAAAATACCAGTTTAAGTAATCACATTACACATACATAAAATCGAAGAAAATATACACACAAAGTATTTCTTATTCTTATATTCTATATAAGGGTTATTACCCAACTAAAACATGCATTTGGGATGGATGGATAAATGGGTATTTTGCATCCTATATACAAGTGTGCTTGTATGCATGACATAAATACAATTTATGTTGCTAAATGTTTCCCATCCAGTATTACTCCATACCTACATCACAGAAAATTACTGGCTACAGGGTTAGTTTAAAATAACAGCATTGACAAAGTCTTCTGATAGCACAACATACATAAAACGTTCTGCAGAGTAACCGAACAGAAATATTTTCTAGAAACAGCAGAGGGGGATGTTAGCACAACTGGCTTTGAACCAGAATTTAACTGTGACTGTAATTGCCCTTTAACTCAATGCCACACTAAACTCTTACATTAGCTAAAGACGCATCTTCATTTCATTACTCCACCGGCCATTTCTCTGGCTAGTTTGAAAGCTTTATTTCATCTATTCTTCATACTCAAGGACTATTAAATTCAACACTGATTAACTACTTTGGCCATTTAATATTTTTCTGAGTCTAAAGCAGAAAAGTTCCAGTAACTAGAATGCTGCTAAATTGCTAGCTGAACTGGAACAATAAAACAACACCACATACTTCAGAAGGTAATCATTTACTGTAGGTGCAGAAGAGAGTTTTATTAATTTATTTAAGTAGTGGAAATAAAGAAAAGCATCGGTGATAAGACTATTAACGTATAGATCTATCCAGCTTGATAATGAGGATGAATGAGATTAAACAGGAATAAAAGAAGAACTGTTAGCAAGTCGGTATTCTAACTGCCATTAAACCCATCCGAGCAAACCCGCTGCCATTGTTTACTTGGAATAAAGACAAGCCCGCATGCTGCAGCTCATGACACAACCTTTATGCCGAATGAAAGGAAAAACAACATTCCCTGCTCCTGACGCAGCCTTCCGAAAGTTTCCTCGTCTGTAAAAGCATCTGATGCATTTTGACAAGTGTCGTCCAGCCTATTCCTGCGACTCCTCGGCCACGCGGATTCCTGACGTAAAGAAATAGGACCACGGATTTCAGTGACGACGGTATTTAGTAGGAGGAAAGACTAAAAACCTACCTTTTCACCGTGGAAATACCTGCTCCCGCTTCAGCCGCTATTTTTATGATGTCATATGCTTGGGATGAACTTCCCATTAGGGACAGGATTTACTTGTTAGAAGCACGGCCGCAGGTCTGCAAGGAACCTCCACCTCCAACGCAAGGGTACAGCACCTCTTTCACCCAGCAAACAAAACACCTCCTCTTTCCTAATGCCCCCCGAATTCCTGTCCCTGGCAGAACAGCCTTCTATCTGATGGCAACCAAAACCAAGCGCTCCGTTCCAGGACTCCATACGCCACCGCGCTGTACCGAGCTGTAAATCAAAGACCTCAGACTTTCAGGGCGTACCTGGAAGAGCACAGGGGCACAGCTGGAAGCTCCCAAGTGTAAATGGCGTGCCGGCCGAGTTATTTTCCCTTTCCCTCGCAGACCGAGGCCAGGGCAGTGACACACCTCCCGTGACCGAAGCCCTCTTTGAGGGAATCGCTAAGTTACCTCTCTATTAGAATAAGCCGGGTGTTTCTTTCGGACAGGGATCGGGAACCGACCCGCCTGCCGCCAGTACCGGCCGTTACGCCGGGGCTCAGGGTCCCGAAGCCTCCCCTGGGCCGCCGGCGGGGCAGCCCCTCCGGGCGCTGCTCGGCGCCAAGGCGCGATCGCCGCCGGCTCGCAGCGGGCGTCCGCGGCTCAGCCGTGCCGGAGCCTCCCCCCACCCCGCAGAGAGACGGGTCCAACCGCGACCCCCGCCGCCACGGGTGGAGGCCCGAGGGCAAAGTCCTCGCAGGGAAGTTTCGCGAAGTCACTTCGTAGCCCCCGAGGCCCCTCACGCCGCCCGCCCGGCTCACGCCCCCCCTCCGGCTTTAGGAGCCCGGGCAGGGGAAAACGCGGGCGGCTGCACCGCGGAGAAAAGTTAGTTGCCGCCGGCGCGGAGGCGGCGGGGCCCAGCCTGGCGTGTCCCCAGCCCGGCGCCCGGTGCCGGCCTCCGGCTGCCGCCGCCCCGCGCGCCCCCCGCTCCTGCCGCGGCGGCGGAGCAAGATGGAAGGCGCGGGGCCGCCCGCCCGTTCCCCCGCGGGGCCGCTGCCGCCGTGCCCCCGGCACGGCTCGGGGGGGAAGGAGGAAACCGGAGGAGCAGCGGCACAGCAGCCCCTGCCCCTCTCCCTCTCGCCTTCCTTCCTTCCCTCCCTCGCGGTGGCAGCCGCCCCGGTGTTCCGCGCTCACCTCGCTCCGGCTCGGCTTGCAGGCAGATGGGGATGTTCTTCTTCCAGCCCGGCATGGCTCCGCGCTCCCCGCTCAGCGCTGCTGCAGCGGAGGGGGGCGGCTCATGGCAGGGCGAGGCGGCGGAGACCCGGGCTCCGGCGAAGTCAGAGGCTCCGGCGGGCAGCGGCGGAGGGGCGGCGGCCGCGCGGTGGGAGGGAGGGAAGGAGCGAGGGAGGACGGGGGGAGGGGAGGTGGCGGAGCTCCGCCAGCTTGGGGGACGGGAGGGAGGGCGCGGGGCGGGCTCGCCCCGGTTCAGCCGGGGACAGGCAGGGGGTGGGAAGGGGAGGCGCAGAGGGGGCGCCCGGCCCTCCGCGCAGCCGGCAGGTGGGAGCGCCCGAGCCGCCGACCGCACAATGGAGGGCCCGCGGGCAGCCCCGGCCCGGCCCCGCTCAGGCACGGCGGGGCCAGGTGGGGCGGGGCGGGGCTGGGGCGGCCGCTCGGCCGCCAGGTGCGGGCCGGGCCGCGGTCGCGGAGCCGCCAGACAGGGCGCGGAGAGCCGCTCCGCACCGCGCCGTGCCCACGCCGCGGGCGGAGAGGGGGCGGAGGGGCCGCGGGCGCGGCTGTGACACGCGTGGTGGCGGCGGCTGAGGAGACGCGGCTGGAGGCGCGGAACGCGCGCCCCGGGGTCGCCGTCTGCCCACTTGATGGGAGCGGCCGAGTTTTGGCCCCTCCGGACGCCAGAAATGCTGCGGGGGGTCCGGCCTTCACGGCCGCGTGACCATCCCGCCCGGCCCTTGGCCAGCGGCGCCTGCCTCACGGGTGCGGCATTAAAACGGGAGAGTCCCCTTCCCTTTGCTCTTGCGGGGGAGGGAGGGGAGGTCCGTCCGCGCCCTGATGCGTGACAGCTAGGAAATGAAGAGTTAAAATAGGGGCAGGCACCCAAGGAGCGGCACTGACAGCCCCTTGATCAAACAACCCAGAGCCTGCGCCTCAAGGAGTCCGGGACCCGGCAGTGACAGGTCGGATTCCCGCCACTCTTGCCGCCAATTCCTCACCACCTTTTGACCACAAGAACTCCACTCTCGGCACTGAAATTACTTCTGACGCAGCCGTGTCCTGACAGGAGACTAATGCTGCAGCGATTAAATACTCCTTTTTTCAGGGGATAAAAATCCCACTCCAAGTGCTGGATTCGAATGTTACTTTAAAATAATGTCAGTAAAATAAGCAAAGGTTATTTTTTTTCTTCCAAGGCAGTTCTGGGGCTGGACTTCATCTGAGCTTCCTCCTACCCAGCAGTTCGGCGGTGATTATTTTTGTATTGTCTGTCATTTCCTTGCGTTTTAGAAATCACGTACTTTTGCGGGGTCAACCAACCTCGCGTGAACCCTTCGTGCAGATCAAGATGTGAAGGGGTTCCTGGATTTCACTGCTGCTTCCTGACACAGCACTTTCCTGCGCTGACTCTGTGCCAGCGCGTCGTGCGGAGTGTGTGTCCTGATGCTCATGAAAACCCCCTTGGTTAAATTGCCATTGACAGAGCTGCAGCTACTCGCTTTTCCTTGACTGTGCTTGGGCCATGGGCCTGCCATCCGTCACACTGCAATCCTGCATGGCAGGATCACCAAGCAGTACCTGCGTAATCCAGGGGAGGGGTAGGTGCATCCCCAATTTCTGCTGAATTAAGAGTGTACAATAAGGAATTGCTTTTGCTGCCTGCCAGAAGGCAGGTGATACCCAATCTGAAACAAAAAACGTACCAAACCAGAAACATTTTCCCACTTAGGAGTGTCAGACTGGGTTCACGTCCGGTTTGGGTTGTGTGACCACTGATACTTTTGCTTCATTTACTGGGGGTATGAAATTTGGATTTCCTGCTACTTTGAATGACAGTCTTCTGTCCTTTCTTCAAGAAGAGAAGTGCTTATGCTAATATTCTCCTTTCTTTCACAGTCCCTTTACTTAAATCATGTTGAGGGAAGTGTTTATCGGTATTTCTAAAGAAAAATGTGGGCGTACATGTGGATTTCTAACCATTATAAAATCAAAGTCTTCAGCCAGATTCTTTGCTCGCAGGGCAGAGCTTCCAGAAGATGCCTTTGGGGCATGCAGGCAGAGCAACCGTGCTGCCCGAGGCAGGTTCAGAGGAAACCCAGAGGGACGAGACTCTGCGGCTGCTCAGCCCAGCAGGCACCCACACCAGGAGCAGGTGCTGAAAGCTGTCCCAAGAGATTCTGGAAAATCCACAGCCAGGAAACGGGCTTCAAGGCAATGAAAGTGGTTTACAAGCCTTATAGCTACTTTTAAAAAATTACCTTGGCACTTACTCTCCTAACCTCTGCCATTTCTTAGAAGAAACTTGAGCTTTAAAGTGCTATGGAATGAAATAAAACTTCAGATGATGGCGTGTCATCTGTGTCCTAAATCTTACCTAGTACCTCTGATGTCCAGCTTTTACTCCTAGCTTTTCCATTAAGAATGAAAAAAATACAAACACTAAGCCCTAAGCCTTAGCGTTGTAGTTCCTATTCTCCAGATGATTTTTTGTCAGCAGTGGGGTTGTGCAAAATTGCAGGTCAGAGGAATGAAGTAGTAGATTGCCCTACTCTTCAGCACAGAACAAGCCATTTTCTAGCGGGTTTTATTTTTGGTAGTGCCAACCCCCCCCTGTGAATGTGAGTAAAAATTCCTTAGGACTGGACATGGGATTTTTTCAGGGTCCTGCAGGAATCATAAAATCCCAGCTGCTGGTTTGAATTTCCTCCAGAAATGTGTTTCAAAGTGAGGGATAAGTCCTTTTCTTTCTAAATATGGCTGGCTTCTCAGGAATGAGTACGCTACATGTTAAATACCCGACGATATTTGCCTCATTGAGTGGTGCATGTGTGCTTCCCTCTGCCTTACGCAAGGGTTTACAAATAAATCCTTTTAGGCAATGACACTTCTAGGCAATTCCCCAGTTCTGTGCCACAGGAAAAGCTTGCATGGGTGCCTGGCTCAAGTTAATTTAATTGCATCCTCTTACTCACATGAGCTGTCTCACACTGAACAACTGCTTCTGCGTAACCCAGTCCTGGTAATGGAAGGAAGTGGTCACCTGATTGAGATGTGCATTTTGTGCTGAATCTATCACACTGACAGCATATAAACTTCCTGCCAGTTCTTTTCTGTCTACAGCTTTCCCCCCCTCCCAAGAGATTTTTAAATGAATTGGATCTTGATTGTCGAGGAAGGCACCCTTTCTCCTTACAGCATGGAGGTCATCTGAAGTGTGTATGATAACATCCTGGGATTAATCAAAAGCAACAGAAGTAGAGAATTCCCAAGAAAAGCTTTTCTCCTGTGGCTACTTTAAAGAAGATACTGGGTTTTTTATCTCCTTTTCTTATATATTCCCTAGGAGAAACATGCAGATGGCGGCGGAGCTGAGGGTTCAGTTCTGGAGGACTGGAATGGTTCTCGGTAGCTGTAGTTTGGCACCAACAAATAACTCTGAGATGCCTCAGCTTAAAGGACTTTAAACTTTGGGGCTTTTTTTTCTCAGCGACCGACACCATCCGTCCTCACATACATGTTCATGGTTAAAAAGGGAGAGTATCTCCTGCAAATAAGAATCCAAAATGACCTGATAAAAAACCAGATGTTGCAACTTCTACAGGTTTCTGGCCATTCGAGGCGTGGAAACTTCCACATAATTCAGAATAGACAGAAAATGCTTGAGCCTACCCCACTGTCCTTGGTGGCTCTGCAGTATGTGCCAGTGCGGTCAGGGAGGAAGGAAGGGTAAGTTCAGATCCTTTTGGATGGACCAGCCACCAGTGTGTGCCCGAGGCTGACGTATCCCCACTGTGAGTTACATAAATGTCTACGAGTCATTAAAATGTGATGTGATTTCATTAAAAAAAGTGATACTGATCTTGCCAAAACTGAGCACCAGGCAGAGCAGAGATGCAGCCAATGCAGCATTATCTTCCCTCCACACCGCTCTGTTATTTTCTCTTCCTTTATTTTCCTTTTATTAAAAAGGTGCCTTATCTTGAAAGCTGTTTATCACAGTGCTAAACATCAGATCCGAAAGTCCACAGATGAGACACAAGGAATGTGCCAACAATTGATTTTTTTTAGATGCATTTTAGCACTTTTATTAACAAATGTTAACAAAAAATACTACGGTGTCCAGCTGCAGAGCAGTAGCCATTAGTTGTCAGCCTCACTGGGGAGTATTGTCCTTAGGACAGCGCAGGAGACACAGCCCCCTTTGCTTGCTCTGTCTGTGGCTCTGTAAGTCTCTCACATTGGCACAGTGGTGGATTTCAGCAGGAGAGAAGGACGCCTGAGCTTGCCTGTGGAAATGGGCCCTTCAGGAAGTTAAGGCTCAGATTTCCCAGTCTGCCAGTCTCAAACAAGTTTAGGAATCAGTTAAAATGCAAACACAGTAAGTTTGAGCAAGCTGGCAACAATTCCATATGTGCTTAGCATCAGAAATGTAGGTACCTAAGTGAATATGGATAAGCACTTGGGTAGATCCAGCCTTCCAAACAACCAAAAGGCAAGGTGGGAGTTTTGTGGGTTGTGTTTGTAGGTTTAGGAACCAGTGTTCTACCTGTTGCCCATGTTACAAGTCTGTGTGCCTCTGGATTCAGCTGTCTAATGCTTATCTCAGATCCTTGAACTACAGCAAACAAGCTGACAGCAGAAGATGATCTGTAGAGTCTTGGTCATGTCAGCATCCTTCTGCCAAACAGAAGTACAAACCCCGTCAGATGTGGGGCTACTTAACTTGCCTTTTCCTGTTTCTCTAACCTACCCCCTAAACAGAGACATGGTTTCCCAGTATTCTGTGGGACTCTGGACTGTTCTAGGTACCCAAGTTCAAAATTTTGGGTTTCATGTGCTGCTGAAATACAATACTCCAGTTATGCACAAAAATAAGTTTTGTAAATCAGCAAAGGGCTGCACAATTACCAATGTAATTAAAAAAGCATATTATGCAAGTATTAAATAGTCAGACTTATTGCTGCCTTTTTGTGCTGGTACTGAAGTATAAATAAAATTAAAGCATTAAATGGAGAACTGGAATTACTTAAAACTTTGTAAGAAAGAAGCTGAAACAAATACAAGGAAGAACATTCAAAAGCATCTGAAAGTACCTCATGAATTTTGATATAACTTAAGCCTCTAACCAATATATCAACATGCCAATGTGCCAAAATTACTGACAGCACTTAAAATCTGTGAATGACCTCATGTACTGACATCTACAGGCATTGCCACCTCCAGCAATGAGGGTGCAGTGTGTGCTGTCTTGTAAGCCCTGGCCTTGCCAACCTGCTTTACATTTAACCTATTCCATATGTCTATTCCAGGAAGAACGATCAATCATACAGTAGTTGAGGTTGGAAGGTACCTCTGGAGATGACCTAGTCTTACCACTCTCCCACCCTCCCTGCTCAAAGCAGGATCAAACAGAGCAGGTTGCTTAGGACTGTGCCTAGGCAGGCTCTGAGTATCTTGAAGGATGGAGACTCCATCCAGTCAACCTGAGCCAGTGTTCCACCACCCTCACAATAAAAAAGATTATTCTTACACTTAAACCAAATGTTGTGTATGTCAGTTTGTGCCCATTGCCTCTTGGCCTTTGACTGGATGCCACTGAGAAGAGTTTGAGTCTGTCCTCTCTACTCCGGCTTGGCAGGTGTTTATACATATGGATGAGATAACCCCCTGAGCTTTCTCTTCTCCAGGCTGAACAGCCCAGCTCTGTCACCCTCCAGGTGTCAGGTGCTCCAAGCCCATAATCCCCTTGGTGGCCATTTAATGGACCTGATCCAGAAGGTCCAAGTCTCTTCTGCACCGGGGAGCTCAGGACTGTACCCAGCACTCCAGGGGTGTCTCACCAGGGCTGAGCAGAGAAGGATCAGGTCCCTGGACCTGCTGGCAGTGCTCTGCCTGATCCAGCCCAGGAGGCTGTTGGCTGCATTTGCCACAAGGGCACATTGCTGCCTCATAGTCAACTTGGTCTCCAGAAGGACTCCCCACCCCTTTGCTTTCCAGCTGTTCAACCCCCAGTATAAGGCATAGTAATCCCAGGACATGGGACACTCCTCCCCACTTGCAGGATTCTGCATTTCCCTCTGCCAAACTTCATTAGATTCTTGTTTGCCTATTTCTGCAGCCTGTTGAGATCCCTTGATAGAGCACAACCATCCAGTGTATCCACCGCTCCTCTCAGTTTTCTGTCACCAGAAAGGACACCAGGGAGGTGCTCCATCGCATCATCCATATCATTAAATATGTTAAACACTCATGGTCCCAGTATCAAACACTATTGGTCACTGGCCTCCAGCTGGACTTGGTGCCACTGATCACAACCCTCTTGTACCGTCCAGCTCAGGTGCACCAACCTGCATGACACCCATCACTCAGTGCTCTGATGCGTGCCTTCTTAATTTCTGTGGCCACCATAGGCCAGGCTTTTATTTTAAAGCATGGTTCTCAGCACAGTTAAGCTCAGATTTATGGGGAGGAGATAATGCATGCAGCAGAAAAGGAATGCAGGTTTGGGAACAACCTATGGAGTTAAAAACTCAGGATCAGCCTGAGGAAAAGAATGGGCTATACAGCATGCTGGGATGAGAATGACTTAGGGAAAAGACTGAAGAAGACCAGGATCTTGAGGAACCAAATCCAGACTCTGGTAACAATCGTTCATTGTATTTATTGATGCAGGCATTGCAGGGAATGATTACTGATTTCATTGTGACCAATATGAGATTGTTATTGTCAAGGATACTGCATGGGGTGAAATGGATTTTCCTTCAGTTTTAGGGACATCAGACGTAATTCCTCTCTCTTTCTCTCTCTCTCTCTCTCTCTCTTTGGTTTCCATGGTCCAAGGTAGATTCCATAGAGGGATAAGGAAAATGAGATGCAGAGTTTTTCCTCAAAAATGTAAGAATTAACATGCAACCTGAGTGGTAAACTTCAAAAGCTGATTTTTCCTGGAGTGCTTGTTCTGCTTATTCCTGGCACACTGCCTAGGTGGGGGCACTGGGGTTTAGAGGGTGCCAGTTGTGCTTTCAGGTCTCCCGTATTCCTCCTTCAGTGGCCTGGCAGGGTTTCCTCTGGTGTCTCCAGAGGACATAGTACTAGAGATCAGCCCACATAAAATAAATTTGGCCCCTGAAATCCTCAAGGTGGATACACTTTCTTCAAGTGCCTTTCCTACATATTTCATTTTGATGCTTGTCTGTGTTGAATCCTGATAAATGTATTTACTTACTTTTTCTGGCAAGCGACCCGCAGCCATGAATACTATTAATGACACTCAGCACACTTTGGGAAGCCCATTATCGGAAAGCCAGCTGCTATTTCAGGCACATTAGTTATACCCATTATCCACACACCAGCCACACGATTGATTGTCTCACAGGCACATCCTCTCTAGCCCAGAAATAATGACTTGCCAGTACTGAACCAGTCACAGGCTTACAGCAGCTCAGGGTCACCAGCTCTACAGGACAACTGTTTCTGCTTTCTGGAGGCTTGGGGCAAGCTCGTGAAATGCATCTGCCTCCTGGGATGGAAAACCTGGAGCTAGTGTTTGTCACCTCAGGTCTCCACACTGGTATGATCCTACCCCTCCTGAATACACCTTACACCCTAGGAGCTGATCTGTGCAGGATCCAGCTTCTCACAGATCATGTCCCTGTTACAGGAGCTCTTGGCTAGCATAGAAGGCAGCTGGAAGGAACAGCAGCGAGATGAAGGGAAGGGAAACAACCAGTGTGCAGTCTTAGGAGCGAGTGCCTCAGATACAGCTAGAGCTGATTAAAGTGACACTTTGAAGGACAGAAAAGACAGGCTCGGTTTTACACAGTGATCCAGGAAACATTTCCTAAAATGGATGGAAGTTTTGAGGCACCACACGCCCTGGCATCCCTAACACCACATCTTTGTAGTGTGAGGGAGGAATAGCCCTCAAGAGCTACGAGCAGGCTCTGCACTAGGGGTGTGAAAGACTTGGTGCTCTGCCAGCAGAAGCAGATGAGCTGGAGCACGAAAGCACATGGCCATGTAGATGTACTCCAAGAGCAAGCATTACTCCAGATCTTAGAGACAAGGTTTTCACTTTCTACCTACTTTATCAAACAGTTAAAAGCTGATGCTCAGCTATGGTGCCTATCAGGAAAATGTTGGTCATACTTTGTCATTTTTTGAAATGCAGATTAAATTTAGTCTGTTAAGGAAATTCAGTATCATTAATGCAAATTTATGTGAATTATACTATTCTCTGCATCTCCTGCAATATACAGAGCATTCAGCTGATCAGAGAGAAGCTTTTCTTATGGTGTTTGAGATAATGTAATGATCTTACAGAACGTGTTTGTAACCCTTGCACCAGACAAGGAGGAAAACCTGCAATTATACTTCACGGCAGCAATGGCTGTTACAGAAATTGTTTAAAACATTCAGAGAACACTAAGATTAGAGAGATATAATAAGTATTTTATCATGAGTTTTCTACAAAGAAGGCATACTATTTAGCTTTAATTACGACTACTACCCAGTGCTAACAGCCCAGATCCAAAAGAGGATGTATGGCAAACCGTAACTTTAATGAGATAGTTAGTTAGTTAGTTACACCAACGGAGTGAAAAGAGCTTTCCCGGATCAGGCAGTCCCACAGGTTCTGTGCAAAGCAATAGTACTCACAGTGACACTTACAGATTCATACTCTGACTTTAAAATGAAAAGGGGAAGGTGTGGTATAGAATAAACCAGCACAAAATATCCCAATCTGTGTCTATTACATTTCTCCTTTGGACCGTGGTAAAGGGGAAGTTTCTTTCTAATAAGCACTATCCATTTATAAATCTCTTTGCTCTCATACTAGATACTGGTACACATCTTGCCTTAACCACCCTGCACAAAGCAGTACCACTTCAGAGCTAAAATTAGCTGGATGTTTCAACTTCATTGTAAAGTCTCCATACTGCAAAGTAGCACTGTGGGGGGAGGGGGGTGGGAGGTTCAGGGAAATAAAAGGGTAGCAAAAATACTCATTTCCTTCACAAAATGAATAATTTGCACCATTTCATACATGTGCATTGTCCTGTTCCCTTACAAATATATGCAAATGGAATGAAGATTTATAAGAACCAGTCAGTATTTGGGTAGAGTTTATTCTTTGATAAAAAACCATAAAGATATTTTGCCCATATAGGCAAAAGACTCGCACAGGCGGTTCTCTTTAGGAATGACTGACTGTCGTTTACGTGCTGCATCTGAGCACTCCAAAAAGGAGTTCCAGGGTGGAACTGAGTCTCTTCTTAGTTTAACCAAATAAGGAATCATCCAATTGCTCTTGGGCAGTACCTATTTTTGAATCTACTGCATTTTATTCCCAGCACTCTTTAAATATACTAGTAAGAATAACAGTAGTAACAATTAATTGTGGTACATTTGTTAAGGGTAGTGCTTAAGGATCTTGAATATCCTTTCTTTTAGCCCTGTCTTGGACAATAAAATGTGCAACTGTTAATGTCAAGAGTTTGTATATTTGATTATCCAAAGGAGTTTGCACCCATACAAACCAGACAGAAAAAAATAGACTGTTCATTACCCCTGTTGCTCATTTAGAATATGACTGGTTTTAGCTTACCTCTGGATTTTTAAGTACATACTGGCAAGGCCAATTTTGCTTCCCCTCTTGTGATCTTCCTGCTAAAAAGCTTACAGCACATAGAATCACAGACTGGTTTGAGGTGAGAGGGACTTCAAGGACCATCTAGTCCCAACCCCACCTGCCATGGGCAGGGCCACCCTCCACTAGCCCAGGCTGCCCAAAGCCCCATCCAGCCTGGTCTTGAACACTGCCAGGGAGGGGGCAGCCACAGCCTCTTTGGGCAGCCTGTGCCAGGGGCTCACCGCCCTCACAGTAAAGAAAGTCTTCCTAATACTGAATCTAACTCTCCCCTCCTTCAGCTTAAGGTCATTACCCCTTGTCCTATCACTACCTACCCTTGTAAACAGACCCTCCCCAGCTTTCCTACCGGCCACTTCAGGTACCTGAAAGCTGCTGTAAAGCTGTCTCCCTGGAGCCTTCTCTTCTCCAGGCTGAACAAGCCCAACTCTCTCAGACTGTCTTCACGGTAAACGTGCTCCAGTCCCCTGATGATCATGTTCCTCTTCCCTACTCATTCCAACAGCTCCATGTCCTTCTCACACTGGGGACTCCAGAGCTGAACACAGCACTCCAGGTGGAGTCTCGTAAGAGCAGGGTAGTGGGGCAGAATCACCTCCCTTGACCTGCTGGTCATGCTGCTGGTGATGCAGCCCAGGACAGGTTGGCTTTCTGGGCTGCAAGTGTGCATTGCTGGGTCATGTTGAGCTTTTCATCCACCAACATCTCCAGGTCCTTCTCCTCAAAGCTGCTCTCAATCCAACGTTGTACATCTTTGTACATGTCCTTTACACTTGCTTTTGCCTTAAACATTTAGGTCCCAACCTAGTGATTCTGTGATTCTGTAGTTGTTACTGAAAACACCTTTTTTAGCAATCAAGATACTAGTTTCCATTTGTGTTGGAAATCCAAAGCAGTTCACAAATTACTGTTATAGCTGGTTACAGTTACAAAAAGTTAAACCCAGTCAATTTTACATTTAAAAGGAATAAATTGAATATATGTATATATTTTAAAGAAAGATGGGAAAACAAATTTAGAACTAAAAGTGACTGTTACCATGACACAGTCTAAATGTTTAGGGGAAAAAAATAACCACCAACATTAAAATAGCAGCATGTTTTTGAGAAACTCATACTGTTGGGGAATTACTTGATCATCTCTCAATGGAGACTGAGTCCTGGAAGGATCCAGGCAGTCTCACTTCCCCTGGAGAAGGAGCAGGAGGAGGTTACCTGGGGCCTTAAGTGTTGGAAACCTTATTAAGGGCTGGTCCAGAAAACTGAAGAAATACAGGGTAGTGATAATCGAGTAACATACGCCTGTCAGGGAAAATGGCACCTCTGTGGCAGCCAATGCAAACGCATCACTCTGAACCTTCTCTCATATAATGTAATAAGCAGATTGATGTAAAATAATATTTTAATAAAACTCTTCTAGCTAGTAATTTTCGCTGTGATACAACTTGAGGGTAGCATGATATTATGCTACTTGGGAAAGAGCTGTTAATTTCCCAGCCTATTCATTGCTTTCTCTCCTACAAGGCTTCTGTACAAAAATACCATCAACTCTCTCAAAGCCTTTGTACAACAAAGGCTGACTAAAAAAAATTTTAAACCCCCTTTGATGCATATTTGTGACCTATAGTACAAATTACAGGCACAAAACCAGTGTGAGGGTAACGTCTCAACAACGAAGTAAAGAAGTTGAAACTGCAGAAACAAGGGGGTCTGCACTTTTGTAATGCAATAAAGTGTGTCATTAAATAAAGTCTAATAGAGGCAGCTCAGAAATTGCAGCCAAGCCTTTGTGTAGATCAACAAATTAGCTATTATAAGAAATTCAAATGCAGTTTTTCGATCTTCCCCAATGGCTTGTAATGGATATTTACACTGGATGTTTTCTGGGGGAAAATAAATACCCCAGTCCAGATTTACCAAAACAATCCTCTTTGAGGCCTCTGAAAAAAATCCCAGGTTACACTTCACCATACAAGGCTTCTAAGGGAGGAAATCTTCTTGGGCAGCCTTTCTACTAGCCACCAGTGGCTTTCTTCTTTCTTCTTACTCACTGTGCAAAGGGCCATGCCTCAAGCAGACAGGGGCCCAGCCTGGGGCATGGTGCTACCACTCCTGACCCATCTCCTGGGGCTGCCGCAGCCCATAGCTGGTAGGGTCATTGCTTTCACACCCAAGTATTAGCTAAAACTGGCCTGACAGGGTCTGTAACATCTTTCAAGACACTCTCCCAAAACATCTAAGTAGTACATGATGTTTACTTGCACAGTAGTTTGTCAGGGTGATTGCCATGGCACAAATGCAGGCAACTCAGAGTTGTGCTTGTGCTCATGTAATCCCTGCCACTGCCATGCCCTCAGCTTTAAAAAAGGAAAGTCACAGGGGCAGTGAGAAATCACAGAGTTGTAGGGGTTGAAAGGGACCTCCAGAGATCATTGGGTGCAACCCCCCTGCCAAAGGCGGCTCCCTAGCTCATATTGCACAGTTAAGATGTCCAGACAGGTCTTTAATGTCTCCAGAGAAGGAGACTCCACCACCTCCCTGGGCAGCCTGTCCCAGGGCTCTGTCACCCTCACTGTGGAAAAGTTCCTCCGCATGTTGGTGCGGAACTTCCTGTGCTCCAACTTGAGGCCATCGCCCCTTGTCTGTCCTGTCTCTGAAAAGAGGCTGAAAACAGACCACTGAAAAGAGGCTGGTCATTTCCCTTTGTCTCACAAACTTCAGACATTTATAAACATTAATGACATCCCGTCTCAGTCTTCTTTTCTCGAGGCTGAACAGCCCCAGTTCATTCAGCCTTTCGTTGTAGGGAAGATGCTCCAGGCCCTTAATCATCTTTGTGGCCCTCCGCTGGACTCTTTCCAGGAGATCCCTGTCTTTTTTGTACCCAGGAGCCCAGAACTGGATACAATACTCCAAGCCACAAGCAGAGAACCCTTTCTGCTTAAGGGTCACCTTCCTGTTCTTTCCAGCCCAGCCAGACTCTGAGATGCTTCTTCAGGATCTGAAAAGGCAAGATGTAGAGCTCCCTCACACTCCTGAGAGAAAAAAAAGATTTTAAAAAAGTAGAAATTATCAACAGTGTGAGGTAACAGTAATGCTGCTACTGTAGGAGCCAAGCACCTCCCCGTAATTGCTGGCTGTGTCTAGCCCCCACTGAACCAGGCAGGCACTGAGCACAGCAAACCTGGCCCACGTCTGTGAGGGAAGTGGCCGCCCTGCGCAGAGCAGCTAGCACCATAATACAGTGGTTTGTAGCCCAGGTTTGCTGCACCCAGGGTCAAAACCTACAGAAAAGCATGTCCTGCGCGTAACGGAATCCCTGTTGCCACTGCCACTCCCCAACAGACCTCTGCCAGTGACACTGGGACATCAATTTTCAAATATGAGCATCTCAGCCCAACTTCTGCACACCAACTACTGTGCCTAGACATTTATGGAGCATTTGTGGTCAGTGAGTAAATAATCACTGTCTGCATTTAAATATAGAAGGTTTCCAAAGGATACTGCTGCCCAGGTTTAAAAACAGAGCACACAAGCCCACTATAAATTTTTGGAGGCTTTGCTAAGCTGAAGTTCTTGGATTTGTTTTACCCTGACTGGAACAATGAATCTTTCAGGTGCTGCTGTAAAAGCACCTTGGTTGCCAGTTGCTAATTCACGCAGGAACTGTAACTGCATGGAAGGGAAAAAGGAAGCAGTCTACTGTGGTAACACACGTTCAGTGTGTAAGGGTTCAGAGTACATCTCACTCCATCTTTTTCTCTGCTACATGCATCATATTTTCTTTGTGGCAGATCACACCAGCTGTGAATTCTGGTTTTGAATGAAAGGCAGCTGGCACAAGGCACTTGCCTCTTTAGTGTCTGTGTAGTTCTGACTGCTGTCATGCCATGAACGTACTACTGGGCTCATTTCAAGGCACTTGATTTACTTCACTCACAGCAATGTCATCTGCTTTGAACGTGGTGCAGCTGGGTGGCAAGGTAGGCTTCTGCTCACCATGTCCTGCCAGCGGTGCTGCTCCTTTTGTGAAGATAGGAGTTTTGCTTTTCCTAAAGGCCACAGAGTATTTGCAGAAGGGAAGGCTTTAAGGGTCCATGGGATGAGGGAAGCCAGCAAAGACTGGCTTAGGGAGAAGTTTTTTACAGAAAGAGTGGTGAGGTGCTGGAACAGGCTGCCCAGAGAGGTGGTGGATGCCCCATCCCTGGAAGTGTTCAAGGCCAGGTTGGATGGGGCCCTGGGCAACCTTGTGTAGATCCAGGCCTGAGGTTGGTGGCCCTGCCTGTGGCAGGGGGTTGGAACTCTATGATCCTTGGGGTCCCTTCCAACCCATGCCATCCTATGATTCTATGATTCTATGACTGAGCTTGCAGTACCACCAAAACTGCAGGTCCCTGGGAGATCCAGGCCTTAGAGGTGGCCAAAGGGAAGACATCTTCTAGGGTCTAGAAGGGGTTTTATGGGATTTCATACAGCGCAGGAGGTCTCTGCTGGACTGACAGCAAGTCTGAAGGAAAAAAATCTCACATTGCAAAAATGCATTTGGCTGGAGAAACAGGGAAACTGTTTACAAATCCCTGCACCAATATTTTGTCTTAGCCAACAGCTTGCTATTTGAAAAAAGTTTATAGCAGCAGTTTCTGGTCAAAACAAATACTACATATAAAAGCTGAAAGCCATTTTTTGTGCATTTGGATGAGGGAGATCAATGTGGATTCACCTTGGACTTCTGGCCACTGTGAGGTCCTGTTATAAACAGTAAAGAAAATATACCCAAAAATCCTGCAGAAAATGCTCCAACTCTTATGGTTGGACTCAATCAGCTTAAAGGTCTTTCCAAAATTAAATCATCCTCTGATTCGATGAATACATAACAAATTAAAAATAAAATGTATACATATAACATCTTAGAAAACTGTTGTTGCTGGGATTTTAGTTCTGGATGTTTGTTTTCCATACTGTAGCACAATTTCAGACATTTTTGTTCCTATTTGCCAAACTCGCAAATCTTGTTTGGTCTCTTGAGAGAGAGAACCAAGAATGTTGTATTAAAGTTCTAAGGAATGCTGAATTATAAGCCCAAAGTGGTTACAGTTTGGTTGTGGGTAGGTATATAATGTCACTGAACATCTGGAAGCCAATAAAAATTATAATTTTCCTATGTCAGTGCACGAATATGCAGGATGTTTCTCCACAGACTGTTGAAATACCAAGAAGTACATCATCATACTGGGGAAAATAAATTTTACTCACATGCTCTACCTGAGCAGTTGAGATGCTTTTCTCTGTGCCAGAGAATTTAAGGAAAACAGAGCAAATAAAGTGCATTCACTAGGAAATGATTTTGTATTTTGCAGAATGGCAGCAAATGTGTTCTTCCTGCAATGCTGAAACAATAGGAAACATCCACTAGAAAATCTCGAAGATGAATACTGACAGTGCATTTCATGTGTTTCCAAACAAGCACATTCTCTATATGAAGCCTATTCTACAAATATAATTTAATATGAAAGATATAAAAAACTAATGCATCTCCCATAACTGGAAGCAGACATGAATTTTCCCTGTTCTTTAAAATATATTGACCTTTTCCTTAATAAACAACAGGCTGCATGGCAGGAATGCAGAGTTCAGGTGTTTCAAACCTTGTTATATTCATGTGTGAGCTTGTCCTGCAACACTTGAATATATGAAGTACTTATTTATAGAGAAAACTGAGACAATTCCACATGCAAGACAAATTTAATGTCTTTTACCAGGAAAGACAATGGCATGTGATTGAATAAGAATCACCTCTCTAGAACTGTGTAAGTTAACTTCCTTTGAAAAGTAAGTTAAAAGGGGCTAAAGAGTTAAAGTGCTAGAGGGTGTAAGTAGTACCAGTAGAGTGCTAAAGAATATTCAGCAGTGCAATATTCTAATTCTGGCCTTCCCTTCCTCTCTTCCTTCCTTCATTCTTCCATCCTTCCCGCCAAGGATGCACCTCCCTAACCCTGTCCGCCTTCAGCCTTGCTTTCCCCAGGGATCAGTGTCCTCCTTGTTGCTAAGGGCCCTTGGCTGTGTGCTGGCAAAAGATGCCTCAGGGGCTGAGAAGGGAGGAAGAGGCAGATAAGTTACCCAGCCCTGTTGCAAAAAACTCTTTGTACAGAACCACAGAAGCTTTGGGCTGGAAGTGACCTCAAAGACCATCTAGTCCCAACCCCTCTGCCATGGGCAGGGACACGCTCCACTAGACCAGGTTGCCCAAAGCCCCATCAACCTGGCCTTGAACACTGCCAGGGAGGGGGCAGCCACAGCTTCTCTGGGCAGCCTGTGCCAAGGTCTCACCATCCTCACAGGGAAGAATTTCTTCATAATACCTAATCTCAAGCTCCCCTCCTTCATCTTAAGGCCATTACTCTTTATTCTGTCACTACTTGCCCTTGTAACCAGGCCCTCTCCATCTTTCCTGTGGGTGCCCTTCAGGAACCTGAAGGCCACTATATAAGGGCTCCCTGTAGCCTTCTCTTTTCCAGGCTGAATAAGCCTAATTCTCTCAGCCTGTCTTCATGGTAAATGTGCTCCAGCCTCTGATCATCTTTGTGTTCCTCCTCTGGACTGGATCCAACAGGTCTATGCCCTTCTTATGTTGGGGGCCCCAGAGTATGTAGTACTCCAAGTGGTGTCTCATGAGAGCATAGGTGAATCACCTATGCTCAGCTTTCATGTTAAAAATCAATGCTGGTGCACTAGAGGTCCAGGTGTTGGGTCCCCACATAGTGCAGGACTCAGTGAAGGCTTTATTTAGTGTGACTGGGTGAAGGGGGTGGGAAGTGCACAGTGCTCACCATACCCAGGTGGCCTGTTCTGCTTTCTGTATCATCTGTCAGAAGAAAATTGGGCCCTCCAAACACCTCCATGTAGGCCTCTGTGCCTGTAATCCATGAGCAAAGTGATCTGCCATAAATTCCTGTACATCTAAACAGTATTAGCACTGGGACTCTGCATATCTTCTCCTTTGGAAAGAATCTGGCTAGGCTCAGTATGGCCTGGGTTTGTCAAAGCCTGGCCTCTGTTCCTTGCTGTTGTGCAGGTGTTTGCACCTATGTAAATTAAGCACAGTGTAAATTAAACACAATGTAAATGAATTACAATACTGCTGAATTGGAGTTAAGTTTGCAGGTAGAAAATTATGCAATAGAGATTATAAAGAAAACTGAGGTTGTAAAGGAAGAAAAGTATGGACTCATTTTCTTTTAAAAAAGGAAGGTTAACTGCTGTTCAATTATTCTTAAGACATATTTTTCTTTGACAAGTTCACCTCCAGACATCTTGATTGACAGTTCTTTTGTTACCCACACTGAGGCTATCTGAATGCTTTTGGATTAACAGCTCCATCAAGCATCTGACTGTTGTCTTCATTACTGATTTTAGTGCTCAGAACAGAAGAAAATATGGCTAAAAACGTTGAGATATGACAGAGTGCTTAATATATTAGCTGAATAAATGCCTCCTAAGATTCTTACATTAATACACACATGCCATAATATTTTGAAAACGGAATCTCACCTGTTTAAATTTTTTTAATGGTTTCTTTTTGTTTCCCAGTTACAATTTACGATTTCAGATGCAATGATAAGTTTGTAAGTCAGGCATGCCCTTAATTCACATGCAGTCTGTGGATCATTCTCTGAATAGCAGAGCATGAATTTGCCTCTGAGGTTGCTTATTTCGGAAGCTGTAGCACATCTGATATGGGCAACATGATTTGCCACTCCTAAGGCAGAGAATGAATGCTCAGAATATCCTGATCTCTCTTGGCTAAGAGCCACACGTTCAATTTATCAGGCATCCTTTTCACTAATGGGTTAACCCTTATAGACAGTTAATGCTCACTCTGCTTCTGCTGGAATACATTTAAGATAAAATATTTATACCACTCCATTGGAATGAGTGTTAAAAAGGCAAGATTGTTGAAAATAATGGTCTAAAAAAGGAGTAAAAATTATAACCCAACAGAGGCTAAATAAAATCCTTCTCAAAGACACAGATAGCCAAGTAGGAAAAAGATGAGGGGCTTTTTTTTATGTATCTGATATTGATAGGGCAGAAGATTTGGTATCACTGCTCAGCAACAAGCTAGAACATGTTGACAAGTAGAAAGAGACTCATCCGTGTCTGCCTGGGTTCCAAAGGCTAGGTCACAGGTAACAAAATGGATTTCATAAGAAGGAGTCACAAAAGGAATTAGGACTGAATGCAGACAGTTTGGCTCTCACTGTCTTCTTTCTGATCTCATATATTTCATATATATATATATGTGTGTGCATATAATTCAAAAGATAAAGTGACTTTTGGGTTGAGTAATTTTGCTGGTAAAAGTAATTAGAGAAACACTTGACATTTCCATATGTAATCACTGAGAGGAACAGGACAGACTCTCAGGGTATGGGGCTGTCCTCCCTTGCAAACAGGGAATGCTCAATGGTGAGTGTTATTAAAGTCTGAAGGCAGATCCCAGATACTCTGAATGACCATGTTGCAATGATCCCCCACCTTTAAAAGATGTTTGCACCATCTCCGTTACCTACTTGGGTGTGAAGTCAGACGATGGGGGTTGTACATGTGCCCAGAGCTGTTTCTTCAATGAATTTTGAGGAAGAACAGTTGTTTCTCTTCTAATGTAAAATTGGCAAAAGTCTTCAACTGGACAAAACTGACTCTTCATTGCCTGTACTCCTACCCTGGCCACCCAATGGACACCACTTCTAATGATGGGGCATCTGTAACATCTGTGGGCAGCCTGTTTCTGTGTCTCATCACCACAAGTCAGTCAATCAATAAATAATTCAGATTTTATGTGGCTGAGCTTCCCATTCAGCCTCAAGCCTGTAGAATAAATGCAACTGGAAAAGGGGGTGGTCTCACCCTGGGCAAAGCTGGACTTCACAGCTTTGCATCTGTAGAAAAGAGAAAGCCTGCTCCCACACATGGCTCATCCTTACAGGTCACAGCTCCTGCAGTTTAGGGACTTGCACCACTGCCCAGGCTCTGCTGGCAGCTTTTTTCTTCAAGAAGTCCTAAGCCCCATAATCCAGATATCCCAGTGCTATACTATGGTGCAAGTAAATAACAGGGATGGGTCACTGCTCCCAGTTTCTAGCATTTTCAATTTCTGCTATGAAGGTAAAAACATGAAAGTATTTTTTTTTTAGCAAGTAATGTCAGTGTAAAATTCAGTGCTGCACTGCTGCACAAACCACACAGTCACAGCATGCTTTGGGTTGGAAGAGACCTTGAAAGATCACCTAGCCCAGCCTCTCTGCCATGGTGTGTTGGGCTTGTGTAGCAAGGTTTGGGGGGACTACAGAGGATAGCCTGTGCTAGTAGCTTTCCCCATATCCCATAGAGCCAGTGCCAACTGGCTCCAAGAAAGAGCTGGTGCTGGCCAAGGCCAAGCCCATCAGCAATGGTGGTAGTAGCTTGAGGATAACATAGTTTAGAAGGAAAAATACTAGCAGGAGCTTTTACAGCCAGAGAGAGGAGCAAGAAGATGTGAGGGGAACAGCTCTGCAGACACCAAGGACCGTGAAGGAGGGGCAGGAGTTGCTCCAGGCGCTGAAGGAGAGATTCCTCTGCAGCCTGTGGAGAAGATCATGGTGGGGCAGGCTGTGCCCCTGAAGCCTGTAGAAGTTGATGGTGGAGCAGATATCCATCTGCAGCCCATGGAGGAACCCACATTAGAGCAGGATGATGAACCTGAAGGAGGCTATGAGCCTGTGGGAAGCTCATGCCTGAGCAGGAGTGTGGCAGGACCTGTGGCCCCATGGACAGCGAAGCCCAGGCTGGAGCAGGTTTGCTGGCAGGACTTGTGACCCTGTGGGGGACCCAGACTGGAGCTGTCTGGTCCTGAAGGTCTGTACCCCATGGAAGCCATGCTAGGATAGCTGGTGAAGAACTGAAGTCCCATGGGAAGAACTCACAATGGAGAAGTTCATGTAGGACTGTCTCCTGTGAGAGGGACCCCACTCCACCCTGGAGCTGGAGAAGAGTGTGAGGTGTCCTCCCCCTGAGAAGGAAGGAGTGGCAGAAACACTGTGATGAGCTGACTGAAAGCACCATTCCCCACGTTCCTGTGCTGCTCAGAGAGTTGAGGGAGAGAAATCAGGAGTGAAGTTGAGCCCAGGAGGAAGGGAGGTGTTTTAGGATTTGTTTTTATTTCTCATTGCTCTATTCTATTTGGCTTGGTAATAAATTACTGATGGTTTTATAAGTTGAGTCTGTTTTGCCCCTGACAGTAACTGGTGATGATCGCTCCCTGTGCTTAGCTCAACCCACAAGCCCTTTGTTACACTTTCTCTCCCCTGTCCATCCGAGGCGGGGAGTGACAGAGTAGGTTTGGCGGGCACCTGGCCTCCAGCCTGAGTCAACCCCCCTGCCAGAGGCAGGGACACCCTCCACCAGACCAGGCTGCCCAAAGCCCCATCCCGCCTGGCCTTGAACACTGCCAGGGAGGGGGCAGCCACAGCTTCTCTGAGCAGCCTGTGCCAGGGCCTCACCACCACAAAACCGGGTCACAACAGATAATTTAGGCTTAATGTGCCTCACAGTGTTAACAGTTTCCGAATCAGAGCGTTTTCCCCCTTGAGTTCTTGTTAGTCCAAAAGAGAGAAGCCAGTAAAAGATCTCCTGCTTGGCACAGCATTATGGGGCAACACAGGAAAGAGACACATGGGAGAAAAAGTCAAAACAAGGATGACCTAGCAGATGGGTAGACAGACAAAACAGTGACAGTGGCTCAGGCAACATCCACTCTTTCATAACGCAAACAAACATCATCAAAACAAAAGCATTAACCTAAACAGGAGCCATATGTTACCTGACACTCCTTTGTCTCTTTCAAAAACAGAAACCTGAAGGGATAAGCAAGAGCAGGGGGTTCTGGGCATTCTTGTGAGTGCTGGATCTCTTTTGGATGTTCCTCTCATCTAACTGGAGAGGTAAGAACTGAACAGTGGGAGAGAGAATAGTGGAAAAGTGGTAGTGGGTTTAATATAAGGTAAAATAATGAAGTTGATAGCAACTGGTGTGTGTCAGCCTCAAGCTGTGATCTAATCAGCTATCTCGATTTAGGCAGGATTGGGCTGCATTGGTACTTAAGGGGGAAATCCCATGTGCTATTGGAAACTCAGCTGATGATTCAATAGGTGTAGATCTCTTCTGACTCAGGGAAAGACACCAAAGCAAAGGTTTAGGTGACACTTGTATATACTTACTACAAATTAGCATAATCGTGTCTTAATTTCAAGAAGATATTTACATGCTTAGTGCCTTCTACACTGCTGCAGTTCCATAGGAATACGGTATTTTTTCACACCTCATCTTTAACTTTCTACAGCATTTCTGAGATGTTAAATAGGAGCTGTATTTTATATCAGAAGTGGATTCTGACATAAATGCCATGAACTTTGCATACGTAACACACTTAAATAGTGCTTTTTAAACTTGTCAGAGGTCCTGTGAGACAGCAGCAAGGTTTTACCCAGAGCGTATGCAATCAGGATAAAAATCTCCTAAGCAGACACTGAACAGCTGGGCCATGCATCGATAAATCACATGTAAAATCTGTATTATCTTGGCTGGCAAATGAGCTGCATGGGAATGAGATTCACCCTCAGATTGTAATGTCCATTGGGAGCCAATTCAATAAAGTTTTTATGTTAATATATAATTTTAAAACTGTTAGAACAATATGAATGGCCAGTTAGTGAAGTAAGTATAATTAGAGACACCCAGACATGATGGGAGAACGTTTTGTGGGAGCATAGACAGAAAGTCTTGGGTCTCCTGTTAAGCATAATGCGTTGCTACACTGGAGAAGAGGTAATAATTCATTTTACATACTGGAGATAATGTGCTGGAGGGGGAATAAATGGACCACATCAGTTAAGTCTGCTAAACAGTGTAGGGGATTTTAAAACCCACATGTCTTTGCTGAGAGATAAAGCCCTCCTGGACACAGCGCTACATTAGTTAACAATAGAAGAAATCTGGATGTAGCAAAGAAATTTCATTTAAAACACTAGTGAAATTTATTGCATGGTTAGAAGTGAATGTGATTTCATCACTCTTGTGTCTCCAGACATTAGAGTGGCGGCACACATCTGTGTCTAAGAACGACTTAACCAGAGAATATGTTAAAGTTTGTACAATTTGGCGCTCGAGCAATGAAGTCTGTCTTGGATATATGTATTATTAAACAGAGTCTGACGCGGATCGGCTAAGGAAAAGAGGGATGGCTCGCATTAGAAATGCCTCTATCAGTTTGTGCTTAGACATGAAGGCGGTGTAATGAAGCACCTCAGCTGGAGCCACCCTGAGCCAGCAGATCCCTAAGCCAAAGCCCAGCACTAGGCAGGCGGCAGCAGTTTATGGCTCAGGGCAGTTCAGATGCGTTTGCAGAGCATCTTAGCTCTGGGCAGTGCCGTGCCAATGCAGCTACACATTTCCAGATCTGAACAGCTTCTGCACGTTCCCACAGAACAGACTCTTGTATTACTTCATCAGGTTAACTCCAGCAAAGCCAGTCTGACGTCTATGAGTTATGGTGTCAGTGTAGCCAGAAATCTTAGTATTGTCACAGGATGAGCCTTGCTACTACCTCTTACCAACTTCTCTATCGGTGAGTTGTGTGAAAGAGAAATATATACTGTCAAATGTTATCCAAGGTATTCAACAGGTGCTTTCCAATGCTTTTCAATTTATGATACCCACTTTTAAATAAATTGGGAGACAGAGTTTGTTTCTACATTTAGGGTTTTCCTAATCATCAGACAAGTTAGGCAGTGGTGTGCCTGCCATCTTGACAGCATTCACTGAAGAACAGTGGTCCAGTCTTTGGATCCTGTAATCTGTTTTTGATGAAGGGTCTGAGGAGTGATATGGAAAAAATACCCCAACAGCCAAAAGTAGCTAATCAGTCCCACCAAATACTTAAGACCAACTTGCCCTAGGGATGGCTCTAACTTGCACTAGCCAGTGCCCTGGCTGTGTAGATTTGCCCATGTCCTACATACGCTCAGCTGTCTCAAGGCCTGATTGTATTCCAGTGCAATGGCTGTGTGCTCAGTGTGCTCTAAATCTACATGTTTCAGAACCAAACTCCTTGACTGCATATTTCTAGTCGTGTTATTGAATGCAGTGTCTTATTCGGACAGCTATTCTGGAAGTTCTCCAGAAACCAGTGGTGGAAGCCTGGTGTGGTACAAATAGGGGCCAAATGATGTGTCTCATGGAGAAATTCAACTCCAGATTATGAAACCTAAATATAAGTGTCCACGAGTAAACCATATGTCTAAGATCATACATTCATAGAGTCAGAGAGAGGCGAGAGGGAAATTCAGCTCCTCTCAAAGCAGAGGGCAAGGAAGCCGCTACACACAGAGGGTTGGTGCAATTTGAGATGCACTAGCACATCCCTCCTGACCTTCCACTGCTGCTTTGGGAGGACACAGGTGGCCTGTCAGTCCTGCTTCCTTTCCACCATCATGGTGTGGAAGCCTCAGTTTCACTTCAGGTGGGCAGCTCAAGCCTCCCCGCACAGGCCAGCTATAATGCTTTCGGGGATCTTGTGCTATGTCTCCACTGCCTATAACAAGCACTTCAAACCCACATGTCAAGATCCATGTATAGACACACACACTGAGGCTTCTTAGTTCTGAGGTGAATAATATCCTCAGTGGTTTCCACACAAAAGGGATTCAGTGCACAAATCCTGAATCACTTATTTATGAAACCCTTAAAGCCCCCTGGTACAGGAAAGGTGCTTGGCCTTTCTGAACTGAATGGATGTGGCAACTCTTTCCCCGACAGATAACTGCAGGGGGTAGCTGCTAAGTTGTTTTAAATCCAGAAGACATTGGCAAATAAACACTTATTTTTGTTTCTCTCTCTTCAGCCAGAAGATGTAGTGGAACCAGGGCCTTAAAATAGAGTTGGAGTTGGAAATGTTTTGGGGCAGCTGGAGAAACTGTCGGTGATGTGATGGTTGTACATGCAAATGCCTCAGAGCTGAAATTCCTATGAACTAAAGGCTACAATAAGTGAAAGAGATTCACAGAAAGTACAGGCATTGTCAGCATGCTTCTTCCTCTTCCCCATCCTTTGAAGCCAGCCAATATCGTGGAAGGCAGCCAGAGCAGAAAAGGAAGCACTCTGTATTTATAAGCCTAACAAGCAAGCATAAGACTTTGGAACTAATTTAAGAGTGAGATGGGAAAAAAATGTGCCAAACCCAGTTCTCAACCACTTCAGAGCATCTGAAAGAAAAACTGGAAGATTCATCTGACTGCTTGGTGTGTAAATAAAGATATCAACAAAACGCAGAGCTTCACAGGCATGTGGATATCATGCCCATTATCATCCTTTTCTCTTATTACTGGAAAACAGGTATTTTATCCAGATAATATATCCACAGGCAATATTGCTTTTTCTCACATCAGTCTCGGAGTAGATAAGAGGGTTCCTTTCCATCTGGTACACAGAATTCCACAAAGGTCTAAAGATGATAAGAGTGGATTTTTTTTTTTCCCTTTCCAGTAGTAAAGTCCATAATATAAAATACCCATCTTGTGTTGAGTGGGGTGAGGTTTTGCTGGAACATTATCATGCCAGAAGCCTGGATGTAAGAAGGGAATTTTTTTGATTCATCCTGAAGGCAGAATAATAACTTTTGCATTCATGCAGTAGTACATTTCCTTTAACTAAATGCTGCCATTTCATGACTTTCTTTAAATTAAAAGGAATTTCTTAATAAAGATGAATATGAGAAAACTGGACAACTTGGTAAACAAAACCAAATATACGTGAGATTGGCAGGGGTATTGATTTTGGTAATTTCAGAGATGCCATGCAGAAAAGCTATGGGCAACAATTCCAACTTTGATAGATTTAACAGCACATAACAGTCATTTAGATTAGAAGCCACAGAGGGTGAGGATGCAGCACCTACTAAGGAAGAAATTTGAGTACTTTTATTTATCCAGAAATTCAGACTTCATAAACATCTTTGATTTTCTGAAGTAGATGATACCTGCAGGAAAAAAGCAAGCTGTTTTTTTGATAATACCACATTTTTAGAAGGCAGAAGTGGAAATGGCAGAAGGTCATGACATCTAATTAAACTTTATTAGGATAAAGCCAATGGATTGAATGCTATAATTTGGTTTTATTTATTTATTTTCAGTAAGAATATTTAAAATGAATTACTATGTCTTTTGCCATTAAGCAAGTCTCTTTATCTTTACAACAGCAAAACAACACACTTATTTTTCAGTTGTTACAATTAATTAAAATGCTCCAGGAAGTTGCATTTTTTTGTTTAGAAAAGGACAATATTTTTGTTTTCAGAAGGGGCTTGGCTGCACAATGAACCACAGGATTGCTGATATTTTGTAATAAAATGTGAAAAGTTAAGCAAATAGTGGGTGCTCTCTGGGCTTCTTGGCCATTTGTAAACTTTCTGAAGAAGGAAAAGAATAATGTGTAAACTAGGCAAGTGTGATTAAAAATAGTCTCCAAAAATCATGGCATGCAGTATATTTAATGGATTTAAGGCACAGTTTCAATAGCACTTTCAGTAAGTGATGGAACCTTCTATATTAAGGGAGAATAATGGTGTATTATGTTGGAAGCCATTTTTCATTTGATTACCCTCCAGTTCTGATGAGTTGAAGGGAAATCTGAAATTGTCTCACGTCCTTACTATTAAGAGACCAGCTATAATCTTCTCCAAGGATATATTTTATATTTAGCTCCCTTGGACTTTTTTCTTTTTCTTTGCCTTTGCCTTCATGTTCCCCCAAAAGTAATTTTCCTATTGTCTTCTTCCTAACGAGAAATGAATTGGTCCAGATGAAACAAAATTAATTTTAAAAGGAAAAAGTAAAAATGTGATTCTCAGGGTTGATCAGTTCTACTGCACGTTTCTATTATTAGGTCAGAGTGTTTCACTTGTTAGTCATTTGTAGGCAATCTCAGGCAAAATCATTTCATTTCACAGTGAAGCACACTGACTTAGTGGGCTGCTGGTATTAAAACGCATCGGGGTCAACTCAGAGCTCCTGTGCACTTCACACAGCTATTTACACAACACCACAGTGAGTATAAATGCTGTCATTCTGATATGCAGTTATTTTTCATGGATATTAATAGCTGATAAAAATCAAGCTTCAGAGCTTAAACTACCTAGCAAAATGGAAGCCTAGAGATGCTGATCTTTTCCTTGGTTATCTTGGGGTGAGAAAATACAGTATTCAGCTTCCATTATGATCGATCCACCATGGAAAATCTGAGTCAAAATTCACCTTATCAACTAAATGATCAGATAGCAAATTGAGCCAACAGCTTGATCAGTCGTTCTGCAAGCTTAAGAGACTATTTGAGAATAAGCTTTGTGTGTTGCATCTCTAAGTAAGTAGTGTATAAACTAGGACCCTAGAGGAAAGAGTTCTTCAAGATCCCTGGGAGAGCTACCTTCAGAGATAAGCACATCCAGATACCAAACGACAAACAGGAACAGAGGGTAAAAAAAAGAAGTAGGAAATCTGTTCAAGGAGAAACAATTAGAATAAAGTACTCCTGCAATCACCTTTAAAAGGTGACAGGAACCCTTTTATGTTTCTCTGAGATTATAATCTCATAGAGCAAAAAAAAAAGAAGGGGGCTCCTACAACCAGTTCATAGTTTCAGTAGGTAAAAACCTCACAGGAATTAATGAAACATCCTTTGTCAAACTGTGGTCTTTATTTTTCTGTACCTTTGTGTTCTGAAAAAAGATGGCTAACCTAGAGCACAGGTAGTGGCATATGAAGATCCTTCACCTTGAATTCTCCCTGCTTCCAGCACCAGCCACTAGTAGCCAAAGACCCCCTAAAGACCCTCTTGTGACCTATCTGTGATCATTTGGGTGGTCTCAGCCCAGTGTCAATGCAAAAACTGCTAGTAGCGCATGTTTCATGCAAGCCACAAACACCAGCAGCAGTTTTGGCTGTGAAGCCAGGAATTTGCCACAGTATGACATTTTCTGCCCACTTCCAGATTAGTTTTGAGACAAGGCAGCATATGGAAGCTTACTTGGTTGCAGCAGCCTCTGCCTGCTCTGTGAATCCCTGCCAACTGACTGGGATTGCATGTCTATCACTAGCTCTAAAATTCACATAACACCAAATGTATATTGTGCATTTCGCCTACTCCAGAGCTGGAGCCTCCAACTTTGAGAACACATATCAGACTTCCTTTTCCCTGTAAACAGCCATTTTTTTCCTACATAGCCTTCAAATGCCACGACTACATCTCACTGTTGCATTTCATTAAGACACCATCTTTGATGCATTGCTAATGTACTGGTTCAATGAAATATTAAGATGAAATGACCTCGTGTTGGCTAGCAAAAGCCAGGCAGAGTGCAGAAGAAGAAACTGAAAGCGCTCAGAGTACTTGCAGCAGCTCCTTCTGGAGATGTGAGGCACCAGTTAAATATCTCAAAATAAAAGACTCTGTTCAACCTCAGTTATCATGACACAACCCCTGACGACACAGTTTAAAGCAAGGACAAATATCAAAGAAGTGACAAAATGAGCATCTCTGAAAAGAAAGATGTAGTCTTAGTCTTTTATATTGCCTTAGATGAAATAATTTGAGCTCTCTAGCCTGTATGTCCTTTTTTATTAATTCACATGTCATTCTGAATCTCCCCTCATTGCTTTTCAGAAATAACCTTAATGATGAGCAACAGGAGTCCTCTGTACTTGTTGCCAGTTTTATTACCTGTCCTATAGGATTGCCTAGAGACTCTGCATAAGATCCACTGTGGTTAAAAGTGCTGTATACAAAAGCAGTAAAGTATAATTCCAACGGCAAATATCTGCAATCAGGAATAGACATGGGTGGCACAAAAGAAATAGCCTCGTTAGCTCCATTCAATTGTGCTAGTATTTCCAACTACACATAGTGTTTTTTTCTGTATTAATTTCAGTGTAATAAAGAAGAAAAATTATAATAAAGTATTGCATTCCTTCACTGTTCCTTGTGCGTTGCCTTTTCACTCCAGGTATTCACTTATCTCGGACTCAGGAAGAAATACTTCTTCAGGCCAGGTTTAGAGATAATGATTGCATGTTAAGTGCAATCATTAGAAAAAGAGAGATGCCATTATGTGCATAAAGGCCTTCCTGAACTGGAACCATTTGAGTCTGACTGGCAGGATTGCTGAATACAGGAATACTGCTTATGGTCTGTTGTGTAAAGGAAAGATTTACAGAGACCGGAGACTAGCCAGAAGCTGTGATTCCTGACAGCACACTGCAGAGGGGTGAGTGTCCTCGTACGTACAGACTTCTGACAGCGTGGACATTTTTCTGGCTTTGGAGAGAGAAAAGGCCATGTAATTAATAGAGAAAAATATAGCAAGGCTTAATCAGCCAGCACTACTGCAATGCTTCAGATTTCGTGGCTGACACGGCAAGTTTCCTCCTCCGCATCCTCAGGCTCGAGTGCCCTCTGGTAGTATACTGACCTGGCAGGAGCTGCTGTTCTGACATGTTGCTAAACTACCACTGTCCTAATTTCTTATAAAAGTAGAATAAAAAAGGAAAATATCCTACACTATGGTTTCTCAAGAAAAACTCTTTGAGGGGAAGGGAGGAGAGGCAGGACTGCAGCAGTTGGCAGGCGCAATCCAGTGCTCCTCTCATCTCGCCCATCTGCACCAGGCGCTGCCATGATCCCAGTTTGAAAGGATAAATAAGCAGTGGTCTCTGCCTTCTGCAAACATGACAGAAAACTTCTGGGTAGCTAAAGCTGTATGTACTTGAGAAAGGTATTTCGTACAGGATCTGAGCTTTAAAGCAGTTGGAATATCTATGTTAAATCTCGGCACAGGATTTTTTCTCTCTGGCCTGCAGGCGTTTCTAATAGCGGAACATCACTTTCCTGCCAAGACAAATTCTACCTCTTGCTTGTATTTTCCCATGCCACTTCCTGTGCCAATCAGCCTTTCAATTCTCCTGCAAATCCTGCTAGCAACACACTTCTTCAGCTTCCCTTTTTGTCACTGATTTCTTCTCTAACACTGTATCCTACCGTATGTAGAATGCAACCTTCAACTTCAATGTTAGCCCTGGTTTCCTGTTGCTAAAGATGGTACATGCTGCTAAGAAATGGGTGCTGCTAAATAACAAGAGAGAAACATTTCCCCAAAGGATTTATGGGTTTGTGCACTGATATCATGCAGCTCATCATGTGGATGAGCCAACAGAGTATTCCTTTACACATTAAACTTATATTATTTCCTTTTTCTTATTATTTCAAAAGGAATAAGTACAGTGGAGGTTCAAATGCACATTTGGCCCGGGTAATTTACGGGAGGAGAGAGGCAACTCTAGCCATAAAGGATTCCAAGTGAAGGATCTGGTTGTGGCCCCTTTAATTCTGTGACCATAAACCCTTCTTGCAATCAGCTAAGAGGCTTCAGTGAAGAGCAGCTCACAGATATTTTTCCACCAGGACTGAGTACACCACCAGTATCATGTTTCAATAGAACAGCTGGTGCTTAAAAGGATGGTAATTACAATTTTATTCAAAAAATCAGAACTGGTGGAGCTAAGGAGATCATTGATTCAGATGGATGACCTTGAAAGCCAGATTGCAATGAACTTGCTGAACTTTGGAAAGAAAGTAAAAAAAAATTAAAATAAAAATAGATCTCTCTACAACATTTCTGGTACTTTCTGGTAACAAGCTACAATCTTCAATTTCCCCCCAAATACTGTCATTATGAAAATTGACTGAAAAAAAATTTCTGAAAAGCCTCATTATTTTACTATTCCTTCCAAGGGTGTGGATGACGTTCTAAAAACTGTGCTTCCCTGTAATTAAAAGCTCTGCAAAATTTTAGGTTTGAAACAGTGGTTGATGCTGATGGCATAATTTATAGAAATAAGAACACAAAAAAAGCTGTAATGGATTGGGAGATGGCAGCCAGTCCATCTAGCCCAGTTACCCATCTCTGCAGTGGCCATAAGCTGCTGCCCAAGGAAGAATATGAGATTATAGCAAAAGTACAGTAATATTTCTTCTTAACATTTCCCAGCCCCAAGTGTTTTGAGTTCAGTCAGATTCCGTGCATTTAGTAAACATCAGCACATTTCCCTTTGGTGATCCTGTCCATCTTTGGAAAACTACATTAAGCTACAGTGTCTGCAGCAGAGTTGTGCAGTTTAGTGATGTGTTGTGTGGAACACAGGATCACTGGATAATTCAGGCTGGAAGGAACCTCAGGAGGTCTCTAGTCCAACCTCCTGCTCAAAGCAGGGTCAACTATGAGGCCAGACCAGGTTGCTCAGGGCTTTATCCAGTTGCATATTGAAAACCTCCATGGGTAGAGACTGCACAGTCTCCTTGTTCCAACATTTCATTAGTCTCGTCAGGAAAATGTTTTCCTTCATACCCAGCCAGATCTGTCACTGCTTCACTGTATCATGGCCACTGTCCTTTCCTCTCCTGCCATGCACTGCCAGGAAGACCCTGTCTTCAGCTTCTCTGTAACCTAACCAATAGACACTAACTAGTACTGGTTGGTAGATACTGATTAGTTAGGATTTGTTAGTAGGCACTGCTGTTAGGTTCCCCCAGAGACGTCCCTTTTCCAGGCTGAAGAAGCCCTGGTCCCTCAGTCTCTCCCTTCAAGGCAAGAGCTCCAACTCTGACCATCAGGGCTGCCCTTTGATGAACTCACTCCAGTTTATGAATGTCTTTCCTATACTCCAGGGCTCAAAACTGGAAGCAATATTCCATCTGTGGTCTAATGAATGCTGAGTGAAGGGAGATAATCCCTTGGCTACAGTGCTCCTACTGACAAAGCTGAGCATGCTCTTGGCCTTCCCCACTGGCAAGGCATGTAGGTGACTCATGGTTTAGCCTGCTGTCAGACAGGAGCCCCAGCCCTTTGCCGCAGAGCTGCTCCCCAGACACTCAGACCCCTGTATGGATCCAGCTCTTACCCTGGGGCCCCCTGCACCCATAATTTACACAGCTGCATTAGACTACTCGTTGTTTCTTTCTCTATTCCAAATACAAACCCTTGTATTCTGTTGGTTTGCTTTGAGTATTTAGCTAATAGTTGCCTAAAAACACATATATTATAGCTCCTAGACTTAACTCCTGAGTTTGAAACTCCCACTGTTTGATTGCGAAATTAAGGCTGGTTTTACCCATGCACCTGGAGTTACATTTATCCACGTTCAATTGTATCTGGTATTTTAATATCCAGTTACTGAATTTTGTAAAAACAGTCACATAAGAAAGACAACAGTCACATAGAAAAGACATCCAAAAAACCATTCCCAAAGTGCATATTGGACGCATGATGTTTATACTTCTAGAGACAAAGCAGATGAACCTCTTTGTAAGGCTTTTTGAAGTTCTGTAGTGACCATAGCCCCCCACTTCTAAGTAAATTTACAGAGGTGGCACACTGCTTTTTATCATAGCAATCAGCTTCATGATGCTGCTGAATTCCTCTAGTGTTGCCTCTGTAATGCACTTACTCATCTCTTACTTTCTGCTTGGACTGCAGACACATGTGCTGCTAACATAGACAACAAGAAGCTTCTCCATGTTCTGGCATTCGAGTATTTGCAGACAAGCAAGATGTCACTTGTCATACATTAGTTTAACATGCAGCATCCTGAAGGGCTGCTGAAAGATATACAAACTTTATAAAGAAGAAATCCAGAGGAAACATTATTTCAATTAAGGCAATATTTCATGGTCCTGCTCCAAATAATTTAAAAGGGGAAAATTAAAGTTGAAACTAAAGAAGAAATAAAACCAGAGGAGTCAGTCATGTGTCATAAAGTCTAACTACTGTGAAATAGCCAATAGGCTACTGCTCATCCATCATATTGTGAAGTTATAACCTCTTAAAACCATGTCCCACGTCAGATAACAACAGCCCAGAAATAACCCTTCATCTCTCATTTATTTTTCAGAAGGAATAAGTATTAGAAGGGAGAAAGGGGCATGCTCTCAGCATCAACCTAGGCATCTGTGTTACTTTGATCGAGGTGCCACCCTTAGCTGCCGCTGAAGGTCTCGCCCTAAATGATCTGATTTGGAGGACTCCATTAGTGGTGCCACAGCATTTTAGTTTCAGCCCTTGGTGTGTCTGTGTGCTGACATTGCTACATGGGTCTTGAGACACTGAGTTTTCTGCTGTCCTCCTGCTGTACACCGTTTCCAGATGTCTCATCTCCAGCGATGGCCAGTGGCCTGACTATCAGCATGTGGTGATGATGGTCTACATGATGAGTAATTACTGAGCTCTGCTGCAATCCCACCTCCTGTCCCCTATTTAAATTCATATGCACTACTCAGGCAAATTGTGGCAAATTGGTGCAATTAGCCTGTGCATCAAGAAAATGCTATTTTAATGAGGAATATCAATGAATGGACCTTATCTGGTTTTGTTGATGCCTGAGTTATACCTGTGTGTATCACATGAATGCAAACATATGCATATAAATAGATATACACATCCATCCATGCATTTTAACGGGTTGAGTAACTTTTCTTCGAAGCTGTTGGTGTTGGAAGGCTAGATAATCATTCCATGCTGGCCATCAAGCCACTGCACGGTTATCATGCTAATCAAAGCCTGCTTTGAAAGACTGTTTAGTTTCATTACCATCACAAAAGAGCAGCTAAAGGACATCTAAGGCAGTCTGAGGGGGAAGTGAATGCTCTGAGACACTATAATCTATTTGAACAGCCATGTTTATTGGAAACAGGAGGGGAAATTGTTTAGCATAAGCTGGTATCAATCACTGAATGGTTTCTGTTCCTTGTTATTAATGCATAGGCAGCCGGGCAGGGAAGAATGAGCTCTATGGAGACAGACGTCTCCCCGCTAAAAGGGGAAGGGATTGGTAGCCCCCCCACATACCAGATGGACTCCTGCAATCCATCATAAAGACTAATTTATTTTTTTTCCCAGGCTAGGACTGAGAAGTCATAACATCTCAATGCTTGAACGATCCTTTGTTATTTTGAGAAGTTCCGTGCCTTTTTTGTATATGCAGATTGAATTGTTTTTTTGTGGGAAGGGAACTCCTCCAGAAAGGACCCTCCACCCAATGGACTCTATTATAACACAAATAAGTAATATTGCTTGGCTAGCTATGCTTTCTAGCCTCTTTGTAGGTGTAAATGTTTGAACCGTTTTATTGCATAGTTTATTGTTTTTTTACTAAAGAAACACACTCTTTCTCTTTAAAAGAAACTTGTCTGAATTTTGCTCCATTTATCTGTTTTGACTTAGGGTTAGCAAATTAAAAGAGACCATTGATTTCAAAGGAATTAAATCAAGTGTCCACAGTTATCATTCTGCAATAGATCATAGGTGTGGAGGCTACAACCTCTTCCGATGCTGTAAAGCTGCTGGTAAGAGCTATGTAGGCAATGATTTATAGGAGTTTAATGCAACAAACATCCATAAGCCATATAAAAGCTTTCCCAGGCTTCCTGATTCTGGCTTGAAAGCTCATTATGGAGCCATAGTTGTGTATATTCATGACAGATCCTGAAGGATGTTTTTCATGACACTTAAACTGTAAAGCAAACAAGAGTTTCCTGTTATGTCAGTCAGATGGAGAAAGCACTTGCACATGCAAATGAGTCTAAAAACTACCACAGCCTCAAAACTGCTGCTTTCTGCTTTCCTATTAAAAACATCACTGTACTTGTTTATAATGAATCAAAGTGCATGCTTAGGGTTGGATATTTAAAATAAGAAGTGGACATGTTTTCTTCTGAGTTCTGAAATATTCCAAACCATACCTGCCAGGCTGTAGCCACATCAGATCTCATAAGTTAAATGAGTTTTGATTAGGTCAATATTCTGTTGGAAAGACATAGCAGGTGCATCAGAAAGGAAACATCAGTAGATAGCAGACTCCCTTTTGGATGAACCTTAAACCAGTATTTGAAAGGGCACTATGCCACTGCAAGTCTTCAGGTTGACATAGACAGCTAAGATCTACATGGCTTTTTAGAGGAGCAAGGGCATTGAAACTGTCGTAAACATATTCTGCTACCTGTCCATCTTAAAGGGATCTCTGAACTTGGGTCCTCATCTCAGTCTTTTCTTTCCTGGCATTACTATACAAACTGGTACCAAATTTCTTTGAGATGACTAGATTTCAAAGAGTCAAGTTTTTGTAGAGTTTTCCATGCAGTTTTGGATGGGACTGCTGACTATAAAAAGTGACCATAAACCAGCAAGGTTTATGCTGGAGAAGTGATCTTGCATAACTGCAATAGAAACAAGGCAAAACCCCAACAGACTGAAGTATCCAAATATTACAAAGAAATCAAGTCTGAAAGCTGGGGGCGGGGACGACGATGGGACAGTGTCTTCTCTTTTCCAGGCATTCTCCTCTTTTTTGGTTATCCATCACCATTTACAAACCTTTTCTCTGATGCATATCAGAAGAGGCAAAGGAAGCTGATAATTACTCTTACAAAACTGGGAGTGCCTGTGCATATTCTTGTCCCTATGTAAATGGACAGAAACCTTCCAAGCATAAAGAGCTGTAAAAATATGAGACATTGTAGTTCCTGCTGAGTCCATGATGAGAGAGGTGTTCCAATATTTGCCCCAAACTCCTCATTCAGGGTGAGGTCTTTGTATTAATCATCAAATATTTCCCTTCTTTCAGATGTGAAGGGATTGATGAGGGTTCTGCATTTGCTGGCCTAGCAACTGTACTTGAAGTGGCAGTATTATTTTTGGAACACAGAAACTATGTTCCTGCAGACAGAAGTTTCTACTAAAATGAGTATAGAAAACAACATGGAAAACCTCCATAGATCTCAACCATGACTAGGTTTCTCTGATTAGGGGTACTGTTTATACTAGTTTTTAATAAGAACAGAAGCCAGCGTGTGGACAGGTCACTCAACACACAGTGGTGAGCAGAGAAATTCAGTTTTGATTTTAGGAAACACCTGATACACTGCATGCCATTTAGGCAACTGGCTACATGAAAGGTACAATTTTATGTTTAATACAGAGATAGGCTGCAGAAACTGAGACCACCTCAGCTGGAAGCTCCCCTGGTAAGTATCACTGACACGAAGCTTCATTTGGTGCAGTTTTACATTAGCTTAGGATCCCATCACTCTTGCACCTGAGAAGTCCAATGGGCTGGAAACAATTTGCCATCACTTTCAGTCATCTCTGAATGGTAAACAGTTCAAATTATAAATTCTTGCCACTACATTGTCTGCTGCTAATTGCTCTTTTGCATGCAATTATCATTGAGGATTTAAAAAGTATGGAAATATTATTACATGCCAAAAAGTAAAAATAAAATGAGAAAAAGCAGACTTGAAGAATGTCTGGCAGAGAAACTCTTTAATTAAGCCTGGAACACCATATTGGCTGATGTCTCAGTGAAACATCTCTGGCAGAGATAGGTTTTTATAATACTTCAAGCAAAACGAGTAATACATTTGCTTCTAGAGTTAGAAAGGATTTGGCCTTTGCCTTCAGGTTATGAATTTGAAAAGAACACTGATGTAGGAGAGGGCGAGACTGAACACATCAAGGGAAACAGAGAAGATCTTAACATGTCTTAAGAATAGTAACTTCTAATAAAGCACCGATTCAGACGAGAGATAACAAAACCTGGGAGGGGTTTTGAACTGTCACTAGGCTTTCAAAAGTAGTTCTAACTTTCACTTTCTTTACATGATATGCGACTTAAACAACCACATGGTTTATGCTGCAGGTAAGAGGTGGAAGACAGGGATGAAGAACCTGAATTATCCTCTCAAGGATTTTGCTTTTTTTCTGAAGAAAAAAAAAAAAAAATCAAGATGGGACAAATAACTTTGCAGTGATGCTTTCTGGCTACTGTCAAACTGCACTGGAAATTGAGATATCCTTGAAATGTCCTGCCTGTGGTCACAGTCATAAGACAATGTTGATCAAAATATAATCAGGCTCAGCAGATAATAAGACTGTAAACAGGTGTAGTAAGGGTCCCAAATCTAGATCCTGTGTAGTTAATAGCTAAACTACTATTTGCCACTGTGAGAGAAAAATCCCAGTTCATGTATTCCCCTAAGCTAACAAAGAAAATGAAGTGGAGGGAAGATTTGGTACCTTCACTACATTTCTCTAAAGGGAAAACATCTTGAGGTTGTTAAGCAGGTTAATGACCTGTTGCACAAGACTAAAGAATAAATTATTACGGAGAGAGAATGGGTAGAATGCAAATCTGAAATGTATTTTCTTGAGTGGAAAAAAATAGATTTTGGCTTTAATTTCCTCAGTTGCTGGATTTTTAGCTGTCATTTCGTGGTTCTATGTAGGCCTGAAAATGCCATTCTAACAGTCATGAAGAACATTGAAACAAAATTGACCACGTTTGGCTAAGTGTAAGGTTGGTATTAAAAGCTGTAGGTGGGTAGCCTTACAAGCTTTCTTTTGCTTTTCCTGGCCCAATTCCTCAATGTTAATCTGTTGCCCAAAGGGGAACAACCTACAGAACTAGTGAGAATTTTGTTCTTCCTGCCTACTCCAACCTATATTATTTCTTTGAGGATTAGAAGTGTGACAATTTTGGTGAGATATTCTGTATGAGATATAATACCTGTTTACCAGGAAATCTCAGTGCAGAAATGGCAACAATCAGTGTTGTGTTCACTTCTTTTGGATTTGAATTGCTATCCTAGAGGCAAAAGAGGCCATGACCAATCATGAGCTCACTGAGCCTTCTAGATCTTCATACTTTGTTGTGTGACAACAGACAAGAGACATCACACTTCAGTGCCACTGTATTTGGCCAAATGAACTCTGAACACATTCTGGTACTCTCTGTTTATGTTAGCAAGATTTCTTTGACATAGTTCTTTAGGCATCGGCTTGCTTGCTACCATTACAGAGGACGGTCTCAGTCTGGGAGCTGTTGTAACTCATGTATGAAATTAAAGTGAAACTTCTAGACTTCTCCCCTTTTGCAGGTTTATTATAAATCCCTCTGAAATATCATTACCGAAGTGCTAAAATGAAGATAACACCACCAGGGCGTCGATTTTCCCTGAAAGATTTCTGCATTCCTTTCGCGAATGATTTTGTGATAAGGTAACTCTGGAGGGCACAGCTTTAGTTTTCAAATCATTTTTTTGTTTTCTAAACTAGAACAGGAGAAGAATAAACCCTGGCTGATGGGATCGCCTTAGCAGCGTATTTCTTCAGGACTTCTGCATCAGAGCAAATTAGATCCCTCTGCACTGATGTGATATCGAATTCCTGTATCTTCTGTGCCATCAGCTCCTTGGGTTTGGTTTGAAGGGATAAGAATTAAGCTGCAGCGTTTGAGTGAAATTGGTTTTATTATTGGAATCAAAAGATGTATTTTTTTTTTTATGGGCAAGAGAAAAGCCACCACGACTGGCACACGGTGTGACTCAGTGTTACATATTGGGAACCTTAATTCTGTCAGCATCAATTGGGCACGAAGCGCATCCATTGCTTTGAGTCTTTATTTTTATGTAGCCCTACTAGCAAAAAGAAACTATTTCCTGTTTGCAATTCAGTGCACACTGGTTTTATTATTTCCTTCAACTCTACCCCATGTTGAAATCACTGCTTATTAAATAATCTTCCAGCTTTTCCTTTCTAAGTGTGTCTTGGTGCATCCATTGAGCACAGCTCAGTTAAAGACTGGATCTGCTGCTTGAAAATATTCATTGATGGCAAGTAATGAAAAAAGTAATGACAGCTGAAACAATAGCTGCCTATAAAAATCTGATTTCAGCTGTTGTTGAACTTGTTGATCTTTGGTGAAAAATGAAACATGAACTTTAATAGAATATCACTCTCACCGCATCTTCTATCATTGTGTCATAGATTATGATTACTACAATTTTCCCCTTCTACTGTAAAAGATGAGTCTTTGGGACAAGAAGGGCTGATTGCTCCATTAGTTCCTGATACCATTCATCACCTCAAGCAACATGCATTTCTTTAGTTCTTCATTTGCATTCCTTAATCAATAGAAATACCCTGGAATATCTGACACCACTTGATAACACAACCAGGGAACACTTTTCTAGTGAAGCCCCATTTTGCTCCCACTCCTAGAAGTGCAGTATTATTCTTTAGGCATCTATATTGGGCATAAATTATGATGGCTCTTAAGATGAGACATGTGAATGATGGTAAATGCATTTGAAATGTCTCGCATTAGATCTTCATGAGAACTGTCGGTAAACAAAACAAATATGCATGAGGGAGACCAAGTCTGGTGGGTTTCAGTTGGAAGTAACTCTGAATGTATACCAAGACTCCGAGATCTAACAATGTAGGCAATCAAATTAGTAGCTTTCATCATCACCTGGTTCTATTTACATAGAAATTTTACTGCCTGATGGGAAAAAGGATGAAAAGCTGGGGCTTACTTGACTTTCTGTGCCACCAGTTGTATGTGTCAAAAGAGGGACTGCCTGACTAAATGACATGGTCAAAAGAGAAAGTATTGCCAAGGAGGCAACACTGAGGGGCTGAGTGATTCACAGAATCACAGAGTTGTAGGGGTTGGAAGGGATCTCAAGAGATCATCGGGTCCAACCCCCCTGCCAAAGCAGCTATCAGACTGGTAAAAACAGAGGTGCACATTCAGCCATTACTCATTTCCCTTGTGGTCCAGGGCTCTAATTAGTCACCTTTTTCATCTTAAAAACCTGGGAATATAGATAATTCTATAGCTTACCACTGTTGAATGTTACTAAGCTTATGTCCATACAGGAATTATTCTAGAATAAGACTTGTACATGGCTGAAGAATTCTAGCTGTCATCAAATAACTTTCCTAGAGTTATTTTACATGAAGAGTACCCCCATTACAAGCCTTCTGCAAATATTCTAGAAGACGTATGTTGGGGAACACCTCCACACACATAAATCTTATTTGTCAGAAGCAGCAGCTGTTCTTACTTTCTTATTGCTCTTATGTCTACTGACATCAAGAAAGATGCTGAATTGGTGCTTGACTTAAAGATCACTGTAACAAAAATGCTATTCAAAGGAGTGAGGGTGGCAGGGAGTAAAGTACTTAATAGAAGTAACAACAGAAGAATAAAGTAATTAACAATGAGAACCTGTAACTTCCTGAGGTACCTGAGTGGGTTTTGGATGAATAAAGAATTACTTATGTGACCAAAGTATTAATAATACAGACATATTATTGTAGAGAAATCTAGGAAAAAATATGCCCTTTTTTTTCTTTTTTTCCTGCTATAAAACTGAAAGCCTCAGGGTTTTCACCAACTCCAAAAAATATATTTTATTATGAAGATCTACAGTAAAGCTCAAAATCAAGCAAAGGAATCCCTAATTCAGTAGCCCTAGCTGCACAAATAAACAAAAACTGACATTTGGTAACATATGTGACCCCAAGTGGCAGTTTCTTCTCACCAGATGTAGTTTAATCTTTGAGCAGCAGGTGCTAAAGTTATCTCGAGGCAGAAGCTACAAACGGAGCAATTTAACCGGAGACATTTTACTTGGTGGGAAATGTAGGAATAATTGCAACGTGCAGCTTGTTTTCTGTCTGTCTTCCACCAGTGGATCATACATGACCCACTGCTTTACCTTGAAAGATATATATATATTTTAATTTTTTTTTTCCTATCCCTCTCCCCCAGGTTAGAACATGGTTCTGAATTACCTATCTGGACATCCAGGTGGTGGCTAATAAGAAAGTCAAATGGATTTAATACAGCATTTGATCAGTTCCCACAGCTGTGGATACGTATTCACCATCCCAGGCTCTGCTTGGTTTTGTCAATGTCTCAGGATTTTATTCTGTCGGATGCTGAAAATGGCATTTAACTTGTACTGCACTAACTTGAGCTAAGAACTTTGATAGATTGGGCCCTCATTAAGGAAAATGAATTTTTTTTTTCCCTGACCTCTGAAGCATGTAAAGGAACCACATGAATTAAAGAAAGATCTGGGCTTTATATAGCAAACAGTGAACAGATTTTCCTCCCGCTTGATACACCTGCAACACACAGCAACATCTTTCTCCAGCAAAGTACATAAGCTAACGCTTATGCTCTGGTTTAAAATTAAGCAATGTGCTTAAGTGCATTGTTGTACTTAAGCCAGACTCGAATCAACCAAGATGGCTCACACAACCCAACCGTGTTCCATAATTCACTGTTTGCCCAGAACTCTGAATACCATGGATCGTGGCCAACCTCCTTTGCCTGCCCCGCAGGTACTGCACTACTGCACTACTAGATGAGTCACCTCAAGGAAATGCAGTTTTGGAGTTGGCTTCTTGAAACAAAACCTCTTTGCATCAGATTGTGGACAAACAGTTCTGAACAGAAAAAGAAATAAAAAATTACTCCCATAGGTATTCTGTCCCTTCTACTAAAGTCCTAGAATGTTGACTAAAATGGGATATTTCCATTGCAATAAAATAGCTATATTTACAAGCTGACCTTGAAGCATGTACAAGCTATTCCTCTAAGATGGTATCACAGCTTCTCAGCTAGATGCCTCAGACTATACACTGCTAAGGGATAATGAAAATTCTCTTTCAGCCTCAGCTGCTGATGCTGTGTAAATGTAACATCATACAAATCTCAACGCTGTCCTTGGCCTTCTCTGGGTTCCCAGAGTGACCCTGTTAACAGCACCGTAGAGCAGACAAGAGAACAATGAATGGAAACAGAACAAGAAAAGGACCTGAGAGCAATAAGCCTCTCTGGCTTATTCACAACAGCAAACGTGGAAGGGAAAACATCCTGTGTCTCAAAAGGATGACAAGCTTGGCCACGTACAAGGCTGGCAGATTATAGTACTGAGTCTCTGCTCCTTGGCAGGAGGCATTTCTTAAGGCTGTTTTAAGGGAGAGTGGAGGGACACTAGATCCTGTTCTCACAATGGTTCTCAAATGGGAGGCACACTTTGATGACCTCCTGATGGAGCATAAGGCTGCAGAACTGCATCTTCCTCCTGTCCATGTCCATGGCAGCTGCAGACAGTGACACTATTCACAGCAGGACAAAGTGACCGTAAAATGTCACCAGATCAGCTTTTTCACACCGAGTATGCACTGGTGTAAATGACAACGTCAGGTACAAGAAAACAAAGAAACAAGCTTAGTTCTTTTTATTGCTAGAGAAAGCACTGCCCCCAGAAACACTGTAGGAATGGACTTTGAGGATATTTTGACAAATCTTTGAGGGACAAAATCATCTATCATCTTTATCTTCTGGTATGTGAGCAGACAATAGTCTCTCTGTATCTCCTCCTTCCCAATGACATTGCTTCTACAAGACACTTGTTCCAGGCTCTCTGAAGCACTAGCTAGTAATGAAAAAAAATTTTTAAATTGACTAACTGTGGCCTCTACAAGTTGATAACAGAACAAAGCCCTGATCTGGTACCATTATAGCTGAATACAGAGATAAAATTACGCCCTTAAAACTGGCAGTACCACAAAAGTGCTAAAAAAATTAAAAATCATACAGGTCACCTTGACTGTGACAGGCAGGAGATGTTGTTTCTAACGTTAGTAACAGGACTCAACATTTCAATGCATGAAAAGACTAAGAAATTTTGGAGAACTATTTTTGTTTTGGAAATGACATTCTTCTGTATCAGAGTGTAGCAGCGTGGGTTGACTTTTGTGATAGAAGTTATTAAAAAATGCCAGTTCTCTCAGTGAGAACTCCTGGCATCATTAACCCCCCGAGAGATAATGAAACAACAGGAGGCGTTTCTTAAGATTGTTTTGAAATTTAAACATATTCTTTTTGATATATCTTTCTCTAACTGGCATCTAATGATTTAAAAAGTATTATAACTAATTGCAGATGTTTTCTTTGAAGAGCCTCTTCCCGCTTGAATAATGCACACGAGATGTATGAGATTCTTGGCTGGTATTCTTGCTTCTTTTGATACTTTGTTTTGTATTTGTCACTCATATACATAAATTCACAAATGAGCTGCCAATACTTGGCAGTCCTACTCAATTTTATACATATTCATTACAAAAAGAAGAGAAACTGTACATAGCCAGAGGGTTTAAAAATTCTAATGGTGGCTCTGACAAGTTCAAACATACGCTGTCTCATGTATCTCCTAAACTTAGACTGTACCCTGCTATTATAATACCAGCTACTAATCCTAGAATGATACGTATTTAATCAACTTTCACACCTGTAACTCTGGGCTAACTAATTTTAGCACACAGGCATGCAGTTAATGAATTATATCAAAGTGAAAAATCATTTTGAAAGACACTGGAGACCAAGCTTCAACAGGTTACAGTCACAATATTTGCAATTAAAATTAATTCTTGTTTCTGTTCAAGTGGCAGTTGACACCCACAAAGGAGGTGAAGACCAGTTGCTGTCTCTCCTTTGGTACCACCACCCATGTGCAGGACATCCAGAAAACATAAAGACCCTGGAGACCCCAGCCCTTTCAGTGGCCCCATCTCCAGCTGAAGAAGAAAATGATTGTGGCACATATGAGCTAGGCTTGATTACCTAAGTTTGAGTAAAACCCTGATAAGGAAAAAGAGGTATGTAGCTTATTCACAGGTTAGCAGATTCATATGTTCTAGGGGTTGGATCTTGACTTCTGTCCTTTTCAAGGTTTCAATTCAAAGCACTCAAGGATTTTGAAGGGAGAAGTGGGAGTTCTGTTGGTGTAAATGGCAACAGAATCTTATAGCAGTTTTTCAGCCTGTTACCGCGCGATGCCCTTGTTCTCTTTGCAAAGACATGTAACATGAAACATGAGGAAACTACACAGACAGGCTCTAATCAGTACTTGAAGTTATTTCTCTGACAAGATTTTGTGGATAATAACCACTTACAGTGTGTTAAATATACCTTAGCTCATGGTAAAAAAAAAAAAAAAGAACTTCTGAGTTGATCAAACACAGAGCTGCTCAGTCTCACAAGAGCCTCTAATAAATACTGGCAAGCATGTGTTCCAGCTCAGGAGGACCTGAATGGTACAGGTATTACCTGTCAGGTCTAGGAACTGCAGTCAACTACATTAGGATGCCTGGACAAGTCTCTCTTGCAGAGTGTATGGAAGTCAGGGGATGTTTTTGGATTCTTCTGCTCTGAGAATGTGGATGACAGTGTGTATTGAGTCATTAATTCATTTCTCAAATAGCAAATTTAAAAGAAAAGAATGCATCATATACTCAGCACTGCTCAGCTCAAGCATGCGAGATAAAGACTAATACAGCCCTTCAGAGTATGAAACGTTCAGAGTATGAAAAAGATCAAAACATGAGTCAGTTTGTGGCAGCCAACAGAGACACATCTTGACAGGCAGTGGACTGTGTGCGTTGTGCGAGTGATGTAGGCTGGCAAAGCGCATCATCTGCTCCAAGAGGAGAGTCACTGAGTCACTTTACCTTGGACGATCTTGTGGATGAGTCAGTTTTCCTCCAATAAATCAGGCTCTGCAAAGTTACACTCCATTCTATAGATTCATTCATTCCAATTTAGTTTTAGCCCTCTCTGTTCACCTTGATTCATAGAAAAATAATTATATTTGTCTTTTCTCTCCTTGCTGTTACTGACAGCGAGGGAGAGAGCACATTCTATTTGCCCAAAACGAAGCACTCCTAAGCAAGAGTCAGGGGAACAACAGCTCTGCTTTAAAATGCTACGAAATGGAACAGAATAGCCCTTACATCCGCTTCGACAGTGACTCACATCACAATTAGCCAATGTACCGACACAGGCATTTCTAAATTATCAGCGTGGTCAAGGCTTTCCTGAAATGTGGGATCCAGAATAATAAACAAAACCCATAGCACAGCTACCTAATAAACTTCAACAGTGCAAAACACTTCAAATCATTCGTATTTTTACAACTTCTGAGACACAAACAGTATTGTTGAATATCCAGCTTCCAATTAAACAGCTGCTTCTAAGTTTACTGGAGACGAGCGGCTCTCGTACAAGCATTGCTGAGATCATCGTAAGAAAGCTGGGTCTGCTGACATAAGGGGAAATGTAATGGTCTCTGAAGGAATTACAAATTTAGAGTTCTGATAAGGAATGAAAATGCAAATGGTCAAGCAAAAAAACCCAACAAACCACCCCAACCAACTGGGGCTGGTTTTCAGAAGAGGTAATAAGGAAGAAAAAAAATAATCTTTTGTCTTGTAAACCAAGGTTAATCTGGCATGAAATTAATGCAGTGATAGAAAATCTGGCTCGTATTTCAAATCAGATTTGAAAGATTAATTTTGTCTTATTTTTGGGTGTTTGTGGCATGTATTTGAAAAGTTTTGAGCACAGGCACTGCAAAAATCTGCGTAGTGTTTCACAACCAGAAGTGAGGTTTCTTTTAGCATTTCTGTTTGGGATTTTTTGGGTAAGTTTGTTTTTTCCCCGCTTTTAATCAAAAGACTGTTGGATCGGGTCTTTTTTTTCAAGATATTATGTTTCCTGAAACTTAATCTTTTGATGAGAGTGCTATTTGAGCTCTGTTCTTTAAGAGAGGCAATTTCAGCCCATTTGAAAGTTGATTCAGTCCATTGCTTAACCAGATGCATGTATTATTTTCAGCACTTTTCCTGGCTTGTTTTTTTTCTTTTTTTTTTTTTTTTTTTTAAAGCTGATGGAATCAGACACCCAGACAGTTTATTTTTCTTCACTTTGTTTTACATAGGTGGATTATCTAGTTAGGAGGTACTAAGGAGCTCAGGGAGTTCACAGTTGTAGATATTATTCTTCTGGGTAAGTGCGTAGAAATGTCTCCTAAATGAGACCAACAGTAAATTCTGTTGTGCAGAAATGAAGGAGCCTCAAGTGAGAATCAACACAGTAGCTTTTGGAAAGATGTTTTGGGATTCTTACTTAACTGAGTGGTGAACAAATTTTCAGCTTTAGGAAGAAAGAAGAACCTTACAAAATTTTTGCTTAGGAGGTGAAAGGTAGCTAATGTGCCCCACTTTGGAAATTGTTATAATTTGCTATGGAATTTCATCTAATTAAAAAAGAAAAAGGAAAACAGAAAATAAGGGGGAAAGCCCCCTTACCTTTAAGTGAGCTATTTTATGATTAAGATCACAAAGGCTAATTTTTAGTTCTACAGTGAACTCCTCTTCATCTCTTGGAACATAATACTTTCTCCAATGCAATATAATGGTAACCTTAATGCCTCAAAACACACATCAACCCATGTGACTGTTCCAGTGCAGGTTATGCTGCTTTTTCAATTTGTTTGCTTTAAGTTAAAGATTGCCATACTGTTCTTTCCTGTTTCTTTCATATTTAAATCTAGATCACTTCTTTGACACCATCTGTGGTTTCTTAATAGAACCAGCCAATAAATTTGTAAGACTTTCTTTCCAGGCATCTTTTTAAAATTCAAAGCTCAGATGTACAAAGCCAGTCCCATATCTAAGCGATAAACCACAACTGTAAGGTTCTCTGGCTCAAATATCTTGCAGCGGTGAGCAGCTTTTGACTTAGAACAGCAATTTTCCTTTTCTTTCCCCAAAACCAGCTGTAAAATACGATAACCAGCTTTAAACTTGTCATCCTAAAGGATTCCCTTTAAGCTCAGTGAAGCTGTGTGGTATGGCTCTTTCCACGCTGACAGATGAAGACGCAGCACATTGCTGATGTCCTCCGCCGATCAGTGGGCTCACAACTCCCACGTGAAGTGAAAGGGCTCAAATTCCAGTGGGGTGAACGTATCTCTAAGTGAACTCCCATTCTTCTCTCATCTTCAGCATTTGGGGAATATATTTGCAAGTGTAAAGCAAGATAAATCCTTTCAGGTTCCAGCATTTAATTAAGCTTTCAGCTATCTTTGTGAATGAACCAACAGCATCTAATATGCGTGTCTACAGGGAACAGATCAGGAGTACCACTCCATCTGTGAAGTTGTTTGCTATCAGCTGGAAAAAAATCTCTTCTCAATTAGCCTCTCTCTGTGTCTAACTTCCTCTGGAACATTGCATCTACTATAGCTGAATCCCAATTGTAATCAATGCACTTGAACAAAAAATACTTCCTCCATGATGGCTGGTGTCTCTGGGAGTAGTAGGAGATCAGGTTTAAGCAGTGGCAGGCTAAGCTGGCTGAGGTACAGAAACCAGCGAGGGTAGGATGATCCTAAATTACTTTAAAAGAATTTAAAATGTGTTCACAGTTGTACAGCAGACCAGAGCAGATTTCTTTCTGTATAACTTTTTTTTATTTTCCCCCTCTCACACACAAGTAAATCCATACAGGATTCCCAAAGTGGGAAATAGTTTGGTTCAGTGCCTAAGTGGAAACAGCATGGATTTAAAAAATCCCAACTTGAGTGGGTCTGCATAGAGGGACCACTGACAGTGTTTTACTCCACAACCACAATCAATGTATAGACCTTACCTAGCATAGAGAATTTTCTATTGCCTGGTTGCTCTAACATGTTTATCCAACAGAATGCTTCACAGTAACCATGTGGGCAAAAGATTTTTGGAACAGGTGATTTTTCACTACCCCATAACTACTCAATCCCCATCATGAATGTAAAGAAAGACTGGGGTAGAAAGGTCTCTTTCCCTGCAGTAAGTGAGAACTGAGAATGTGATACTGATATCTCAGAAACACATTGTTCCTGGGAACTGTAAGACGCTCAAAAGCCACGGTCACCGAAATGATTTAGAATAGTGCTAACATTCACATGGCACAATATGAATCAATGTGCCAAATGTCAAACATTTGTACTTCAATTTTTTATGTCTCAGTACTTCAAAGAAAAGCCACAGTTTTTCTGTGTGTAGTATAATATCATCACAATTCAGATGTCATAAACCATTTTCAGCTGTCACAAACAAGTCAAGCCTGAATCTATCTTAATCTGTACGGCTCCAGCTAGCTTCCTTGAATATCCACCACAAGCATTCAAGCAAAATGAAGTAAAGAATTCCCCTCTCTAAAGGTAAACTCTAAATTAAGTAGTCCCAAAATAAAGGAGTGAATGGCCTGTTTGAAAATCAGTCAGCATTGTGCCACCTCTCCTCCTCACTGCTTCCCCTCACGGCAGTTCCCCTACTCATACCACATTTCCCTGTTTCTCCTTGGGACACCCACCCCCCTTCTTGACTGCTCTCATCTTTCTCACTCCATCCCTACATCACAACCCACTGCAATGCCATTACTCCAACACCACCCTGCCCACCTTCATCTTACCTGTCCATCACTTTACTGCACAGTGCTAACCTACTACCAAGCAGCTCTAGGGAAGGAGACCAGCACATATTAAGCTCTCTTTCAAACACAGCAGCCAGAAAATTACAGCATGGGTGTCTTCCAGAATAGTTGCTTGTACACTGCGGCTGGGTGACAGGCCACAGTGGTGACACACGTGGTTTTTCTCCACCAATGGAGGAAAGACCATGTGCTTTCCATCAGCTGCTGTGCATGGCTGCCTGCCAGCTGCAACTACTAAATGTCTATTTTAAAGACACTTTATTTTTAGTTAAGGCTTTTTTTTTTTAAATATACATAGGAGGATCAAAGAGCATTTAGGAATTCTGCTGTACACACTGGGATATACAATCAGAGAATTATTTTAGTTGGAAAAAACCCTTAAGATCGAGTCCAACTGTTAACCCAGCACTACTAAGTCCAGCACTAAGTCACACCCCTAAGCACTACATCTACACGTCTTCTAAATATTTCTGGGGACTCAACCACTTCCCCAAGCACCTTCTTTGAGGGCTTGTCAGTCCTTTTGGTAGATTAGTAAATTTTTCCTAATATCCAACCTAAACCTCCCCTGATGCAACTTGAGGTAATTTCCTCTCATCCTATTGTTACATAGGAGAAAAGACCATTACCTACCTGGCTACAACCTCCTTTCAGATAGTTACAGAGAGCAAAAAAGTCTTCCCTCAGCCTCCTTTTTCTCCAAGCTGAACAACCCCAGCTCCCTCAGCTGCTCATCAGTCTTGTGCTCTAGACCCTTTACCAGCTTCACTGCGCTTCTCTAGACCTGCTCCAGCACCTCAATGTCCTTCTTGTAGTGAGGGGCCCAAAACTGGACACAGCAGTCACCAGTGTCAGTACAGGGGGACGATCACTGCCCTAGTCCCGCTGGCCGCAATCCGCGATACAAGCCAGGATGCTGTTGGCCTTCTTGGCCACCTGGGCACACTGCTGGCTCACCCTCGGGCGGCGGCACCCCACGGGCTTGCAATGGCCACGGTGCAAAACGCGCCACTAGCTGGTGCTCCACGCCGGGCACGGGCAGGCACCGAGAGGGCTGGTGGGCCTTTCTGATGTGAGCAACATCGGCGCTGGAGAATCAGCTTACTCACAACAGCCTCTCAAACAGCTCTCCCTCAAGGTGAGGTGAGATGAGCCGAACCCCCAGGGACACCACCAACCACCGCAGGCCACCGCGCTACGCTCACGCCCCGCACCAGAGCGAGGCTCCGCATCCCAGCGGGCAACGCGCCGCGGAGGCACTTGCCGTCCCGCGGCCTACAAATCCCGGCGTGCGCCGCTAATAGCTTCGGGCGCGACGTGGGCGCGGTGCACGCTGGGAAACGTAGTCCTCGTCAGCATTTCCGCCACCTCCCGCAGCCGCCGACCTCCCCACTCCCCTCCCCGGTCCCGCCACTCTCCAACGGCGGCCTAAACTTCCCGCGCACGCTCTGCGCCACGTACGCCCTGGCGTCACATCCCCGTGCGCACCTCCCGCCCACTCGCAGAGCCAATCAGAGGCGCCGTGGCCGAGGGGGAGGGTGGGAGCTTCCCTCGACCTTTGACCCGGCGCTGAGCGCGAGCGGCTGCCTGCCCGCCTCCCCGCCCCTCCCGCCGTGTCAGCCGCAGCCGCAGGAGGCGGCGGAGCGCCCGCCAACCCCCCGCCGCCCTTGCCTCCGCCGCCGGCCCCGGCTCGCCCCGCCCCGCCGAGCGCCGTCCCCAGCAGCGGGCGAAGTGGAGCCGGCGAGGCCGGGAAGACGCCTCCTCCTCCTCCTTCTCTCCTCTTCCTCCTCTCCCTCCCCCCCGGGCCGGGTCCGTCAACATGGCGAGCGCCTCGTACCACATCTCCAACCTGCTGGAGAAAATGACATCCAGCGACAAGGATTTCAGGTGGGAGCCGCCGCCGCCCTTCCCCGCGCCCGCCGCCGCCCGCCCAGCCCACGTCCCGCCGCGCCCGGCGGCCCCGCGCCCGCAGGCCTCACGCCGCCCTTCCCCCACAGCCGCCTCCGCGCCGGCCCCGGGCCTGGCGCCGCGGCTGTCAGGGCGGCGGCAGGTGCCGAGCGGCGGGAAGGCCTGCGGGGCCCGGTGCAGTGAGCCCGGGCTCCGCCCGCCTCGGTGCTGCTCGGGATCGGAGAGGGCCCCCCGCCCCCCTTGCCATGGCCGGCCCTGCTGAGCAGGGCGCGAATCTGCTGCTACCCCGGGAAGAAAGTTCCCGGGAGGGGAGCGCCTCTTCTCGCTGCCCGTGAAGGACGAGGCACGGCCTCCACGCGTTGCGGGCAGCGATCCCAGGCAGCCGGGAGGAGCTAAGCCGCCGTCAGGTTTGCTGACCTGCGTTGGGGCTAGGCGAGGGAGGAGGAGGAGGTCAGTTTCCCGTCTCTCAGATGTTCAAAAGCCGGATGGACGAAGCCCTGAACAACGTGCTGTAGCTGACCTTGCCTTGAGCAAGGGGGTGGGCGAGGTGACCTCTAGGGTCCCTTTCGACATAAAAAAATACTGATTTTGTGAATAGGAGGAGGGAGGGCCACCCAGGACGGCGGGCTCGAACGTCCTAAGCTCACATGTTTCCTGGATGCTGCATCTTCTACACAGAGGGGTTTTGTGCTCCTCGCATAATTTGGTACTGCCTCAATAAGCGTGAGGCACAGAGAGAGAAGTCCAATCAAGACAGGGCTGCTGTATGTAATTTTGAGCTTAAGATCTGTCACAGGAACACAACTTTTTATTGGAGCGTTTGCTTTCCTGTAATAAATGAATAACAGGTAAAATGCGAACATTGGAGTTTCAGAAAATGAAATGCTATAAGTAAGCTATTAAAAAACCAGCAGGGATGATACCTTTACACAGTTGTTTTAGCAAAGCGTTAGGTTAAAAGGGATTAGACTTCTTTACGTTCTGTGCAACCAGTAATTGACATTTGAAGCCTTTATTTGTCATAGAGGGTACGTGAAGACAGACAGGGAAGGGGCATAAAATATGCTTGGGCTTTGTTGCTTTGCTGCAGCATCACGGTGCTTAGTTTAAAGAACACCTTGGCATCCGAACAACTTTCTTGTTAATATATTAAAATCTAAAGGAAATCAGAGGTGATTATTCAGAACTCAACTTTATGCTATTTAATGATCTTGTTTGTTTTGACAAACTGTTGTAACACTGGACTTGTTGTGATAAACTGTTTTTTTTTCTTGTCGATTTCTTTTAGGTTTTAGTAGCATGATACTACCTGGAGAATTCAGGCTAGAAATTTCAGAAGTATAAAAAAAATACTGATTAGTCTAAAAAGAAAGTCCAGAATTGCCTGCGTTATTTATATTGTACTAAAAATAGATTCAAACCTTTTTCCTCTAAGTGTTACTGTATTTTAAATCTTTTTAAAACTTTTATCATGGTAATTTATTTCTGTAATTAAGTGAGCTTTGCAATTTGGGCTTATGGGGAGCATGGTTTACGAAAAATTCTGAGATATTTGTGACTAAATACTGATTTTGATGAGTTTGAAAGTTTCTGCTTAAAAGGGGTAGGTCTCACCTGTCAAATGCATTTTGATCTGGTTAAAACTTGTTTTGTAGTTGCTTTAGGGGAGCATGCTTTAGAAATTACCTGTTCTAGGATCCTTGAAAAACTGTAGGATTCTTGAATATTAGATTTTTTTTTTCTTAGTGTGGATTAAAATCTGACTTTGCAAATCATAAAAATGAGTGATGGGCCTTTACAAACTGCCAGTTATGCAATAAGACATTTTATGAAACTTTATGTGTATCCTCTACTTGCATAATAGGTGAAATAGTATTTAGTGCTAGTAATTCTAAGTGCCTTTATTCTTAGATCATGCATATTTTAAGAGGGACAGTTAACTTGTTGATATGCGGGTGCTGAGTATAAATCGATGTTCAGTAACCATTTTACTGTAAAATATCATTCTCTTTCTTTCTTTTTTTTTTTTTTGATAAACTAACTTGTCCAATGCAAAAGTTTGTGGCATTTATTATCTGGAAATCCAGACTTAAATTCTCAACGGGACAGAAATGTATGTGAGGTGACAATTTACTGTGTGAGAAGTACCCTCCTTTCTGAAGGAGATTGACTACCCTGAGTACAAGTTATGAGGAGCTGCTGACATGCTGCTGCTTTGCACCAGCGAAAGTTTGATGTGCCTGAGGAGGAAACAGTTGTGACTAAAGTCCACATCTAAACTACTCAAAACCACTTCTCTAAATACATCTACTTTACACTAAAGTTCCCAGGCTTCCCCATGCCATTGTGGACTTTGTGTTATTTTTTTTAACAGAGGTCTATACCAGGAGGGCTACTCAGTTGTAGTTGAGTGCAGAAGTTTCTGATGCACTGGGGATGTGCAAGCTCTACTTAGTTTAGGAACTTGTCACAAGCAGGTGGTGAGTGCATGTAAGACTAGGAAATGGGGCCTGTTGACTAAAGAAGCGAGGGGAAGCTGTTAAGAAGTTCTAAGAAAAGGTGGTGAGTATAGCAGTAACATGGAGACAGTTTTTGAATGTTCTAGTACTCCATGACTTGGTGTATATTCCCATCCTGTCTGTCCATTACCTTTATTTACCAAGTAGCTTTTTTACTTGCTGTACTTAAAAGCTGGTCCCACTGACGTTCATCATCTGTTTATGTGTACATCTGGTTCCTGTCAGGTTACAGGCTTGCTTCAGTGGGACTGCTGGAGGGAATGAAAAATGGGTGAGGTCTCCTCTTAGAAACACCTTGAGACTATTAGACTGAAATGACTATATTAAAAGACAGGACACGTTGAGGTTCATTATGTGAGGGCAGGCATCTGGCATTCGTGATGCATATTAAGATTATGCAGCATCTTGGCTTTCGTTTTCAATAAAAAAAGTATCTAGCATGTCAGGCTGTAGAGATAACCTCCTGAGCATGACCTGAGCTCGAGTGATGTCTGCTTGAGGCTGATGTGCCTGAAGCCCAAGCGTTAGCTCTAACTGTTTAATTACAGACCACTTTTGTCTGGGGCTTGGGATGGGGCTTGGGATTGGTTTGGAAGCCCATGGGATTTGTAATTGAGTAATGCATCAGTATTATCCCTCCTGAGAGGAGAGAACGCTTCCAAAAGAACAGATTGGAAAACAGACTTCAGAAGGAAAAGAAACAAAAGGCATGAAAGCAGTATTTTTGGAAAGTAATTTCTCAGTATGTTCTTGTATTGGTGAATATGACAGTGTTAGTGAACAGTAAATTAATTGATATGAAAGATAATTTTATTTGCTTAAAGACTAAGACTAATTCCTGAGAGATCAGTGTGGCACCCCAGGCTGAGGGCTGGATAAACATGATTGGCCATTGTCTGGACTGCAAACAAACTAGTCTGCACAGGGCAAGAAAATGAAAAACATGTAAAACATAGCTTTGCTTTTATTTCTCCCTTTGTTAATCTTTGGCTTTTCTGAATTTTAAAAGAGAATGTTTGAAAAACTGTATTTTCTTCTTCCTTGAAAGTTTTAAAATAAACACAGCAGAGAATAATTTGGGTTGTTTTTTTTTAACAAATATAACAGCAGCCTTTTTTTTTTTTTACAACATCAGCATAGATAATCAAAGAACTACTTAAAATCTGTGAAAGTGTCAGTTTTTCTTTATAGACATAATTGGAATATAATGTAAACAGTGAAAGTAAAATATGTAGCTGTTTTCATCAGGGAAGGGCGTTTACTTAAATAAAAGTTATCGTAATTTCAAAGAATAACTTTCTCCATTTTATTCTGTAACTAAAATAAATGCTGCTGGCATCACAAACCAGGTAACAGTAATCTTACATTAAGTGGAATTTATTTGATAACAAATGGTGAAAATTGAGAAGCTCGAATCCTGAGCACTGTGAATAACCCGTATCCTTTTAGTAATAATTATCTGACTATCTTTTGCCAGGTTTATGGCTACTAATGACTTGATGACAGAACTACAGAAGGATTCTATCAAGCTGGATGATGACAGTGAAAGAAAGGTGGTGAAGATGATTTTGAAATTACTGGAAGATAAGAATGGTGAGGTGCAAAACTTAGCTGTCAAATGGTAGGTATTCTTTTTCGATGATGGAAGAATTGTTAAATGACTGAATAACATAAAGCTCTTTTGAAAAACTTAAATGAGCATTGCTACACAGAATAATTGTGAAATTGATGTCCACAGAGGAACCCTTGTACTTGTAGCCTACCTGCCTTAATTGTAGTTCCTTACAAAACTGTCTTTTGTTGACATTGCAGATTAAAGCTTGGGGTTTCACATGACAAATAGTGTATGCAGTCCTTGCTGAAAGTATATGAATGACATGCTTGTTCTTCCATGATAATTCTTGAATGCTAAATAGATTTTTAAAGTTATAATTCAGTGGTAGTTGCCACATTGGTATTTGTGAGAAGGCAGATGATGTGTAGGGGGGAGAATTGTAATATTGTAGCTTTCAAGCAGAAATAAAAAACATAAAAAGGTAAATATATGGTCTTAGTTATTCAATTTGGAACTTATCTTCACTAACATTGTGAATACTGTATTAATAGGTTTACATGCTTTACAGGAAATCTAAATGTTTTGTGGGGTCAGGGTGCAGTTACTTTCATTTCAGAGACCTGTGTTGCTGCAGTACCCTCTCTTACTCTATTTAACTTTACATGTCCTGTGGCTTTTCCGGAGCACCCTTGGAAGAGGTGCTGTGTTAATTTGGAATTGTTATGGGTCTTCTCACGCTTTTTGTGCCCTGTCAGGAGGGCCTCTCTGTTAAGAAGCTTCTAATTTTCTTGGCCCTGTTTCTTTTTACCAGCTCAGTGTTGGTGCTTTTGTTGGTGGGGTTTTTGTTTTGTTTATTTGATTGTTTGTGGGTTGTTTTGCTACTCCTATGTGTGTTAACTTCTATTCCATGAGATGTGAATTGCTACTGGAGAGCTTGGGACAGCTTTAAACACTAGTTTCACATAGTGACTAGCTGAGTTAGTCTCAGCTTTTTATCATTTGTAGTTTGTCCTGTAGGACTCACAGAGAAGAAAATTAAAGCCTGTGTGTACATTTGCTTATGGTAACCAAAACCTTGCACAGAGAAGCTAGTGTAGGAATAGTAAGTTTCAAGCCAATGTTTAATGTTAGGGGTACAATAATACAATTGTAACTACTTTAATTGCTCTCACAGGGGCTGCAGTGTTGTTAAAATGTGTCTCCCCACCTCTGTTTATTTTTAACAAACACCACAGAATGCCATGTTTCTTTTTAATTCAGACTTCTGAAATGTCAGAGTTCCTTGTGGCACAGCTGAAGTTCTGTGGTTTTGAAGCAGATTGCTTATACTTGGAAGAATAGATTCTTATGCAACTTGGCTCAGGCTTAGAATTGTCTTTGTGTGAAATAGCATTTTGTAGAAAAAATATGTTGCATTGTACATATAGCACTCATCTTTAATGTATATCGTAAAGTTACCCTGAAGTTTAGATTAATGCCTGCAGGCACAGTTTATATATCACAATCTTTAATGATAATATTAGAATTTTGGACCTAAACTATAAGTAATGTTTTTTAAAGAATTAAAGAAAAATTGCAAAGGGAAGAGAATGAAATGCACATTCTGTGCACGTGTGCTGTTCTAATCAACCTTTACTTCTAAAGTCTACTTTGACATACTCATAAAATTACTGGATTTAATGAAAATGACAGGATCTATTTAAAGTTTAGAATCTTTTTGAGAAATCCAAGTAATGTTAAAGAACAGTGTTAAAATTTACCTCAGTGGGACAAGAAACACGAATCAAAAACTTGTCAGGTAAATTGTGAATATTCATCTAGACTGTGTACATTCTTCAATGTATCAAGTTTTTTTTGCCATCCCAACTACTTGCAGATATGTTTTGAGGACCCCTCACCCCACCCACCCTAAAAGTCTTCTTCAAGCAGCTTACATTCACAGTATTGTTCCATGACATTTTTAAGTCAGCCTTAGGTTAATGGTGCTGCTGCTTCTCTGCTGTTCTTGCCCTTCTTGTCCCTTTCCTTGTACTGTTGCATACCAGATTTGGTTGTAGATGGGTTTGGGGACTTAGTTTTATTCTAGTTTAGTGCTTTCTTCCTAGAGTCAAATGAGCATTGGTAGAAACAGTAGTGGGGGTGAAGGATGGGAGAGGCTGAATACTGTTAAGCTGTAGTTTTTCTAAGGCAGTTCAAGCTGATCTAAAGTCTTCCATCTACTACAACACTGGGTGTAAACGTGCTTCATTAGGAAGGTGCTGAATTGCCAGCACATTTTTATTGACTTTTTGTTTTAAAATATTCTCTGTTGTCATTCTTGTGTATTTCTGTTATGGTTTTGCTCGCACTTTCAGTGGAGGAAAACATAAACCTCTGTTTAGATCTGTATTAATTCAAAAGCTCTGGTGAACTTTAGAGACTATCAGCAGGAACTTTAATCAGACTAATACTTGATGACCCACTTAAGTATTGATTCCCTCTCTCAAAGATAAAGGATTTAGGGCAACTCTGTGTAACTTTGAACCTATATTTGAGACGGATTTTTCTCCTTGAGGAACGGAGGAAAAATTTGCAGTTAGAGGAGCTTCCTCTGCAGGTAGATCAGTGGAAAGACTATGAATGGCAAAGGGATTAATCGCTCTTTGAGCAAGTAAGAATCCCTTGCAGGAGGATTGCTCTTTCATGGTTTGATTTTTAAGTTTGCTCAACAGAGCTTATTTGAAACAGCTTGGAATAGTCATAAAGCCGCCTTTATTTTTAAGCAAGCATAGCCACAAATAAGTAGTGTTCCTGCTTTTGCCTTATCCGCTGCTTGCTTTCACATTTGGGTAAGAAGGGCTCTATTGGTTCAAATGCTGATGAACTTGTTTCTTACTATCTATTCAAAGCATACTAGTGATTTTGGTTTTGATCCTTTCAGTTACATTACACTGGTTTTGGACAGGATAAAACATGTTGTTCTTTGATTGGCAGAAGTCAGGTTGAGAGTTGATAAGTATTTGGGTCACTACCTTGCAAGATGATCACGCAGTTCATTTCTGAATAAAAATGAAAATTAATGGACTGTCTTAGTGCTCCTGGAGTAAAAGTGACCCAACTCTAAGCTTTGACCCTACAGAAGGGGGTCTATTTGTCAAGCTTCTGTTACTGCAGGCAGTAGATGCAAACTATGTGAGAAACTTCAGGCTGTTCACCCTGTTTTTCCAAGGAGAATATAAAATTTTAAATGTGTTATGTAGTCTGCATTTTTTTTTCAGGAGTTGTTGGTTTTTTGCTTCATCTGATAGTCATAGGCTGGTTTATAGTCAGCCAGTGTAGAAAATACTATTGAACATTCTCACAGCATATTCTTAGTTTCAGGCTGTTAGTGTAGTCCAGCATGATATCCTGTGTACTTTATGGCAGTTATACTGCCTGAAGCTCTGTCCAAGATTTATGTTGTCTGGATTAGACAAGCAGTATGGTTTGTTTTAAGCATAGGTATTGTGTCGGATGGACTATTAATTTGTTGATAATGTTCTGTTCACCCAAATTACATGTTCCTTATGTAATATGTTTGGTGTCAGAGTTTAAAGATGAACTGGTTCTCATTTTGCTCAGTTACATGTGGTTTGGTAGTCTTGCTGTTTAAACCTATGCTTAGAAATTTTAATTGTTTCACACTGTGAAATGTTTCCTGAAACCTGGAAAATCCCAAACAAATGCACGTAGGTGCACACACACATATGAAAAACCCACTGGCATTAATGTAAGTACTTCCAACAATTCACAGAATCACAGAATCTTAGGGGTTGGAAGGGACCTCAAGAGATCTTCGGGTCCAACCCCCCTGCCAAAGCAGGCTCCCTATCTCATATTACATAGATAGGCGTCCAGACGAGACTTGAATATCTCCAGAGAAGGAGACTCCACCACCTCCCTGGGCAGCCTATTCCACTGCTCTGTCACCCTCACTGGGAAAAAGTTCTTCCGCATGTTGGTGCGGAACTTCCTGTGCTCCAGCTTACAGCCATTGCCCCTAGTCCTGTCCCCACTGACCACTGAAAAGGGGCTGGCCAATTCCCCCTGCCACCCATGTCTAAGATACTTGTAAACACTAATTAGGTCCCCCCTAAGTCTTCTTTTATCCAGGCTGAACAGACCCAGCTCACTCAGCCTTTCCTCATAGGGGAGATGTTCCAGACCCCTAATCATCTTTGTCGCCCTTCTCTGGACTCTCTCCAGAAGGTCCCTGTCTTTTCTATACCAGGGAGCCCAGAACTGGACACAGTATTCCAGGTGGGGCCTGACCAATGCAGAGTAGAGGGGGAGGATCACTTCCTTTGACCTGCTGGACACACTCTTCCTGATGCATCCCAGGATCCCATTGGCTCTCTTGGCCACCAGGGCACACTGCTGGCTCATAGCCAACCTGTCATCAACCAGGACCCCTAGGTCCTTCTCCATAGAGCTCTTCTCCAACAGGTCATCCCCCAGCCTGTACTGATACAGTCGGTTATTCCTCCCCAGGTGCAAGACTTTACACTTGCTTTTGTTGAATTTCATTAGATTTCTCCCTGCCCAGCTCTCCAGTCTGTCCAGGTCTCGCTGGATGGCAGCGCAGTGTTCCTGCGTGTCAGCCACTCCTCCCAGTTTTGTATCATCGGCATACTTGCTGAGGGTGGATGCTATTCCCTCATCAAGGTCGTCAATGAAGATATTAAAAAGGACTGGACCCAACACTGAGCCCTGGGGAACACCGCTAGTCACAGGCCTCCATTCAGATTCTACTCCACTGATCACGACCCTCTGAGCCCGGTCGGACAGCCAGTTCTCAACCCACCTCACTGTCCACTCGTCTATCCCTTGTTTCCTCAGCTTCTCTATCAGGATGTTGTGGGAGACAGTATCGAAAGCCTTGCTAAAGTCGAGGTAGATGACATCCACTGCTCTCCCTCCATCCACCCAGTTGGTAATAACATCATAGAAGGCTATGAGATTGGTCGAGCACGATCTCCCCTTGGTGAATCCATGCTGACTATTCCTCATGACCTTCTTCTCTTCCAGTTGTTTGGAGATGGCATCCAAAACAAGCTGTTCCATCACCTTTCCAGGGACAGAGGTGAGGCTGACTGGCCTATAGTTACTGGGATCCTCCTTCTTGCCTTTTTTAAAGACTGGAGTGACATTGGCTATCCTCCAATCTTCAGGCACTTCTCCTGTAGTCCAGGATCTGTCAAAGATGATAGAGAGCGGCTCCGCAATCACCTCCGCCAGCTCTCTCAGCACACGTGGGTGTATCCCATCCGGGCCCATGGATTTGTGTGCATCCATTCCTTTGAGTCGCTCCTGGACCACCCCTACCTCTACTAGAGGGGAGCCATTCGTTCCCCAACCACTCCTACTTACATCTGGGATATGTGAGTCCTGAGAAGCCTTCGGAGTAAAGACCGAGGCAAAGAAGGCATTAAGTATCTCCACCTTCTCATCATCTCCCGTCACCAAGACACCCGCCTCATTCAACAAGGGACCTACATTATCCCTGGTCATCCTTTTACTATTTACATACCTGAAAAAGCTCTTTTTGTTGTCCTTTATGTCCCTTGCCAGCTTAATTTCTAAGCAGGCCTTAGCCCTCCTAGTTGCATCCCTACAGGCCCTGGCCACATCCTTATATTCATCCCATGATCTCAGACCCTGTTTCCACAGTTTATAGGTTTTCTGCTTCCCTTTGAGTTTACTCATGAGTTCCCTGCTTATCCACGCAGGTCTTCTACCTCTCTTTCCCGATTTCTTACTCAAAGGGATGCACCTATTCTGCGCTTGGAAGAAGTGCTGTTTGAATGTTAGCCAGCACTCGCAGGCTCCCATTCCTTCAAACAGAGCAGCCCATGGGATAGCCCCTATTTGATTTCGGAGGAGATCAAAGTTAGCTCTTCCAAAATTCAGGGTAGCTATCCTACTTTTTGGCTTGCCTCTTCCACTCAGGATCTTAAACTCGACCATTTCATGGTCGCTTTGTCCTAAGCTGCCCCCGACCTTCACTTCACTGACGAGCCCGTCCTTGTTAGTAAAAACAAGGTCAAGTACCCGCCCTCCCCTAGTAGGTTCCTGCACCATCTGTATCAGGAAGTTGTCTTCCACACACTGCAGAAATTGTCTGGACTGCATACGACTGGCCGTATTGCTTGCCCAGCAAATATCTGGGTAGTTGAAGTCCCCCATAAGGACCAGCGCCTGCGATCTTGAGGCTACTTCCAATTGCTTATAAAATTCATTATCAACCCGCTCCTCTTGATCAGGGGGCCTGTAGTACACGCCCACGACTATGTCACCCATACTGGCCTGCCTTTTAATTCTTACCCACAAGCTCTCGACAAACGGTTCATCCCTACCCAGGTGGAGCTCAATACATTCTAGGTGCTCTCTAACATAAAGAGCAACTCCTCCACCTCGTCTCCCTAGTCTATCTTTCCTAAAAAGCACGTAGCCATCCATGGTAGCGTGCCAGTCATCCAGGCTGTCCCACCACGTCTCAGTGATCGCAATGAGATCGTGGCCCTGTGACCGCACAAAGATCTCTAATTCTTCTTGTTTGTTCCCCATGCTACGTGCGTTTGTGTATAGGCATTTTAGTGGGGCAGCAGATCCAGATATCCCCAACAGCTCACTGCGAGATTTTCGATAGGGGGTGGGCAAAAACTGCTCCACCGAGGAGTTCATGGGGTAGTCCACAGAGTTACCCCTACTCTCGTGTGGAGCAACATCCCCAAGTCTGCAATTGTGCTGTTGGCATTTATCTATTTCCCCCAGCAACTCGTGCTGTGTCTCCCAAAGCATCTGCCTTACCCCAGCAGCCTTTGTAATATCCCCTTCCCCCTTCCTAACTAGTTTAAAGCCCTATCAATGAGCCCTGCCATTGAGTCCTCCCCTACTATCCTCTAGTTTGTCTACCCTGATCATTGTGACTTCTCTGGGCAGGAGTTCAATATAGGGAACCCTGCTTGATGCTGTGAGTCATCAGCGTGAGCAGGATGATGCACATATTGGCTGTTGTGCGGCTGATCCGGTTCAGCAGCTTTAAAGTGTTTGGATGCTGTGGTAATACAGTGCTGCACATCATGCTCTTCTGGTGGTTTGAATGAAAGGTTTTTGTTTATTTGTTGGTGTGTTTTTTCATTTGTGAGTTTTCAGTCTTCCCTATAAGCAAGTGGACTTATTTAATAGCCATTAAATAAGCCAGTTTGAGACTGTAATTGATTATGAATCGTTTTTCCTAATAAGGTGCTACACAACAGACACCTTTATTTTCAAATGTAACCTGAAGGAGACAGTGTTACAGTTGCTGTTTATTTCTATGGCTTTTGCTTTAGGAGAAATGACACTAGCTATTGGCTAGTGAAAGGGAAAATACCAAAGAACGCATAAAATAGTATCTGAAACTGCCTTTAAGTGTGTGAAATACACACTTTAGTACAAAAACTTTGTGTTCAGAACTGATTTTGTAAAAGAAAGTTATAGTTTATTTTTTACTTCTGATGAGACCAGTTTTTAATCTGGGGCTAATAATGTCTGTAACTGATTCTAATGGCCAGCAAAGCTTCAGGCTGTCTTTAAAAAAAAGAAAATTTACTTCATAATTGGCATGTCAAGTTTATTGAACTAACAGGCTGAATAAATAGGACTGAAGATGCTAACTCAAGTAAAGTCTGGCTTAACACTTATAAGAAACCCTAATTTCAGATGTTTGTGTAGATGACTTCATCGTTTCAGCGGTTTGGTCATCTTTAAAACATCAGCAAAAAGGTGTTTCCTATGCTTAATTGACCTGAACCTAATTGACCAGACTTTGCTGTTTATTATTTTAGTTACTCATATGTTAAATTTGAAAACCACACATATTTAAGTTGGAAGAACTTAGTGTTTGTCCAATAGCTCAGGTTTTTTAAAAAAAAAAATCTTTAACAGTTTTTCAGAAGTTTTCACTTGTTGAACATTTTTTTGGTGGAGATCTGCTTCTAGTCTGTCAATGTGGATGTGTAAAAGGGTTTTGTCAGCTGCAGATCACTAGGATGTGGTAGATGTATTTTTATAGAGCTGCACAAGTCATTGCAAGCTGTAAAAGCAGAAGGACCTTATCTTTCTAGCAGTGAAAGGAGGAATGACATTGCCACCTGGAATTTCAACAACCAGGCAGCAAACTCACCTGCTATTGATCAAAAGCAAACTTTCAGGATTGGTATGCTGAAGGCTAGCCATATTTTTGAAAAGATACTGTTACTCACTTTTATGTGTATATGCTTCTATAATTGTACATGCACTTCTTTTTGCTTCCCAGTGCTTCTACTTACAGTCCTTCAGTTGGAGCATACATTATTACAGATGTGAAATGTTCTTTATAGATTCTTCACTTGCCCCTTTGCATACTGTAGTTGTTTGACTGAAAGCACAGGGAATTTATCTGGACTGCTTTGGAATTGTGATTGTTTCTGTCCTTGGTAGTTTGTGCCTGTGTCACTTGCTAAACAATTTACTGTACATCAGGGGTAAAAGAGTGCAACAGTGCTGTGAGGAGCTGCTGACTGTCAGTGGTGTGTATTTGAAGTCAAACTAGTAATGTGTCAGTAAGATGCTGTGAAGGGCAAGCTTGGTTCAAGAGTGAAATCAGGTTGTGGAGAAACCTGTGAGGGTTTTTTGAGCAACTGGGGAGAAATGTTTCAACTTTTAGGGATGCAGCCAGGGTAGCTTGATGTATTTGAGCCTGGGAGCTCATTCCTGGTAGTAATCTGTCTCTTATCAAATGCATCATGAATTTATCTGTTGGAGGGAAAAGGTCTTTACCAGTATCCATATCCGAAAATTATTTTAATGCGATTGTGGTATTAATTTAACATGATTGAAGCAGTAACATGACCAGATGTGGATTTTGGATACAGTCCTCTAAACCCTTATTCTCAGGGGTTTAGTAGCTGTGGAGACTGCGGAATCTAAAGATTTCACTACACTGCCATTTTCCTAAACCAAAGGGCAGTGCCAGGTTAGGGGCTGAGGTTTGGCTGCTTCTAACAAAGGGTGCTCTGTCAGAGCTGTTCATTTCTGCAGGAGTATGTGTACCAGCTGAAGCAAGCAAGAAACCATTCCATTAACGTCTTCGTTTCTGTGCACTTAAGGGGCTTCTTTTTATGCCTTCTATCAGATACCAGTCAGTATCTCAATTAACAGCTCTCTTGAGATTATCTTTAGGCAGTATCTTTGAGAAATGTTGTACCAAAGCTATTTTTGCTGAGTTACTTTTAAGATACCTGTGTATCTGTGTAAAATTCTCTGCAAAATGAGTAAATTGCAGCCTTCCTGGACATGTGGCATTCAGGTGATCATAATGCATCAATCTCTGGCATCTCTGGCCTAATTGGGTGAGTTGGCGTTAATATCGGATTAGTATGAAGTTTTGTGTATGAACAAAACTGAGTGAGTTGTATGAGATATTTGAGTGCATGTTTTCACTAATAATGTTTTGGTTTTGCCTTTGTTTGTTTGGTTTTTATATTCCCCAATTGCCTGTATTTTCAGTAAGCTTTATCACATGAGTAGGATGAGGGTGGGTAAAGAGAGAAGGAAACCAAGTAGGCTACAGTTTATGAAGGAATGCATGGAAAGCAGTAGGTGAGGTTTTTCTTGGGAATTGCATGTTCCTGGATGTTAATCTACATGCTGTGCCTAAGTGCAAATACTGCTTTGAGTTCATGGCAGTAAGGGATTATGAATGCAGCAAATGAAAGAGAAGCTCCTAAGTTTGCCAAACATGGTGGCAGACCATTAATCACAGAATCACAGAGTTGTAGGGGTTGGAAGGGACCTCAAGAGACCATCGGGTCCAACCCCCCTGCCAAAGCAGCTCCCTACCTCATACTGCACAGATAGGCATCCAGACGAGTCTTGAATATCTCCAGAGAAGGAGACTCCACCACCTCCCTGGGCAGCCTGTCCCAGGGCTCTGTCACCCTCACTGGGAAAAAGTTCCTCCCCATGTTGGTGCGGAACTTCCTGTGCTCCAACTTGCAGCCACAGAAAATGCCAAAACTTTGAACCTTACTCTGGTTACTGTCATATTGTAAGTTAACCTCAATGCTTGAAGGTAAGGGCTTGTTTTATATAATAGATAACATCTCCTTTGTCTGAGTCCTTCTACCTGCCCTTCTTGTCTGCTGACTTTTTCTAATGTTGAGCATTTGTTATGATAATTAGCTCTTGCTGCTGTGAATTCTTGGACCTGGGAATGAAGGGTGTCAGCAGTGAAGTGAATACAACAGGTTTTTGGGTTGGAAGATGTATTTTGGCTTTGTCCTACTGTATAAAGCTGTGTCTGCTAGGTGTCTAAGGCTGAAGGCCATAGATCTCAGACCTTTGGGTCCAGCTGGAATTACTGTATTGCAGTATTCTAAGTCTGAGCTTACTCCTCCAGGCTAGCTCCCTCCAACAGCTGTGTAATGGCATAGTTTGAGACCAGACTGTTGCTCTTTTTTTGCTTGTTTTTTTTGTTTCCCACTGCCCACTTGAAAGGACAGCTGCTGTGAACAGGAGTCGTGATTGCTGAAGTTTGACTATACCTTCAGAAGTTAATTCAATAGCGCAAGGTGTCAAATCACATTAAAAAAAACCCCAGTGAGATAATACAGGTCATGTATAGGTCGAGTGAAACTAATGCAAGATAATATTTCCTTGTTAACAGCACTTGGGAATTAAGCTACACCTCCTCAGATCTCCATTGCTGAAGCAATGCAAGAATTTGTTTCTTTTTCCCACTATCAGCAAGGTAGTAAATGAGTGGTGTTCCTCAGGGCTGGCTATTGGGACTGTTGCTGTTTAACATCTTTGTTGGTGACATGAACAGTGGGATTGAGTGTGTCCGCTGCTATGTAGTGTGGCTGTCATGCTGGAGGTAAGGGATGTCATCCAGAGGGATGTTGACAAGTTTGAGAGGTGGCCCATACAAACTGTGCAAAGTTCAGCAGTCCAGGGCCAATGTCGTGCACATGGGTTTGGGCAATCCCAAGCAAAATAGATTGGGAGCAGCTCTAGGGAGAAGGACTTAAAGGTTTCTTTGGATGACAAGCCCAACATGACCTGTCAATGTGAGCTTGCAGCCCAGAAAGCCAACCATATCCTGGGTTGCATCAAAAGAGGCATGATTAGCAGGTTGATGGAGGTGACACCCCCTCTACTCTGCTCTCATGAGACCTCACATGGAGTACTGCGTTTGGCTCTGGGGACCCCAAACATGAGAAGGGCAGGGACCTGTAGGAGCAAGTCCAGAGAAGGGTTATGAAAATGATCAGAGGACTAGAATACATCTTGTTTGAAGACAGGCTGAGAGAGTTGGGCTCGTTCAGCCTGGAGAAGAGAAGGCTTTGGGGAGACATTAAGAGCAGCCTTTCAGTACCTGAAGGGGCCTGCAGGAAAGCTGGAGAGGGTAGGTACTGATAGAATGAGGGGCAACAGCTTAAGCTGAAGGAGGGGAGATTTATATTAGATATGAGGAAGAAATTCTCAGCACAGTTTGCCCAGAGATGCTGTGGCTGCCCCCCCTCCATGTCAGTGTTCCAGGCCAGGCTGGATGGCAGCCTGGGCTGGTGGAGGTTGGCCCTGCCCATGGCAGGGGTTTGGGGCTGGATGGTCTTTGAGGTCCCTCTCAACCCAGGCCATTCTGTGAGTCTATGTGGGCTTGTCCTGCTGTCATTCCTGGCAAATGCAGTACTAAGCTTCTAAAGTAACTTCAGTGCTTTTGTGCTGGATGCCATAACCTCGAGACTTTCCTTCTGAATAGTGATCTGTGACCTCTGTGTTCCCTCGCAGCAGCCTGGCTGACAGTTTTATTAGCTAGTTGTGAAGCCAGGGTCCAGCTGAGTTCTCGGAGAGCAGGACTTAAACTCCAGAGCTGTTTTCAGTGAAACAAGAAAAGATATTTTGCTTGTAATTTTGTATGTTGTCTGCTTGTCTCTTAATTTAAAATTAAGAAAGGCATTCTCCTTGAGACTCTTAAAGACTCAACAGCAGTTTTTCTGTCTTAAAACACTTGTGGGTTTCTGTAATACAATAGTGTGGGAGTTAGATTAAGTACTAAGTGTAAAGTATGGTTTTGCCTGAGTGGTGAAATTAATTTGGATTTTGGACTATCTGCTTTCAGAATAATAGTCTACACTGAGAACCTAGTGTCTTGACAGCCTGGGCAGAATTTCTGCTTGCCTATAGATGATTTACACACCTCCCTTGTTTTGTGCAGTTGACTTAATGCCTGTGCATTTTTCCTTTTTTAAAATGTGAAACTTGCTCTTAATTCAGTATAATTTATAAAATCTTATGAAATAAAACCAAAGCATTTTTTCCTCTCACTGTAACCAGTAAGTTCCAAAAGGAAGTTCTTTGCATCCAGGCTGTTTCTTTTCAGTAATGCGGTACAATTAGAATACAGTGCATTGATTTTATTAATTTTACTAGAACTTTGTACTTGGCAAGGGGTTAAACAAGGCACATGCTTCTAGTTGAAAGTTGTTTTATTGTTTATTATGTCAATCTGTTTTGCAGCTAATTTCAGCATCTGCTTGTAAAACTCTTGTGTTGCATACTTTTGATGTTTCAATAAGGTCCTGACCATGTAGCCCTTAATCATTGCAGTCTCAAAAATCTGGTATGCTTTTAGTGAATAATGGCATATATTTGAAAATTCAAACTTTGCTTTCTTCATCTTAGCCTTGTTTTGTTAATAAATTAGTTTGTTCTTTTTCCTTTAAGACTTCAGTTTGAATTCAACTCCACAAAATTACTGTTTACTAACAATGTAGACATAATTTTAGTCTCTGTTAGCTTTGCTAGAATCAACTTTAGTGAAAAGCAGATGTATACAGTTATAAAGTTGAGTATGGAAAAAAACGTGGTTATATGGAGGCATTATATTCTAAGATAGTCCTAATATTAGTTCGTGATGACCTTTAAGATGTTCCTTATTCTGTGTTTCTTCAGGCATTGATTTCCACCTATTTCAGTTTTATAGTTCTGATTTATGGGAGAGGTTGTCTTTATACATTGTGCACAGTGTTGAAGGGCAGACACAAAATAGGGACCCTCCCCTGTAAGCCGCAGAATTATCCATGTTTCTGATCTGTAATGCTTGGCTCCATCAGTTGCGATAGGAGACATGGTCAGCTCAGCACCTGAAACCCCTTTACTGCTCTTTATCCTCACAGCACGAATCTGATGGAACCATTGCACGGGCTCACTTTGCCTTCTGTGCTGCAAGTTGGGCCCAAACTTTCACAACAACAAAACTTGGAAGTTTTGAAAAATGTTTCCTAAAAAACCTCAAACAAACCACTCCAGAAAACACCCCAAATTATTTTGTGGTGTGTCTTCACTCCTGAAAATATTAACTTTTTTTGGTGGTTCAAAGACCTCACTTAAAATCCTCAATCTTTACTCTCATCAGAGGTTTCACTGAAAACACTCACATACAATCGCTCAAAAATCTTTTGTGCTTTCTCATTGTGGCTGAAGTTTAATTTGATGGAGATGTCTCTAACTTATAGTATGTTTCATGAGAGAAAAACACTGAAGTGCTGTTGAGAAGCAGGCTGTAGAATTTCCTTGGTGGGACACCTGGAACAGCTGCAAAACAGCTAAGGGCTGGTCTGTACACAAGACCAGGACAGACTGCTATTCATTATCCTTTCAATTCGGATGGGAGAGAAAATAAATAGTGTTTTTCTGGAGATACATCTGTGTTTCTCTTAATTCTGATGGTGGGCCACACTTCCAGTTCATGATTTTTATATTTTCTTCAGATGGTTTTTGCTACTGTAGTCTCCATTCTTGCCTCATGCTGTTGCTTTTTCTCTGAGGTGATTGTTGCACACTTGTCCTCCCGCCCTCGCTTCTGTCCCCATCAGTGCAGAACCTAAGCTTTGTAGAGCTTCATGTCATGTCTCGCCTCTAGTGTTGATGTCTCATTAATAAGCATGCTTTCTTGATTTTTCTTGATAGTAATATTATGGATGTCACCACAGGGAAGTGAAGAGAGAATAGCTGGCAAGATTAACATACAGAGAACAGAAGCCTACAAATCAAACTAGCTGTTTGTTTCAGGGAGTTACTGTATGCATGGGCTAACTATACTGGGTTTTGATGGAACATGCTAGGAATAGAGATAGCACATGCTAGGAATAGAGATAGCACATGCTTTTCAGAGTTTGATGTGTTTGTTGATAATGTATGTTTGAGAGAGTTGAATTAGATTAAAATATCCGGTAATTTAAAGTATTTCAAAAGTAATTTTCCATTTCTGAGATGCTTTGTCTGAAGGCAGAAGTTTTAAAAATAGGGAGAAAGTAGATAAGCAAATTTGGAGTGAGACGTAGGAGGGGTAGTAGGAGAAAGAGTAATTCTTTGAGTTGTTCTTAGGTAGGTTTTTCACAGGTGAATGGAAGGAAATAGAGACAATATAAGGCCCTGGTTTTGCATAACTTCCCTTTTGGAACAGGACATTAACAAAGCCCTGCTGAAAGTTGTTGATGCGACCAGGAAGGTGGAGAAGGATGCAGTATTTCTTAGCAATGAATTAGACTTTACTAGGACATGTGTGGTTTTAGTATTTGGAACAAATTGGAGCATTTCACAAAGGAGTAAGAGATTGTTTATGATCCTCAAAACAGCTGGAATGACAAAAACTTCGCAATTCAGAGGAAATGTTACAATCTGCTGTGTGTTTAGTGGCGCTTAGAGTCTGTGAAAGAGGGCATGCCATGGCATTGTATTTTTTCTGTATTTTACTGGTTTTGTGCTATTAAGGAAGGCACTCTAAGATATGGAATGAATCTGAGTGTATATCTGATTGAACCCAAGCATTGTGTTGAGTAAAGCTTCAGCAATTAATAAGTTTGCTTAATTGTCTGAAGTAAGCAGGCAGTGATGGTCAGGCACATAAACTGATGGATCTGGATGGGTAACTTGTTATAAATCTTGATGTAAGGAAGAAGAAAGAAGGACTCTGGTTTTGAGACTGAAACAGAACAGTCATGCAAAAAAACTGTTTCCGCCACTAGATAAAAAACATGTACCAGCCCAGTATTTTGTTGTTAGATTTATGGAGGCAGTGATCAACCCAAACACTTGAAGGTTTTCAGATGTTGAAATTCTTCTTGTATATTGCTACCAAACCATAAGTTTGTGACTTTACTTCAAAATGCTAAAATCAAATGAGGGGTTTGATTTAAGGTTGAAGATTTAATGCTTTTCTTCTGTTTATACAGCCTCGGCCCTTTGGTGAGTAAAGTGAAGGAGTATCAAGTGGAGACCATTGTAGATACCCTCTGTACAAACATGCTTTCAGATAAAGAACAGTTACGTGACATTTCGAGCATTGGCCTTAAAACTGTGATTGGAGAACTCCCCCCAGCTTCCAGTGGTAAGGCATTTTGTATTCAAGACTATCTAGTTTTTTCGTTTCACTACTAAGTAAAGAAATGCAGAAGCTGGGTCGTTCAGTAAAGGGGATTCAGTTCACTTGACACTGGAACTATCTTTTCTCGGTGGAAGAAATGTGGGGCACAAATATCCCTTTAGTTTTTCTGCTCTGACTGTATTTCCAGATTTTACTAGTTTAAACACTTCTTTACTGAAGAATTGCATTAATGTGAAAAACAAACTTACAGTGTATGAACTTCAGTAGAACAAATTGACTATAAAAGCTTCTATTTTTAATAATTTTCTGGTGGAACGTTTTTAGTAATAGCTAAAACTCATCATGCTTTTTGATTGATAGTATACTTTAAAATTGATTATAACTTGGATATTTTTCTTTAATGATCTGATTTCTTGTCTCAGTTTCTGCTAAGTGTTTTGGGAAGTACCCTGTGTTTCTAACAATTACCTGTTAAATTACTGAAATGCTTTCCTGCAGTTTTAAATGAAGGCAGTCTTTCCTCCAAGAGAAATAGTAATGATGAACAGCTCATCAGTTAATGGCATGACTTTTTTATTCAAGTGATTTTTCAGATACTGTACTGTAGGATATGAATGAGAATAGAGGAGTGATTAAAAAAAAGGCTTTGTAAATGCAGTTTTTAGAGAGTGAGGTTTTTAAAAAGAGAAAATCTGATTTTGACATCCTTTATTGAAAGTGCACATCTAAGTTTTGCTTTTATCAAGCAGTAGTGAGATGCATAAACTTCAAATAAATAATTTTAAGTATCACAGTTAAAGCTTTTATTCTTTTTGTTTGCCTACATAAAAAGAAGAGATTTTTCAGGTGGAAGTAAAGCTCCAATAAAAACGTAGCAAAATCTTTCAATACAATTAGGGTTCCTAATAAATGTACTTAGGTGTTATTTCTTGCTCTCAACTCCAACACAGGTTGTTGTCTTTTTTCTTAGCCTGTCATTTGAATAACACTTGATTGTCCAACTGCTATGTTTAGTTTTAATCAGGAAATTGGTTTTAATCTGTAGCATAAAATAAAACCAAATAAATTCAAATTTAAAAATAGATACGTACTATATTCGATATAAGTTAGAAGGGTATTCACAACCAAATCCCAAACAGTGATTAAATAAACCCAAACAACTTCATGCAAATGAAGGTGAGAGCTAGCTGTTAAGTAGCTGTTACCTTGACATGAGTTTCTTCTCACAATTACTCTGGACAACATGAGACAGTTGGTGAAAGGGGAAGCTATGGAGTTGCGATGAAGATGTTTTCACTTGAATTTTAAATATCTTAGGTATGCATTTTTTCCCCTTTCTCAAGTGTTTCAGCAGTGTTTCAGATACTAAATTAGTAGTTTCTTGTGCAAAATCATTTTATTTGCTGTTTTCTTACATAACTGTTCTTTAGAGGTTGCTTTGTTTACTTCTGTGCTTCCCATTACATTCCTTTATTTTTACCTATAGTCCTTTCGTTTATTGTGCTAGATTAGTCTTGGCCTTCACTCTCCATTGCTTGCCCTGCCAAAAGCAGTGTTCTCTGTTGTATATATTATGGGACAATTAAGAAACCTTCCTTCTGAATATGTTTCTGCATAGATAGTCTTTCAGCTCTAAGACAGAGCATACATTACGTTAGCAAACAAACTGGCTGATCAAGCTTGTTTTGTTGGGTAGGAAAAGCTTCTTTGTATTGATAGCAGGTTGCTTTCCATAGTCAGAAACATGGCCTCTGATGTTAGAAAACCAGATTCCTTTTAATTATGAAAATGCTTAGGTTTTGTTGTACTTTCAGGTTCTGCATTAGCAGCTAATGTTTGCAAAAAGATCACAGGGCGTCTCACTAGTGCTATAGCCAAGCAGGAAGATGTGTCTGTTCAACTGGAGGCACTGGATATCATGGCTGATATGCTGAGCAGGTAAACATCCCTCTTCCAAAATGCTGGTGAACACTGATAAATACTCCTTAAGGGTTGAACTTTGATTTTTCCAAATGTTAAATTTAAAGTTTTGTGAAATGTTAAGGTAAGTTATTAAGTATAGATGAAACTTCATTTAGGAAAAAAAAAAGTGAATGTATTGAAGATAAGTTGACTGATAGATCAGTTACTTTATTAATCTCCTGAGAACTGTAGTTTTAGGTTTTTATTTTAATGTTTATTGCTTTGAGCTTATAAAGTAATTAATTAAACTTAATTGACTTAATTGAACTGTTTGTGATGTTTTGGGAATATTTAAAGGGGGTGTTGTACAGTATATGAACAAAGTTATCTAGATTCAATTGGTTTGAGTTTGTGTTTTGTCTGTTTTAAGGCAAGGAGGACTGCTTGTTAACTTCCATCCTTCAATTCTGACCTGTCTGCTCCCCCAGCTGACTAGCCCCAGACTTGCTGTGAGGAAAAGAACCATCATTGCTCTTGGTCACCTGGTTATGAGTTGTGGCAATATGGTTTTTGTTGACCTCATTGAACATCTGTTGACAGAGCTGTCTAAAAATGATTCCATGTCAACAACTAGGACCTATATACAGTGTATTGCTGCTATCAGTAGGCAAGCAGGTCATAGAATAGGTAAGAAAAATACACAAATTATCTGTAACTTTAAAAGTTTTTAGATGGCTTAGCTAAATTACTTTGCTAATTTTTTTCTCTTACTAGGTGAATATCTTGAGAAAATAATTCCTTTGGTTGTAAAATTTTGTAATGTAGATGACGATGAACTAAGAGAATATTGCATTCAAGCCTTTGAATCTTTTGTCAGGAGGTGAGTTAATCTCAGATACCTGTTTCAGGCTCTCTTATGATCTAATAGTGTGCCACTTGGTTGTAAGCTGTCGAGAGACAGTCCCCTTGGTACAAAATATTTTTGCAAGCTTTTGAGCTGGAATTCAAGGTTCCTGTAACTTTGTCTTGTAACTTAATCGTTAAGCAGTGTGTTATGTCTATATTTCTGACACATTTTACTGTGCCATTGCTACTTACACAAATAGGAGGGGGGAGTATTCTAACAATATTCATTGTCCAATAGTGGTGACAAAAAATTGATATCCAAAGGTATACCTTGGTTGTCCACAACTTCCAGTCTAGCAGCTCTAGTTACATAGTAGCATCAAGTCCAACTGTTCCCATTCTATGGATATGGTTTAACATAGGATGGGAACAGTTGGATGTGATGATCTTAAAGGTCTTTTCCAACCTAGTGATTGCCCTTTTAGATCTTCCTTTCTGAATTTCTGCAGTTCAAATGGATGTGTTGATGATACTTGGTTTGTCTGAGCCTTCAAATGATACTATGTGTCATGAAGTCTTCTAGAAATATTTTAATTTGTTAATTTGACATTGATTGTATTTTTGTATTACGCAGATGTCCTAAAGAAGTTTATCCTCATGTATCTACTATTATAAACATTTGTCTTAAATATCTTACCTATGATCCTAATTACAATTATGATGATGAAGATGAAGATGAAAATGCTATGGATGCTGATGGTGGCGATGATGATGATCAAGGTATATTCTCTTTTTTGTTTGAGGAAGATGTGAGAAAGTTGATATAAGTGGTATTGCTTCTAGGTACCAGCATTGGAATGGCTTGTATAGTTTTGTACTCAATATTTGTAGTGTTTTTAAACATATCTTATGAACTCACTTCTTGGAATAAAAGTATAGGATGTAGTTGTTGTAGATACTTAATTTCAAAGGTTAGCATACAGTACAAGACAAATATTTTAAAATGCTTGAAATGTGGAAAAAGGCAGAAACATGTAGAATGATATAACTAAAGTGAGAAGGGCATCATGAATTGGAAATACATATTCAGCATGGGAGAGTCTTCTCACTGATTTCCACTGTAATATATTGGTACCTAATATATAAAAACAGAATAAATTGAAAATTACCAAACTCTATTTTTCTATAGGATAAAAATGTTTTAGACTCATGGGCATAGCCTGTTGTTAATATGGTGGCAATACTTTGCCCTAAGCTTTATGAAAACTTGGACACACAAGTGGTCTGAACCTAGAGTGTAACATTCTCATTACTTTAATAATGAATGAGCTGCATAGTTGCTGCTTTTAAAATGTCAATTTGTAGCACTTATTGTGTGTTTTTGTTGTCATTTGTTGGGGGCAGAGTATGGTCTGGCTTATTCCTAGAAAGAAACAAACAGAATGACTTGTTGAATCTTGATCAGCTAGTGATTGTTGTTGCATTGTCACTTATGTCACGAATAAAGAGGAGTATGCTTTAAATCAGTAGTCAGGCTGTAAATGTGAGTGGAACCACCTCGTGTTTGCAGATTAAGACTAGCATGAAAAAATTGGCAGAGAAAATTAGCCTTAAGATTTAGGTAGGTTAGAAGGTTTTTTAGTATGGCTGTTAACTTGCTTCTGAACCTATTTGGTGTGCCTTACACAAAGAACTCAAGCGTATTCTTATTAATTGTTTAAAATAAAACGTGATGCTTTGATTGTCTAGACTTGAACATATGCATAATTTATTTTTTCCTCAAGGGAGCGATGATGAATATAGTGATGATGATGACATGAGCTGGAAAGTGAGGCGTGCAGCTGCTAAATGTCTGGATGCTGTGGTTAGCACACGACATGAGATGCTTCCAGAATTCTACAAAACTGTATCTCCTGCTTTAATAGCCAGATTCAAAGAACGTGAAGAGAATGTGAAAGCAGATGTTTTTCATGCATATCTTTCTCTTTTAAAACAAACTCGACCTGTGCAAAGTTGGCTTTGTGATCCTGATGCAATGGAACAAGGAGAGACGCCTTTGACAATGCTTCAGAGTCAGGTTAATTGTCAAGATGTTGGTTATCTACCTCACTACAGTTTTATTAATACAAATCTGGTTTTGCTTTGTTCCATCTCACCTTTGAAAGTTACTAGTATTTCTTTTTGGATAGCAGTTCTTTTGAATCTTCATTTCCCAGTGTTTGTAATTTCTCTAGTTCTGTAGAGAAATCAGAAATAGAGTGGTAGGACATGCATCTTTCTTTACACTCCCTCCTAATGATCAAAGATGAAAGAAATGTCAGTTATTGAATCAATTAACAGATGTGCAATGATTACAGGTCCCCAACATAGTTAAAGCCTTGCACAAACAGATGAAGGAGAAAAGTGTGAAGACTCGTCAGTGTTGCTTTAACATGCTGACTGAGCTAGTAAATGTATTACCTGGAGCCCTAACGCAACATGTTCCTGTACTTGTACCAGGTATGAGAAACATATTATTAATTTAAAGATTTATTAATACATTGGATGTGAAGTTTTGAAATCTTTAAGTCTTGACTGTGTTTTTTGCAAAAGCTTTGATGTGTTGCTTCTATTTAAAGAAATTGGCAAAATAATCAGCTTCTGTGTGAATCCATATAAATATTTTAGTGACGTATTTCCATTAATCTTGAAAACAACGATTGGCTCTAAGATTGAGATTTGCTAATACATCTAAAACAAAAGGTTAATTTGCTGTTTAATTGCAAGATCAAATTACCTTTCTCATCTCAGAGAGAAATATTATCCATATTTTAGCTTTTGGGACCTAAAATGTTGAATTTTGATGTAACAAGGAAAAGTAAGTTCAGAAAAATTAAAGGTTCAGAATGCTCTTCTAATTAAGAAAATACATCACAAGCTATCAGACGGCCTATGCCCTCTGTGTTGAAGCAGCTTAAAACAAATTGCTTGAATAAAATTGTGAAAGGGGATTGGAAATGTTCAAGAAAGGCTGGGAGCAGGAAAACATAATGGAGTATAGCTGCCTCCCTTCTGAAATTTTGCAATGTTCTAACAGAATATAAATACCTAACCTAAAAATACATTTTTCTTTTTTTCTTCCAGGAATAATTTTTTCACTGAATGATAAATCAAGTTCTTCTAATCTGAAGATAGATGCTTTGTCCTGTTTATATGTGATCCTGTGCAATCATTCTCCCCAAGTCTTTCATCCTCATGTTCAAGCATTGGTACCTCCAGTTGTAGCTTGTGTTGGAGACCCATTTTACAAGATAACATCAGAGGCACTTTTGGTTACCCAACAACTTGTGAAAGTCATTCGTCCTTTAGACCAGCCTTCTTCTTTTGATGCTACTCCTTACATCAAAGATTTGTTTACTTGTACAATCAAGAGATTAAAGGCTGCTGACATTGATCAGGAGGTGAAAGAGAGGGCAATATCTTGTATGGGTCAAATAATTTGTAGCCTTGGTGACAGCCTAGGCACAGACCTGCCTAGTACACTTCAGATCTTCTTAGAGAGACTGAAGAACGAGATCACTCGGTTAACTACAGTGAAGGCCATGACACTCATTGCTGGTTCTCCTTTGAAGATAGATTTGAGACCAATCCTTGGGGAAGGTGTTCCTATTCTTGCCTCTTTTTTGAGGAAGAACCAACGAGCTTTGAAACTGGGCACTCTTTCTGCTCTAGATATATTAATTAAGAATTACAGTGACAGCTTGACAGCTGCCATGATTGATGCTGTTCTGGATGAGCTTCCACCTCTGATTAGCGAAAGTGATATGCATGTATCGCAGATGGCCATCAGTTTTCTGACAACGCTGGCTAAAGTTTATCCTTCCTCCCTGTCAAAGATTAGCGGGTCCATCCTCAATGAACTTATTGGGCTGGTGAGATCACCTCTACTTCAGGGTGGAGCACTTAGTGCCATGCTAGAATTTTTCCAAGCTTTGGTTGTGACTGGTACAAATAATTTAGGCTATATGGATTTACTGCGCATGTTAACGGGTCCAGTGTACTCGCAGAGCACGGCACTTACTCACAAGCAGTCTTACTATTCCATTGCCAAATGTGTTGCTGCCCTTACTCGAGCCTGCCCTAAGGAAGGACCAGCTGTTGTAGGTCAGTTCATTCAAGATGTCAAGAACTCAAGGTCCACGGATTCCATTCGGCTTTTGGCTTTGCTTTCTCTTGGGGAAGTTGGGCATCACATTGACTTAAGTGGACAAATTGAGCTCAAGTCTGTAATTCTAGAAGCATTCTCTTCTCCTAGTGAAGAAGTCAAATCGGCGGCTTCTTACGCATTAGGCAGTATTAGTGTTGGCAATCTTCCTGAGTATCTGCCGTTTGTCTTACAAGAAATAACCAGCCAACCTAAGAGGCAATACCTTCTTCTTCATTCCTTGAAAGAAATAATTAGCTCTGCATCAGTGATTGGTCTCAAACCGTATGTTGAGAACATCTGGGCCTTACTCCTGAAACACTGCGAATGTGCGGAAGAGGGTACAAGGAATGTTGTTGCTGAATGCTTGGGCAAGCTAACATTAATAGACCCAGAGACTCTGCTCCCACGACTCAAGGGATACTTGGCATCAGGTGAGCAATAGTAGCTCGTGTATGTATTGTAGCAAGTGGCCGTATGCCTTCTTTTAATAAATTGTTCTCCTTTTGCAAATTATTTGCTTAAGTTTTGTGATAGACTTGAAGTTTTGCCTTTCTCCCACCCCAGCAGTGTGAAGCTGAGATGGTTCTGTTTATACCAGAAGAACTCAGTGATAAATAGCAGAAGTTAACTTTATGGTCTGCTCTCAGACTGTGGTATTTAAATTTTTTCAATGTTTTATGTTTAATCGAGTTACAAACTTAAAGTGGAAGGAGCATGGGTGACAAAGGGACAGCACTATTTGACAAACTGTATTCCTAATTTTCAGATAAAATTCTGAAATTTATAAAGATTAGGAAGTATATTGTCCATAATTCAGTAATCAGTTTCATATCAAGAGTGCTGACAAGTTTTCTTCATGTGCTTCTGCTTTAAAGAGGAGGGCGGTTTCTAGGCCTATGTGGTGAGTTAAAAAAAGAATATCTGTCCTCATTACTTGAATTGTCTGATGCAGTTAAATACTTAGTACCAAAGTTATGGTCTCATCCCCTGTTTAAAATGGAACATAAGAACATCTATGGAAAAACATATTACAATGTTAACAATAAGTAGTATTTTTTCTTCAGTGTTCTTAAGAGTGTTCGAAGTTTAAAAAGAATGGAATTGAACATTATTTAAATTCTGTAGTTGTACTGTTTTAATGTTACATACTTACACTTTTGTTTCATGTTAGGGTCCTCATATGCTCGAAGTTCAGTGGTTACTGCTGTTAAGTTCACTATTTCTGATCATCCACAACCCATAGACCCACTCCTGAAGAACTGCATAGGTAAGTGCTTTGCTTTAGTGACAGCTTTTATGTCTTTAAGCAATAAAATGCCTCTTTAAATCGTTTGTTGTGTTTTGAGGAAAAAAAAAATTCTAGCCTGTTTGAATTCTGAGCAGTAGAAGTTGTGTGAATAAAAAAGGTTTGTATTGAAGATGTAATGGGAAAATAATACAAGGAGATAGGGTTTTTAGGAAGGTCATATCCAGAGGCTGGTTTCTTTTCCCATGTGCTTGCCAAATTATATCCGTTGGTTGTAGGAAGGTAATGTCTTGGAAATACTTGACATTTGGTCATCGACATTACACATGCATGTGTGAACTCTCAGTATTGCCAGGTGGCAAAGTGTAAATGTAGAAAGATCCTTAGGATTCTCTAATACTTTGTGATCTGAAAGCTATGGAAGCGTGTCTGTTTTTACAAGGGTAAGATAATCAGAGCTTCCAGTATAATAGCAGTATGAAGAAGTGATCTGCACTGATGCTGGGTTTTTTTTTATTTGTATTTTGTTTGTATGACTAAGTATTGCAGATTTGTTCAATATGCTTTGGTGAATGTTTTTCAGTGGCCTGATCACAGGTTTAAAGATCTGTAGGAACTCTGTATACAGCTAAAACTAATGAGGGGAAAAAAGGTTAATCTTGGAAAACGTACCGTTTTGTAGAGAGCAAGGCTTTTATTTATGGGGAAGTGGTGTCGGTTCCTATGTGTTATTTTTATTACTAAGCTTAATTTTTAAAAATAATATGTTGAAGAATTGACTGTGCTTGTGTATTTCTCTTACCCCTGTGTTCCACCCACCCAACCCCCCTGCTGCCCCCGCAATCCCTCCTTTTGGAGCCTTGGAGGGGTCGTGTTTTGTTTGTTTGTTTATTGAGTCAAAAAATTATGGGTCTCTAATACTTAAAATTCAGTCATCTTTATTTTTGTTACCCAGGCTTACTTTGTTGGGTTTTGTTTTTACGTTTTCCTTGGAAGAAGTTACTTTAATATTTAGACCCTTTTATTTTTCTCCTTTGAAACATTTCAGTAGGGTGTTGCTAGTAAAACTTCACAACCCTTTGGGGAAAATATTATCTATTCCTGCAGGCATTTACTTTAACAAGGCTGTGGTATGGAACTGTTGACATTCTAAACTGAAAATGCCTGCAGTGTGCGGTGGGGTAGGAAGACATGAGGGGTGTTGCTACAGTAATATACTACCAAGTGGGCTTATCTTCTGGTAATGTAGGAATTGTCACTATATGCCAATTTAGGACTTCAAAAATCAATATATCAATAGTTTCCTTAAGAGGTATTTTCTAATTCTTGAACTGCAGAATTTAAATGGGTTTTCTTAGGCATACTCTGAGAGAAATTAATGGATAAAAGGAAATAGTGTATTAAATATAATTTTCATTAATTTACATGCTATACATTTAAAAGCAAGTTGAAATGTTGTTAAGTGATAGCCACTTATTTTGGTGGGGCTTAACTTCTTTTTCATTATCTGAAATGCAAGATATCTCAGTTCTCTCATACTTTGGATATGATTCTATTGAAATAGGTTTGTCTGTCATGCTAAAATAGCAGGTATTGGTCTGTGCTATATGAAAGTAAGTCTTGTGCTAAATGTGTCCTTTTGAAAAGTTAAAACTAAGCTAAGATATTTTTTAAAGTAGCAAATGAAAAAGATTCTTGTAGGTTGATGTATTTCTTTGCATGATTGCAGGTGACTTTCTGAAAACATTGGAGGACCCAGATCTCAATGTCAGGAGAGTAGCCCTAGTGACGTTTAATTCAGCTGCACACAATAAACCATCATTAATAAGGGACCTCTTAGATAGTGTGCTTCCTCACCTTTACAATGAAACAAAAGTCAGAAAGGAATTAATCAGAGAGGTACGTTGACTGAGAGGAACAGTGCTGAATGTAAGTAGATTGCTTTTTTCTTTTCTAATTTCTTTTTTCTCTTTTCAATTTTCTGACAGGTGGAAATGGGACCATTTAAGCATACAGTGGATGATGGGCTGGACATAAGGAAAGCAGCTTTTGAGTGCATGTATACTCTTTTGGATAGTTGCTTGGATAGACTAGATATATTTGAATTCTTAAACCATGTTGAAGATGGCCTGAAGGATCACTATGATATTAAGGTTAGCTGTCGTTCTGTGTGTAAGCAGTGGCTTAGTCAAAATATTTTAAATAGTGAATAGAGGGAAATAGTAAAAATACTGCTTCTTATACTGAAGTACTTCACTATATTTGCCATTTTCATTCAAATGTTGCTGTTAAAAAGGAAATATCTCTCTGTATGTGCTGAGCATAACTGGTTGTTGATTTGTCTTTTTCTCAACCTAGATGCTAACCTTTTTAATGTTGGTGAGATTGTCCACCCTTTGTCCAAGCGCAGTGCTGCAGAGGTTGGATAGGCTTGTTGAACCTTTACGCGCTACATGTACAACTAAGGTATCATCATAAATTTTAAACATGTTTAAGTTAATTATTTTGTGTTGTCTTATAGAAGTATAAATGGACTCATGTATGAAGAATTTTTTTGGGAATCTAGGTGTGTTGCTGCAGCATTTCCTGAGTGATAAATTACAACTGGAAGAACAGACTTACAGAATCATAGAATGGTTAGGGTTGAAGGCAACCTTAAAGATCATCAAGTTCCAACCCCCCTGCCTTGGGCATAGACACTTTTCACTAGACCAGGCTGCTCAAGGCCTCATCCTACCTGGCCTTGGGCCCACCTCCTTGGACAACCTGTTCCAGTGCCTCACCACTGTTGTCGTGAAGAATTTTTTCCTAATATCCAATCTAAATCTACCCTGTTCCAATTTTAAACCACTGCCCCTCGTCCTGTCACTCCATGCCCTTCTAAAATGTCCCTCCTTAGCTTTCTTGTAGGCCCCTTCAGATACTGGAAGGCCGCTATAAGATCTCCCTGGAGCCTTCTCTTCTCCAGGCTGAATAATCGCAACTCTCTCAGCCTGTCTTCCTAGGAGAGGTGCTCCAGCCCTCAAATTGTTTTCATGGCCCTCCTCTAGACCTGTTCCAACAGTTCCATGTCCTTCTCATGTTGGAGACTGCAAAACTGGGTGCAGTACTCCAGGTGGGGTCTCAGGAGAGCGGATTAGAGGGGCAGAATAACCTCCCTTGACCTGCTGGCCACACTCCTTCTGATGCAGCCCAGGATACAGTTGGCCTTCTGGGCTGCAAGTGCACATTGTCAGTTCATGTCAAGCTTCTCGACTTAATAGCTTCTTTCTGAAAATCCTCTGTTACTTTGATGGCATTTCTTTTCTTCCTTAAAAATCAAACTGCCCCTTGGGCAACTTGTAAGTCTCACCTGATGTTGAAAGGGGAAGCAAATACTGAGTTTTTCTGACTTCTAATGGTTGTGGTGTTGTAGACAAGCATATGGGTGATAAAGGATGGAGGCTATGTAAAGCAGCCCGATTTTGGGGGTCTTCGGGGTTATGGTGGGGTTTTTTTGTTTTAAATTTTCCCCCTTCATTTATGTTATAAGATTCTTGGGTCTTAGCAGAGTTGGTTTGTTCCATATACTCTGACAACCACTTAATACCTGATTTACTTTGCTTTTCCATTAATGTAATCTGTTGTATTTCGTGTATGAAATTTCACTGATGGCAATGATAACTTATGTTGGTGTCACTGAAACATCTTTGATAATTATAACAGAAGCTTAGGCAGTTAGATCCTAACAAAGGTCAACTGTTACTGAAATTCATAATCTCTGAGAACTGAGATATCATTTCAATGTTATTTACTGACCTTACAAAGAGGTTCGCTGCTGCAATTGTTTTTATTTGGTAATTGACTTAGTAGTTTAGAACCTTTTTCTACTTCCCAGTCAGTATTCATGTTTCAGACTGCTGGTTAAAAAGTCTCTAAAAAATAGATGTAAAGGTTTTTTTCTTGGTCTTTTTGTGTGTGGTGGTGGTGGCGGCTTTTGTGTTTATTTTTTGAGAGCTTAGGCCTTTTTGAAAGCTGTGCAATGTGGTAGCATGGAAGGAAATATGTCTTGAAGTTGGGTTTTGGGGTGGGGTTTTTTTTGTTTCTTGGGTATTTTTAAGGTGGATGTAAAGGGAGGGTTAAGCAAAAAGTTAAAATATATTTTAATTTTTTTCCCATTAGGTAAAGGCAAACTCAGTGAAACAGGAGTTTGAAAAGCAAGATGAACTGAAACGATCTGCTATGAGGGCAGTAGCAGCGCTTCTAACCATTCCAGAAGCAGAGAAGAGTCCATTAATGAGTGAATTTCAGTCACAGATAAGCTCTAACCCTGAGCTGGCAGCCATCTTTGAAAGTATCCAAAAAGATTCATCATCCACCAACTTGGAATCAATGGACACTAGTTAGATGAAATAGGGACCATTATGTTGAACCATATGATGCACTGAATTGACAGGTTATGAGTAAGAAACAGAAAAAGTATCTAATCTACACATTGTTCCACTTTATTTACCTTTACGGAGACAGTTGGCTTTTCCCATTGTTGCTTTTCTAGCATTTATTCCAGAGATGTATTTCCATAATCCAGAGTTTGTTAACCACTCTTGTTTTAGTGGATTTGGCCACATTTGGAAATGACAAAGTTGACGCATGGTGTATGGAAATAGTTTCCAACATCCATTTGCCCTGTAATGTTTAGGATTAAAATGTCAAAATTTTGTGACCATGATTATTTTTATTTTTTTTTTTTAATTTTTTATTCACTCTTTCTACTCGCAAACAAAGAAAAGGGGGGGAGGGGGGAACCAAGCATCCAGGTGCACCATGTTTTTGTATAACTTTTTATTCTTTTTTGTTTCAGCTTCATAAATTGGTTTGGCTGGCAGATGAATTCTGTGTAAGATTTATTATATTAAAGAGAGAGGGTTTGGGCACAGTTCAAGAAAAAAAAAAAAGCAGACATGTCATTTTTAAAGGTGTGGGGATTAGCAAACGATACCCCTGTTGTGCGCACTAATTTTGCATGAGCAAGTTTACAAATATATATTGTCTGTAAAACAGCATGTGCAGTTTATTCGTAATGCAAGTTACACTAAGTTCTGCTGTGTCAGTGCAGTTTTCAGGTGTTTTGACGTACAGAACATCCTTAGAGGAAGGGACAAATGAAGGTTGGCTGTCTTAACCTGGCTTTTTTAAATGCCAGTAGTATGACCCTGCAGATGTTCTTACAGTAAATGTGACAACTCCTGCAGTTCTTACGGTTTTTCATGCTCACTCAAAGGCTGGGCTGCTGGAAATGAGGGGAGCAAACTGGAAGATGGGAGGGAAAATAGGATGAGATGGAGGTAAAATAAGCAGAGAACACCAGCAGCTGCTCAGTAGTTTCTGAACTCTGGATTGAGACCTTGCTTTCGTTACAGAAGTGTGAAATGAGGTTTCTTCAGTGGCTTCTACCTCCTATTCTTCACCCAGCAGCTTTTGCTAAGGCACCAATCTTCGGTGTCACCCAGGCAAGAAGTACTGCCAGACCGTCACTTTGTGCCCCTCAGAATGTTTTCTGGGACACGGAATCGCCAGTAGGTCACAGTGCTGCAAGTGTCATACAGTGTTCTGGCCAGATAGGAAACAGGGAATGGCCTTAAGACTGCAGAGGGATAGAAAGGAAACAGACACAAGGGGGAAAAAATCTGCATGCTGAGGTAACCTAAAAGTGGGCGAGGAGGTGGTAGCTGGCAATCTCGCAATAAACTGGATTTGGGAATCTAATAGCTTAAGATGGGGAACCACTGCCTCAAATTGAGACTTGTCATTACTTGGTTAAGGCAGTTTCTTACTTGTCTTTTTTTTTCAGTTGGATCTGAATTTAATTTTTTCCTCTAGTTAACTGGTATTTTTTTAGCTAGTTTGATAGTTTGGAAACCTGTTACACAGTTAGGTGGCATAAGCTGCTACGTGACTAAACAAACATACATTTTTATGACCTCAGGTGGTTTCCTGTGAGCACTGGGGTTCGGGAGCAAATTCTTCACCTTACGTCCATGCTTGCAGTTTGGGAAAAGCAGGAGAGATACTGGTGCATTTGACTTTAATAAAAGGACCTGAACAAAGAGATCTATGAACTCGTTCAGTAGTAACAATTTTAATGCTGTAGAAATTTTTGAAACTGTAGCTTTCTCTGTCTCCAAAGTCTTCATACTAATGTAACAATTGTCTTCTAGAAGTAGAAATAAATGAGATTAAATGTACCAACATATCTAAATGTCATGAAAAAGAATGGGATGACTCTAGAGAGAAACCATGTGGTAGAAAAAAAGCACTGTGAATTAGATGTGTTTTATCTTGCTGCATAACTCATCTACTTCAATTACAGCAATATACAGGCCTCCTAATTAAGAATCTGTTGTGCTAATTAGTTGTCAAACTAATCTTAGAACTTTTAAGATTCCAGAATGCATTAAAATGTTTTATAGACCTAAAGCTAGGTGTGAGAATGGTATGATAAACATGAAATGTGAGGCTAAAATATGTCAATAGAGTAGGTGTCAGCGGTAAGTAAAGAGAAGACTTGTGTTCTTAGCTGTGAGATTGTGTTTGTGTTCTGCCATAAAGCCTCATGTGGGGGATGCAAATAATCTGGGCTTTGTTTTTTACGGTACATTAGTGGGGCAAACCTAAGGGCAGGAGAGAAGCTTGAGCTGTGTTGCACAGTGAATGCTTGCTTGCAAGAGGGAAATTTTTGCTTTGCCCACTGGTAAAGCAGGTGGGAACATAAAAATTAAGTCTTCCCTGTAAATTACAGAAATTCTAGGAGATTCATTATCTCAGACCATCAGTTGGTTGATTTGGTGATGCAGGAAGGTTGTGTAATGCTGATACATGTGTTTATGACACTCATAAAGGTAACTGCACCATGGTTACTGGAATTATTTATTAGCTTTATGAAATCTAACCAAGTTAGGTGTTCAGATTCCACTGACTTTCACTGGATTGCTTGATAGAAAGGATTTTGATACCCCACCCTGTATATCAAAGGAATCTGGTGTATTTTTGCTTTTAGTGCAGATATATTCAGGTAGTTTTGTTAAGGATGGTGTCAGGAATTACCTGTAGCTGTCCTCTTTAAATTCCAAGTATCTGAAACTAAAATATGGCATTCCTGTCATTAAAACAAAACCAGAAGTCCAAAAAGCTGCTCTTAAAGATATTTTTTGGCATGATGAGAAATTAATCTAGTGTTTTTCATCCTTTTGCACACAGGCAATTGAGACCAATTAATAAGCTTGTGCATAACACACAAATGGTTGGCTAGTCCTTGCATTGTAGATTCTTCCCTTTAAATATTTTTGTATCTCAAAAGTACTTAATGCTCACAATTTCCATTTAAAAAAAAATCCTGTCAAGGATTTCCCTTGCAAGGGAAATCTGTTCTAAAATTAGAAATTGGAAGCTACAAGCACTTTAAGAACACCGCACTTCAATTGTGTAAATTGATTTTTTTAATATGTTTTTTCTTTAAAATGTTACATTTAATACCACAGCTGAGAAAATAATAAAAGCTGAGCTACTTCCAGATTGTATTTTTGAGGTGTGCATGGCAGTGCATGTAAGCAGCATTGCTTCCCTCAGCTGAAGGATTATTTTAACATTTCATCAACTCAGATCAGAAATATGAATAAAAAGTTCCTATCTGCTGCTATTCCATTGGGCATAACAGACACACTCAGTAATGGTGCTAGGAACAAGTTCACCCTGATCTGAGTGGATGGCTTAGTAGTAGTAGTATTGTAGAATCATAGAATCATAGAATGGCAAGGGTTGGAAGGGACCTCGAGGATCATAAAGCTCCAACCCCCCTGCCACAGGCAGGGCCACCAACCTCAGGCCTGGATCTACACAAGGTTGCCCAGGTCCCCATCCAACCTGGCCTTGGAGGAACTGTTCCCATCTCTACTGGTCACTTCCCTTTGAGATCACTTTTAAGCGAAGCAGCACGTGGCCTTAGAAATGTGTGGGGTGGTTTTGGTTTATTAATCTTGATCATTCTGACTGCAATGACCTATGTCTCTGCCAAATACCAAACGTTAAGCCTGCAGCACCTGAGGTTTATTTCCCTCTTGCTCTAAACTTCAGATAAAAAGTATGTTGTTGTTGTTGTTGTTACTATCCTTAAAATTATTTTTGGAGAGGTGAAAAATGCTGGTAAATTCATTACTTGTTGGCCTTGTTCTCTCAGTGCTGTGAGGTGGAAGGGTTTGCTTGCCACACTACAGAACCTGACTGGCTGCACAGACGTTGACAGCAAGTGTGGCCCCTGCTCCAGAAGAGCCCTTCAGTGTAGACTTAGAGCTCTTCTGCTAAACTGACCTTTTTCTTCAGAATCTATTTATGTTTCTTTTTATCTGAGCTGGGGGAAGGAGAAGGAGATTTGGGTTCTTGAGAATAATGAAATAAATTGATCTATGACCAATGTTGGTGAAGCTGGGAAGCTCTGTGCAAGAGGTGCTTTTGTGAAGATGGGGCAACTTTGTCTTGGTAGGGAGTTAAACTTCTTCAGATTTGTTTCCACTCCATGAAGCTTTAATGTTTCCACATAATCTTTGATGAGGAGAAAACTGCCTTTGGAAAGGTCATCCATCCCCTGAAACAAGCAAAAGGGTTTCTGTTGGTATGTTCACAATATACAGACTAATAACCCTGAACCAGAGAAGAAATAAGTGTTTCTGAGAGTCGTGCAGACACTGCCTTGAAGTGTAGCTCTAAGAGAAAAATGAAATCTTAAAGTGAGAATATTTTCATTTAAAATAACTCTCCGTTATTCTGTGTTCTGCCTTTGATCATACTTTTGGAGAATGGAAATACAGAAAGGGGGGGGGTGGAAGTAATTAGCAAGCTGTGAACTACTATGATCCCAGAACTTAAAGATTTAATTTCTATTCCCTGCTGCTTCCTTTAAAAAATAAAAAAAAATCCAACCAGGGGTATTTTGACAACAGTACATAGTAATTCAGAAAAGACTTTTTATTCTGAAGGAGTTAAAAGGGATTTTAAAAATATTTTCATTATATTTCCTTCTGTTCTGAAGGAATTCTTTCCCTTCATATGTAGATTTTTCCCACCTGACAACGTGGAGGCAGTTCAATATGGCTTCTGCAGGCCTCAGGAGATAAGCGATGTAACTTGGCTCAGTGCAGTGAAGGTACTTCTCTAGTAGAAAAAGTATGCAATTCCCTCTTTCCCAGTATTCTTTTTTTATTAATAGATTTTTTTAAAAAAATGAAGTTGTTTACATATGACTGTAGTTTCCATTCAACCTCCAGCCATTCTTCATTTGAACAAGTACTGGGCTCTGTCATCTGATTACTGATACTGCGGTGCCACCCTTCCTGGGGACCTTGTCTTGCTCCAGCCCTCAGTAAGGTTGTTTTCTAGAACGCTGGGGTTTGTCTCCTGCATCCACAACATTTCCACTGCGTGTGAAGACAGTTCTTGTGTAAGTTGTATGTAGTATCCATTTTGCAGAGGGATTTCTCTGGGAAATGTTATGTTTAAATGCAGCTGGATGCCATTTTTTGAGGAAGCTCCTAGTTACCTGCTCTCCTCAGCAGTGAAAATCCAGTATACCCAAAATTCACTGGAATTTACAGGATTAAAGAAAGAGTAAATACAATTTTGTTATGTAAAATTATATGTAAGGACAAAACCCAGTTTGTTCCATGCATAGCTAGTGCAATGTGGCTTCACCTGATTTTTCCTCTTTCCCTTCAATGTCTTCATGCTTGTCTTGTGTCAAATGATCTGCGCTGCCAGGCCAGTAAGGTGTCTCCTGTTGTAACCACGAAGTTCTGCTTACTGAGGGCACGTATAGGAGGAGGAGGTACTTCAGTTCTTTTCTGTCCATGGCTGATACTCACACAGGTGACAAACTTTGAGGTGTCAGCTATGTTCAACAGAAGGGTAGAAACTGACCAGCGTTTAAACTGTGATCCTGACACCTTTACAAAGTCAAACAGCTTCACCATCTTTCAAATGAGTCTTTATCAGGAGGAAGATGCTCAGTACAATTCACTTTAATTTAGTTCTTGTTTTTCCTAACATTGTAGGTTTGCAAATGTGTTATCTCTGGCTTGATTTGTGACTTGTTTACGAAAACCATCTCAGCATCAACATTAGAAATGTGGAACTGAAGCTGCAGTTGGAGGAGATGGTTGATTTTAGTACCCTGGTATGGGGCAGCCAAAGTAAAAACCTAAACTTTGCACTGCCTTCTCACATGGTACATAAAGTGGGTTGAATTCAGCCTTAATAAAATGGTAGAATATTTGTATCTCCAAGTACAGAATGTGAAAGATTAGGAAGTGGTTTGACGTGGAAAACTATACACTAACCTGTTTTGATTTCTGGAGAGTATATATACATTGACATTCATTGCAGGTTGATTTCTGAGAAGTTAACAATTCTTTCTCATTTCTCCTTCACTCCCAACTTCTCAAAATTAGAGAAAAAAAACACATTTCAGTAATTTTGTAGCAGTGTTGGTGTTTAGTTTCTGTAGCATCATGGTGCTTCTCACTTTTAAATCTTGCAGTGGAAAAAAAACAAAAACCTGAAGTGGAAATTTGATTGGGTGGCTTCGTACGTGAAGGATTTATTTCAGGTCTGTGGGTGGCTGGTTCAGGAAGCTTAAAGTTAGAAGGAGGATAAAGGCAGACTATCACACACAAATGTGAATCTACATCATGTTGCTGATTGGGAAATGGTTAGCATGTGTTGGTACGATTTTCCTTAATGCTGATGTCATTAGACGGTTACTGCTCCGAGACTTTTCATAGCTTGGCTGTCGACAAAATGCTCTGTGTGTTACCCAAGTTGTCTTTGGTGAAGGGAAAATGAATTTGAAGGATGGTTTGGGAAGAGTGCAGAAACAGTTGGACAACTGACTGGGATTGTGTTGCCCCTGTGTATCTTTTAACATATGGGAGGATAGGAAAGAAAAAGGTCCCTTGGCAAGTTTAGGTACTTCTGTAGAAGGATGCCAAGAAGAACACTGTAGAGTATAATGAGTTTTCTTTGGTATTTTTGTTTTTGTTCACTGTCCTGGGGTGCACACCAAGAACAAAAAAAAAGTCTATGGCTAACCAAATAGACCTGGTAAAACGCTGTGTATCTGGGGTCAGGCCTGCCAGTTGAAACTACAGGAGTTACTGCAAGAATCAAACCTGTTTAAGAACAATCCAAAGGCCATTGTCACAGTACAGTTGTGACTTTATATGCTTAGCTATGTGACACAAGCAAGGTATGTGAAAGAAGAGACTACAGAAGGAAGAGACTGGGGAGCTGTTTTGCACCATGCTGGTTAACACGTGTGTGGCGAGGGCCTGTAGCTGTGTGTAGTATGGGTGATGTGTAAAATATGCTGTTGAAGATAGGGATGGAAAGTATTTAATGGCTGAAACTGAGAGTTAATAATGCTGCTAATCATCCCAGTAAATGAAACTTGAAAATGGTGCTGTGTCGGCTAATGAAGTAAAGCAGGCAACCGCAATGCACAATTCCCAGTATCAGCTTGAAATATCTGCAGGAATTGAGTCGGGTGTTTATCCAACCTCTGGCCTTCACAAGTGGTCAAGAGCAAGTGGGGGAACATTTACTCTATGCTCATCTGTTTTATTTGTGTTTTAATGTGGCCATGTGGATCAAAGTGATTTGAAATCAAGAATGCTTATTCTTTAAATAAATTAAGTATTTGCAGGCTTCTTTAGCAACCTATTTAAGTCAGCTCAGAAGAATACCACTTCTCTCTTCTCAGAAAGTGACCCGCCACTGTTGTAGACTACAGCTAATACTTGAACACATCAAGGAGCAATCTCTGGACAGTGCTTTGAAAAGGCAAAGGATATAATACAGGATTTAAGTATTTACCTGCAAAGCTAGCCTTAAATAACACCGTCCTGCTTCTGCGCTGCCATGCTGTTTGTTTACAAGAGAAGTGTTCCAACACATGCACTTCAGGATTGTAAACAGATGAAATCTTTTATTGTGAATGCTTGTTTGCTTTATGTCACTACAAAACCTAGTCTCCCTTGCCTTGATTCAATCTTGCGTACTTCCCTGTAGGTTTATCCAGGGTTCAGCCTAGAGCAATAAAACCAGAATTTGTTTCTGACAAAGCTGATGTTACAGCAACAGAGAAGCCCTAGGACATGTCTGAGGGCTGCATACAGAGTAGTGTGTCTGACTACGAAGATGTCACGGTTAATGCGCCCCATTTCACAAACCAGACATTTATTTGACAAAAGCAGTGGAAATAGGTTTATTTAAAAGCACAGTCTCTGAGAGCAGCCTCAGAAGCATCTGTGATAAATCCGTTCTTACGGCTGCTTGATCGCATGGCTGAAGAAGAGCCGATCCACAGTGAAGCCTGTCTTCACCGCTCATCAGCGGCCTTTGCTAAAGGAAAATCCCCATCTTCCTGCCTGGCTGTATCAGGAAACCCACTGTGGGACGTTGGGAAACACGGCGCGGTGACGAAGGTTAGTTTTGTGCTCAACAGCAAGATGCTGTGTTGCGTACAGGGCATTCCTGTAGCCCCAACTTACCCTTTTGACAGGGGTTTATGAGTAAAATTTTAGTGATTGCAGTTACTGGGATTTTTCCAGAGGGAGACGTGATGCCCCAAGACTCTTCTGTTACGTTGGTTAGGTCGTAAGAATTACTATGACTTTCCCTGGTCTTGGATTTTCCAGAAAGGTCCTTAAACATCAACCCCAGAAGCCTTTAATGAAAGAAGAGTTGCTTTACGTACTTGAAGTATTTTAACCCTGTAACTGTCTATTTTCCTCTGACAGCCATGCAAGCTGATGTAACAAGCACAACTGGATCAGATCCCACTCAGTGGGCTAATGCACAAATAAGGTTTATTCTCTTGGGAGAAGCACTGTTTCTTCCTGATATCTTCAGTAGTAACTGCAGGTAACAAAAGTACATTATGCCACATAATGGAAGTTTTCAAAATGCACCACAAATATAACCAAGTATGTAAGAGTATTAGTGCTATATATAGGTGCAGCATTAAGAAAATTATATTACAGCTGTTTTCTTTCAAGTGTCTCTCTAATTTTTAAACACACTGAAATCTCCACGAGGTATCTGTGTATCTGCACACGTGGGTATCTGAGAATAGGTGAGTTTTCCTGGGTTTTTTGGTCTTTGGGTGTTTTAATTTTTTGAAGCTACAGTTCTTTCCTAGATGCAAGGAATCGGTATTGTATTTGTGGAAATTGTTCCAGTCATCAGAGAAATGATGACAGTTCTTTGATATTTTTCCAGTGCTAAGTGTTAAATAAAACCATGTAGTAATATCGTATTTTAAAGAGCTAAAATCAATTCTGAAAAGAGCATTTTTATGTGGAAATTATTTTATTGCTATGAATTTATCAGAGTTTTTGTAAAGAAATCCATCTCCAATGTATAAATTTCTTGGTAGTACTTTAATTTCTTCATTGTATTAACCTTTTGAAACCTCTGGTTTTATACCATCTGACTGAAATCAGAAACCCCTTCACTTCTGTTGGGATCAGTGAAGAGCCAGATCTGTCTGAGCAGGTCTGTGCTCTCCCAGTGCCGGGAATCTGCTGTTGCCTCTGAAAAATGGACCATAAATGATTCCTCTCAGTTAGGGCAAAGCTAAAATCAACCCTTCTTTTCGTGCCCAGTGTTCATGATAGCCAGTTTGCAGTATGTCTACTAAGGAAAAAAAAAAGGTTAATGCACTCTTTTTTGCCTGTTCAGTTACTTCACCTTGTTCACTGGCATGGCACAATCTAGTGTATTAGCTGGCTGTAAGAGCACAGTTAGATGAAAAACAAATGTCAGGAGTAATTCCAGCAAGTGATTTTCTTCCAGGAGATGGCACTGTAACCTCAGTAACAAATGCCAAGGAAATTGGGGGGGCTGGAACCCCAGATTTCCCCGCAGATAAGACATTGTAGGTATTTGAAGAATGCATTTGAAATGGATCTTGTGATTTATTTTACAGTATACTGGAGCTTTGTTATGACTGGCTTGCTTCCAAGTTCCTCTTCAATCTTCCAGAAAGTAATTTCTAAACTTCCGTACCATAAAGTCTGGCAAAGTTTGTGCCAGGGTCTTTGGTGGTGGTCTGCTCTGAGTGGCTTGGCACTGCTGCAAGGAGGGGAATAAACCACTGGGCCCCACCGCCTGACAAAGCAAACTGCGTGGTGCAATTCCCTATTTCCCTTCAACCTTGCTAACAATCTCCCTTTTCCTGGGCTTTCAGATGGCAGCTGTCATGGGAATGGTTGCCCTTAATGCTAGAGACCAAACATAACTAGGTGTCAGGTGCTGGTGAGCTGACTGGTGTATTGGCAGCGTTTACCTTCCAGTTGAGCGCAATAATGAAAGCGCCAAAACTGAGGTGTTTGGGTAGCAATCCACTCGTTTGCTTTTCACATCTAGGGTATAAAAAGATGAAAACAGGAAGCCTTTTACATTTATATTTCTGCTCTGAGTTACCATGGCTACTGAGAGCTTTCTATAATAGACTAACCAACACGATCCCATCAGGTGGTTGTGTAGAATTTGGCCCTAAAACAGACCCCAAAAAAATCCCAAGTGCTCTTGACTCCAACCATGATACTCAGTTATTCTGCAGAACTTGGGGTTTCTATTCAGGAAAGACATGGACTGGAAGCAGTGATGATACAAAACAGACTGTGTGTAGTTCTGCTGGGCCACAACCTGCACTGTAAGTATAAGAACAAGCAGGGAAGGTAATTGCCCAGCTGTTGTGACTGGATGTGTGTGTGTGTAAAGCAAATAGCGGCTTCAGGAGCTCACAAGCTCATCAAGGTTGTTTTAGGGAGGTATGAGTACCAAAATGAGCAATGTTGGTCTGGCAGGTCCTATTTGGGATAGGACTCAAGAAAAGCTGAAGCAAAGAATAACTATGTTTGGAATAAATTGGGTTATACAGGTGTGTGGACAGAAACAAACCAAAAAAAGCTCCCAAACCCACAAAATCCAACCAGTAGATCTCTGTACTTGGTCTTAAGTACTTAAAATCAAGTGATTAGGGCTTTGAATGACCTCTACACCCATCCTGTGGCGAATGAGCTCTGATGGCCAGAGCAGGCAGCAGGAGAGGTGGAAATTCAGCCTCGGAGACGAGTGTGGATGTGAACGGACCCGAATGCATCCTGCAGTTCTTTCCAGCCACTGCTCTGTGAGATGACATCATTTGCATGTCTGACTGAAGTTGGTTTATCTCACTTCTTACCAGTTTTTGCATTCTCAGTCTTGGAGGAGAGTTTGTTTTGGTTTTAATTTCAGCCTTTATCCTGGTCCTCAGGCACTTTTCTCTATCCCCCCATCTTCATACCTCCTCAGCACCAGTCGTGGCATGATGGTCAACTGGGAATCAAAACTTGCTGCTGGTTACCTACTTGGTACCAATGACTCCTACCAGCATCAGACCAACAAAGAAGTTCAGTCTCCCGTATGCCTACCAAACTCACCACGAGCATCTTCTGTCCTAAGATAGCACAATGAATATCACAGTGCTCTGGAGCTGTAAAGGTGTGTTGCCTTAGGGTATTGTTATTGGGGGAAAAAGCAGAGGGGCAAGAATTGTCAGGAGAAAAGGGAGATCCACACTTTTCCTATCTCATGGGATGTCTCTGATCTACCTCGTTATTCTCAATTTCACCTTAGTCAAGACATTCATTCACTGGATGGTTTCTCCTGCCATGTACAAAGTGTGGACCAACTTTTCTCTCTGGAAAATAGCTTCAGAATGAAACTGAGTTTACTCATTGGAAAAGCTTTAGAAGAAGATGTGGGCTGAGGATGATTTTGGTTTTTCTCACAGGCTCTGTCAGCTTGCTGGGGGGTCTAAATGTAAGTAAAACCCAGTGCTAATCTGTCCAAACGTTATCACTGAAGAAGTGCTGAAGGAAACTGCAGCTCTGACTGATTTTTAGAGTTACATATGTACCTAAGAAATAAAAATGAAAGGAAAAATAACAGTTGTATATATTTCAATATTAAAAATGCAGCATTATGTTGTTCTGCTACTAGGATATGCTAATGCTGTGTTTGCTTAAACTGCTATCAGAAATGGCTGGTTTTGCCAGAACCTGGATCCAACTACAGGTTGTGCCTTGTAGCAACAGCCTGGATTTAAGGCATCAACATTGCAGTGAATTTTCTGAGGTGGGGACAGATTTTTTTTTTCTTTTTTTTTTTTTTTTTTATGAAAAGCTTGTCAAGGGCGATTGTTTTGGTGCTGAGAAAAACAGCAACTGAAATTTTGTTGACACCATCATGGTTAACACTACCACCACCAACAAAGTCAGTTTGACAAGGCTATATTTTTCTCTTTCATAGAGTGATGCTCTAAACATCATCCCTTTGTCAGTAGATGGCCAAGGCAAATGGTGTATCCCCCCTGTGCCCTTGATGCATCTGAATAGGAAAGGACCAACAGGAACATCTTGAGGAGTTAAAAAAAGGAAAAGATACTAATTTTTCAGTGTGCACTAGTCAACTGCTCCATACTTGTCCTTACAGACCAGTTCTGTGTGTGATGTTTCGAGAAGAACCAAAGCACATAAAGCTTTAGGAATGTCACAAGCGTGCCTTGTTTGAGTGCTCTCAGCTATCAGAAACTGACTGGGTAACATCTGATGTTCAAGCACATGATGAGGACCTTTTTCCAGGCTTCAAATGTCCCCTTATCATGGAGGTCCAGTGCTGTATGGCGAGCATTAGAATGTGCGTAAATTGTTCATTTAAAAGCAAAGTGTCTGTCAGTGCAAAAAGGCCTCTCCCTAAGTTCACATACCATTAAAAGTCAATGGGAAGAAAACCTGTTTGAAGTTTATATTCTTTTATTACAGCTGAAATTCATTTCGAGACAGTTTGTGCTGGTGTAACCACTGGCAACGATTGAAGGCGATTCAGCCAGGAGCTGAATGGAGCGAACATAAAGGCCGGCTTGATTCCGTGTTTACAGGCTCTCTGCTCCTTTCCCTTGGGAACATCGGCGCCGTTACAGTGGGTGGGAAAAGCTGCTCTGGGGTTACCCTCACTGGCAGGGCCTGCGTCGCAAGCTTTAGAAAGGGGTTTGCCTCCATAATGGCAGAGAGGTTACGTCACGCTCTCGTGGCCAAAATGAGCCTTTATTTGCTGTTTTTACAGCTCTGCAGCCTGAATTGTGGTTTCCTGGGTGTGACTGAGGACTCAGCTTGAAATTTTGGGGTCTGTTCCTTGCTGATTCATACTCTAGGGAACAGCCGAGCACAACGCCTGCTCTGATCCACCTTGTGTGTTATCCTGATAATTCCTCTAGGTAGGAAAAAATCCTAAATTTTTATGTAAAGTTTCAATTTATACTGACAAGCATGAATATAGCTATTTCGGTTTGACTTTGCTGTGTCTTTAAACAAATTCCATCTCAGCGTGGCCAGGGAGGCCGTGAATACATGAGATGAGAATTAGTGGGTGTCAGAAGGACCTAGCGTCCTCTGTGACTCTGTCATGTCAGTTACTTCAGAAATCAGCTTTTCGTGTTATCTCACGCTTCATAAATCACTTGCTTTAGCCTTGGAATACTTAGAGGAACTCTAGCACAAGCTGGAGACAAAAATATCATTCCCCTTTCTGTCCCTGCAGAGGTTATCTGGCTTGGCTGTTACGATCTGGGACGCTTTATCAACTCTGCAGCACCGACGTGACAATAAAGATTATCTTTTAAGAAGGAGGAAGCATCCCAAGTTTGGGAGTAAGTTACTGTCAAGAAGAGAGGCAGCTGGAGGAGAGGCAGTGAGATTGTGTGAGGCAGCTATGAAGCCATGGGTAACTGCTTTCAGGGCTTTAATAAATTAGGTATTTGGCTGTGGGGAGCTCTGAGACAGGCTGTGCTCTGATCCATCCAGATTGCAAGCTAGCCATGAAACAAGAAAGGAGCTACCCCTGCCAGTGACAGAAAATCCTTTGGGAATAGGATGTCAGGAGTAACCCTCTGCCCCCAAATACAGCTGCTCAAGCTGAGCTGGGATACTGGAGCATCAAGTCTTTAGAGCGATTCCTAACAAGTCCTTGAATGTGTGCCAACAGCTCAGGTGGCCTGGCCCCATCATGGGTGTATTGCTTTGGAGGCCCATGTAATCAAAAGGTTCATGAAGGCTGTGTTTGTGTACTCCACTCCAGGAATGCTGATGCTGAGGAAAAATTCCCTCTGCTGTTCAGTTTTGTTGTGGGTTTTGTTATTTTGGGTTTGGTGGTTTGTTTTTTTTTCATTTTGCCTTTTTCTTTGCTGGGGCTAGTTTCCTGATCGAAAGAAACCCCCAGCCCAAAGCAGGGTCAGCGAGGCCAGCTGCCCTAGAGCTGTGTCCAGTTCAGTTATGTGACTCTCCAAAGGTGAGATCCCACAACCTCTCTAGGATACCTGTTCCAGGGCTCGACCACTCTCTCTCTCAAGGTTTTTTTTTTTTTGTTTCAACTCTCCAACAGCTTGCCCCTTTGCTGGTCGCTGGGCATCACTGAGAAGAGCTTCCCTCCTGTCACATACTTATACACAGAGATGAGAGGCCCAAGCCCCAAGGCTTCTCTTCTCCAGACTAAAGAGCCCCAGCTCTGTCACCCTCTGTATGTCAAGTGCTCTAAGCCCATAATCTTCTTGGTGGCCTTTTGATAGACTTGATCCAGTAGGTTGTATCAGTTACACTGGGGAGCTCAGGACTGTACCCAGCACTCCAGGGGTGTCTCACCAGGCCTGAGCAGAGGAGGAGGATCAGGTCCCTTGACCTGCTGGCAGTGCTCTGCCTGATCCAGCCCAGGATCCAGGCTGTCGATAATCTTTGACAAAGAATCAATTCCTACCTCATGGTCAACTTGGTGTCCACCAGGACCCCCAGGGCCTTTTCTGATGTTTCCCTTTGTGGCTCAGAATGAAAATTGGCTGCTCGCCCAGAGTTAAATTCTGGATGTGCAAGCAACGGCAAAACTGAAAGAAGCACTTTCTACCCAAAAATCAAAGGGGTGTATTTTTTCTTTAGTGTAATGGAACTATTGATTAGTAGAGCTACCACTGCAATTTCCTTGTGAGGTTTCTCTTTGTGCTATTGCAAAATCACTTCAGAGTTCTATTGTTTAAAAATCCAGAGAGCTAGTTGACGGGAATCTATCAGGCTGCCCATGGTGAGTTACGTGTGCTGGGCCCAGCCTTCCATTCAGATGTAAGTGATGAGGTACTGTAGCATCTGCCAAGTCAAGATTCTGCTGCTGATTTAATGTTGGCCTTTAAAGAAGAAAGGGCTGGGCTTTAGTGCCTTGTCAAAAAACAAATCTGGAAATAAAGTACTATTTTTATATCGTTAACTAATGTCGACAGCTACAGGAGAAGATGTGAGAATGAAATGTAGCCCCTTCCTGCCCATGCCCAAGGAGAATGGCTACCAGCCAGGTCTAGCTGCAAGTGAAAGCAAGGCTGGTTATTTCCCAGTACTGTCACTGGCTGGCATACCATTGTCTTGAGGTGGTGTACCACATTCAGTTCTGTTATTTTTCTTTTTTTTTTTTATATAGTAGCATATTTTCTCTTTCCTCTCATGTGGCAAATGATTAATTGTACACATTAAATGAAAATATATCCCATAATTAATTGCACAAAGACTGTTGAATATTAGAAGAGATGTGATGCTTTTCTGTATTGGTGTTTCTGCTAGAAAATGCTTACATTCCGGAATAATCCTTGGAAGTTCTATATGGTAAGGAGGAGTGAAAATGGAATATAGCAGTGATTTCCCATGTGTTCAGATGTTTTTGTGCATCACAATAACATTTAATATTTCCACAGCGCTTCGCATTTCTATTAATTTCACAAAATTGGTTGTAGGCAGTGGTGAGAGCACTGCCTTCATCTTGCAGAGCTTGAGTCTGGATTTGTTCTTTGCTTGACTCAGACCAGTTTCAGTGGCCTCAACAACCTGTATATCAGTCTGAGGCTAGACTCCTCCTGGAGCTGTTCTGCTTTGTTTAAATGTTCCTATTTAGATAATAAATGCTGGATACACGGTGGAGCTGGGACTTGAACCTTCAACTCTGAGCACCCCAACGGAAGGATTGATCTCTCTCCTGTCCTGTGATGCTCATCACTGGAAAGCAGAACATTTCAAAACAGAGATAGGTAAGAGAGAGGAAACAGTAAGATGCAGGCTTGTATTGTCTCTGGGATAGGCTGTACTGTTAGCAGCCCTTTAGCTGGTGCCTGAAGCCTACTAGAGAGCAGGGCCCCTCTCTCCACAGCCCTACAAAGAGTGCTAAGTGTGTGCCCCAGGGGTCTGGCAGACTAGCTGAGGGCAAATCCAGTGTCCATCCATGGGCTTGCACATGACGCTTTTAGCCAGAAGGCTCTAGGATTAGAAGTAAAGGGCATTGAGGACCAAGTTTTTTATTGCAAAACTGGAAATACTTATGAAAAGGTAGTACATAAGAAAAACATCATTGGTAATAATCGTTCTCCGTAGCCATTGCTCAAAGCAGCTCGGCTCTTCACTTCTGAGGACAGGCCAACATTTGCTATCAGGGCGTTTCTTCATTACAGTCACGTATTTATACTGATGCAAACAAATCTTCAAGGTGTAGGCACTGTCACCCTGAGTGTCTCTCTCCTGCTAAATGTGAACGTGCTGCCATGTTGCAGTTCCCTTTCGGTCTTTCTTCCCCGTTGTCCTGGTTGGAGGCAGCGTTGTGGGCTGCCGATGTGCCTGTACCCACGAAGCAGCACCAAGGGTTCACTGCTCAGGCTGCCGGCTGAGGCAGGCCGGGCCCCTGAAGCAGAATGTCTGCGAGGGGACAGCTTTCCAGGCTATGGCAGCGCTCCGTACAGCCACCAGCTGCTTTGCTGCACAACAAAACTTCATTAATTTTATTTAAGTGTAATAGCTGCTGTACAGGCTAATGTGATCGCCCCGTGAGTGCTGCGGCAGTCATGGGCCTGCTGCAGAAACAAGTTGCTTGCATTGTTTCCAACACTGTATCTGTGCTTGGCCAGAAGGATGTTCCTTCTACACTGGATTGGCTTCAGGATCTCCATTACATTTTATTTGAAACAATACCCCTAATTTTCCTCTTACCAGCCAGGCACAGGGGCTACACTAGTATCATGCTGTCAGCACGTGGGGCTGATGATAGTCAAATAGAGCATAGGCTGGTCCAAACCTGCACTGCTTTTCACTGTAAAATAGGACAAGTTCTTGCAACAGTCGCTCTTCAGAACACCTTACCTCTGAATTTTCAGTGGCACAGAAGTTAGTCATGTTCCTCTAGCTGAGTTTAAGCCTGCTACAATTACTTCTGCACTGTGAATGTGATAAGGGATTTATTACTGTGCATTGCTTCTCTGATCCTTCGTAATGGAGCAATTAATTTTTAGACGTGCATTTTTCAGAAAGAATCAAGCACTGATACTATGAAAAATATCACCAGAGAATACAGCTTTTATTTCTGCTGAAAAATGGTGACAAAAATGCTTTTCAGTGGGACCCAGACCAAACTGCTGCCTCTGAACAGATGCTGAGCATGGCCAACAATTAACAGCTTCTTGAGCTGGTGCATCAAGTCAACAGCTATTGGTACTGTTTATTCAAGTGTAGACATAGGGATTCTGTGTTGCAGCAGAGGTAACAGGGCAGCTGTATATAACCAAAGATTTCTGTTGTGTTTGAAATAACACTAATAGTGCACAAGCAATATACCAGCTTGGAATCCAGACCTTCAGCTGAGTCAAAATTTCTCCTGGATGTTTAGGTTTGAGATTTTTATCAGTAGCTTTGGTGCATTAGGACTAGAGAGAGAATAGATCTGATTCTACCATGAATAAAGAAAACCTCATTTGGGAGTGTTATTTTATTTATGGGCAGTTGCAGTGTGCTTCATAAAACAGTGATTATTTATTTTTGTTTTAAAGTGCAAATACCATATTTTAGGAAAAGCAGCTGAATGACTTCCATTGACCTTACAGTGATGCAATACTGCAGTGTATGTCAACCCAGCTAAAGGTTTGTTTGCTTAAGGAATAAAACCAGTATTTGAGCCAGAAAACCTGAGCAGGCAAGACTTGGTGTTGCCAAACCACCATCTCTTCATTTGCTCAGTCCAGAAATGAGACAGCAAATTCCTCTACCAGTTTTGAAATAGTCACTTGGAATGTTTCAGCTGAAATAAAAATACCAAAGGAGTAAAAATTAAAAAGAGACAACTAGATCAGTCATTGTAGCTTTGCTGCTCAAACAAAATAGGGCAGGTGTTTAAACATCCCTGTGGTTATTGCTTCCCTGTACCTGCTGAAGGACAGGTTGATGAAAGATAGCAAATGCAGGAGAAAGGCTGTTACAGGTGAGACATGTCTGTGTCCTTCACTAGTGGGGCAGAGATCAGGCTCTGGAAAGAGCACCCACTCTCAATCCTTAACTCCCTGTCAGCGCTTTTCCTTCAGGGATGGGAAAGGGACTGTAACAGGGTGAACCTTGCGACACCGTGAGTCAGAACTGTCCCCTCAAACAACAGGTCAAAATACGCTACTGAGCGATATCTTTGTCTCTAACAGCCCAATACAATGCCTGATGGGTTTTGTCCTTATCAAAGTGCACGTGTTCCCCATTCAGTGCACTGGTTAATTATTAAAGGCCATAGATGAGTGAGGAAGAAAATTGCCTGTGCATACATGCCATTCAGCAAAAAGCAGCAATTTTTGTGGTGAGCAGCGCAGGGTGAGTGGACCTGGTGAACTGGTGACATGCCTGGCTGTGCAGCTGGAATTTCAGCTCTGCCTCTTTGCGGATTCTCAGTGTCTGTGTATGGGCAGCATTTTGGTTAATAGTAGGTGCTTGATATCTACTGATAGTTGCGCTGAATTGGTTTGAGTCCTGTGATTTGTTTTCCCACAGTTCTTTGATTAACTGTGCTTTTCCCACGTGCTCAGGATCATCAGAAAACATCATCAGCCCTGTCTGGCACAAATAACATCAGCAAGGCAATAGAAGGAACTGCTCTGTGACATCCCTTAATGTAAGACAGGGATGAGGAGCAGCAAATGTTTATTATTCCTCCTCCTGAGAGGGTTTCAAATGAAAGGCAAGGCCATCTCTTAATGTGTTTCTTTTCTGCCAGGCTGCTGGCTGTTTGCAATGGGAGCAGGCTGTCCCTGACCCTTCTGCAAGTTCTCCTGCAACCCTCCTGGTTCATGGGAAGGTGAGTTTTGGCAGCAGCAGAGCTATTTGACAGTACGGGTTAGCTTTACGTGCTTCTTGCATCTGGACAAGAAGGCATCAGTGGAGATTTTCTCTCTAATCCACTGTCCCAGTGGATGTTTTGGTGCTGCCAAGCGCGTGACTCTCTCTGATATTACCTCTTTAAAGCGTGTGGTTTTAAGCCAGTTCTTTGACTTGGAGTTTTAGAGAAGAGAGAACAAACATACCTTGTCATTATTTTATGATTATTTTAAAGGACTATGGAGAGATTTTGCTTGCCTAAAGCAGCAGGTGTCCTCCAGCTGCTCTGGAGAACATGGACCTCATCACCCGGGCCTGTGAAAGTTTCTGTGCATTCATTTTGAGCTTCCCTGCAGTAGAGAATTGCTACTTATCACCTCCTCTTGGCCTCCTTGAAGAAAAAACTGGTCAAGAAAAATATCTTAAAATGGATTTAAAATCTACCACCACAGTGTTTGTTCTTCCACCCTCTCCACACAGCTGGGGACCAGTCCTCAATGCACCCTTGCTGCCTGCTCACCTGCCATTATTCTAATGCCTTCTCACTTATGGCCATTTCCAAAGAGTTCACTGGTTTGTAAGGAATATTCACCAGGGAGAAGCAGCAAATGGCACCATGCGTGCATTTTCAGGTACCTGGGCACCATGCATACTCCAAAGGGCTTCCTGAACGGTTGGCACCTGCCTCTAACCGGGCAGTCAGCAGAGAGGAGCCATAATGCTTTTCTGGGCCTGGGAGCAGCGATAGCAAGTGGTGCACTGCAGGCACTTTGGATCCTACTCTCACATTGACCTCTGTTTCATTTACCATGTTCATACACGGAGCCAGAGAACTTATTTGTCTGTCTCCTATGGGCTGGGTATTGCTGTGATGCTCTTAACATGTAGGAGACTAGTGAAATGGACATTTCTAAAGGCAGCAATAACGGAGTGTCATTAGAGCTGAGATGCAGAGATCACAAACTCATCATTCTGGTGTCTTGAGAATGAGTAAATAGACAGAAGTCTGCTTGTCCTTGGCCACTTGTTTTTGAATCTGTCCCTATCATGAAAAAGGCAAATCTTTTTTTCTTTTTTTCCCCTGAAAAAAGGGAGAGCACTTTCCATTTTGACACAGGCATTTTTCTTGAATGACAACCCAAAATGCTTCTCCCTTCTAAACAACATTTATTCATTAGCAGTTCGTATTTTAAAATGCTATTTATTATGAGTGGAAATATGCAAAATCTCCTTAAAAGCTGAGTTGCAAATGTTAATACAGGAATAAATGAACAGTTGATGAATAAGTCCTTCAGAAGCAAGCAGCTTTAGAAACACTCCATAAATTTTCCCCATTACCACATTTAAAAAACATTTAAAATAATTGTTAGAAGTCACTGAGTGCTGATAACTCTGCTTTATGAATGTGGACTAATGGAGTAAAGTGATAATTATTTAGCTGCTGTTGCATTTTAATTCAGTCACACCATGGCTGTTATAGTACAGTGCAGCCTTTGCCTTTTAATTTTCTACAGGCAAATGAAATCTGCTTCCTGGTCTCAGGTGACACCTGAGTAGTAGCTCTCTGGGTCATGGGAAGGCAGAAACAATGCTAGAGATGGTAAATGCTTCTGTGACACAGAAACATCCACAAAATATGCTTCAGCAGAGTCTGATTTTCAGTTTCTGTTGCAGCCAAGATGGATCCAGAGTGGAGCTGTCACCAGAGCCACCCACCCAGGGCCAGCAAATGTGATGCTGGACCTACAGGAGCTGGAAAGGGTGGGTTGTCTTAGCCCATCTCAGAGCCTCTTGGGCTTCCTGCTGACCCAGTGGCAGGTCTGCCAGCCTGCTGGTGGTAGCTGGGTGTTGTAGTTTTGCATGGCTGGGTTTTGGATGGAGGAGAGGTTGCAGGGGTGGCTTCTGCAAGAAAAGCAGCCAGAAGTGCTCTGCAGGCCCGACAGAGCAAACACCAGCCGGCTCAAGGCCAGAGTTGCTGCTGACCAAGGCCAAACCCATCAGCGATGGTCACAGCACCTCTGGAAATCACATTTAGGAGAAAAAAACCCCGCTACCAGCCACTTTTTTCCACCAGAGAAGGGAGTGGAAGATGTAAGAAACTGTGCAGACACCAAGGCCAGGGAAGGGATGTTGGGTGGGGATGAGGCACCCCAGGTGCTGGAGAGAGAGATTCCCCTGTAGCCCATGGAGAAGACCATGGTGTAGCGGTTGTCCCCTCGCAGCCCGTGAGTAATGATGGGGAGCAGAGACCCCACCTGCAGCCTGTGGAGAGGCTCCATGCTGGGGTGGGTGGAGACATATGGAAAATGCTGTGACCTGAGTTGGAGCAAGCATCTGTCAGCACTTGCACTCTGCTGTGAAGAGAGATAGAGACACCCATGCTGGAGCAGGTTTTCGGGGTGGCCGGGGGAGAGGGGGTGTGATTCTGTGGGGAACCAGGCTGGAGCAGTCTGGGCTTGAAAGACTGAGAGACATTCTATGATGTGGAGTGGGGGGAGGTGCTTTAAGATCTGGTGGCACTTCTCATTATCTGACTCTGGTCTCACTGCGTGTGTCGTGTAGTGTAATAAATTAGAGAGTTTTCTTTCCTTTATTCTGTGCTGAGTCTGTTTTGCCCGTGACGCTAAATGCAGAATGATCTCTCCCTGGGCTTATCTCAACTCCTAAGCCTCTCAATATATATTTTCTCCCCTATCAAGCTGAAAAGGGGAGTGATAGAGTGACTTTGGTGGGTGTCTGACCTCCAGCCAGGGTCAAACCACCACACTGGGACACCTCAGGGCACCTCCAGCACCCCTTCTTTGTCGTACATGGGTGACTGCTTTGAGCCGTTGACTGCAAAGCTGGGGTTGTGATTGCTTCCACCTTCACAGCTTTTCCCAAAGAGCTTTCTGTTGAGGTGGTTACACAGTGGCAATGGCAAATTTAATGAATTTAAATGTTCTTTTGCACTTGCTATTTCTTTTCTTTCAAATACCTGAGCTCACATGCAGTAGTAGCATATCCTACTTAGAAGAAGGATAAAAGCAATCGTGCCCATCTGAGAGGTGACAGAGAGAAAAAGTAAGAGTGGTGCAGCCAAGCCCATCCTCCCAAACCCGCCTTCTGCAAAGCCCTACTCCAGTGAGAGAGGGCAAAGAAGTGAAATGTGCTGGGTGACTGCAGCTGCATTGAACTGGACGTTTCAGTTCAGCAGTACAGCAAGAACTCTGTCTGTGGCTTATTCAGTACATATTGAACCTAAGAGTGACTGCCTGGAGTATTCTTGATTGCTTGCTGAAGTGCTGCGACAACACCAAGCAGAGTCCCACTGAGTCCCAGCTGCCTTCCTCACTCAGGGAGAACAGAAATCTCCATGGCACTTCCCAATTACAGTACCGGTGTGCTCAGAGGTGTGTTAACATCTAACCCCATCGCCAAACAAGCAATTTTATTTCCAGCAGTTGGACTCAGACCTGGACCAGACATGGAGAATCAACTGAGACTACATAAATTACACCACAGAGTATACCGTAAATAGATGCATATATGCTCTGTCTACACAGTCTTTGACTGTCAAAGAACACTTACCTGTTTAAAATGCTGAAATAATTCTATTAATCCAAATGAGCTATGGAGTCATATTGCAAAGTATAAAAATATAATTAAAATTCCAAAATCACAGCCGTCAAATGCAGCCTTTTCTGAAAGGAGACCTGTAGCATCTCATCCCAAGTAGCAACATCGAATTAAAAGTTACTGAAGAGTCAGAATTCCTCAAAGCCTGAAGAAAGATACAACAAAGCACACCAGGTTGTAAATGGACAGGATGCACAGCTGAGACGAGGCCATTAGGCCACCAATGACTCAATATACTTTACAAAATCATTTTTAGATCAGTTCCTACATATAGGAGAATGGCTGTGGAGACCGTTATACTTCAGCGAAATCACTGCGGTGCTTGGCTAGCACTAAATAACAGTGTTTAAAGAACTATCATAGCACAATTTGCAGCATTTCGACTTGTAGAGTTTTACATATTTCATATCACGTACTGCCATGATCTCTGCTGTACCCTGTGGTTTTGTTTGCAACTGTGATAGCAAACTGCATCTGAAAATGGGATCTTTGAAAGGCTGTAAATCTTTTTATTTCCCACTTTGCTTTGTAGCTGCAATTCTGAAGGAACTTTTATCTGGTTTCATTAAAGATTTTATAGCAAGCTAAGTGTATTGGAAAACCTATGTCCTCCAGTGGTAAACTGGCTAGCTAACTGCATTTGCCCATAGCAGCTGCAAGCCTGCGTAGCTAATTCCTACAGAAATGCTGATGCATCATGAACACGTGCATTCCAGGACCTGAGGTCTGCTGCCTCATCTCATCAATGGAAAGGGTTTTATATCACTCGGAATTTTAAGAGCACTTTGACTGAACAACTACTTTTTTATTGTTGAACAAAAATTTATTGGCTCCTATAAACACAATGCTACCCTTTTTTTTTTTTTCAGCATTGGGTGGAAAAAATTAAGGGGGGAACATTTTACAAAGGAAGGTGGGTAATGTTTGTTAAGAAGGTCATTGAGAAATGAGAGGTCAGGAAAACCATGACACCTCCTAACAAAGACTGTGAGTGGTCATTCTGCAGTAATGTTTTGCTGCTGTACAAAACCACCACTGAAGGTTTTCTCAACACTGTCCTGAGTGCCATGCCAAGCTGCTGGCAGTTTTGGAGAAGTTTTGCTCATGCAGTCGCCCAACCTCATCAACATTGTGTGCTAGATACCCACTGAGGAGGACCTCCTTGGGCCATGGACAAAAAGCATAATTTGCCATAGACAATTTAAAGAGCCCCATGGGGGGTTACATTCACCCCTTCATGTGTGTGTGGGCCACTTGTGTGGCCTGAGCACTTGGAAAGTTTCACAAGCAGTAATTACTGAGGCTCCTCAGCTGAAGCCCTCCCACAAGCCTGGGGCTTGTGTGTGGCTGCTCTGCTTCCAGCTGGACCACTCTGAACTATTTTCCACCTGCCTCCAGCCCCAACTGGCACAGAACTGGTCTCAGAGCATCCCTGGACCTGATCATCCTTGCTTTGAAGTAATGGTGCTTTTTACCATTGACTTCAGCCAGCTGGGAGTGAAGCCTTGTTCTGATTTGCATTTAATCAAGGGTATTTTTCTTCTTTCCTTTTTCAGCTTTGCTTTGCAGCTTGTTTTTCTTTTTTGTGGATATTAAAAATACGCAATAAAAAGGATCTGTTAGTGTTCAACACTCTAAAAATCAGGGGGTTGTTGTTCCCTGGAAGCAATTTCTGAACTTTCTCTGCCTGACTGTGCCAGTAGATTTTCTAGAGCCAATAATCACAAAATGTCAGTGTTCCTAAATGGGGACAATAAATTTTCAAACAGTTCCATAACATGATTTTACCAGACATTAAAAAGGTCAGGCATAAACTGTAAATAAATTCCCATCTCACAGCTATATGCCTCTTTAGTTAGAGAGTAAATTATCATTGAGATAAGTGGTTATTCTCCTGATTTGTAATGGCCCTATATTTTGCTAGTTGGATAGTTGGGTACTCCTGCATATATAAGGTGCTCCTGTGGAAGCATGAAAATTCCTCTGCTCTAGGAAGGAGTGTGAAGAAAATAAAATTTAGGAAGAATCATGGATCAAATGTAGATTTTGTAGTTAGGCATCTGCTTTCACTTAGCTTTCTGGACCTCTCTGGAACCTTAGTGAGGAGACATCAAGAGACAATTCTAAGCAAAGAGATGAGGAACAAACCCTTCCTCCCCTTTCTCGGTGATGTGGTCAACTCACACTCTGCTTTATTCTTTAGGGGGGCTGCTGGATTTGTGGCCGTGCCTCTGCCAGGAGGAGGACACATAGTGCCAGTGCTGGAAGTATAAGGAAAGTGTGTGATCTGCCTTTCATGTCCAGGAAGAGGCATGGCAGAGGGATGCCCACATCCCACACCATTACTGAGACCAAAGGGTCTCACCATGTCTACAGGGTAATTCAACTGTTGAATCTGCTTTTTGGTGCAGAAACAACTTGGAGTTCAGTTGAACCCTCTGTGGCCTCTCAGCATGTGCTGGAACAAATCCCTTAGAAGATCCCAGAGATATCCAGGCTACCACATATTCAATAGCTGTTTTGGAAATGGGGCAGGATTTACCTGAGGTAGAAGTGATTTAACCAACTCTGTGCTTTGTCTTCTCAGAGTGGGGACTGGAGAGAGCACACTTAGAAGGTGGCCTGCAGCTTGCTTGGACTGGCTGGAAAACTGGGCCTGTACCAACAGCTTACATGCACCCATCAGAGAGCTGAGTCTTCACCTGCCTTTTGCTAAGGAATCACAGGTCCCAGGGCAGCTCCTGGTCACGTTTGCTCACTGGGGAAACTGGCTGCAGTTCTTGTTCCTGCTCACTGAGAGGATTCAGGTGATGGCTTTCCTCAGTCTCCACCACTGCTGCATGAGCACCAGCTTATTTTTCAATAGCAAGTGAAAATACCAACTGAATCAATGGTTCAACATAGGGATTCTGTCCAGAATCTGTTAAAAAATAATGGGTCACCACCTGTATGGATTTCACCTCTCTTTTTAATTATCATCAGAAGGAAGACTTGACAGGAAGAGTGTGTCCAGCAGGTCGAAGGAGGTGATCCTCCCCCTCTACTCTGCATTGGTCAGGCCCCACCTGGAATACTGTGTCCAGTTCTGGGCTCCCTGGTATAGAAAAGACAGGGACCTTCTGGAGAGAGTCCAGAGAAGGGCGACAAAGATGATTAGGGGTCTGGAACATCTCCCCTATGAGGAAAGGTTGAGTGAGCTGGGTCTGTTCAGCCTGGAAAAAAGAAGACTTAGGGGGGACCTAATTAGTGTTTACAAGTATCTTAGACATGGGTGGCAGGGGGAATTGGCCAGCCCCTTTTCAGTGGTCAGTGGGGACAGGACTAGGGGCAATGGCTGTAAGCTGGAGCACAGGAAGTTCCGCACCAACATGCGGAAGAACTTTTTCACAGTGAGGGTGACAGAGCAGTGGAATAGGCTGCCCAGGGAGGTGGTGGAGTCTCCTTCTCTGGAGATATTCAAGTCTCGTCTGGACGCCTATCTATGTAATATGAGATAGGGAGCCTGCTTTGGCAGGGGGGTTGGACCCGAAGATCTCTTGAGGTCCCTTCCAACCCCTAAGATTCTGTGATTCTGTGATTCTGTGATTCTGTTTGCCTTGGAGATGGTAGGAGGGCAAGTGAATTAACTCCAGTATGTTTCCTGCCACCAGGGTGAGCTCCAGGCATGGTAAATTCATATGAAAATCTGAGCATTTGATCTCTGTCAAGGGGAAGAGGGAGCTCAAGTATTCTGACAAGTCTGTGTGGACAGGTCTGATCTCATGTTCACTGCAGACCTCTTCATACATTGGCTTGAGTGGCATTTCTTATTAACACCCATATTCAAGCTGTAATGTATTGGAACTGTGGGATGGTAGCTTTGTGTAGTGTGGTCTTGTCTTTTCTAGTTGGGAAGTCCAGATGAGCTAGAGATCATCCAGCACTTTAGCAAAACCCCTACTAAGTTGAAGTCTCTGCCTAAGATATGGTATATCTTACCATCTTATATATTTATATATATATATATATAAAGCACCTATCATCGTATTGATAAACATTCTTTGCAACCACTCCGATGGCAAAGGGATACTGTCAGATTTTACCCATAATCCTCATAGTCACAATTTTCTGTAGGATTTAAATCACCTGTATGGAGAAGGATCAACAGAGGAGAGGACATAGAGGAGCAAGATGGTCCTGCTGCTACCAGCTCCTCTCCCCGTGATTGGTAGTGCATGCCGGGGAGTGATTTTTAGGAGGATAAAAGGCAAAGTGAACAGAATGGAAGTTCAGATGAGGAAAAATAGGAAAAGGAAAAATACAGAAAGACTTGGGAAAACAAGGAAAAGAGAGAGGCTGGAATAGAGGAAAAGACGGTCTGGTTTGCAAATGGAAGGAAGGGACAGAGTAACTGTGGGAGACCCTGGCAGTGACAGAAATCCCTCGCAGAGCAGCAGGGCTGGTGCAGACCAGCTGGCTTAGCCTTTGCAGTTGGCAGTGGAGCATCCTGAAGGGTTTGTGTCAGAAAAGTTTGCTATCCGGGCTGGCTCTGCTGGGGAAACTGAGATTAGCAGCACACGTCAAGAGACGAGTTTGTCGTTGTGAAGATTTAGCTGCAGATTGTTCAGCTCATCAAGGTGACCTGTTATCAGGGTGTTGTGGAGCAGCAAGGAAAAGATGAAGAAAGGTGATTATTTTTCACATACTACAGAGTTTCTGCAGGCCCCATGGGCACTCTCGCAGAGGCCCCTTGAAGATTTACACTGCAGTTGTACCAGATTAGCTGCTTCTGCATTCTTCCATATGCAGTAAAAAAGTATTATAGGTAATATCCCAGCAGCTGAAACAGAAACCTTTTGTGGACGTGCCGTAAGTGTCCATTAAAACATACAATGTTGTACTGTCACCCCAGTTTGTGTTGCGCAGAGCTTTTAATCACCTCGTAGCTTTCAGAACGTTCCAAGACTGACTTTTCTAAAGGCAGAATTCTTGTGAGATGAAAAAAAGAAAAATTAGATGAAGGCTGCAAACTTAAGAGGCAGTTTGTCTTTGATGTAAATGTATTTGCTTTGGTGGAGTAGAAGAGATACAGGAATGAAAGCTTTCCCAAACATTGATGTGGGGCACATAATTAGAAAGAAGACAAGAAAACTAATGAAGCAGAAAGTTGCTTAGAACCTGTGGCTTAATAAAAGGAAGGAAAAATAGGTTTTCATCATTTTCATTGGCTAAAATTAGTTGTTATTGGATTCATTCATTAATCAACATTTTTGCATGGGGTAAAGTAGGCCGTGCTGAGACAGGATGGGACGGTGATACTTTGATGCTGCCGCAGCTGATTTTTCTCAGGAGCCCAGGGTGACATTCAGAGGTGAGAGAACCCCCTGGACCAGCTGGTGTGTCTCAGCGTGAAGGCTGGGCCCTGGCTGTACTAGTGTGTGTGGGCATGTTGCCCTTGCTATTTTATTTGACCTGAGCTTTGTGCCAAGCTAGCTCTGTCCTGGAGCCAGAATTGTTCCTCTCAAAGGGTGTTTGGTCCAGCCACATGAGCTCCTGCTTGGCTGGTGACCATCAGGTCCAGGGAGCAGACCTGCCAACCCACCTGCCAAGCCCTGCTGAGCCAGGAGCTGTAATGGCAGTGGGGAAGCCCATCGAAGGTGGTTTTTAAACCACTGGTTTGCAAACTAGCTGTAATTTTAATAAGTGATTCCTCTGAGCCTGGCCAAACCACGGCCAACCCCTCCCAGAAACCTGTCTTAGAAAAACTGCAGCGTGCCCTATTAACTCAGGCCTTCCATCAGGTGCCTCTGTACGTGCAAGCACCAGCCCTGCAGCTCCCTGGGGATGAGAGCCTGGCTCACGTCCGCCCCAAGTGCTGTAGCTGGCAAATCACTACACACAAATAGTTTTTCCAAAGACAACCGCCTCCCTCTGTAGGGAAGATTTATTTCTGGAAAGCGTTTCAAAGTGTGATTATATAGCATCTGACATAAATTGCCCACACAGAGCAACTGGACAGTTGGATGATCAATTAATGCTGGCTGCTTTCCATCCTATTGTTACAGAGGTATCAGGTAATGGATGGTTCATATGCTCTACGCATTATATAAATAATTTAGTTTACGCCTAGGAAAATATGTCTTGTCCGTGAAGCTAAGAATTACTGGCTGTGGGGTTCAGAGATGGCTCTAAACCATTCCAGTCAAGCATAATAAATTAGGATACAGTGAAAGAGTTTATTTTCTTCACCATTGCCATTATTTGATTCAGCTACCACAAAGCTCTGTGTGAAATCCTTTTGCCTGGACAAATATTACAATGTAAATTTTAAAGATGCAAAGACACTATGTAAGATCAGCAACAACATATATCCTGTTGTAGGGAACCTTTGTGGGGTATTTGCTTACATAATTTCAAAGAAACAGAAGCTTCATACTGCTTTTTCTCGGGGGACCAAGATTTTATGTTTTTAAGCTTTTACTATTAACCAAATGCTCCAAAGGAGGACTTTTCCCTAAAAGAGAGAACTGGGAACACCACCCAAAGCCTGACGACATTTGAAGTCAATGTTGAAGTTCTGCTGAGTTACAGAACAGCATGTTTTTTCCCCAGATATTTCTCTTCTTTACTGAAGCGTATGGCTACCCTTCTGAAAGCAAGTTGAATTACTATTGCCTAAGAAGTTGACACCCATTGGGATGCTTAGTTTGCCTCAACTGTGATTTTTTTTTTAAATGTATTTGATTGTGTGACTGTAACAGGAGAGTCTTTAGATTAACAGCTTGTCAAGAAAAGTTGACTTCCTTCAGAGTTTTATACTGCTCACTTTTCCTTTGATTAAGAACCTCTCCTGTATGGGGGCAGCAATTAAGAAAATTCTTCTTTTTAATTAATGGATCAAATTATCCATGTTTCCACCCTGATCTTCTTTGTTGCAACACATAACCTTTATTTCTACAAGCAGTGCATCAACAAGTCACAGCCATTTCTTTTTCTAAGGCACCTTAACCACCCCCAAAGCTACATTATTTCATCCCACTGTGCACCTACAGCGTATAGTGGAGGGGGCTGTTATACCCGTAAATGAATTGCATTATCCATGGGGGATGTTAAAAAGGTAATGAAAAGTTAATGTGGTATTTGCTTCCTTTTTTATATACTCATTAAAATGATTTATAACCATGATGTTTATCTAAAAACACAATTAGAATATTAGATTAAATGTTTACTTTTGATGTGGTACATGTAATTTTGTAGGAAGGCAGAATACAATTTCAGCCCCGTGCATAGGGAATTGAGAGAACAACTCAAGTTGTTTCTCAGTTAATTACTGCTCTCATTTGCTTCACTCCCTCTCTGAAAATGTCTCTTAATTAGAAGGGGTAGGTATGGTGCTGCACTGGCATGCAAAGTCAGCTTGGTGTCGTTTCCGTAGGAAATAAAATCTACTGTTTCAAACACAGGCCGGTGGTTAGAAACCAGGTCAAGCGATGGCAGATCTGCGCTCCCAAGGGAACTGTTTGTGGCCGGTGTGAAAGGAGCTGATGGGCAAGCTCAGGCTCTCAGCAGGGAGGTGTCCATCCTGCAGACAGCAAGCTAATCCAGGCTGGGAACCTGTAACACCCCACAGACCTTCTGGGTCACAGGATAGCCGGTCCTATGGGCATTAGTGATAGAAAATCACCGGCTTTCCAAGTCCCAACAGCTTCTTTCCAATTTTGGGACTCCACGTGCCTGGTTCAGCAAGTTAGTGACTTGCGGGGGGGCTGTGCAGTGATGCAGGAAATACTGGGTTGTGGATCTAAAGGGGACAGTGTGGCACTGCGTGACGAATATGTGAGAAAGCAGATCTGGGGTGAGAAAGAGACCTCATGTGTGAGACTGGAAGGGTCTGGAGGGCAGCAAATGAGAGAGGGTGGAGGAAGGCCATGGGAATGGCAGCAGCCCTGGCATTTGGGAGGAGAGTGGACACTCCATCCTATTCCATGTTGTGCTTCAGGCTGTGGAGGCAGGTGCTCACCTACTTGCTGGGCACAAGCTTGAAGCTATGGGCTCACAGGAACCCTAAGAGAACCAAGGCTATGGACAGATCCTAGTTTTGAGATCCAGCCCAAGTTGATCCCTGGCTTCACAGGGCAGCATGGTGTGGATGAAGGACCAACTCCTCTCTGTGAGTGGTGGAAGGTGGAGGTGTGTCTTGACTGGGGTAAGAGGACCATACCAGGTTCATTCTTGATGTGGGAGATGAACATTGCTCCACTTCAGATGTTCTGTAGAAATGTTCCTGGGTTGCTTTGGGAGTGATTTGAACACAGCCAAAGTGCATGAATCAGAAAAAATCCTCAGAGGGTCTGTTCTTTGGAGTGACCTGCTGAACTGGTACTGCTGTTGGCCACAAGAGTTTGGATACATTCCTCTCAAATGTTGTTATAGCCCAAAAGTGGGAGCCTGAGAAATACAGGGGACAGACAAAGTCTCCATCTCTAACCATGTTAACTGACTTAAGGAAAAAACCATCACTGGAGAAATTTACACCTTGCTTTAAAAGTGTGTTCAAGATGCAGAAGACACCTGTCATACTTAAAGAGCAGGGAGAGATCTAAGTCTCTGCCTCATGTTTTGACGTCCTTGGTCGGGGGCACTTCACTCCACCCCCAGCCCAGGAATGAACAAGCCCCCATTGCTGGTCTCTGCTGCCCTGGGTGACCTCCAGTTCTGACTGAGCTGAGGCCAATGGTGCTGGAGTGGGGCAAACAGAGTCCGAGGCACTGGTAAGAGAGAAAGAAACAAAACCACCTTGAAAAGCAGGAGAGCTTTAAGTTTAACATTCTCTAGGAAGTAGGCTTTCACGTGTTCTCCACATACCTCTGTATGCTTAAGCCCCTGGGTGACCCCAGCAGACCAGGGAAGGTGCTGTTCTCCTATTCTGCAGGATCCTTTCCCCCTCCCTGCTCTCTCTGTGCCTGCAGACCCCTGGGGTCATGGCAGGGTCCTTGACCCATACTATCCACTGGCTTGTCTTCATAGCCTCTGGCTTGGAGCACAGAGGAGACCACAAACCCATTCCTTTGCTTATTTTAGGGAAGGCTGGAGACAGCTTTTTCGGGAGCAGGAAGCTAGCTCTGTCAGGTTAATCAAGGGTGCATTTCATGGCTGTTGAAGACTGAGAGGTGTGGAGTGGGTTAGGAAGTGCTGAGGCAGCAGCACAGAGAAGATGAAACCTCTTGTCATCCTCCCCACCAGTCCAGCTCTTCAGGAGAGGACAAGCCAGGGTTGTTCTTTCCTGCTGCTTTCACAAAGTATGACACAGGATAGTGTTTTACACATATCTTGGATAATCTGGTGTTATCTGCTCCTGAAACAGGTGTCCTGGTGCATGCATGAGGTGAGCAGGATCTGCCGCCCGTCCCTCACAGCAGCCATCTTGGGGCTGCTCTCGTCAGCCTCTGAGTTGCTGGAGCCCATGAACCCAAGCTCTCTCGTGCTGCTCCCCTGGCTGTTGCTCGGCCCCTGGGAGTTGATGGCACACAGAACCAAACCACACCAAAAGCTTCACAGATAAAAGTGGAAATACCTCCTAAGCAGGCAGCAGCTGTGCCCTGTTTCTGGGTGGTTTTGAGGCCCTTCATTGAATTGTCCTGCCCTCTCTGCATGTGTACAGAGATGACCAAAATCTGTGTTTTCTTCCTCGGGAAAAACAAAATCAGATGTGAGGAGAGCTTGTAATTTGAAGCACATCTTCCACCCACGCAGCCCAGGAATTGGTGGCGGCCTTTGGTCAGTGTGGGAAGCCATGCAACAAACTGGAGCTTTGATGGGTGGGCTGGAATTCCTATGGGCTGCAAGTAAAAAATAACAAAACCAGCTGACTGTCCTAAATGACATTTCCTAAGCAACTAATCCAGTCCCAACACTGGTAAAAAGCCCATTCTGTGTACCACAATAGGGGCAGCTGGGCATGAACCCCACTGTAAAAGCAGGGTACAGCAGACAGTTCCTGTCCTTGCAATAACAAGCCATCTGCAGGGCTGGGGAGGTGCAGCCAAGCGAGGTGGATCACAGGACAGCAGCAAAGCTTATGTTATTTCACTGGCTTTTTCTGGGGAAGTGAAGGGAGACAAAGAGATGTGAAAAGTGGAAAGAAAGCTGAGGGAGACAAAGAGGATCAAGCTGGAGGACAAGGATCAAAGTGGAGCTGAAATGATGAGGTGATGAGGGAAGGATGGAGCAAACTCTGGACTGAAGGACTGAAGCAAGTTCTGCTCCTGCTTTGGCTGATTCTTCCTCCAGCAGCTCTCCTCTGTGCCGTGGTGGGGCAGAGGCTGCAGTGACCCCTTCCCTGTGGGTAGAGGATTGCTTTTCCTGTAGCAAACATGGTGCTACCCTAGGTGCACTGCTGCAGGGTGGGACATGAAGCAACCTGGTACCCAACTGTATAGAACAGCAGCCGACTATCTGTATCCAATCAAGTAATATTTATTGCCTTTGAAACTTACGCATTGTAGTGATGGCAGCTGCTCTTCTGCAGCAGGCAGATGAGGAAAATCACACCATCTCCCAGGAGCACTCCTGGGAAGTGTGCCCTTATAATTGCATTTTAACTCAGTGTTGATACAGGGCCAGAATTCTTCACCAGCTAGGAGGATGCTACTTGACTTTCACCTGCAGGTTTCTGAGCAGTTATTTGAGGACTGGGAGTGGCACCAGTGATGCTGGGAACACAGCAAGGGTACAAAACCACCTCTGACTTCACATTAGGAGTTTTGCCTTGGCAGTGATGTTATTTAATTAAGTCTCCATTCATGCAAGACTTTAGCTACCTGCTTCCATTTAGCTTCTAACTTAGGATTAAATAAGAGCAAATATATTGTAAGCATCCTTTCCAAAGCTGAAAGTCACACAAAGATAGCACTACTGTGTCTCACATATGGGCATAAGCAACATTGTCTTCACCAGGGTGGGTGAGCTGTAACAGCTCATGATCTTGACCTGTGTTATGGGCATGCCCAGCAGAACTGTCAGCATTTGTGTCAACGTTTTCTTTATAGAATCATAGAATCACAGACTGGTCTGGGTTGGAAGGGACCTCAAAGATCATCTAGTTCCACAACACTGCCATGGGTAGGGACACTCTCCTCTAGACCAGGTTGCCCAATGCCCCATCCAACCTGGCCTCCCCAGGGAGGGGGCAGCCACAGCTTCTCTGGGCAAACTGTGCCAGTGTCTCACCAACCTCTTTTCCTTATATCTCATCTAAATCTACCTTCTTTCAGTTACCATTCTTTCAGTTACCATTACACCTGTCCTACCACTACATGCCCTTGTAAGAAGATCCTCTCCAGCTTTCTTGTAGGCCCCGTATAAACTCCTTATTTTTACCACTTGACTCACAAAGTGATGAATATGTATGCTGCCACCTCTAAGCTGAAGAGAAAGATGCCCTTTTCTGCTCCTATTAACTGAAGAGAAGTATTGGTTGGGTTTCAAAGAAGTAGGTCAAATCATGTCACTGGAGGTATTATGGAGTGTCTGACCTCTGAGCTAACCCCTTTTTGCCATATGGGGAAAAAAAGAGTTTAAAAGTTTGGAGGTGACCCGACTCAGAGGCATGAGCTGGGTCACACTGAAAACACAGGCCAGCCATCAGGGCTGGTCATAGACATGCTCTTTCCAAGGGTTTGATGTTTGTGTGTGTGGACTTGTTCTTCATTGCACTAATCTAATGTTATACTGCTTCAGTTGCATGAAGATGTGCTCATGTAGGCAGAACCTGCTCCTCTTCCTCCTGCTCTTTGTTAATGTCCTTCTCCCAAATATCCCAGGTACAGAGTAGCCTGAAGTAAGGGTTCCCCCACATGTGCCCAGCTCCCAGTAAGGTAGGCCAGAGCCCAGCCAGGATGAAGGGCACCTGCTGCATTTGTCTTCACCTCACTTCATCAGCTGAGTGCAGCAGAGAAGACCACGGTTCATCCTTCTGCTGTCCTTCCTTGTATCAGGGACTGAAAAAACTGTTTGCTGATCCTGAGGAAAAAGTGTCTTCCCATCCCATTTTCTGACCGTGTATCAAGGCAGCCAGCTTGATGTCTACTTCTCACCTGCCTCTTTTCCATGTCTCCCTCAACAGGGTAAATTCCAGAGCTGCATATTGTCCTTCAAGGACATTATGGGGCTACTATCAAATCTTCATTGCCTGTCTCATTTCACCAAAAGTGGGTCTTGGTTTCATTGAATATTGTTACTATGCAACATAACAGCAAACGACTGGGTGTGATGTTGGATGGAAAGGAGTTTGTTGCAATAGCTTTAACTGATAAAAACCATGTGGTTAATGTTATTTTTAGACTAGTGTACGTTAAAAAGTCATAAAGTTTTAATCTAAATACATCTCTATATAAACAGACAGATCTCAGGCACTTTAATACTGAGACCAGTATATCTCCCTAGGTTCAAGCTGGCTTACACAACGGAAAAATCAGAGTTAAACACAGAAATTAAGAAGTGCTTTCACATTCCCTTGCCAATTTTGTTTTTCTTCATGTAACACCTTTTTGCAAAGAAAACATTGCCATGACTGATAGGTCTTATGGGCCAGGGAGCTGTAGTTCTGGGAGGTTGGGATAGCTGTGGTTCAGGCTGAAGCTTGCAGCTGGCCTCATCTATCCAGGGACCACTCCATACCAGTGCTCATATTCCACTGCTGAGAAATCCCCTTTAATTTAATCTCTTTGCCTTGTCCCTCGCAAGGAGAATGATGGGTATCAGGTGCCCCTGACCAGAGTCTTTCCCTCTATCCCCCCCCTTTCATGCGTATGAATGTGTGTGTGTGTGCATATACCCATTCACACCTGGGCCTGTGCTTGGCCGTTGCACTCCTCCAAGTCAAGCAGCACTCTTATTCTCGTCTAGCACCCAGTGACCTTGTTGACCTTTCTTGAAACTTTGGACATGAGCTCAGGTTTCATTAGTCCTGGTGAACCTTATCACCAAGACTTCACACTTGGGGTTCAAAGATCCTGTGCTAGCAGGTGTGTAAGGATATGGAGATGGCTTAGATAACGCGTTGAGAAGCGGCCCACAGCAAACACCTCTTATTTCCTCTGCCCTTTCACAGAGATAAGAATGACCTTGGAGGAGTGAAGTATTGTCTGGTTTTATTTTCAAAAAAGAATTATTTTTTTTTCTTTTTAAACAGGACAGTTGCTATTCATTATGCTTTAAACTGTGCTTTCCTTAATTAAACAACCACGAAGAAAGAGAGCTTTCAATCTGGAGCTCTGCTAAATTCTATCCGAGAGCTCTGCAAACCTCTGGCTTGTTTCTCAGGACCATTCTGCCCTCCTCTGTGAGTACCAAAGGCAGCTGCCTCTATTGCTGCGGGTCTTTTGCCTCTGAGGGAGGAAAATTTCCCAGTAATCCTGTTGGAGGCAGCAAACCACAAAGAAATAGTAAGAAGCAGCGATGCTGTCAATCCGTGAGGAAAGCCCGAGCCCGTCAGTCACCGCAAAGCTAGCTGTGAAATGCATCCAGGGGCTCAAGGCCATTCCTCCAGGTCTGTGGCAGGGTGACCTGGCACAGGGGAGCACGAACTCTTTACGCCGTGCTGCATTCACTGCCTGCCCAGCGCTGGGTGTATTCACTGCCCGCAGCGCATCTCCCGTGTAATGGCTGCTGCCATTCTCACTGCTGCGTCTGCTTAAACGAGTCCTCAGAGGTTCTAACTTAATGATATAATTCCCCTTGTTTCGGAAGGAGCTGGGCTTTTCCTAGCATCCCATGCTGTTGTCACATGCCTGAGGGCAAGCATTTCAACTTGTCACTCACCCTGAATGCAAAAAGAGCGTGTCTAGGGCTCGAAGGGGACACTGCTCAAACTTGAAGTCTTAGACGCTCCCCTAGCATAGCTCAATTCCCTAGGCTACTGGTGTCCCTGAAGTCAGCTGCTGGCATCCCTGAAGTCATACTGGCAGGGACATCAGCCCTCTTCATGTCACACTTTGGCATTTAATGGCCTCTCAGGATCACACACAGAGGTGGCAGTGGAGGATAAAGATTACCTGGCAAGTACAGTAGTATGAACTACAAAGGAGAACGAAAGAAGACAACACTTCAGACAGGTGATTGTTACAAAGTGATATGTATTTTTGGGTGAAATTCACAGAAGTCGGTGGTTTTTACTCACTATGGAATTCCAGTAAGAGGCAGTCAGGTTCACAGCGCTCACCAGAGGTAGTTTTGGCCTCTGCCAATGGATTCAGTTATTATCTCCTCAAAGGAGGCTCTGTCACCAGGAAGGCCCTCATCAAACAGCCACACAGGGCGAAATCCCAGTGTTGCTGGTGATGGTGCAGTCTCCACAAGCACCATTTCAGGTGATGCATAGCAACACTTTTCAATGGAGACCATGAGACCAAATTCAGCCCTTCTTACATCATTTCATCCCAGAGGTGGTCCACTGGATTTAAAAGAAGAGGAGAAGCAGTACTCTAATCCTGATGAAGCATCTTTTTTTGCCACAGGATGAGAGGTGAATGAAGACAGGATGTGAATGATTGCTGATCTCTTTTTCCTGGCTGCTAGGAGGGAAATAAGTCTGTCTTTATTTCCTTCTCTTCCCTTGATCTTGGCTGCTATCCGGGGACAGGTTTTGACTGCTGTTTGCCATCAGCTCCTCTCCCCCATGATAGCTCTTGGCATCAACCTCTGCAGGGTTAAGTGAAAAGGAAGTGCAGTCAGATCTCTGGTCCCCATTGCATCCCTGTAAGTGTAATGGCTTCTTTCAAATACATCTTTAAATATACTAGTCCAAATGGAGTTCATCCCAGAAGAAAGATTCTGAATGTGGTGTACCTAATTTTGGGTCACTAAAACTCAACTGAGAGGTCCCCAAGCAACCCAATTTCAGCTGTCCCTGTTCTGAGTGGGGAGTTGGACCTGATGACCTCTGCAGGGTCCCTTCCAGCCTAAATTTTCCTATGAGCTATGAGGTTGTAGTGTGTTGACCCTGGCTGGAGGCCAGGTGCCCACCAAAGCCACTTTATCATCACTGCTCTCCTCAGCTGGACAGGGAAGAGAAAATATAACAGAAGGTTCATGGGTTGAAATAAGGACAGGGAGAGATCTCTCACCAGTTGCCATCGTAGGCAAAACAGACTCAACTTAGAAAAAAACCCATGTAATTTATTACCAACCAAACCAGAGTAGGATAATAAGAAATAAAACCAAATCTTAAAAGACCTCCCCTCATCCCTCCCTTCTTCCTTGGCTTAACTTCATTCCCGTTTTCTCTCCCTGTTCCCCCTGAGTGGCAGAGTGGGACAGGGAATGGGGGTTGTTCAGATGAATTCAGAAGTTCTCTCTGTTGCTCCTTCCTCCTCTGGAGTAGGACACTGCACACTCTTTCCCTGCTCCAGCATGGGTCCCTTCCATGGGGTACAGACGTTCAGGACCAGACTGCCCTAGCATGGGTCCCCCACAAGGTCACAAGTCCTACCAGCAAACCTGCTCCAGCCTGGATTCCTCTCTCCATGGGGCCAGGACCCTGCTCCAGTGTGGACTTCCAGCAGGGTCACATCTCCTTCTGGTACATCCCCCTGCTCTACTGCGTGGTCCTCCACTGGCTGCAGGTGTAATCTCTACTTCCCATCATCTTCCATGGGCTCCAGGACGACAGCCTGCCTTGCCATGCTCTTCTCCATGGCCATGGGGGAACATCTCCTCCAGTGCCTGGGGCACCTCCCCCCCCCTCTTTCTTCACTGTCCTTGGTGTCTGCAGAGCTGTTTCTCTCACAACTTCTCACTCCTCTCTCCAGTGGCAAAAAGGTGGGTTTTTTTTCCCCTTCTTATATATATTATCCTTGAGGCACTACCACTGCTGCTGATGGGCTCAGACTTGGCCAGTGGCGTGTCCATTGTGCTCTATTGGACATGAGGGAAGCTTCAAGCAACCTCTTGCAGAAGCCATCCCTGTAGCTCCTCCCTACCAAAACTTTGCAATGCAAACCCAAACCAGAGGCTTTGATCAGCCCAACATGGATCAGTCCAAGTACATCCAGCAAACTTGCACAGACGCTGCTCTGGGCTTTGGTGGCAAACAGCAGCAGAAGACTTTGGAGGTGACCTTTAAATCGTATTATGATATTTAATGCCATACTGGCAAATTGTGGGACATGATGTAAGTTTTCCAAAGACAAATGTGTGCCATAGGTGCTTGTGACAGGAACAGTTCCAGGTCTAAAGCTCAAGCCCCAGGATCCTCCCTGAATGTGGCTTCCAGCCCTTCAGCTTTCTCTAACATCGTTATCGAGGAAGGACTGGAATTCCCCAAAACAACATAGGTTTCTTCTATTCTTTGGCCATTTTAATTTGACAAGGAAAATTTCAAGCTCAGGAGCAGCATCAGACTGCATATCATGGATCCTGATGGTCCTCACCCAGCAGGTACCAACACAGCTCCTACATGACCAAGGACCCTTCCCTACAGATCTATATGGAGACGGTGGGGCAGCACACTTGAAGAATGGGCCTGGCTCAGCGCTCTGGCAGGCAGAGCCAGGAATGAGGACAAATCTGCTGATTCAGGGTACAAACATAGCTGATCTCATTGCAGTGAAAATAGGTCACTAATCGCACATGGCCAGCATCCAAAAACTAGCCAGGAAATCTGAATATCTGCTGGCTGAAAACTCTGTTTTACTCGAACGCACAGAAAGAAAGCAGTCTGCTCTAATTTGTTTAAAACAACCACCGGATTATGTGACCAAGAGATGAAGACAGTGATCTCCTCCCCACCCCCTGGCCCTGTAATTTTTTTTTAAGCAAGCAACTCGTTTATTGTTCCAGCCCATCCTTCACTTCCGTTCTCACACATTAAAATAACGTGTAGTTCACACTTCTGTTTTTAACCTCAGTTGCAGCAAATGGGACTGATTTCTAAAGAAAAAAAATTAGCATTAGCCTGTATGTTGATGACAGTGATTTCTTTTATAGACTTCTGTCTAGTGGAACAACTGAGCTAGTATTGCCAGAATTAGTTCTTTCTACATAAAAATAGCATCAAGGTTCCTGTTTTTTTAATAAGAAAACCCCCCCCATTCGTTTCTTTTTAGATCATTCTGAGTTTTCTTTTTAAGCTGGTTGCCCATCCTGACATCCTGAATAATTAAATGGGAGAGCACTTAGATTGCAGCAGAGGCTGAGAGTTACTGATGTGGAATAAGTGTACCCTGATGTTACACAATACGTATGGCGGGAGGGAAAGGCCAATCAATATAAATGAATCCCTTTTTTCCATTGGATAAATGCTTTCTCTCTCGGTCAGTAACTGGGGAGAATATGGAAGCTTTATGGAGATAAGGTCTGCTCAAATTTTAGATCTGTTTCTGTCTAAATGAGGTCAGCTCAGGTACATTTCCTTTGTTGACCAACATGACCTAATAAGCAGGGGTGGACTTCACCTTCACTCGTGGACCAAGTGGTGACATGCCTAAGGGAACAGGGTTACTAAAGTGTGAGTAAAAACTTGTTGTTAGAATGGTCAGAGGAGTTGGTCAGAAATGAACACCTGAACAAAAGACCCAGAAGAGGCTGATTAAAAAAATTGCACATGCAAGCTTGTAGAAAATTATGTAGAATATGTGCTCTTGAATATTCTTAAACCAGGTCAAAAGATTGGTGGTGCTTGAGATGAGGATACGCAAGAACTGAGATGAGCTCCCTTGAACTGCCTATGCATCATGCTACAGGCTTTAGTTGGAAGCTCATGTTTTGTTCTCCTGCCACATGGTTCCTGACGTGTACTCTGGAGGCAAATAGCTCCTGCCTCCTCCCCTTCACCACCATTCCTGCTACCTGCCCCATCTCTCCTGTGGCGCGGGGGTCCAAGCGCTTACCTGGGAGACAGCCGCAATGAGCTAACCTCCCAGGGAGGCCTATCCCACCGGGGCAGGCCCCATTCCCAGCCGCGCTGCCCAACAAAATGATTCCCATGCCAGGGAAAAGAGAGAGCAGAGGAAAATGGCTTGTCTTTCCAGCAACTCAGGGTTCAGTAGTTCAAGGCTTGCCTTCATTCCTCTCTCACCCCAACACTCTTGTTGCAAGTAACAGGAAGGCCTTTGTGCAGCACACATGGCCACGTCAGATTATGAGACGAGGTCCTTCTAACCTGAGGGAATTTGTAGTGACTGATGTGGTAAGGCCAGCCCTGGACATGCTGTCTCCAGTGGGAAAGCCACAGAATGATTGTCATGCATCAGTGACATTTCTGTGCAGTACTTAGGCTGGGGCTGAAGCATGAACATCGCCAGACTGTGCCTAGTTTTTATTTACAAAGGTTTTGTGACTCGGGGACTCTTGCTGTTGTTAGAGGATCTTTCCAGTCCCTTAAGGCTGATATCACTGATTCAGCCAGCAGAGATCAAAGCCAGCTCTTGACAGATGTTGTGTGCCCGTCTGGCTCTTACTGGAATTTCATGCTAAGTGAGAACAACTGATTTCTTACACGCTACACAACTGCAAATGTAACTTTATGAGAAACATCCATCAAGCATGTAATACAAGCAGATTTTAAACTCACTGATTTTGTAACAAGTTGTAGATGGCAATCATAAAATAATTCACAGTGAAACAAAGGATTAAACAATATCAGATGAAGAATTTAAATCAGATTTAAGATTTGTTTCAAATGCTCTGTCCATCGGGTGAGATTCTGGAGTTAGACAAAGACATAATACCTGTAACTTCTCCTAAAGGGTGAACATGCTGCAGCATTCTGGGAACCTCTGGCAAAGGGAAGCTCACAGTCCCTCAGGAGGGTCTCCACGCCCTCTGGGAGCAGGGCGGTGTGGCTCTGGGTGAATGAATGTGTGTTTTCTTTGGTGTACATACATAAGAACATATTTAAGCCTCATGTTTATTTGCTCAGTCAGGCAAGGTTTCAGAGGGAGGGATGAGCCACAGAAATGTTCAAGCCTGGTGTAATGTAGGAAGAAGTTGCCTTTAGGAAATCTCTCCCGAGAAGTTGAAGAAAGTCAAAGGAGGCAGCTGGAAAGAGCAAGCTCCAAGCAGAATAACCCTAGTAGGTATCCTGTGGGGTGCAACAGTGCAAACCTCAAATCGCACCCTGTAAACAACTCTCCAGCTCAGACTGCCAAATGTATGTACATCAAAAGTCAAGCCCTTGTCCATGGGCTCGCATAACACAGTCTCAGTAGAGTTTATCTTTTCTGCCCTCTCTTAACCCAAAACAAGCTTATTGCACAAGACACTGCATCAGTTCCAGCATAGCCTGTGCGCTGACTGGGTTGTCAGCCAAATACTGGCAGCTCCCACTAAATTTGCTTTTTCTCTTCAGCATGCACACATTTCTGCACAAACGCACCCAAAAGGATTTCCAATTCCAACTTAAACCCACAAATCCCAGGAAATTCAAGTTAAGCTCATAGCCCATAACAGTTCTTATCGCATAGACCGGTTAAAGCGATTCATCCTTTCACAATCCTTTGATGAAGGGAATTCTGTTAGGAGAGCAATGCGCTGGATTTTGTGCTTTGAGGATCTCAACTGAATTCTTAATGTTACCTTAAGACTGAGCAACTTGTTTTGTTATCCTACAACCATAACAAAACCACAAATATTCTGCCTGATACTGTATCAGCACGCAGTTCTGTAATTCCTATTCTCCAAGGACCTTAAAATGCTTAATAAATCCTATCTTGACTCTGTTGCCAAGCTTGTGAGGTAGGGAAAGGTTGTTATTCACCTGTTAGCATGGAGAAAGGCCATTCCAGAGAGTGCCATGTCCAAACCCACATGTGGTTAGTAGCTGTGCAGGGAAGGGGGTTGGGCTCCTTCTCTGTTTGCAGAGTTAGACCTTGTACCTGGGGAGTTCAAAATATGTTATTTATAAATTGGCAGTGGAAACATTACTGTTTATCTTGGAATCACAGAATCACCTGAGTTGGAAGAGACCCTTCAGATCATTGAGTCCAACCACAGCCTAACCCTGCCTAGCCCACCTCTAGATTGTGTCCTGTTCCAATAGTAAGGAAGTAAGGAAATTCAAGTAAGGAAATTCTTCCTGATCTCTAAGCTAAATCTCCCCGGTGCAATTTCAAGCCATTCCCTCTCATCCTATTGCATGTCACCTGACAGAAAAGACCAACCCTGACATCTCTGCAACTGCCTTGCTAGTAGCTGTAGAGAGCAACAAGGTCTCCCCTTGGCCTCCTTTTCTCCAGACTAAAGAGCCCCAGCTTCCTCAGCTGTTCCTCATAGGACTCGTGCTCCAGACCTTTCACCAGCTTTGTTTCACTCCTCTAAACACGCTCCAGCATCTCAATATCCTTCCTGTGGTGAGGGGCCCCAAACCAACATCTTGTGATAGATATTTGGGGCTTTCAGAAAGGATTAGGAGGAGGGAGCCCGGTACCAGACTGCATCTCAGGGATTTTTCTACAGTTTCTTTGTGTAGCCTTGAACAAGGTACTTTGCTGCCTAAAAAACATAAGCAAGCGTGTGTGATGGCACATAAGTAAGATGTTACAGTCACATAAGTCCCAATCCAACAGATCCCCAAAAAGATTTCCTCTGATGTAATGGGATGTCAGCTTGGCTGGCAAGGATAAATTCACCAGCGGTTCCCAGATGGTGGGAGCAGCACCGGGGTACATATTTGTGCACAGAGAGGAAAAGACAGCTATTTTTTTTTCCCTTGATATTTCCTCAGTCTCCAAACAGACAGTGGTTTCTCTGTGGCACAGCCTTCTGCTTCAGGCTGCCAAAAAATGCCCTTTGATGTGAGCCTGCAGTTTTGCTTAGACCCACCAATTTCCATAAAGGACAAAGGATTTGATCAAACTTATCAACCTGCTTTGTTAATATACACAACTGCTTTCCATTGCAGGAGAACCAACCAAAGGTCGTGACTGGAAAATTTATCTTATGAAGAACTGGATCTTGTGTGAAGAGTTTTATTGTTCATTTTCTGCATGGTAACAAAGTTGGGCCTTATCAAAACAAACAGCTTTTCCACTGGGATATTAGGAATGTAGTTTAATGAAAATATTTGATGTGTTGCCTTTTTAAATTTCTAGCTTGGTTTCGCCACCTCCCATCCTTGTGACTGGTGACAAGGACAACTAAGATAACTGTGAGGTCTCCTTGTGCTGCTGACTTGTGGAAGGGGATGATGACTTGCAGCAGGCATCTGTACCAACTGTGTTATGCCATGTTCTTTGCCACTCTGGGCCATTTGTCAGTGGCAGTGACTGCAGTCTAAGCAGAAACTGCAAACACATGGAAGTTTTACTTTAAAAAGTTGGCCCTTTGACTCATTCTTATATGGTCATCTGTGTTTTTCACCTTCAATGAAAATCAGTTTTCAAGTCGTAGGGGTTCTGGTTTGGTTTTTTTTTTCAAATAAAAAAAAAAGAGGGAGTGAGATCAAGCAAACACATGATATAGGCACTTTGAATACTCCTCAGAAGCTCTGATTTTGGGGTGTTTATTTGCTGGCAAGAATAAAGGAAGATAATTTTAGCTGCCGACTCCAGCTCATGTGCAATGACCATCACATCTGAAGGCAAATGGGCAGGTTTCTCCCGAGCCTTCCCCCCCAAAACCTAAAGTTGCTAGAAAGAGATGGCTGACACCAAAATGAGTAGATATGTAATGTACCACTTGGGAGCAGAGGGGAGAGGTGTCCCTGCAGGGAAGATGAGCTGAGTGTTGTGAGCCCAGCTCTGCCTCACTCTCTGCCGGATGATTATCTGCCTGGCCAAGAATAGTAACACTCAAACTTCTCATCTTTTACCTGGGGCTGCTGTGCTTTTACAATCGCTTGTTAAAGTTTGTTTTTTGCAAAAGGAATTATGGTTAGAGTTGGTCTAGGAGGAGGAGGGGCAATGCTGGGGGACTCAAAATGACAACTTGCATTGATAGTGCTGGCAGTCTCTAAGGGAAGATCAGCCGGTGAGCACCAAGCAATTTCTGCCTCTGCATGCTTCACCCCCTCACTGCCCCCTCTCCCTCCCCATGGCAGGTGAATTGGTCTCTCCAGCCTGCCAGTCTTCATTGACCAACCAGTCTGACTAAAAGGGCTGTAGGGTGGTTTTGCAGGGTCCTGAAGGCACCATGCAGCAGTCCTTCCAGTCTGTGTCACTGGACGCATAGCCCAGATCTAACCTGGGGCAGGCAGGGATCTCTTGTTGGCAGTAGGAGCCAAGGGCAGCAGTTTTGCCCTAAGTCTAAGAGAGGATGTTCTGAGAAAGAACAGATGATGACATCCTTGGGCACCTCTGACAGCTGAGACCAGTGAAGAACCAGTCCTATGAGCATGGACATAATCTATGGGAATAATTCAAATAAGTAAAAAGGCTCAGTTTTTCTCCAACTTTTCAAGCCTCACTCTTCAGCACACTTACTAAATCATATTGTAGCAATGAAATACCACTAAACAGCATTAGGATCTTCAGAATGGTTCTTCTGGGCTTCCACAGAGCTGCTTGCTACTTTGGCAGTGTCTGTTGAAATGGTGCTCAGATCTGCTACCGTTGCTGAACATTGGCAACTGCAGAGCCATTTAATGTTGAATTCACAGGGGCAAATGTGTCTTCTTTATTTATTATGGAAGTGAATTGATTTGTATCTAAACTGGTGGTGGGGGAAGTCTGATTCCCATGGTGGAAGTAAGAAGTTGCCATAAAAACTGGTGTCTGTTTGGGGAGGGTGGTGGAGATTACGCATATCCCAAAATACACAGACAATCTAGTGGTGCATACCTGTAGCTAGAATGGCAAAGACTTTCAATGTCCTATCCCAGCTGCAGGGATTAAATGTCTATCTATAAAGTCTTTTCTTACAGCTTGATATGTAATAATTTATTTTATGTGCAGTGCAACAACCACCATGGACCATCCTTCATAAAAAGCTATCCAACAGCCTAGTGATTGGAGTACTTCCCAGAGAAACTGGGGTTCAGATCCTTACTTCAGAGCAGGAAGAGTGTGCTAGTAGAACGTGGGCCACCCATGACTTCTGTCCACATTGCCATCAACTGCTACTGGATGAGAAGTCTGTTGCTGTCTCCTTTCTTCCAGCTCTGGCACTTCAGTCCAGGAGAGGGTTCCTAAACAAAGATCCATAAGTGTTAAGGATCAAGCTGCCCAGAAAGAGCATGGTATTTTGTGCTATTTGGTTTTAGGTGGCCCACTTTCCAAGCCTCCTCAGATGCTGTGAGGAGAAATAGAGATGTTATGGAATGTCCCAGCATTGAAAATAGAAATGAGAGTTTCTATCTTTCTCCTTGGAGCCACCTGAGAGTTTCTTTCTCCTTGGAGCCACATGTGAAAGCCACCTGTGAAGTCTTTGCCTAGGAACCATCTGAAATGAATGCCAGGATATGTCATCACTTCAGCAGGAGTCATGGCCTATAAGTATTCATACAACCTTCACAGAAGCTTGGCTAATAGAGCCTGGAAGGTTAAAATCTGTGATAATGCTTGATAAAGAAGGAAAGGTGAGGCCTCTGGAGGGATGCAAAGAGGAGAGCTCTGCTAGCAAAAGCAGAAAATAGATCAATACAAACATGCTGATGATCATGTTTGCCAAGTGCAGAGGAAGCAGCTGTAGGGGTTACTGTGGTGAGCACTTGTACAGAAGAAGAAGAAAAGGTTTCAGCTCAATGAATCACAGAATCATTAAGGCTGGAAAGGACCTCCAAGATCATTCAGTGCAACCATGCCCCTACACCTATATCACTAACTAAACTATGTCCCTAAGTACCTCATCCAATCTTTCCTTGAAGACCCCAAGAGACGGTGACTCCACCACTTCCCTGGGCAACCCGTTCCAATGCCTGACCAATATTTCTGAGAAGAAACTTCTCCTAATTTCTAACCTGAACCTCCCCTGGCACAACTTGCAGCCATTCCCTCTTGTCCTATCACTACTTAGCTGCAAGAAGAGGCTGACTCCCAGCTCACCACAACCTTGTTTTAGGTAATTGTAGGGAGCGATGAAGTCTCCCCTGAGCCTCTTCTTCTCCAGGCTAAACAGTCCCAGTTCCCTTGGCCGCTCCTCATAAGACTTGTGCTCCAGACCCTTCACCAGCTTTGCTGTCCTTCTCTGGAGATGCTCTAGGGCCTTGATGTCTTTCTTGTAGTGGGTGGCCCAAAACTGAACACAGTATTTGAGGTGCAGCCTCACCAGAGCTGAGTACGGGGGGATGATCACCTCCCTGGCCCTACTGACTACGCTATTCCTGATGCAAGCTCGGATGCCATTGGCCTTCTTGGCCACCTAAGCACTCTGTTGGCTCATGTTCAGGGGAGTGTCAACCAACACCCCCAGATCTTTTTCCTCTGTACAGCTTTCCAGCCACACTGACCCAAGCCTGTAGCATTGCCTGAAGTTCTTATGACCAAAATTCAGGGTCTGACACTACTATGTTGAACTTAATACCATTGACCTCTGCCCATTCACTCCACATAGATAGACAGGGAGCCACCTCTTGGCTTTGCTATTGGGTTGGCCGATGCTTGTCAACACAGTTCACCCCAAAGCTGAAGCCCAGAAGCCCAGACCAGCGGGTTGGGTACATGCATTTCGGTGTTATGGGGAGTGGAGAGGAAGGGGCCCCACAGCAGCCCCCACAGAGAGCCAATGTGGGCAACCTCAGCCTTGTGAGATAAAACGTCAAGAGAACCACAGAGGATTTAGTGCAAAACTTTGCCCCTATAAACCCCTATTCAGTTCTCACACTTAAACAGCCACCTCACTGAAACCTCTGAGCGGCCGTAAATGCTATCTGTGCTCCGTGGCAGCAGTAAATGTCGCCTTTCAGCTCCCTTCAGCGTGACGGAGGCACACAGAGGAAATTACTGGTAAATTACATGGTAGTGTGTGACAAGAACACCATGCTTAACCAATAAGGCAAAACTGATCAATTGGGGACCCAAATGTCATGGTGGATGGGCAGCACAGGTAGAGGGACCAGACTGACAGTGAGGATTTGATAAATTCCTCATTTATTTGATAATTGTCCTTCTAACCATACAGAGGAAGGTTGAAATGCCAAGACAGTTTTTCTTCTTTTTCTAACATTTTTTCCCCCCAATTTTTATTGTGTACAATCTAGAAATAGATACAATGGCAGTTTTGTCAAATTATAATTTCACAGTAAAAACTTGATCCGGATACTTAGATACTTGCTGAAACATCTGCAAGCAGCTAATTTTTTGCTGTCTGCAGCCACTTGAGTAGAGGCTGATAAACTAGACAGCCTGTGTTTTGTCACTCTAAGTTTGAATGGGTTTTTTAGTTTGCCACCTGATTTTCCCAGGCTTGCTTTGTGCCTAAAAGTAAGCAATTTAATCCCCTTTATAGCTTGAATTAAATCTCTTTGACTAGGTTTTAGTTATAGAGGTGGGTTCTTGCACAGAAATGTTTTGAATATTTGTAAATGTATGATGTGATGACTGAGCTTTTTAACTTGGCAGTGAAATGCCCAGGGACTGAGCTGCCACAGGATTAGAGATGCCAGAAGCAGTGTCCCTCACAGAGGTGGGGCTCCTGGGGCTTCTCGTAACCCACCAAACTGCTGCCAGTCAGGAACTGTTCTCTGTCCCCACTGATGTGAATCAGAGGCAATGTAGAGGGTATAATTAAAGTAATGGTGAACTGGGAGGATGAGGAGGGATGTGCTAGGGAGATGGCACATTTCTTAAGGCATCGAAACATAAACCCTGGCTCACTGCCTTGCGGTCTGATTGCCAGCATGCTTTCCCTGCCCATGCTTGCAGGCAAAGCTGGGATGGACAAAAGCCGTTCCCTGCTGTGGCACAAGGAAAGAGGCAGTAACTGGAGGCTTAATATCAGGCTGTTTCTAAGGGAGATATACCAGCATGACTGGGCCTTGTGTTTTGTCAGTAATTTGGGTTTTCATTTGGGCCATCCTTCTGCCCAGAGATCTCCCTCCTCACCCGCTTCCCAGGAGTAAGAAGCACCAAACAAGGGTGTCAGAGGGAAGAGCTGCCAGTCTGAAAGTACCAGGGGCACTTGTTTTCCCCATTCATGCTGTGTTAGGACTGTAAGACAAGGTCAGAAGAAGCAGCAGGTTGGGGCATCCCTGGGTCATGGCTCCCCAGTCAGCCAGCCCTTCTGCGCATCCGGAGGTGCAGCATTTTGTCTTGCTTCCCTTACAGAATGGTAACTCACAGGAGTGGCAAGTCAGAGAACCATTGGGTTGGAGGAATGATGAAAAATGGCATAGAAATCCTTGAGTTTTTAAATTCTCTTCCACTCCAGGTTTTGCAGGCAGTACAGTTCCCTGCCTACGTAATAGCATCCAAACCCTGACCTGGTCATAGGCAGCAGCATTCATCAAATTTCATCACTCACTGCTGGGGTTTTTTCTGCCTACTGATTTTATTCCCCAGCGGTAGTGCTGCAGCTGGGATCAATGCCGGCACCTGCACTGACATCCTGGGGATTAAGGGCATCCATGCCTCTCCCTGGATTAAGGTAGTTGAGGAGAAGGATGCTTTGCTATGAAGTTCTTGGCCTGACAGGCCACAAATTTATTAACGTGCAAATTATGTTATTGTAGCTCATTTTTTCAGAGTACATTTTATGATGTTTTATCTCTTATTCATGTTATTGAATTTCATTTTTTCTCCAGGCAGTGGAAAACAAAGGCAAATTCCATGAGGAGGAGGTAATTTAGAGATGATTTGAAACTGCCGTACTCCAAATGTGTTGTCAACGTGTTGTCATGCTGTACCTTTACCTCAGGTGTCCTTTTTACACTAGCTCAGTAATCTAAGTAAATAAAAAGAGAAAAATACCCAGTTCTTACGTTGTGTTTCCATGTAAAATTACCTTTAAGTTTTATTGTAAAAAATTACAATTTAAATGTGCTGTTCAAGCAGGGAAAAGAAGAACCTTCTGCATGCAGGGGGAGAACAGACCAACCAAAAGCAGTAAAAGAGAAATGGGGGGGTTTTGGTGTGTTGAGTTTTGGGGTTTGATTTTTGGTTTTGGTGGGTTTTTTTGCAAAGCAGTTACAGACTATCAGTTTTAAAGCTGTTTTCAAAGATTTTCAAATTTAAAAAAAAATCAAAACCATAATAAAAAAAAAATCAATTTTTGAGTTTCTTATAATGTTAAATTTGGGAGTATTTATGGCTCTGGACTGAACAGAATAATCTGAGATGCAGATTTTTTTTGATCATAGCTTTGATTTCCTTATGTTGTGTTCTTAATTTCAAAGTGTTTGAAAATGTCAGACTGAAATGTTTCAGCCTGATACGTTTCCCCAGGGCTCGTATAGCAATGCTTTACTCCCATTTGCTTGCCAGAAGGAATGTCTTCAGGATCTGCATTTTTCAGGCATTCTGGTGATGACCAAAGGCTACTTCCAGACACAAAAAACATTGTCAGAAAAGTTTTTGCCTGGGTTTTTCCTACATCTTTGGGTAATACAGCAATGACTGCAAGAGCTGACGCCATCAAAACCTGCAGACAGGTGCTGCGCTTGTGGCGGCCGCTTATCGCTCGTGGCTTTCCAGGCTCCCAGCTGGTTTATGGCCTGGTGAGGAGAGCACAGAATGTCAAGGCTGTCAGTGTCATTAAAAACAACACAAAAGCCACGGTGTCATTGAGCAAACTATCCTAACTGCTACCCTCTTGCTTTCTTGTCAGGGGCCAGGAGACACCAGCAAGGAAAAAGCCAGGTTTGGGGACAAGAGAGAGATTCAGAGCAGATCACCTACTGCCATGACAGGGGTAACATGGTTATTTGGATTTTGGAGGTAAATTTACCTTTCAAAGAAAAAATAAAAATCAAAATTGACCTCAACACCTAAATAAAAATAAAATAAAATTTTAAAAACTGGGGTTTTGTTTGGTGTTTTGGTTTTTTTGGGTTTTTTTAACTGTCTATATTGGCCAAAACAGCAAACAGACAGGTGAAGGTTTCAGGCTGTGTTAAATAAATACCTTTATGAGGCAATAGGTGAAATTCTGCTGAAATAACCTCCCAAGGAAAAGGAAAAAAGAAAAGTCCTGTCAGGTTTATTTTAGTGGTCGGTCAGTCTAGCACAGAAAATATAAAACCTAAGAAGTGAGCACAGCAGGCGAGGCTTAGCTTGAATACCTGAAGCAGCTCTCAGCAGCAAGTGGAGTGAAACTGGAGAGCTGCCAAAGCATCGTGGTGTCTGGCAGCTGCCCAGAGGGAGGAGAGGGCTGGTACAGCCCTACTGCCAGGGCAGGAGTATTGCTAATACATCAGTAAGCGATGACAATAAATAACACTGTTGTAAACTGATAGCTGGAAAGTGTTCTGGGAAAGGAGCCTCTGACTGCAAAAGCTGCCTTGAAATTGGAGTAATTTCACCAAACCCAGCTAAATCTGAGTTGCAGACATGATGAAGCCAGAGCCCAGCGGCCGGATGTCCCAGAGCCGATGGGAACTGGGGCTCCTCCATGTACCCAGGACAAAACCAGAGCAGCTGCAACAGAGTGAACTGCTGGCGCTCTGCTGGTTTGCAAAAAAGGAAAAATCTGCACGACCTTGGACCTACTCAAGCTCCCCTTCATGTAGGAGGACACAGGGCATGTCCTCTTGCCCACCCTCGAGCTTGACAAGCACCGTGCTGAGCTGTCTGCTCTGCCCCTGTCCTGCCAGGCACTGATGCCCTCAGTCCCTGAGCTCCTGGAGTCTGCATGCCCCAGCCAGGCAAGAAACACTGATGGTTTCTTGCATCCTGGATTTCATGTTGGAAGAACCCAGAGGGATGCAGCTGTAGAAAGCTGGCTTGTTTTTGAGAGAAATAGTGATGCCAGCTCTAGCTGAATCTGCCACGCTGCCTGCTCTATGCAGGCACACATGGATGGCAGCTTGCATGGGCCCAGGTGTGTAGCACGTCCCCCCGCTTTACAACTTATTTTAAGGTCCGATGGGCAGTGGTATTTCATTGCAGCACTCAGACAAGGGTTTGTTTCTTTTAAACTCTTATTTTGCTTTTGTTTTTCAAATAGTGAATCCCATGCCTGCTGTTAGTGACCACACGAGGCATGCAGAGCATAGACAGTGTTGAGCATCCCTCTAACAGCCTGTGAGCGCACTAGAGGTACGCACCTCTGTCTGTGGCTTCCTATGGGTCAGAAACCAATCAATACTTGCAGATAGGTGTACAGAGGCAGCGTGCGATTAGTTAGCATTTGAACTTACTTTGTTTGTAGCTTATTTCAAATCCAGCAGTGTTTCTTCTGTATGTTTTTTGTGGAACAAAGAAGAAAAGACACCACAAATGCACAACATTATGTCAATTTGGTTCATCCTCTGTGAGGAGGACAACTGATTTCACAGGAAGTTTGTGCTTTGCTATTCATGTCCCTAGCCAAATAAACAAAAGATACTTAGATATTTGATTTTTAAAAAAACTTGTTTATTAATTCAACTCAAACAGCTGGAATTATCATGTATAATCCTATGCTCCTATTTCATGTTAACGCAGTGCAGCGATGAAGAGAGCACAGCTGACCTGCACCTCACAGAGATCTGGCTCACCATGGGTAGGCCCACAGATTGGAGTCAGGATGGTAACACCCCCACGCAGCACGTGGCACTGGGAACTCAGATTTTTAAATTGAGTTGTATCTACAGCTGAGACCAAAGTGGTATGGAGCACTCTGGCCCTGATCTGATGGATTAGTATTTGCTGGATTAAGTCTCTACCATGCAGCTCCTGATATCCTCTGCTGAGCAAACAAAATTAATAGATGAAAAGTATCCAAGACACTGTTCTCAGGCAATGCATGTATCCTAATATTACACCATGGAAGCTATCTAGCTATCTACTGCTGAGTGATTTTGTTTATAAAAAAATGCAAGGGGAAAAAAAAAGGGAGAGATCAATGCAATTCCAGAGCTAGTGACTAATGCACACACATAACTCTGTGGTCTCATAGGAAATCCTAAGATTTGGCAGTAGGTAAAGAGGAAAATATTGAATTGGTAGGAAATACCCAAACTGTGAGGAAAATCTGCCTTCTGATTATTAACATGCCTGCAAATGATAACAGACTCTTTGCCTGTGTATTATATCCCTCGTGAGGCACTAGGGTCCCCATTTTTTTCCTTTTGGCCAGGTCATCCAGTTTCATGTTTCCTATTCTCGCAGATGCACTTAGCTGAAGGCTTTGGAAATTTTCATATGGCAATTAAAAATCCTTCTTTTATTCTTTTAGATACTCTTGCTCTGTATTATGACCTTGCTCCAAGAATCCTTGTTTTACAGCAGTCTATCCTGAACAGTATTTCACCATCAGCTGAGGCACTTAAGCAAGAAGTAAATCTTCAGCCATCCTGCCTTCTAGACTCGGCAGCTTGTGGTTTCAACATCATCATCTAAGTCTGCTGCTATTAAAAAGACCCCACACCAAACCCTCTGGTGCTTCACTAACACTTTCCTTCTAATCTGGAAAGGCTAATCTTGTTTCTTGTACTGGGTCGAAGACAGCTTCTGTTCTCAAATGTCAAGAAGCCAGTTCAGCACACCTTGGGCTTTGAACAGCTGGACTGGAAATGAATCACTGTGCTTCTGAATTCAGGGGTATAAGGAGCCTGACAATGTGTTGTCTCCTTTCCAGCAAGCTGAAAACACACACACTTCTCGCCATTTCTCACCCTATATAAATTATAGGATGCATTTGATAAGTAATGCCTTAGCAATGCAGTGGAAATAGCTTGCTGCTGTAGTCACCTTAGAAATGACACGAGCAGCACCTACTAATCCTTCCTTGTCCAGATATTCCAGTTATTCCAAAATGACACTCGATTTTAGTTCAGGGCTCTCCTGTGTGTTATTCTCTTTCATCAAAGTGGCATTTTGCCTGTACACTGGTGCATATTTCAGAAGCCACGACAGCTGGGTACAGACAAACGACAGTGGATGTTTTCACAGAGGCCAGTGAGAGGGTTTCTCCAATGTAAAGAACTGACACGTCCCAGTGGTTGCAGGAAGACAGCAAAACTGAGGCAAACTGGAGAAAGGTGAATGTGAGCTTTGAATGTGAAGTTCCTCCTCTCCAGACCTTTTCCTGATGATACCTGAACTCAGCTGGTGTCCAGGGCAGGAGCCTCCTACAGCCATGTCTGGCCCACATCCTAGCAGCCCTGGTCCTGCCGCCTTCCCAGCGCTGTGTTGCTACTCAAATGTGCAGGTGAAGGAGAAACAAGGAGAGTGGCACAGGACCCTGGGAGGGTTTCTTCACATGTATCTTTACTTTTCATACAGATCCTCAGGTTCCTCACCGATAGCTTTTCCTTTCATCCCCAAAGACTTTTTTTCTAGGTCCTGGTTGCAGGACATCTCTTGGTCTCTGCTGACTGAATTTGCAGGTCACTTCCTACCTTAGAAATATTCCCCCTCCCCAGGGAATCCCTTCATGCTGTGAAGTGGGACTGGCAGGGTTGGAAAACAGAACTGCTATTTCTAGTGCTTTCTAGCTCTCCAGTGCTTGTTCTATTATTTCCCCCTCACACCACTATGTCTTCAGCAGGACATAGGGCCAGTTTCTTGGACTGTGAAGCTCTTTTTCCTTTGATTTCCATGATGGGGACTGGATTCAATGGCAACTCTTGCAAGCAAGGTCCTCACTTGGGGATCACAAAGGAGTTGCAAAGGAGGGTTAGAAGGTGGGATGTGTCCTAAGCAGATGGTGCCTGCCTAAGTTCTATCAGAAATTACTATTTCTGATGTTTGCCTTCAAAATAGCAGATCTTTGATATCCACACTGGCGTACATGCTGAGGGAGGTGAGCCCTATGTCTATTAGTGTAAGCCAGTAAGGTGAACTTTGGGATTGCCCTTCTCTTTGCAGCCCATGTCCTACAATTTCACTTGTCCCTTCACTACACTTTGGAGGGAGTTTAATTGCTGTTTCCCTCATGGTTGTCACCCAGGTAGCCCATATAATTGACGCAGACCTGTGCAGATATTGCACAGGCTACCAAGAGCACTTTACAGGTCCTGGTCATGCATGAAATATCACCTCCTCTGGACAGAGAGTAGAAACCATAATCAGCAAATAGCACACTGAACAAAGTGCAATTCTGGCTTATTTTTAGAACAAATATGTTTGAATATCCCAGCAGGACACACTGAAATCTGGTGTGCTAAGTCACAGCCAAAACACACATACACACATGGTGGGCACCAGGTCAACCACCCTGGACAAATACCTACATATGGGTTTGATTTACGAAATGGGGTGGACAAGTTGACCCTAGCCCACTCCTCTTCATGAGAATCAAGAGATGATAGCAGGCTCTCCAGTACCCACACAGCACCTTTCATACGGTCTTCCCAAACAATAATCCCAGTAGTTAAACATCTTGCAATATTTATATAGTCTTGGGTTTCACTGATGTTACTCGAAGCTTGGTCCATCCCCCAGTGCTTCAGCAGGGGTTAAGCCTGGCCTTCTAGAGAGCATGGCAAGGGCTTCCTCCATCACACCAGCCAGTTATCACTAGTAGGAACCAGCAGACGTCCCAGATGAGTCACCTGGCTGCTCTAACACTGTGTGTCTGGGCTCACCCTGCTGAAGTGGCACTAATTATCCCACCAGCATTACACAAGGAGGTATTACGCATTAAGTAGAGGGCAGAGCACTGATTACATCGCAGGGGTGATTACAGGAGCCTTCTCAGATATCCACCTACCTACCCACAGGTATATTCACCTGCTGCTGCTGCTGCTGCTGTATATACCTGTGGTGTGTTCACAATGCTGTGATGAGCTATTTCGAGTGCGTGGGTGCTTCCCAGGGCTGCTGTCAGCAAACAAAGGCCAAGCAGAGCCTTGCCTACTCCCCATAGGGATGCCTCCTCACCTGTATTCACCTGTGTGCTGTGTCCTCACTGAAATGCTCTGGAAGGTCTCCAGCTCTTTGATGTGAGCTGGTATTGCAATGAGTTGGGTTCCACCAAGGGGGCAGATGCTTCATACAGCGATAGAGGACTGTAAGGGGAAGTACTAGCTGCATCACACCACGGGGTTTCCACCACCCTCCGCTCTCCTTGCCTCCCTCAGGGGAGCTAGCAAGCTGCCAGCCTGCCTGAGAAAGCTTTTGCTTTCCTTAGTTGTTTCCTTTGGACCATAATTTCTCAGCGCTCCCCCCACTCCCTGCCCAGCTATAGCTGGGAAGGCCATAAATGCAAACAGGTTTATTTTGCAAGTATTTAATTATTCTGAATCATTTGTTTGAAGCAACATTAAAAATATGTCCCCAATGCTAAGATTTCTTTGCTCTCTGTTGTCAACAACATATTTTTAAAAGAAACATTCCATGGTGGGGTGTTTTTTTTTCTGTTGTTGGTGTGATCGCCTTGTTTTAGAGTTACTTAAGTAGGAAAATATTTCCCTTGGAAGGGATCCAAGACCACAGAAGTCAGGCAGAGTCTTTCTGTTGACTTTAAATGCACTATGGACTATGCTGCTGTAAACCCCTAGAACAAATACAGCAGTAAAGACCAAGCTGCTGTTGGATTTAATGAGACAAATATGGCAGGACCTGTGATGGTGAGCAACCCTGATGTCAGTTACACTAGCAGCACGGAAGGAGCGCTCTCTGGACTGTGGGTATTTATGCAGTTAATTGATGGCTGGATATTTATAGCCTAGCAATGATCTTTTTAAGGCACCAGGCACCAGGCGTGGGTTTTCCCATGGGGAAGGGAGAGGGGGATGGAGCGGAAGCAGTGCTGATAGTGGCAGTAGTGGGGATTTGAGATGGCTTTTGCCCTCTGTGCGAGCTTTGACCTCCTTCTTCCCAGCTTCATTCCCCCAAAACATTTGGGTTTTCTGGACAAAGCCACAGCAAGGCACTGCTGCCATTGCATGCTTGTGCTGTGCATCCCAGCCCCTTCAGCCTTCTTCCGTGCAACCTCGTGGGTGGGATCAGCTTGCAGCTGGGGAGGGAATTCAGCTCTGGGCACATGCCCTCAGCTGTGCTGGGACAAGGGGAGGACTGAGCAGGGGTTAGTGCCCCTTGGGTCACTTGGCTGAACCATTCAGGCAGTTGCTGTTTCTCTCCTCCCAGGCAAAATAAGGATTTCCGCTGTGGAAACAAATTTTGCTGGGTGCTGGCTGGAAGTGCTGGGAGACAGCCCTGGAGCAGGGCTAGGCTGGTGGCGGTGGCCTGGGGAGAGTGTCACCAGGACCCACTGCTGCCATCGTGGTTGCCCTGCCCGTGGCCTTCCCTCACCCATCCGTGGAAAGCTGCTGGTGCAGGTACCAATGGTGGATTAAGGAAAGCAATACTATGGATCACTGGAGAGAACAGAAAAGCCGGAGAGTTATTCTGAAGGAAGAGCTGTCTGTCGTTAGGTCTGATGAGTACTGGTGATTAGGACCAGCTTTGATCCAGTGCTGGAAACCAATCACGGTGAAGATCTCTTCTTAAAAAAAATAACTTATTTAATGTTTACATAAGGAACCCGCATAAAAAGAAATTGACTCTAGCCTCTGGAATCACATCCAGCATATCTGCCTCGGAGTATACGTTTACCTCCTGAGAATTCATACAGTAATTAGATGAATGTGCTTAATTAATCACATTTCCTGTGCTGAAGAGGTTTGACGGAAAACATTTGCTTCTCTCACTTTATTAAAGCATTATTGAGTGTTGCGCTTGTCATGTGTTCATCACCAGCCTTCTTGCCAATTAATCCTGACAAAATGAAGTTTATCAACAGCGAAGCAAGCCAGTGTTCACACAGTCTCTTTGTTGTAGCTTTGTGTACATGCCTTCATGCCTCTAGGTAATTACTGGATAATTGAGAGTAGACTCTGTTTAATCTAAAATGAGATGTGCTAAATATAAACCATTTTCAGGGCCTGATTGATACTGCTTTAATAGCCTTGGTATCATCACTGCCATGGACATGTAATGCATGATTACCTTTATTTATTGCATGTGTTTATTATCAATTTTAAAGTCAAAATATGAATTTCCAGCATGGCTATTAAACATATGAAGCAATTACTGCTTATTTAATATCTTTCCCACACACCATGACTGAATCAAAGCACAAGTATCTTAATATCTGGCTTTGGCCACAACATTAGTGGGGGTCCACCTCCTTGGGAACCTGTGCCAGATGTGGAGGCAGAAATATCTGCCAGAGGACTCCCAGCAGTTTCTGAGGCTCAGGGTGGGATGTGGTAGAGACCTTCCCACTGCAGAGCATGGCAGCCAGGAGGAGAGGAGCTGGGTGGAGCAGCAGAACTGAGGAGATCCAGGAGCAAGAACCCATGTTGGACCATGCCAGCCAGGTTCAGGCAAGGACTCCCATCCTTGCTCCATCCTATCCTGCTGCAGGGGCAAGTGCAAACCTCACCAAGAGAAAGCACAGTGGGAGGGAAGAGGGGCATGTCTTGAAATGCCATCATCACCACTGCTGTTAACCTGAGCCTCCCCTGAGAATGGGAGGGATGAGGTCTGGCCCATGCCTGCTCCTTTATTTTCTCTGATGCCAAAGAAAACAACCAGAATGCTCCAGCTCCTGCAAAACAGTGGCTGAGCAGGGTGGAAGCTGCCTGTGGCAATCCTGGGAACCAAGTGTCCCGCCAGGGCTACACACTGGCTCCCTGGCAGAGCTGAGACTAGCTAAGAGTCACTGACACTAAGCTGATCCCATTGGCTGCCTCTTAACCAGGCTTTCACCACTATGATACCCAGGCTGTCTTTCTAACGGCTCTTCCCTAAAATATTAGACATATAGACAGGTATTAATTAATGAAAAGTGATTTCCCTGTTCTACCAACTGCACAGTTCCAAAAAGCCTCTTAGGGTAGAAACAAGCTTTCTGTCACCAGCCCTTCTGCTTGCATAGTCATTAGGAATGGAAACACTTATTTCCATAGAAAAATAAAATGTTTAATTACTGGGGGTGGGGCAAATCAGGTTTTGCTCTTCTCCCTCTGCCTTGCTGCAAGAATTTTATGCTACAATTCATGCATTTTTATTGCTGACACATTCCCAAAGCTCCTTACGGTACTGCAGCAATATATCCCTCACGTATGAGTCTGCATTTCCAGCAATTACACACAGCTACTGCTGAGGAAATTTTTAGCCATGGGAACCTTTTTTTTTTCTCTCCTTGTCAAAAACTAAGCCTAGATTTGGCTGGAAAGTATTTGGCAACAGCTAGACATTTTTGATAGAGTGCTTCTGTGTGCGTAACACTGTTTCTTCCAAAATCCCAAGTTGCTGTTGGAAGGCAACCGGGACTGAAAGTTCACAGCCAGCTTTAGTAATGACTCCTTTATACATGCCCTGCCTTGCTACCCTCTCTGACACCCACAGACTTATTCACCAGCTTTAAAATCCTTGTCAGAAAGGGGAGATATAATCCAGAGGGTGACTGCGTCTCTGCAAATCCAGAGAAAGAGGGAAGACAGCACAACTCTGCCATTGCCTGTCCTCTTCCTTTGTGCCACGCTGCCAATGGTGGGGCTGAAATCCTGCTCAACCTGTGTGGTTAATTGTGTAGCTGGGCAGTCTCTATAACCCACAGAAGGCAACAGAAAAGAAATGCCTTAATCCTTGGTGAGTTTCAGATAATCCTCCTTTAGGATTTGGGTTTGGAGGGTTACATGCTGGTGCCATACTCACAGCTAATATGGCTAACCCAAAGGAAAATGCAACCAGTCTACTCTCAGTATGTCATGAACTCCTGGAAGTATCTTAAACTACCCTGGAAGTACCTTGGATAGACAAGTTACCCAGGAAGTGGTAAGCACGTTCCACTGAAGGGATTGGGAACAGCTAAATGTCTAAGATACAAACTCAATCCAGTCTTGCAGCCATACAGCCTGTGGCTGATCCCACAGCCTCTGTGTGACGTAAGTGATAGGGGAACCCTGCCTAAGCTATTATCAGTCAAGTGTTGTTTGGAAAATAAAAATAATAAATGAAATGTGAAATTTCTTGCATATCTTCTTTTCCCCCTGCAATTCCCTGGCTGCTTCAGGAAGCGTCCATGTCGGGCATTGCCCTGGGACCAGCTGCCATTTGGTACAGAAATGGCAGAGACGGAATTGGTTTAGTCTCAGGCCAGGTGAAGATCTTGGGTGGCCCTAGTTTGAACTCAGGAGTCAGTAATAAACTTTACCTCCACAGGACAAACTCTATAGACTCCATCAGGGAGAAGAGAAGCAAATGCACTGGCAAACAGTGAGAGAGAGGTTAAGAAATGTGGAAAATACCAGTGCAAAGGTTAGGATGGGAAAAGCCTGTGATAACCTTGGATGCAATTATTAAATCATTTAGGAAGGAACTCACAGGCTCCTTGAGGCTCCCATGGAAGAAAGCACTGAAGCATATGCTCCAAGCTATACAGGTATCCACATGTTCACTATACCCAAGGAGTAGGTGTCCCTGCACACTGCAAAGTTGCTAACTGCACTCAAATTCCTGGCGTGCGTCCCCCATCTGATATCAGCATGGCTCTGCACACACTTGTTTTCTTCCTATCTGAGGAAATTCTTTTGCAGAGGTCCCGAAAGGTGCCACCACCTGCTGCTGAGCACGGGGCGTGAGTCTGCCTGCATCTGACCTGCCCATGCAGAGGGGCAGGAGCAGGTCTGCCCCTGCAAGCCCTTCAGACATCATCTCCTCCACACGGACCCACCAGCAAGGGTGCCAATTAGTGCCAACGGGAGCTTATTGAGCACTGAGGTAGGCTTGCTGTTGTGTAATTGCTGGGAAATGAAAACAGCCTGTTCCTGCAGGTTGGGTTGGGGTGGGTTGTTATTCCCCTCCCCCCTCTTTTTTTGGGGGTGTGTGTGTGTATTGTATGATAACTGCAATTAAATCTTTCTTGGCAAGGCATTTCATTTGAGAGCTCTGCACCCCTGTGTGAACTACTTGATGTTTCATTATACAAATAGGCTTCATTTGCAGAAATGATGTCCTGCTGGGAAAAATCAAATGCTTGAATTACAGGTATTCTGCAGGGGGGAATCTGTCCTCAGACAGTAAGACTGGGGGTCAAGACCTGCCCGCAGCTGCTGGGCTGGAGCAGTTACACTGAGAGAAGGATTTATTTTGAAAAAACTATTTTAAGAAAAAGGCTTCTGGGTCTAAGGGGAGAAATAATCATTGCTCAAGACATGCCTGAGCCATAGAAAGCCAAGGATGCTGGTTGCACTGGAGCCAGCTGCGGAAAGTCCTTGAACAGCAGCCACTGAAATAAGCCGTGAGTTTGTCTGCAGACACCTCTCCAAGTTCATGACCCAACCTTCCTGCCTGTGCTTAAAATCTCACAAGAACTACCAGGGCTGAGTGAATTTCGGGTTGACAAAAAGCAGGGAAGGGACTTCATGACTTGTCCTGTTCTTTTTCTTCTCGTGTCATCAGACAACATGTCCTTCCTAGGGCACTCCAGGGTTTTTGTGCTTGCCCAAAGCTGAGCTTGGCAAACTAATAGCAAGACAGCTTGAAGGAGTGCTAACAAATCTCACCTTCCCTCCATTCCTCTCCTGGGTTTGTGCTACAAGGTCTCAAATTTTTTTTTTCACATGGCAAGCGATTCATGTAACTGAAGTCAGACATTTAGAGTGAGCTCTGTACCTGGGCTACTTATGCAAAGTGACTCTGTGGTAAGAGCAGACAGACAAACAGACACCTGTGGGGCAGATCTAATACAGGTTAAGGTTAATTATGCCCTAGAAGCACCCACTTCTCTCTGTTGATTTTGAAGGGGGCCTGGAGCAACTGGCTCAGACTCTGCCTGCCGTGTCTAAATTTTCATCAGAGGGGTCCACCTTGAAGTCCATAGCATCTAAGTCCTTATCAAGATATCTGCACTTGCTGCTGATGCAATATACATATTTATGCCTGCAACGTGACTGTCCTTGGGATTTTGTGATTCTCAGGTAGCAGCAACATTATGTATCAAGGTCATAGCTTACTTCCCTCATAGAATATTAGTCGAGGAAGCAAAACAATGTTAAACCTTAGCCTTCTGATATTAAGTCCTGGTGAGTCCATAATCCTTCTTTTCCAATAATAATGCAACATATTTTCATTAATGCTTAATGCAAAGAGATCTAGCCCATCAGGCAAGGAAACTAGGTGTGCTCATAATGCAATGGGGTCATGGAGCGTAAATATTCAGGCTGCCTGCCTGCGTACGGCTCTGCTCATCAGTCCTTCAACAAGCACAATAATCATCAGTTCAGTCCTATCATGGTCAGCTGAGACTCAACATGGTTTCCATGGGTTAGGTCCCTGGTAAGAAGCCTGCTCACACCTCCCTGCTCCCACTGCCAGCACTGTCCAGTCCTTCCAAGGCACCGAGGGTTCACAGGGAGAGTTGGAGCACACCCCAGATGGGAGCAGAGGCAGGAAGCTGTGAAAATGATAATAAAACGGTCTGTAGAGAAAGACCATGGGCCGGCGGGTTGGATTTTGACAGCCTTGAAGTGGATTAGCCCTGGGGTATGCCCCAGGGTGGCAGCTGACAGAGGCTGGTGCTATTTATACCTGCATCTCATTTGCACCAGGGAGATGCCACGTGCCAGCTGTGAGAGAGGGGAGCTTTTCCCATCAGTATGGCTGTTCCAAAAACCAAACCGCTTTAAATCGAAGGAAAAAGAGAGGGGGAAGAGGAGAGGATCAGCTTGTGTTTTCACAGTGCAGCATGCATTCATGTAGCATTAGCAAAGCAAAGTCACACAAAACACAGCAGCAACCTGGGGATGTTACCTGTGGGGTTTACCAGACTGATGCGAGCAGTAGATGAACACACCCTTTCTCTGGAGCGGTGGGCATCTCACCTGGGTTGGAGCTCCAGCCAGAGCAGTGCTGCTGAGTCCAGCACTGCCTGCAGCCCCACGCTGCTGCCCGCAGCCTAGGGCAAGGGCAAAATAGCCACAGTGGAAGGACAAGAGGGAAGGATACAGGGTTTGTGGGTACGTCTGTCCTGAGGGCTTGTTGCACCCAGGGAAACAGTTGGTCCTTCAGTGAGACCACTTCTTTTTCAATGACTGGTCTGGAGGGGCTGCATCCATTTTGTACCCCTAAGGCTTTTGCATTCCATGTATCTTAAGTAATAAACCACTGCATTTTGGATAAGTAAAATGTATTTGTTCCACCACAAGAACAATCTCAAAGAAAACCATAACACTTTTTCTCTGATGGGGGTGTGTGGAGGTTCAACATGAGATGAAAATATAATTGCTTTTTCCTTTTCTTCTTTCCAAGCATCAGAAAGCTGCCATTTGTGAAGCTCTGCAATGTCTCCAGCGCCAAGCCGGTGGAGGTGAGCCTCCAGCGTGCGCCGTGACAGCTGTGTGACAGCCATATTGCAGTGGCCGGTGTGGCTCCCACCCCACACCGGGCCCTGTGCAGTGTGTGTATACACTGAGGGGGGAGGTGTAGAGGGGTCAGCTCTCTGGTAACAAAGCCTCAGGGCTTCCAGCCAGCATCCAGCCTGGCCAGACCCCAGAGGCACAACCTCTCCTGCCAGCATTGCCTGGTGAATTATGATTATAAGTCCCTTTTCCTAAAGGAATCAGGCTTCTGTGAGGACACTGGCTGTGTGGGGGTTCAACAGTGCAGTTCAGTCCCACTCCGCAATAATCTTTTAACCTTCCCACTGGTTTAAATTGAATTTGAGGGTGGGCAGAGGTCTCAGAGCTGTTAGCTTTGCCTAAATTTTAGGAAAGGTGAAAGGATAGAGGAGTCACTGCTTTCACGCTCCCTTGGTGTGAATGAGGCTGTGTCACAGCCCTGAGCTGCTAGGCCCTGGGAAGTGGTGTACTGACAGCCACCCCTTGTGGGACCACTCCTCCAGTAGCACCACCCACCATCCAAAGGGGACAACAGCAAGGAAAAGGACAGCGTTTTAAAAGCTGAGGAGAATATCAGGGGGGCAAGTTTGGTACTCGCCAAAAAAAAGCAACTTGGGTGCTTTTCAGCCTCTTTTGATACTTCCCAGCAGCAGAGGGAGATGCCACCCGTCCCACATTACAACCCATTGCTATTTTTGGCACCAGTTTGTCAGCTCCTGTGTTTCCATATACACAGACACAAACATCTTCAGGACTGAATTTTCCAACCATTCATCAACTTGAGAAACCAGAGTAGCCAAAGCTTCTGGATGTTGCAACCTTCCCGTGAGGAAGTCCAGGAGGGTGGGAGCCCCAAAGTCCTGCAAGGGCCTGACAGCCATACCAAAAAGCTATAGAAGCTGAATGGGAGTGGGCAGCGAGCTGTGGTCCCTCACAGTGGGTGCTGGCAGAGAAACAAGGTGCCATTAAGTGGCTCCCTGCGTTGCCTCTCACTCCTGCCTTGGAGAGCCACGTGTAAGGGAAAAGGTTCATTGCAGCTTGTGAAGAGGAAAGCAAAAAGATAATTGAAAAGAAATGCTGCTAAATTAGATCGCAGCTACATCCCACTGCAAATATGTGATTTTCTGTGCACCATTTGTGCATCAACATTTTAGCTGAACAAGGATGAAAAGTTAACATATTCACTAGGCCTCATTACCATATAACATGTATAATTTACAAGATTTTAAGATTAGGCTGATTTCTGGTGTTGTGGGGTTTTTTTTAAACTACCAACACTTTGTATTTTAATTGAATTTGTCCATCCTTTGCGTAAAATAATAAAACCCCTCAGTGCAATTTTAATCTTTTCCAAATTCCCTTGTCACCAGCTGAACCAGATGATGTTAGAATGCCTTAATCATGTTTTAAAATCCTCAAAGTCCATAAATAAGTCCAACATGAAAATGCCCATCCCTCCATGTCTCCCCCCCCCATTCAAGCAGTTCCCTTTTAACAAGGCCACAGCAAGCTCCTCACTGATTATATGCAGAAAATCATGTGTTTTTCAAACTGCACTTGCAAATGAAGGTAAGGGTCCAAGTAGGCAGCTCTGCGTAAGGAAAAAGTGGTGATAATGGAATGGGAATTAAGGAGAAAAACTTGCAAATTCACCTCATTTATCACTTCTGCTTTCTGTCAAGCTAAACTTTCTGCTTGTAGGTATGCATACTGTTAAAAAGAGTCAGCATCATGTTAAAGGGAATAATATAAGGACAGGTCTACTTCAGCGTGCAATATTCCCCCTGAAAAACAATGACAAGGCTTGCTTAAAAAGTGTTAGGTTTTAAAAGGTACACACGATAGTAGTTTTTGCCTTGCCTTGGGTGATTTGGAGGATTTGTGTAGCAGTACCACAGTCTGCCCCAGTTTTGTCTGGGATTCTGCCCTGACTCATTCTGCAGCTGGGACATGAAGAAAAGTGCCAAGTGATGGATGAAGCTTTTTAAGGGCAGGAGAGGGACTCCTTTGTGAACCTTGGGGTCTCCACGTCTGTGTTAAAGAGATTTGGACCCCCTAACTAAGTAGCAGAGGGTGCTCAGCTGCTGCCTCCTGCACACACAGTGAGGCTGCTTTAGGAAATCAGTGCTCTGTGCATGCAACGAGCCGCCTGATAGAAAGCCACACTTGGCAGCTGCACTGCAGCCCTGCAGCTGCTTCGTCGTGTGGCTGGAGCCGGCGCTGGGCGCCTGCATGCCGAGGTGGGCAGCAGCTGGGCAGGCAGCAAGCCGGGAGGGCAGCAGCCGGACGGGCAGCAGCCATGTGGGCAGCAGCTGGGCAGGCAGCAGCCATGTGGGCAGCATCGCCCTGCAAGATCAGGTGAGGCACGTCAGGGGGCTTTCCCCATGGGCTTATGAAGCAGCCTGGATGTCAAGCAGGAAAAGGGGTTGACTGACTGAGAAGATCTTTCCCACCTTACTTACCACTTTATAGCTTCCTTGCCAGAAAGTCATGTCGCCTGAAGCCTGTCAGCAAGAGACATAATAACCAGCAATTTGCCACCCATGCTTCGATCTTTGCATCCCTGGAAACATGTGCAGAGCTCCCCATGCCCTGGTCAGGGCTCAGGGCCATGCTGCCCACCAGCCACAGCACTGACAGATGTTCTTTCGTGAAGGTCCTGTTGGCCAACTGTCCTGAGCATTTGCCCTCATTATTCTCCACTGCAGATGAGAATTACTGTTATTACCATGATAGCTATTGTTATTAGTATAATTATTGGTGTTCCACATATGATCTGTAGTCTCTGGGACGTGGGGCTTGGGATTAAAATGATTTCAGGAGAGAAAGAATGAAAAAGGAGGCAGTAGGGAAAAAGAGGGACTCTCGGAAGACGGAAAGACTGCATGGAGCAGAAACTAGGTAAGGGGAGGGGAGGATGAAAACATGCACAGGGACAGAACTACTGGACCAGGACCATTCTCGTGCAGATTTCTGTGGTAAAGCAGAAGGGTTCTGTGAATTCCTAAAGTATAGAGAGCAAGAAATCTGATCAGCTCAAATTATTTCTTATTAATGTGCAGGCTAGCAAACTGACATTGCTTTCCATCCCAATTAACTAATTTTATTTGGTTTTATTTGAAACAGTGGCTTCATGGCTGACTTAATTTTGATTCTAGCATCTTCTGCATTCTTGTTTATTAGGATGATGGCTGTTTTAGGGAAAAAAAAACATGTCTGAGGCCTGTGTGGCAGGCCTCTTGAGCTGGCCGCAGGACCTTCCAGGCAAGGCAGAAAGTCGGTCACAGGACTGTGAGTGGTTCACACTCATCCTGACCTTGAAGGAAAGACAGTGAGTCCAACCAGCCAACGGAAGGAAAAAATTATCCTGGAAGCAACAAAGATAAAGGAAAAACTCCAGTGTTTAAACAGCTGCCTGGGCATGTGATGCAAATAGCAGAGGACAAATTGAACTAATCGGATGATGTGAAAATGAACTGATACTTCATACGCTCTCATGCCTTGTCTGTGTTTGTTTAATAGCTGTGCTCTTGCTCTTTCTTGCTGCATCCATGAGCCAAGCAGCTTATTTTTAGGATGGGTTTTTCCAAGAGATTCAGAAAAGTAACTGGGAGGGCTGTGTGGGTGAGGACGTGATTTGCAGCCTGGAGGGGTTGCTGGGGGTGTCTTGCCCTGGGCACTGAAGCAAGGATGCTGCCAACCTGGGCACAGCAGCAGCCTCCAGAAGGAAGTAGCACGGGCTCTTGACCCCACAGCCCAGCCACTGGTGCCCATGACCAAACTGCTATCCCGTACCATTCCCAGCCTTGCATGCTCAGCTTCCTGCTCACCCAGCTCAAAACATTGGCTGCTCCCACCCGAGCTCGCAGGCTGTGCACCCACTGCAGTGTGATGCTGCAACGTGTCCCAGCAGCAGCGGGGAGTGACAGCAAATGGCAAAGGGGGGACTGCACAGCACAGCAGAGGTGGGTACAGCAGACGGTTTGGATAACCCTTTTGGACAATCTTCACCATCCCAGATTCCTCTGCGGCTGCGGAGCGGTTAGCGCCAGTGGATTGGGAAATGTCTTTGTATATATGTGAGGCCTGTCAGGAGGCACAGCTTTCATCGTGGCCCGTTCCAATTGCTTAGATATTGAGCTGGGTATTTTTCACAATCCAAGCAGAAAAAGTCACTTCTAGCTGTAAGGCAGGGCTGCTTCAGTGCACTGTTTCTTTGGCAGCCAATTGCTGTTCTAAACCTAATCCTATGAAATAAGTCACGTATTATAAATGAAGCTGGAATTAGTAGAGCATATGGGACCTAATAAACACAATATTCATAGGATTAGATGTGAAATACTAAGGTCTGATCCTGCTGGTCTTTCCCGTAGCACCACTCTCATGGATATTTCTTATACTCATGTGGAAAGGCCTGCTTTTTTAGAAGGAAAACAGTTGTGTGGCTGAATTACAGGTAAAGCAGCAGTGAAATGATGAAATCTTTAAAAGATGACTGGTCACTTTCAAATTCTGGTTTTGAGTACTTTCTCCTAACTTCCCATAAAGACTTAAAATTCAAGAGGTCTACAATGTTGATTCAAAAAATCTGCCTCTTGATCTTTGGGGAAGAGACCTTGAAGTCTACATGGAAAATACAGACTATAGTTCTCTACCACATCAACTTCAGAAAGGTGGTGGGGCTGAAAAACAAAAAAAGAAAAAAAACCCCACACACCACCACAATTAGCTTAAATGATATTTAAATTCACACTTAATATTAAATAACACAGAACCCAGAGCAGAAAAGGACTGAGCTCTGGTGTCACTGGTATTTGGATACCTGCAATAACGTTAAAAGCCTTTATATATTTGGTGTCAAGTCTGAAGCTGGAACATTTCTATAATTAAAATGTATTTATCTTGATGAGGACATAGGTACATATAAGTCAGTAGTGTGTTATCAGTGAGATGTAGGCGAAGATACAAACAGTCGCTTGGTCCTGACCTTCTGCTGGAAATACAGGTTAAGTTATTTATTCCATCACCAGCCCACTCATACGTACAGGTCTTTGAGAAGTTAGAAGCATGTTTGCACTTACCTTGCCTGTCTCTGCTTTCCCACGTGCTCTCCATTCTGCACATCAGTGCGGAAATACCAGGATTAGACCCTTGTCACTGAACCGACGATAAAGACCATTAACTCGATCTGTCATCACTGGATGCCCATTCCCAGCTGATCTGATTGATTTCCAGTGGATTAGCCTGGGTACGTCAGATGTTAGAATAACCCAGTAACCTACGACCAAGAATGGTATAGGGAGAGGAGACGTTACGTGCAACCCTCTGTGCCTCTGTCTTGTCCTTCTTAAAATACTGAGCCGCAGCAGGCACGTATTGATCCCATATGTGATAACAGCTGTTAGTCAGACACACAGATCCATTGTCTGCATCGCTGATGGCTGGCTAAGAACAATAAGCACACTTGCTACGCTGGGAAAATAACAGCCATCGAGGCAGACCTTTGCTCTGAGGACCCCGTGTTGCTTTAAATGTTGTTAAGGGGGCATGATTCTGTCTTAATGCTGGAAGATGCCAGGATCTCTGAGCAGCGTGAAATCCCCAGAGCTGTCCTCAGAGAATCTGCTATAGGTTGTCAGCATAAGGATTTTATGTGATATAGCTGGGCATCTCCATGCTTCAGTACTCAGAGTGACAAGGAAACTGAGCATCAGTTAGAGCTGCCGTGGAGCTGCTTTGCCTCCTTGAGAGTCCTGAATAACTTGAGCTGACAGTATCCTTCCATTCTCCTAAAAGAAGAGATCTTTTTATTTATATATCAATAGCCTTTTAAGTTGCTTGTGTTTGCATCAGATGTCTCTTGGGGCAGGCTGCTGGCACTAGCCAGCTCCCACTGTTGCCTCGCTCCTCCCCACTGCTCTGGAAAGCACTTTCCTGGGCTCACATACAAACACAACCGCTATAATAGCAACTAATTGCTTCCAAGTACAAAACAACACTGTGCAGGATTGCTGGGTTTGCTTCTCCCGCTCATGTGCCTTCTCCCAGCAGCAGGTCAGCCCACACCACCCTGATTCTCCCCCCATTCCTCCCCCCTCCAGCTACACTGAGTCTGGGTACACTGGGTCTGAAGGGCAGTTGGAGCGTGCCAGGCACTCAGGCTGTGCTGGGGACTGCCAGGCTATATTGATTCTCACAGGTATCCTTCACACAGGACCTGATGGCAGGGCTTTGGCCAGCCTTGGTCTCCTGTTGTGTGTATTTTGCTTGCACGATGGTAAGCCAGAAAGCACACGTGCAAGCCCCTGTAATGACACTAAACTGATGGGAGCAACCTGTCTGTAAACACATACACAGACAAACGGCTCAGTGAGAGCATGCCAGTTCAGTCACAAAAATGCTTTCTTAGTGCAGGAGCTATAACAGAAGAACATTATTGAACATGTTGGAGTCCTGACAAGGGCCAGACCATTGGGATGTCCAACACCCGCACTCATGAAAGCCTTGCTGTCAGCCTCAGCAGACATTTGGTTCACAAAACAGGAGCCCTTGTATGGGTGCCGTGTCACTTTGCTCACCCAGCATGGTCAGTAGGAATTGCCCTGACCCTTGCCACCCTGCAAGGTGCTTCATGTCACAGTGTGCTTCCACAGGGAAAAGATGGGACCTGCTCCACAGTCTTGGACTCCATGGACAGACTTCTGTTAACTTCCATGGACTTGAATCAATTTAATCTGCATCCTGCTTGTTTTCAGCTGTAGTGCTTAGCACACAGCCCACCTCCCCACTGCTAAGATCTACCACGCCAATTTTTGCCAAAACCTCTGTGATCTAAAACCCACCCGTTTGGCCTATGATCTACTGAACAACACTGAAGTGATGTATCTTGCTGTTATTAGCCGTGCAGGTAGGGCTAGCGCATGCCTGCCAGGGCAGTGGTGGGCAGTACCTAGCAGGCCACAGGCCTGCCTGGGAGTTGCCCCAGAGCAGGGAGTCGCTGCAGTTCGGCATGTCAGTGTGATTCAGGTAGAAGCACTGACTATTCATCTTTCACAGACCACACATAAAGCCAGATGTATAGGAAAGGGAAATGCTAATAAGCCCATGAAGGTCTGATCCTGCAGAGAAACCCACTTCCTCAGTGCAGTGGGATACTGAGTGATGGTTTGGGTTGGTTTCCAGCAGGCGCTAGATACCCCTCTGTGAGGCTTTCCATGAGAAAGGCAGTGCAGTGGGGCCAATTTTCTTTTAAATGTACATGGGAGTGCCAGGATTGCAGCAGGTGAAGGATAGCAAGACTGCTTCTGCAGGCTCTGTCGAGCATAAAATAAAATGGCTACAATGCCTCTTAGGAAGATAGAGAAAATATTTTGCCATGCATTTTTAATGCAATTCATCACTGGAAAGAGATGCACTGAAAGATTAAAACATTGTACATAATGCTTTCATTTGCCATGCAGAAAGTGAGATCCATTACTAAAAGACAGACCCACTTAAGAATCTGCCTATCAGATTGTTTTCCTAGGTGAGAAGATAACAGGACATGTATTTCCTGCTTGTGTTCCTTTCATAACTCTGATGAATGAAATGCTACTGGCTCTGATGGGTATTTAAATACAGCTTTGCTCACAGATGCAGCAGCAGATCTTTGGCAAGGGAACCACTGACAGATTTAATTAGCATTCCAATTCAGGGAAATAAATGGAATTGTCTATCGCAAAATGGTGTTTGTATCAAAAAGCTTTACTGCAATATTTGTGCTCAAGACCAAATCACTTACTGCTGCTGAAAAGTGACGGCAGCATCTTATTCTTTTCCATTCTTTTACACTATTATGTAGGTAAGTTGAACAGATTAGGGGTGTCAGAATGTGCTCCAAAGTCATGTGTTTAGTTCATATGTATGGCTGTACATCTCCCCTCTGTGCAATCAGTCCTGTGTCCCCTGCTATGACCGATTCTGGTTCTTCTCAAGAACACACTTGAGTCGTCAAATAATTTCTTCTTCACAGAGTGTTTTGAACTGGAAAATGAAAAATTTCTTCAGAGCTACTGTTAGGGTATATACAAGAAGGCATGTATAGCTCCCCTCCCCCAAAAACCCCTCTTCTGCAATAAATGTACCAGCAAGGTTAGTTCAGAAGCTGGACCATTTTTAGTTCTTTTAAAAAATCTTCCTCTCCTGTAAGTGCTAATTCCAGTCTTGGAGGGCTGCAGTGTGGCGTGTGGGTAACCACATGCATCAGGCAGCTCCAGTGGCCCAAATGCATTATTAATTTTGCACATAGTGAGTCTCAGCATCAAGTGACCCACACATAGATTCAAATGCTGATTCAAATTTCCAGACATCATTTTGGTCAGCTGGGGCAAAATTGTGGGGACAGCCTGACTTTTTACATGAAGTGACATGAAGTCCTTGCTCCCAAAAGTTTCAATGGAGAAACGCAAAGAATCACCAAAGATGAGGACCTAGCAAATCTATACCCTGCACGGTACAGTCTGCACAGTTTGAATGGTTTGAAGGCAGACTTGTCACCTAAGAAAAATGTTGCAGTGATAACTAGAGCTGTTTGATTAGCTTCCTGGTAATACATGAATGCACAGACCTGCCATCATATATAGGTAAATACAGAACATATCTAACATATACCCTTCTGTGTTTGCTATGAATAATCCACTTATTTGGACTATAACAGTGTGCACAATGTTGTATGAACAAAAGGCATCTCAGTGCACTTCTTAGGCTTGGTTTTGTTTGACATTGCAGGCATGTGGCATTACTACCAAGACTCCCTTTATGGTCAGTGAAGAGGAACAGACATTTCTGGGGTCCCTTTCATCTTGCCCTAAAGTAGACCCCAAAAGTAGGCCAAGCAAACTGCACCCCAGAAGTGCCTCTCTCTTCTTTGACTGCAAAGGCAACCTAGGGTGACTGCAGTAAAGAGGTCAACGCTTGAGTTGAGGGTTTAAAAATAGAGGAGCTAAATTCCGCCCAGGCGGTTCAGATAAGGGAGACAAAGTGAAACAGGTCAGAAAACGTTTGATGTGTTCAGTCTGGTCGGTTATTTTTTAATATCACTGAGTCTGATTTCCAGTCACTGCCATTTCACAGCGCTGTCAGTAAAAGGACGACTAGGGTCCTAAATATGGAAGAAACTTTAATTAGCTATTGATACAGCAGGGCTTAGATCTAAGGAGATCAGAGTGCCTTTGTGCCAGCCTGTACAAAGAAATGATGGGAGACAACACCAGTCCCAGCCAGTTTGCAGGCTGAACAGTCAGGAGCTGGGATGGGGAGAAATGCAGAGAGAAGTCGCTTACTCCTTGATCCTGGGGTGTATCAAGAATAGCATGGTCAGCAGGTGCTCTGGTGAGGCCTCATCTGGAATTGTGTGTGCAGTTCTGGGCTTCCCAGTTCAAGGACTGGGATCTACTGGAGATGGTACTAAAAAAGGCCTATGAAGATGATTAGGGGACCAGAGCATCTCTCTTATGAAGAGAAGCTGGGGTACTTGGAACTTTTTATCCTAGAGAAGACTGATGGGGGATCTTATCAGTGCTCATAAATGCTTGAAGAGCAGGTGTCAGGAGGATGGAGTCAGTCTTTTTTCAGTGGTACCCAGTGAGAGGACAAGGGGCAATGGGCATCAACTTGAATATCGGAAGTTCCACCTAAACATGGGGAGGAACTTCTTTACTATGAAGGTGTCAACGTACTGGCACAGGTTGCCCAGAGAGGTTGTGGAGTCTCCATCTCTGGAGACATTCAGTCCCCACCTGGACACTGTCTTATGCAGCCAGCTGTAGGTGATCCTGCTCTGGTAGGGGGTTTAGATGATCTCCAGAGGTCCCTTCCAACCCCGATCATTCTGTGATGATTCTGTGTGATTTTTCTTGGGAAGTCAGTCCAACACTGCACTGATGAATGCAGCAAGAGGGTTGAAGTCTGAAAGAAACACATACTGAACTTTTTCTGCCAGCCTTGCCCTGAACTTGGCAAGTGCCAGGAAGCATCTGGGCTCTGGGACTGAATTTTTTAAGGCATCCTGGGGCAAGATTGGTGCAGAAAGCCTCTTATCTGTGCCAAGAGACTGCACTGGAGGCAATGTGTCCACGTACTGTGGGAAGGAGTGAGACTGATCTGAGAAGGAGCAGGGCCAAGCAAGCAGCATGAAAGAAAATCCAAAGGGCAGAACAAGGAAGAGTGTCTGGTACTGAAATAAAGACATGAGTACCATGTATGACAGCAGGGTGTAAACTGCCCTGAGGCTTAGACAAAACACAGGGACTTGATGAAACAGCTGCAGATATCTCTAATAGGTATGATGTGGCTGGAGCCATTTGAAACAGAAGCAGTTTTGGTTACAGCACCTTGGGCTGGGCTGGAGAAGGGTGAAGGGAGGGATGTCACAAGAGGAACACAGCAGTAGACCTTGGTGGAGTGAGAGGCTACATTTTTTCAGGCAGGTATGGGCCATGATAGCATTGGAAGTAAAGCATGCACACACACTGGTGGAGAAGCCCCTGCACCTTTGACAGCATTTCCTTATGCCCAAGGAAGGCTTCAGTCAAAAGCTGAAGCAGAGCTTGAAGGTGCTCTGCTGCAGTGCCGCACAGCTGCAGGCTCCATCCTGCTCTCTGAGCTGTGGCACCATCCCTGGCATCCCTGACTTACCTACTGCCACCAGGAGGGACTGGCGCCTGTCCTCGCCACCCCAGGACTGCCCTCCTGGTGAGGCTGTTGGGTACAGTCTGCACTCCAGTATCTGCTTAGAAATACAAAGAGACTAACGTACGTCAGCAGAGTGAACCCCAGGTTACCAGCATGGGAAGAGCCCAAGCACGCAAAAAAGCCTCTTCAGAACAGTAGAGAATTTAGTGTTGGTATCCTGCATCCTGAGCCAGCACTGTCATTGCTAACGTTGCACTAAGAGAAGGGTATTAACAGTGTTTTTCTTACAGGCCCATGTGTTGGCATGCCTTGTTAAACGGCTGAAAGTGGAATGAAATACATGGGACCTGTTGTGAATATGTAAATTTTTTCGTTAGTCTTGTTTCAGTGAAAACCAAATAGTGATTTCTTATTTCTGATTTTGCCATTCAGTTGCAGAACCAAAAAGAAAAAAAAAAAAGAAAAGATTTTTAAAAATCTGTTATTTGCACAGCCTGAAATTTTACCCTCCAGATGCTATAGGAACAGTATAACTTCAGGGAAACTTGTTTGATTACTCTGAAATCCCCATCAAGCACTCGCAGCCTGGATTAGGGTCTCCCAGTATATAGGAGGTGACTAATTGTCCTTCATTTATCTTGCAAGGATGTTTTTGTTGCTACGTGGAGTTGCCACCTGTCTGTCTTGGATGCCAGTCCTGGAAGATTTTAATCCTCAATGATATAGCTTCAGGTGCCTCTCTAAAGGACAAAGACTGGCCTACTTTCATCCCTGTGGTATGCAGAGACTTCTCCATCAGGCAGGTTTGGAGTGAAAGACTCACCCTGAAGTGCAAGATCGCACTTCACCTCCTCTGAGAAGGGGCTGTGTGAAAGACGGATTCATTCAGTCAGAGAGCCAAATTTAGAATATCTGACAAATGTAGTTTTAGGTCAACTGCTTCTTTTTCCTTTAGTTTCTTATTCCTCCTCCTCTTTTTTTTTTCTTTTCTTTAATTATTCTTTAAATAAGATAGATGGTTAATAATGGATTTTTATTTTCTTCCACAATAAGAATTTGAAACTCTTCGTTTTGAAGATGCTTAAGTTATTTAAACTTATTCAAAATTTTCCTTCCTTTTTCCAGTCCAGAGCAATTAGCTAAACTGGAACCAAATTAATGAATAATATCCATTCTGACAGAATGAGCATTTTCCACCAAATGTTACACACACATGTGCACACACAAAGTCAAATGAATCCCCAAAGCTTCTGCTCTATGTGACATATTTCCCCCTCCCTCAGTTTTGCATGGATGACTGCATGTGTGTGTGGCATTTTTTTCTAACTGGAATAATAATTAGAAGTAGCCTTCATCTGCAAGCTCTGTGACCTTTGCAGTCAGGACTACAGAAAGCAGGGATGTGGTTTAGAGCAATTATTGAACATGCCCTCTTGTTCGTATTTTCCAGGCATTGGTGCAGACCTTGGACTCCCAGATTAAAACCTGCAGGGCTGGTTATCTCAGCCTCTGACTCTTTGGCTTTGGGGGCTCCGAGGAAGCCAGCACCAGCACCATTTACCCAGCAGAATTTAAAAAACAAAGGGAAAGTCACATCACTCACAGGGGAGATGATGAGATCCAAGGCTGGGCACAGGACACCATTTTAAATCTGGCCTGGGCTGGTGGTGACCAAAAAGCCAGTACCAGCTGACAGCTGTCCCTGACAGCAAGAGGGATTAACTGTGTCAGCCTGGCTGGCTGATGGACAGGCCAGATGGGTCTGGGGGGCAGCCCCACGGCACTGCCAACCCAGCTGGACCCCAGTGTCTCACCCCAGACAGGGCATCTGAAGCATTCTGGCACAGCTGGACAGAGGGTGGCTCCGTGGTGCTGCCCCTTTTGCCCTGTCCCAGATCTCAGCCTGGCTGAATTCAGATGCTGAAAGGTACATGTGTGAAGTAGTGGGGAAAAGCATGGGATAAAGCATCAGCAGGAGAACTCTCTGGGGCAGATGGAGGATCACAAGAAGACTTTAATAATGCCTAACAGACAAATGACTACTGCACAAGCATTACTCCTGAAAAAGCATGTTGCTTCCCTGGCACCCTGGTAAAGCTGCACGTGCCCTCACTTGTGAAGGCACAATCAGTGCATACCAGAACAGGGCTGGAAAAGGTGACTGAATTTGTACCTAAAGTGGTCCTACAGGAAAGCTCTTGGAGAGGGACTGTTTACAAGGGCATGCAGACAGGACAAGGGGTAACGGGTTTAATCTGAAGGACACAGACTTAGATTAGATAGAAGAAAAAAATTCTTCCCTGTGAGGGAGGTGAGGCCCTGGCACAGGCTGCCCAGAGAAGCTGTGGCTGCCCCCTCCCTGGCAGTGTTCAAGGCCAGGCTGGATGGGGCTTTGGACAACCTGGTCTAGTGGAGGGTGTCCCTGCCCATAGCAAGGGTTTGAAACTAGATGATCTTTGAGGCCCCTTCCAACACAAACCAGTCTGTGATCCTGTGATCTTCCATGTGGAAAACTGGCTAGAAATGAGACCACAGGCAAAACTCTGGCTGACCTGGTTCAACTTTCAACTACAGCCTTTAAAATGGACTTTGCTGAAGTTGTCTGGCTAATAAATCAGCATCCAATTTGCCCATATGCTTCTTCCACAGCAGAATGAAAGGTCTAGAAGCAGAAAGCAGCACCTTCTGTGCTGTTACAGTGCTGAACTGGAACAGCAAAGCTCGGCTGTCTTACAGCCAGGCAACACCAGCCTGCCACCACCAATCCTAAGCACCAGCACTGCCTGTCCTCAGCAGCGGGAAGCTGCTACCAGGTGAAGGAATAGAGGCAGAGCTGCTTTAAGCAGACCACCCTGGGGACCAGACGATCAAGCTGCTCTAAGTCCTGCCTGGTGCTCCCATCCCTCATGGTGAGATGCAGCAGGCACCCCAGGCACAGGCCACATACCTGGGGTGCTCAGAGCACCAGGGCTGCTGAGTTCTACTCCAGCACTGCACCCCTGCAGAGATGTCACCCCTCTGTACCTCAATTTAGCTCCCTCTAAGGGTTACTGGCAGAAGGATTTCATATTTATAGCGTTGAGGAAAATGTTGCGAAACACTTTTCAGTGAGCAGCAGGAATGGCATTCATTTCAGATCTGCTTATTTTCTCTTTTGGCCTTCTGGAGAGTTATATGACAATTTATTATTACCTGTGACACCTGGCAGTATTAAGACAATTCTCATTTAATTCAGGGTCAATCACAGAGTTTGCAGGGGCTCAAGGTAGAGCAGAGCTCCGGGCTTCCAGGAGTGACAGAGTTCAGCCAGGTTCTGAGTCACAGCCAGAGAGAAAGAGCAACCTCTAGCTCACAAAATGCCAAATCAGTGCAGGGCTTTGAGCTCCTTCCAGAGCACAAGCTCTAACGCAATCACTTACGCTGCTTTTATTTCCAACCCATCCCAGGGAACAACATCTGAGATGTGGCATGCTAAATAAACTCAATAGCACAGCTTCAGCCTTAACAGGGTTGAGGGTAGTGTACTACTCCTCGTGCTTTAGCCATACGCTTATTATAAAGACATTTACTTGGTTCCCTGGAGAGAACATGATCAAGTTTTACTCTGAGATACTCAGTAAATGTGACAGTGCTAAATGGAAGGGGTTTCAGCCAAGAATAAAACCAGCTTTAAGCATGGCAAGAGGAGAGAGAATGAAGGAGAGAGAGAGAACAAATTTATTACTACAGCTGATCACATATGCTGTCTCGGAGGAGACGCTATGAAAGACATGGAACATCATTTGCACTAATTAGAAGAACAGTGTCACCCCAATGTATAAATATTTCAGATTTCAACACATGTACTGTAGAGGTCATCAGCAGAAGGCCTAATGAGAGGAGCCTATCACGAGTGGAAGCAGCTGTTCACACTCCGTGTTTGCCTGTAGATAATATAAATGACACTGATAGATTGAGCACCCTTCAGGGAAACCTTTCGAAAACAATTTAAAAGACAGAAGGAGAGAGGAGGATGATCTCTAAGACAGTAAATGAATTCTGAGAGGAAAGTTTTCTGTTACCTGGGAGCATGTAAGGGCCAGAAGGGGTAACTCAGGCTGTCCTTCAGCAGGTATTCTGCAAGCAATGGAAAATGAATGTGGTCCTTGCCATCTCCCACCTTGCTGCAAGTCATTACTTCTGCCCACTGCTGATCAGAACCGGGCTTTCCCCTTTGCATAGCCTGTCAGTGTTTTCAATTTCCCTTCTTTAAAGCACTTCTATTCAGCTTCCTTAGCACCACTTACCAACTAAAACCCAGTCACTAACCCCTCCTTTTGAATGATCTGTTTGGTAATTGATAGGGCTGTACCGGTAAAATGAGCTTCTTCCTGCCAAAGGCAGCTACTGCTAATGCAGGACAGTTGTCATCTCTTTAATGGAAATTCCAGCGGTCTCCACAGGAATCTTTGCTGGTCTCTGTGGATTACTCTGGCTTCTATTATTTTCTGCTGGAAGACCAACCTGCAAAGTATAATTTTAAATAAGTTACTTGTTTTACAATCTGATTTCCAGTTGAAATTAGTAGGAAAGAAGTTGCATGGCTCTCCACTGAAATTTCCTGCGGGGGACACAACCACTTCAACTCTAGAGACTGTTTCCAGCTAATCCTCTAGAGTGGGTTTGATTTTACAGAGATATGCAAAAGGTCAAGTTTTTTACCACACAACATTTGGACCCCAGAGGCTGGTATCATCCCCTGATGCCTGAGTTCCTGCCTCCACCTGAAGAGGCAATACACTAACTTCGGAGTTGGAGAGGGGGGTATGTAGTTTGTAGTTCATAAGTTTGGAGAGCAGCGTAGGTGAGAGGGGCCTGGGGGTCCTGGTGGACAGCAGGGTGACTATGAGCCAGCAATGTGCCCTCATGGCTAAGAAGGCCAATGGCATCCTTGGGTGTATTAGAAGGGGTGTGATTAGGACGTCAAGAGAGGTCCTTCTCTCCCTCTACTCTGCCCTGGTGAGACTGCACCTGGAATATTGTGTCCAGTTCTGGGCCTCTCAGTTCAAGGACATACAACTCCTTGAAAGAGCCCAGTGCAGGACCACCAAGATGATGAAGGGAGTGGAACACCTTCCTTATGAGGAAAGGCTAAGGGAGCTGGGCCTCTTTAGCTTGGAGAAGAGTAGACTGAGGGGTGACCTTATTAATGTTTATAAATATGTAAAGGGCAAGAGTCAGAAGGACAGAGCCAGGCACTTTTCAGTGATGGCCAGTGATAGGGCAATGGGCAACGGGTGCAAGCTGGAGCATAGGAAGTTCCATGTGAATGTAAGGAGGAATTTTTTCACTGTGAGGGTGACAGAGCCCTGGGACAGACTGTCCAGAGAGGTTGTGGAGTCTCCTTCTCTGGAGACATTCAAAACCCGCCTGGATGCATTCCTGTGTGACTGAGTCTAGCTGATCCTGCTCTGGCAGGGGGTTGGACTAGACAATCTTTCGAGGTCCCTTCCAACTCCTAATGTTCTGTGACTCTGTGGTAATGGGGGAAGAAAATGTGTATCAGACTAAACAAACTGCTCACTCAGTCTCTACTGAGTCTTGGCTATATTCTTTACAAAACCAGTTGCTCATTAGCTGTCTTGGCCCAGCAAGACATGTAAAGAAGCTGATGCTGAAGGTGCCTGGTGAGAACATCGAGTTTCCACGCAAGGCTTGGTGCCCCAACAGGAACTGCCCTGTCCTGCCAGCAGCACTTGTACAGCAGGCAGGGAGAGCTTTATAAAGCAACATTTGCTGAATGTGCATGGAGGGTACCGGCGCATCCAGAGAGGTCAGTGCTTATCTGATAGAGCCGTGTCCCCCAGGTGTTACAGTACATTGAATTCCTCTTCCTTTTACCTTACTCATCAGAAGAAGAACACCAGACAGTGGCCCAAAAGAGTGTTCTGCATGGTATGGGGATGCCAGCTACCACAGATTTAGACACTAGAGAAGTGAAAGCAAAAAACCCTGAGAAGTTGAACTGACTGGAACTGGGATCTGAACCTAGGAAAGAGGGGTGAGAAATATTGCCTAAGGTTTCGATAGTTAGAGTTCCCTAAACTGCAGGGCACCTTGCTCCTTAGATGGAGAAAGTTTAGTTTGTTTTACCAGCATTAGAATAGGCCATAAGTCTTTCTAAACCACAGAAAATAAAGCTGGAAGGATGAGGAATAACCATATGATTCCTACCACCAAACAGGTGTTTGTCTCATCAGTTCTTAAGGAGTTCAGATGATGGCAATTGCACAATCCGGTCCAACACTAAATTACCCTTAAGATCAGACAGTTTTGTTCTGCATAAGGTGATTTTTAAAATTTTTTTTTCTTTTTCAGATTAAGAGTATTTCCTCATCTATTCTTTTTTCAGCAGCACATGTGGAGATCAGGTTATTCCTTTTCTCTTTGCTGCAACTGATGAAAAATCTTCTGGTCTCAAAATAAAATGAAAAATAATCTGGACAGATGTTCTTTGTGTGCCTTTTTACCTCCCACAACTTGTGAAGAAAAATATATCAATTAATAAATTTCTTTGCAGACATAAGCCTGCTTTGCAAATGGGGTGGGTCAAGCGTGCATCGCCTGCCTCAGCTGACAGCAGCTTGAGAAGCCGCAGTAATCTGACCACTTTTCATCATGTGAAATTAGGTTGTTTGGACTGGATTAGAACAGATTTAGCTCCGATCCATCTTGGCTGTTACTCACCCCTTTGCGTTCTTTGAGACGGTCACAAAGAGTCTGATTGTTGGGTTTTTTCCCAGCTTGACAGCTCAGTGGCTGGCTTGCCCCTTTGAGTAGGTGTTAGCCTTGCTCTCTTTCAGTCTCGCTGCTCCGCCACAATTCTTTCAGAACAATTGAAAGCAGTTTAGAGGCTGTCTCTGCCAACTCCTTCACTATTCTGGGGTGCAGTTCACCAGGTGCAGGCAATCTGAACACATCCAGTTTATCCAATTACTTTTTAATCCGTCTTTTTCCCGTTCCAATGTAAGTTGCTTTTTTTCCCCCCACCTTGTTTGTGCTAATTGTTGAACAATTTTAATTTTCCTTATATTTTGCCTTCTTCAACATACTGCCAAAACATCAGCAGTGCAATCCAACAGTCTAATAGCCAAGCCTCTAATCTGAACAGTGGTCATATATTTTGGTTGTTTGTTGCTGAGACCTGAAGTATAACTGTGAATCAATCATTTGAACTATGAGGCTCAGATAGCTGTCCTGAACCTAGATTTAACACCTGAGGTTCCTTGACTTATTGCACACCTATCAAACACTTCAAGAGTTCATGGAGTGCAATATGGCCCAAACAGCGAGTTCAGAGGAGGTCATACCGGCAGCTTCTATCTGAAGCAGCCTGTCAGGATCCAACAATTAAGCCCTTCTAAGATTTTCCATATTTAAGCCCTGAAAAAATCCAAATGTACAACTATCATAACTAATTCTTTTTCTTCTTCACTGACAATGTGTGCACTGTCTCTGCTGACTTTCGCCAAGACAAAGCTTTCCTGCTGAGGACTCACAGTGTTTTCCCATCCACAGCACAAGGCATGCCCATGTCTCCTCTGTCTCTTGGCTATGGGTTGTCTTTGACCCTCACGTTCTCCAGGACAAAAAGTTACACAGAAAGACTGAGTCATTAGAGTTCTCACCATAATTTCTCTTCATGACTGTATGTTATTACCTTGCAATTGTTTGGCACCTTCAAATTGCTCATACCTGAAATCAGAAGCACCTAAAGCAGACATCATGACTGTCCCTCCCTGATACAGTGCTCTTTATTATCACCACTACTGTGTTATCTGACTGACTTGCCCTTTTAATAACCAGGATCCCCTCCTCCACACCAGGCACTGAAAACACCTTTGAGAAGTGGAGAACGGGAGCATGTGACAAATGTGGAGCGGGTAGAGAAATGGCAAAGGAGAATTGATTGTATAAGTTAACTATAGGTACAAGGTGTGGCTCCTAGTTGTTCAAAAACCTTAAAAGCATTAGCGGAAAGGTCATGTGAACTGATTCTCATTAGCAAATTCCCTTTAATTATTTACAGCAGGGAATTGGATATAAAAAGGAGAGGCTAGCAGCCATCTGTTTTGGGCTCTTGATGTGATAGTTGTAACAAAGTCACAGGGACCTCTGATGGGGAAGTCAGACAAAGGGGCACTCATGGCTGGCAGCCCATTTAAAACAGAGACGGCAGATGCAAAAGGAAACTCATGCTGATCACAGAATAACAGAATATTAAGAGTTGGAAGGGACTGCAAAGGATCATCTAGCCCAACCCCCCTGTCAGAGCAAGATCACCTAGACTAAATCACACAGGAACACATCCAGGCGGGTTTTGAATGTCTCCGGAGAATGAGACTCCAGACTCTCTGGGCATCCTGTTCCAGTGCTCTGATGAATGAGAGTGGGTAAGGAAAGAGAAGCAGAACTGTGTAGCATCTCAATGATGTGGTCAAGGCTGATTCTTCAGCATAAGCCTGAACCACAAGTGTTCAAACACACAACTTTCTGCTCCCTGCAAGGGTTACTTTGGAACCAGGTATATTATCCAATTACCCTGGGCTCCCTTGCTTATTCTGTTTTAAGAGGGCAGAACTATGTCCCAGTGTTTAAACTGCAAACATACAGACTCTCATTGCCAAAAGGGAGTGTCTCTTCTGACAACAGGGCCGCTTTGGCAGTAACAGGAATGAGTCATTTTATTCATTTGGCCTTTTTTGAAGATACATGAAATCATTGGTTATGATAGGGTCATCTCTGCGAGCTCTAGGTTATACCCAGGAGAGCTGAATTGCTCTTTTAAAAATAGATGTTTACTTTTTCTTCCGGCCTTGCTAGCTAAAGGGCCTTAGTATAGGCTTCTAAGAAGTTGTCTTGGGCAAGTCTTAGTCTGTCTCGGGATCCTGGCCAACAAAAAGAGATACTGTTTGTGATACCAACTGTTTCTACACAAAGGATTTTATATGGAAACCTTGATGCTGGTGGATTAAGATCCAGCAGAGACAAGGCTCAAGACTGTGCAGTCGAGGGAAAAACACAAGCGGTTTCCCCAGTGTCGTCATCCCTTTAGAAATCAGGCTTCTAACATTAAGTCATTCCTTGTTTCTGAAGTAGTAGATACTTTCTGGGCAGCATTCCTGCAATCCAAGGAAAGGAAAAGGCTGTTGCCAGTATTCTGGCTGAATTAAAGTGGGATTGGCATACAAGTTAGTTTGAAATGACCTATGCAGATAACTTGATTTGGCAGGGAATAAGGTGCTGTTTATAGCCACATTAAGCAGCGTGAGAATGCAGGGGTGGAGCTCCTCAGTGGATTTGTAGAGATGGAGGAGAGCGAAAGCAAGAAATGCAAGAGAAGGAGGAGGCTTGCCTCTTGCCAGCCTCAGGCAAAGAGTCAAGCATGTGAGCAAGCAACAAGAGGACAGAGCTGCTGAGAAACACCCGACCTCCCGCACAAAGAAATGCTCATCTGTGTTCCTCCTTCTTTCCCACAGCACAGCAACGCCTGTGAAAAATTACAGTGCCCTGGCCAAGGCACAACAATTTTAAAGCTGCATTTGACACACTTGTGATGGGTTCAGTTGGGCTTTTTTTTCTTTTTTCCACCTTACAGTGAGTCCTCTGAAAAACCTGGGACCCCAGAAGCTACCTGCTTTAATTCTGGCAATATTTTTAGGAATATTTTATCTTTAAAACATGTTTTGCCAGCACCAGTAGAGTTTGGAGCCTCGCTGGGCTTCCCACAGGTATGAAAAGCCAATTCCTCCCTCAGAGAATGTGAAGACTGAAGGAAGCATGTGACATGGAAAGGGATTGGAAAAAAAGAGCTACAGCCAAGTCTCTATGATGCAGACATGCATATTCACAGGCAAAAGTGTAATTTTCCTTCAATAAAGATTTGAAACAGGCGGATAAACCTGGTGTGCCCCACCTGCACTTCAAACAAGCAGGCTAACATGCCCTAAGGAGGGAAACAGAACCAGGATGTCAGTTGTTTCCATGCAAGAGTGTATACATGCACATATACACATAGATATGCATATGAACTCATGGAAACATATATATAGATACACACACATTTATACATGCAAGCGTGTGTCTGTGTACATATTTGAATATAAACAGACATCTTCAGCCCCCTGAACCATGAGTGAGCTGCCAGTTGCAATGGACAAGGGCATCAGGGAGTTTCAGAGGCAGGAGGAGCCATCCTGGGTAGCAAAGCTGGCTTCTGGAGGAGGAGCTGGCAAAGGGGTGAGTGTGGCAGCTGCTGGGGACACAAGTAGGAGGCTGTAGCAAGAGCTGTGCAAATTCCTCACTCGGCATTCCTGGCTGGGCAGGGAGGCATGGAAAAAGCACATTTTTCTTCCCAAAGTAGAAGTTGGTGGACTCATCCCCTCTCAACTATGGCATGAGGGGAGAGCAAAGAGGGAAGGGGCAAATCAAAATGCAGGTGAGAGCAAAATGACAACAAAATCAAAGAGCTTTTCTGTGGTGGAATGAAAAGAGGGGAAACCCACAACAGGCATCATACTGAGGAGATGATGGGGTTGGCAAGATATGGAAATAAGATGATATTAACAGGCATGGTTTCTATGAGTCAGACGAGAATAATAGAAGTATTACAGTGCAGAAAAGATGAGGACAATGAACTCATGCCAGTGGAGATTACAGTTCAGCTGCCCATCCTTCCCTCCTCCCTGATTTCTTTTCATTAAAAGAATCAAAAGAATCCAGTGAGGAGGAGTGAGAGAATGGGGAGTGTTAGAGCTTCTCTCCGGAGCCATACTGCAGCAACAACATGGATGGCTGTGGTAAATAAAAAAGAGGAGGGAAAAGAGGCGCACAGAGGAACAGACCTGATGAAAGAAGAGCAAAGACAACGTGAGAAAAGCAGAGGGAATGTGGAAAGTCAATGTAAGTGAGTCAATGTAAGAGGGGTTGGACCCAATGATCTCTCGAGGTCCCTTCCAACCCCTACAATTCTGTAATTCTGTGATTCTGTGATTCGGACACTTGTGTCAGTGAAGTCATAGATTTCTGTGAGTAGCAAACGTAATGACAGGAAGAGGAAAGATAGAAACCCCAAAAACTGCAGTGGGAATGGTGTTTAAGGCAGTTGTGTCTGCCTGGGATCAGCTGAGGAGTAGAAGACCATAAGCAGGTAGTTATCAGGTTGCAGGAATGTCTTGGTGCATGTGGAAGCTTCTGAAGACAGGGATTCTGGTAGCAGTGACACCAGAGGTACAGAGGAATATATATAGTATTTTATGCTTATTTCTAGATGCACCTCACCCATACAATGCTTTAAAATGAAACAGATTTTAATCACTAGGAAAAAAAAATAGAATTTCTCTTAAGTCTCAATTGAGACTTAAATGATATATCAGGAACTTAAAATTGAAATCACCAGTCCATGTTTGAAATCATCAGACGACATTACTAACCTTAAGCACTCAGGTTCACATGAATATGAAGCTTATGTTTTATTAGGTTTACAGCTGTACATTTACACAGGTGGTTTGCTGGGTTTCTTTTTTTATTATTTTATTTAAAACTGCACTGCTGTGTTTACACTTTTACATTTAAAACAACTATGCACAAAGTCACTCAAAACATTGTGCAAGCCTGAGATCTTAATCTAACATTCAGCTCCAGAATGAGCGGAACTGGGGAATTCTGAATCTGACTCTCTTCTCAGATGGCTATCAAGGAAAAGCACCTGCAAACCCAGTGGAATTGCACCAATGTAAAATAGATGTGAGTGAAAGGAGAGTCAGTTCTTGACGTAGACAGAGGATGGTTGTAAACAAGGTGTCAACACGTTTCCTCCTGATGCTGATAGGAAGGCCTTGTTAACACAGCGTGATGACACTTGAATTGTCATGAAGCCGCGTTACTCATTTTCAGCAGAGGACAGATACATCAAGATTGTAGACAGGATGAAAGCAGAGCTATATCTGCTATAATCATGCATGACCAGCTGCTCTGAAGCAGCAACAACTCTGTGCGTGGAAGCAGTGCATGGAAGTGATGAACGCGTGTAGCAGTCCGCAATTGGAGCACATTTAAATACCGTGCCTGGAGAATTTTAAATCCTTTGCAAAAATGGCATTATAAACAGGGAAATGGCTGATAGAGTTTCACTTATGCATACAGAACTGTTACCAAGTGTTTACATGGTATTGTACAAAGACAATAAGACTGGAAGAGTAGGTTTAAATGAAACGAAATGTCCCAGATAGCTTGTCCCAGAAAACCTACCTCAAACTTGAGATGCAATGTGCCTAGCCTGAAAAACACAGATGAGAGATAAAAAGTCTTCAAAAACTTTGGCAGAAACTTCATGTGCAAAAATAGAAAGTTGAAGTTTTAACAAACAACTGCTAGTTCGTGAACACGGGGCTAATGAACACACTGGCAGCTCTACTGAAGAAAATACATCCAGCTAAATATATGCTGTGGCATCAAACTCCCAGGCTACTCTACTGAAAACCTTTCATTAGTTTAAAACCTGTACAATTTTATCTGTACATTCAGAACTGCTTTATTCCACAAAAAGGATTGCTAAATTTGTTCTAATCTTAGAGATTTAATTCTGTGAGGAGCTGCTACCTTTTCAGCTGGAAGACATTTCATTATGTCACCCATATAGTGCTGGAAGCAGTGCCATCTTCTAGTGTCACAAACAACGTCTGAGCTGACAGTGGAGATATATTTGCAAATGTATTTTGATTTGCAGACTCTATTTTATGTCACCCATGAAGCACAAGAAGGAAGATATCCCTGTTCTAAACAAAAATCAACCAACCTTCTTCTCCAAACTGCTATTGGAAGTTTCCCGATTCATTATACTTGCAGAGCCAGACTGGATTTGGTATGGACTCTTCACTACACGGGAAAGTTACCTGGTTTTAGCTTATTGAATCTCTCAAGATGCCACCACAAAAAACCGTTCTGAAATTAGAAAAAAATAGGCCCTGATGAGTGCACTCTAGAGGTGTCTATGTCTCTTCCTTGGTAAGGGGAGAAAAAGAAAAAATTAATTTATACTGGGAACCAAAGTTTAAGATGGCTCATGCTGGCAGAGAGAACTGCTGCTCCTGATGACTAGAGCTCCATCTCCCCCAGCTCCATATCAGGAAGAAACAGGATATATTCAATGCAAAATATTGTGTGGTTGTTCAGCAACTCCGAAGCAATAAAAAAAAAATTATTTCCTGCAGAAGAATCTGGAAGGAACCTGGTTCTCAGTAGATGGTGTCCACAATAGCCTCTAACCATGACATTCCTAGAAAGGGGCCGCATAAAATCTCAAGGCTGAATTTTGCCTCTGCCTAACTTTTCAGACTAAGTAGTGCCAAATATTTTTGCTTTATACAACTAATTCTAATTTCAGTTATTATTCAAACAGGCTTTTTTCCATCACAAACATACTACTGCTATGGTCCAGTCAGTCGTGCTGGTGCTTGGAGCTGTGCCACTTAGTGCTGATTGACCTTGACAGACTTTGCCACCAGAAGATGCAAGGGAAAAGAATTTCCATATTCAATACTTTTGAGGAGAAACTCTGCCTTGAGATTTAATAGCCACAGCCTGAAGCTGAATCTTCACTGCTGTGTATCTATCTGTGATCACTCAATCAGGCAGGTTTTATTTTTGCATGGCTAGATCCTAGTTACTGAACAAATTTAAGAATACCTAAGATGGAAGTGATTTCCTTGGTAGTCACTGCTGTCATTAGCGTGCTCTCACAATCCTCTCCATTCTGAAGTGCAATATTCTGTTGTCTATCCTATGCCTTTCTAGGTTTAGGGCCACAGCGTATTGACTTCTTCCACAGATGATTTACAAAGGCATGTGTTGGGCCAAAGCCCCTAGGACTAATCCAATGCTAAGCAGAACTTCTGGTCTTGGTATCCAACCCTGACAGACAGAATGACAGAGGTGCAGAATATATTTTTACCTGAATACCCCCCACCATGTGCGTTGGAAGGGAGTCTGCTGCCTTCCATAGAAGGCAGTAGCAGCAGCCAAGCAACTTCTATGCACTTTTGGACAACAAGGATGGCTGGCTTGCTGTGCCCCCACTTGAAGTTCCTGTCCAGAGACACCAGAAAGTCTGGCATGCACACCATCATGAAACAAGGCTTTTCAAGCTGTGCACCTCAAGACTGAAGTTCCCAGCTCTAGTCTGGTCTTTACTCCAGAAGCACATGCCCAGAGACTTTCAGTGCCCATCTGACAGAAGGCTGGACAGCCATGCCCTACTCCCCTGCCGAGCATGGTTAGATCTGTCCAGGCTCAGACTCAGACTCTCTAAGAACAAATGTGAGACTCCTTCAGGAGATCTCTGGATCTTTTTCTCGTATGACAAATGCTTCTTTTGGTGTCTTAACATGATCCATTCCTGATCTCAGCTGCCCCCCAAGGTGTGACAAGCTCTGGTAGGGAACTGAAAAGATGCTGGTGCCTTTCTGGATCTAGGGGTCTGCTGGTGCTTGGCCCAGAGGAGAAAATGCCTGACAGAAAGAGAAAAAGCCTGAGCAATCAGGAGAACACTGGTTTTCTTTATTTCCCAGAAAATGCTGGAATAGCCAATACCACATTATTAATTTACAACTGCTTGCTCTGAAATGCATTTGCAAATTTTGTAATATGCATGTTTGTTTTGTCATGTATCTCGTTTCAACTCAGGTTTCCCCAGTATACCCGTGGATACCTTCAAGCCCAACTCCCAGCGACATGAACCTCCTGTGAGGCTGCAAAGAGAGGTCTCAGTGAGGTCATAAATAGTGATGCCAGCCTCTGTGAGGTTCTTTCTCACTGCCACGGCTGTGTGAAGTCATATGAGTAGCCACAGTGTACCTTGTCTGGTCCCATTCACGTTCACAAGCACTGGCAAGCAATGTCGGTGCGTTAACCTGTTTTTCACCTGTGAAACACTTGGGTTTGAATTTCACCTTTCTTTTATTCTGCATTAAAAACAGAAACACGAAAGGTAGACATTCACTGTTTTTTGTTGCTGCTGCCCCTTTTGATTGTTCTTAGTTTGTATAAACCTACAGAAAATGTTTTTAATGTATCCTGGTATTTCTATTTACCTAAAAATACCTCAGGGTTATATATTTTTTTCCAAAAGCAATGGAAAAACCCCACAAAAACATAGCATCTACTGAAATGCATTCTGATTTATGTTCTGGTGGGCCCTGTGCTGTTTGGAAGGATATACTTTCCTCTCACTGGCTGGAGTATTTTCTACATGCATCATCCAATTACATAGTTCTATCACGTACATCACATATTTTATGCCTTTTACTCTCAACAGCTTTGTAGTGTTACTGTGGTTTATTAAATATCACATAAGATAGATATTAAACAGATACTTTATTTTGTACAAACAAGGATTTTATTTTACTGGTGAACTGATTTAAAGAAAAATACATCAAAACTCTTAACCTGAGCAATAAAAAAGAAATAAATGACAAATCCATACTGGACACTTGCATTTACCTGAGTATAAATCCAAAAGAATCCAAAGGCATTTCAGAAGATCCAATACCATTAACGTAGTTACACAAATAAAACTACTGGGGTTGGTTTTGCTCCACCTTGTATTTCCTGTAGCTGTTATGGTCTCTGAGAGAGGCTGCAAAGTGCTTCTCCTCTCACCTGGGAGTATTTTAATGTAGTGCCTAAAACCTCCAACGCTTGTGTTGTTTGAGAGAGTGGCATAGTATTCCTGACAGAATAAAATGAAATAGCTTTAGACTGGAAAAAATGTGGAGCACAGAATGAAATCAGTTGGTTCTAGGTTGCAGGGGAGTCACCTCATACACATGCAGAATATTATGAGTGCTTTTACCATAGCTCTATCCAAATAAAGTAGTCTTCCAGCTACATGATGCTACATGTATGGCAAGGTAAGTTGGCTTTGGTATCGGGATGAAATTAGCTCTAATATCACACATTACTTTTGAAATCAAGGCAGGGGTTACAAAAATAAATGAGGTTATGCTCAGAAATAAATGGCTAATAGCTCTTGGAGGCAAGGTTTGTGTCTCTATTGTTAAATTCTGAGTTACATATTTCTTTTCTGCTATGGACAGGGAAATACAATCTAGCAGTCGGTCAAATTTAATGAGGTTTTTGGGTTGCTGTGTTTTTTGCAATTTTTTTTTTTGCATATGTCATTTTTCTTAAGAATCAAAACAACCTGATTTTTGCAGTCGAGGGGAAGAATGTCAGGTTGTTCTACATGGTAGCAATTACAATACAAATTGCAGGCAGCAAGCAAAATCTGACCTGTGCAGTTTGGAAGCAAGGACTGTTAATGTCCTATCTAAAAAAATACAGACATTATGCAATATTTTATTAATTGATCTTGAAATATTTATTAATTGTATTGATTGTAGACATCATAAACCATGCTTTCTATCTACTGACTGCGTGCTCAACATGGTGGTGGGGTGAAAGAACCTGAGCCTTCGATAATCTAGGTGAGGAGCTGAAATTTTGTAATAGAGACCACCCAAATTAGACACAAAAACCCTTCAGAGAAGAACTAATTGCTGGAAGTTGAAGCCAGACAAATTCAAGCCAGAAATAAAATCAAAGTGTTTTAGTGTTTTAACAATGAGGACAGTTGCTGAGGTTCAACACTGAGGGTTCATGATGAATTCTCCACCACTGGAAAGATGAGTGATTGGTGGTTTTTAAAAGAAAAGATATGCTCAATTTCAAGTACTGATGTGGGGTCTAAGGAAAGATTTTTTTTTAGTGAGTCCTAAGGCCTGTATTACTTACACAGGACTTCAAACCAAATGATCACTGTGGAGCCATCTGAACTTAAAATCTATGAATCTGCATGTTGAAACAGCTTTGGAGTCAGTGTGCAGGTAGGCGCTTGTCCCAGGTAGGTGCTGAGAGTTCTGGAGTAATTTACATTTTGTCCCATTTCCTAGATTTAGAGCTTCAGCTGGAGAATACTCTCATGACCCACTTTTGCAGTTGTCTCCATTTCTGACAACAGCTGCATCTTCTCATAGTCTTTTCTCTCATTTGCAGTTGAGATGTTGTTGTGCAAGGTGAACTTTGAAGAGGCAGTCTAGATTCAGAAGCTGTTCTTCAGCTGTCCAGCAAGAAAAATGCCTGTGGGCTGAAAATAGAACAGTTAATCTAGATCCAGCTGATAGATTGGTTACACTACGGATATCTCAGCTTGTCCTCACATACAGAACAAGGGCAAGACTCTGATAAAAGAGCATTGATTAGGAAAGCCTGCAAGGTGAAAGAAATGGCAACAGAGAGGAGATCAGAGGCACTAGGTAGCACAGAATTCTTGTCTACAGCTATAACTGCTCTGCCTTCACCATCTTGTTAGATGTGTGGGTTTTGTATCTTTTTTGACAGATGGGCTAGAAAGACAAAGCCTACAGAAAGATCCGAATTACCAAACAGAACTGTCAACATTGTGTGTCACTCATGTGGGACTGGAGATTCCTGGAGATCCAAACAGTTAATTTCCTTCATATGAAGAATGAGTCTCACCAGCCCATTTTCACGGCTTGTAGTGTTTAGGACATCAACCCATTCTTCTGCAGTCAAGGTCGTAATTGCTTTTTGAAGAAGTTGTTTGTGCTTGACAGATTCTTTCATATTGCATTTGAAAAGGGTACCCCATATGTTGTGAAAAAGTCTCTAGGAACCGACAGAGATTTCTTGGTATTACTAAATGGAGTAAGAAACCTTAACTGTAGTACACAGTCTGTTTACCCACAAAGAGCTCCCACTTTGCAGAGCTCTGCTCCACAAGCATGCCCCTCTATCCCTTCAGTCCACACCTCCCCATCCACACCGTGCACTGACTTGACACTGGCAGGCTGTGGCCAACACTGAATTCCCTCATCGCCCTCTCAATCTCAGCACATCTCCTTACCACAGCCTTTCCCTGCTTCTGGCTTCCAGCACTGTCTGTAACAACATCAAAGTCTGCAAAGGCTCAAAAATGACAAGATGGGGCAATGACAACCTGAGGAGGCAAAGTCTCAGGCAGTTGAGGTTGGGGGGAAAGGAGAGGGCTTGCCATGGATGTGCAAAGATGCTCTCTCCACAGCACTTCTGAGGGGGAAGCCCTACAGAGGCTTGCAGCACTGTTGTTATTCTTACCCAGGGCACTACTGAAATTCATGTCATTCTCAAAGGAAACATGCAGGCCTTAAAGTTACAAAGATAATTGTTTTGCAAGCATAGACTATACGTGCTATGAACTAACGATTAAGAAGTGGATATCAAATTAGTGATTTGAAACAGATTTTCAAAGATGCAGATTTTAGAAAGGTAATTTTGTTGATCCTGTGCAACATCACTGGGAACAGCACAGCAAAGTCACGTTTCCTAATTAGAGCTGGGTGAAGAGCACATTTGTTTAAAGATATGCCAGGACTGTGCTGGTATTGAGCCCTCCCATTTGGGGCATAGAGAATTCCATGTTTGCAGTAGTGTCTGGTACTTAGGAGTCAGTCTCATACCAGGTCCTTCTTCTGCTATGAAAAAAAGAGTTCTGTCTACTTTCCTGGGGTCTGTATCAAAATGGAAATTACCTTCAAAATCACTACAGGAGAGGAAAATGGCAGTTCTGACATTTTATGAGCCATATGGGAAAGAAGGGATTAAGCATAGCACTTCTGTTTCTTTCTCTCAACTAAAGATGACAGTAGTCTGGTTGTTTTTCAGGTTTCTACATTAAAGCTTGCATATATCTAGGTGAAAAAAAAATCCCAAACCAACCAACCCTTGTATGACATGTCTGGCCTAAGCTGACAAGCACACTGCATGGGTGATTTATATTTAGAGCAAGGCCCAGAGGTGTCTAAAACAATCTACTTTCAAAACTAGAAGTTGTCATATTCCAAATCTGCTCTTAAAACTGGACCTCTGTGTTATTTTCTGTTTAAAATATACAATACTCAGAAGAAAAGGCAATGTTTGAGAACAAATGTGATGTCTAGAGTTTAGCAAGGGACCTGATTTTGGGATGCTTTATACATACAGATGAATGGCCAAAGAAATTTTGCTTTAATTCCTGAATTGCATGAATGGTGCTTCTGCCAACATTTTTACATGAGTTACTGGCATCTGCACTGGCTGCTGACAGCTGGCTTTTGGGGAATTATCTTTGCCTTCCTCCATGTGATGCTCATGGCAGAGGTTCTGCATTAGGTCCTGTTTTGTAAGTCCATGTCTTCCTCAAGCTGCTGGAACCGCAGCACGTCCCTAGGGCATGTTCTTTGCCTGAGCCCCTGTCTTTTGCAGCTCCTGTCATTTCAAAGACTTCACATCACAGTGCTTGGGGGAGATGGGAAATGAAAAGGCCTCCTTGTGGGAGATTTGATTGCTTGAGGTTAACTTTTGGTTTTGTTTCCCGGACAAATGTTTCTTCTCAACTGGAGGTGTTCAAAGATTGTCATGTTTCACAGCTGAGATACTGTTGATCCTCCAGTTATCCTTTCACATAGGTTATGGGGGATTGTGGTCCACAGTAGCAAAGAATGTGTTCAAATTTCCATGAGGATAGGTCAAAAATCGAGGAAGTTTTTCTCTCCATGCTAATGTGCATACCAGACTTCTAAACTTCTGGCTTTTTCTGCAAAGAGCGTGAAGCTGTTGGGTGTTATGCCTGATGTTGATGGTCACTCTGAATGGCCTTCTTGTCAAGCAAGCTCCCCTCCACTGCTATTAGCTCCCCAAAAGTGAGCATGTGGCATCTCTTATATTCAGCTGATGTTGTTACAGCACACCTAATGCTATGGCAGTTGAGTGTTTCACCAGAAGCCTCATTTTCTCAGGAGATCAATGTGTTTTAATCATCTATCTTTCCATTTAAAAAAATAAAATGTACAGATTTGGAGCAATTCTCTTCCTCTGTGCATACTTCTTTGCACTTTAACTTTCAGCCTAAAAAAACCTCTTTTGAACTGAATGCCATGAGAAAACTCAAGAAAATGAACCAAGAGACTTTGTGTCCTCACAGTATTTTGGAAAAGCTGTGGAGATTTTCTACCTTAAGTCTTGGAAGCAGCAAGTACAACTTTTGGCTAAAATCCAAAAGAAAAAAATTATTTTTAAAAAATAAAATTTAAAAAATCAGCTATCCTTGGAAAAAGTGTGCTCCCTTCTTATCAGCCTCTGTGCCTCCAGTCCTCTGGTTTGCTTCCTGTGGCTCTGGCTTTTTGCCAGTACAGACTTTAATCTCTTAAAAAAAGAAAGTTAGTGGCACATACTTATACTGAATTACTTCATAAAGAGAAACACCCCACAGAGGAGTATTTACTTTGGAAAAAATGTTCCAACATTCTTTTTGGCGCTGTGTTCAGTGGCACTAGTCAGCTGCCGAAGATGTCTTAGTTAGACCTGTGCTTTAACCTCACATCACACACGGCCTGTGTTACCTCTCAGAACATTTAGTACATACCTTTGACACTGCAATTTAGCTACAGTTGCCAGCCTGGCAGCCCAGTAAAGCTTCCAGGAGAAGACACACATTTCTTTTCACATCTTTTTGCTGCCTGAATGAATCTTTATGTATCCAGTGGTTAAGGAGTCCATCCTTTTGACCATCCCATTTTGAGGCGTCATTAGGTTCAGAAGCTATGAATTTTTGTCAACCCACCATAAGCATTTTCGAGGAATCTGGAGACCATCATGCTACACAAGTTATATGTCATGGTGACATGAAGCTTGGTATGCCTTACTGAGCATTTTAAGTGTGAGATGAAAATCTTAGCCAAAAAACTAATTGTGAAGGTGTTACTGCAAACACAAATACCTGACTGCTATTATACCATTCATTTTGTAGCTTTCCATGAAAATAAAAAGCATAGTAGTGGAACAGGAAGACCTCAGCAGATGGGAAGAATTCACCCCTGCAATTTCCAACTGGATAGATCCATCAAGTTGGGGGCATGGGAAGGAAGAGACAAGAAATAAATGGGAAATGGTATGAAATACAGATTTATCAAAAAACTGATTGACCTGAACCTAATGAGCAATCAAGAAGGCAGTTCCTTAGAAAATGTGTGGGGTTTGATTTATCTGTCAGGCCCCAATTCCCTTTCCAATAGGCAGCCACTAGCTTGGCACCTATCCCCCTGTGCTCCCTTGTGCTGCAGCTACTCTCATTGGTAAGTTCCCCAGCCACAAATTCTGCAGTTGTAGGGGCAGGATGAGCACAGAACCCTCAGCAAAGCAGCTGAGGAAATGGTGAGCTATTCCCATTCAGGGACATCCCTGAAACTGTGCCCACTGATCCTGCCCAGTGATCCTCTCGTACTTCCAGCTCTCCTTTCTCCTAGCCAATGCCTTGTGGAGGCCAGGACTCTTACCTTCACCCATTCTTATTCCTGGAAGGGAGAAGGCTTGGGATGGCACAGTTTGCTGGGAGATGGCCGGTATGGCAGTGCGGGGCTGTGGTCCATTTGCAGTCTTGCCACTGACTGAAAGACAGTGCCAGGAGACCAAAGACAAGAAGGAGAGACAAAAGGTTGCCTTAAAAAGGGAGAGCACAAGTGGAAGCAGCACTGAATGGAGTGACAGAAAAAGTGAAAGATCATGCTCCTAGGAACATAATGCCAAAAAAAAGAGATGATTATGTTTTGCTTCTTAGCTTCATCCTCTTTCTATGTGGTTTTCCATAATCTATTTCATGTTAGCTTCCCTATCCTATATTGTCTTCCTTTCCTGCCTTTTACACATTTACTGCCTGGTTTTCAGTGTGCTTTCTGTTTACAGAAATAAATCATTAGCCTTTACAAGCTAAAGTTAAACTCTGTTTGAAAGTACTCATCCTGATTCCAAATGCTGACAAAAACGTAGCACATTGCATGAGTGGGGAGGTAGAATATAACTGTGCTGCAGGCAACATTCAAAAAATCACTCTTAAAGTCGAACCTCACAGCAACATTTTTTTTCTTCTTTACTCAATTCCACTTCTGTCACTCATTGTCTCTCTGGCTCAGTGAGTCATGAATTCCTGTTTCCAGATTCAGCAGACTGTAGTTTGTCACACACTTTCAGATGCCGAAGGTCGAAGGTACTGAACTTTACTGAAATGAGTGGTTTTGCCGTTAGTTTATTGTACAGAAGGGGACTCCCCAATGACAGTAACTTTTTTTTCTTGAAAAAATATGCAGATAATATCTCCAGAAGATGTTCTTGAGCTGGCCAGCTTGTCCAGGGTGGTATTCTGGTAACCTGTGGTTTGCCTGTCTGCCTTCACATCACTTTGCAGCACACTTACCAAGCACAGGACCGAGCATTGGCACCTATGTTTCTGCCGGGCGTGATTTCCTTTTATGAGCTGGGCACTTATCAGACCCATCTCCAAGCGTTCAACGTTACCCATTTCACACACAACTAAATGTGGTTATAGGGAGTTACCTGTAGTTAGCAACCTCTGCCTTTCTGCAAATTAAACTTAAAATCACAGCTAAGCAAATAGTTTGTTATATAATTTAAAGCTCAGATCCCAATCACAGGTGCAACTGTGTGTGAACACTGGGTCTCATGTCACTTGACTGTGGAACTGAGTGTGGAACTGTCCTTTTGAAGTCAGTGGGATTCATTTTACCAACAGAGTAGCGCACATACTGAAGTGTTCCCTTGCTCCTCTTTTTCTCTCTCTCTTTTTTTTGTTTCTTCTTTTCTCTTTTTGTAGAACATCTGCAGGAATTCTCCTTTGTTTACTTAATTTTCCAAATTATACAATGATTTTATGTTGCAATTTTCTGAATTGATTGTGCAGTGTTTGTGTGTTAACGTGCACATTTATTCCTTTGGAAGGAGATTACAAATGATGATAGTGAATTAAAGCCTCTGTTTCATTTTCACATCATGTATTTGCTATTTTTCTTCTCCTCTTCATATCTGAACAGACACCCACCCACCAAGCAATCACGCAGCAAGCTAAATAAGAGGCTGGGTAGCTTAGGGTACTTCCAAACTAATGGGCCAGTATTAGGGTACTGAAGGGGGCACTGGGGACACTTAACTTTCACTCTTAACTTTCCCTCTCTGACATAAATGTATGCCTGCACATCCTTCCTTGTTACTCACATGTCAGTCGCACCACGCCTGCTTAAAATATGTTTTACACTCTCCAGAAAAACGGAGAAGGGTAAGGAGGCTCATTACTGAAGAAAAATGTACTCTGCTCCTCTTTTCATGTGCATTCAACAGAGGTAGTCTGTGTTTCCCAAGGTAAGTCCATGTAGGGCTGAGACCCTGTGGAATGGGAAGCTAAAGAACTCTCCACAACTGTCTGATACTTTCAGCACCTGCTTTGAACAGAGCTCGGTTTAATTCAGTACATCAGGCTGGTTCTTTTCTTGTTGCTTTAACAAACCTTGATTATATTTTAATGAGAAAGCTCTTTCCTAGCATGTAGCCTTAAATTTGCTTTTCAGCAGGTGGCTCACGGTTTAACTCAGAAGTCACTATGCAAATCCCAACAGTAGAATACACTGGTTAATAATATAGCACTCAAACCCTGGGACTTAATCTTAATGATTCATTTTCCTTTTATTATTAATAAATTCTGCCCAGAGAAAGCCTGGGTGAGGAAAACCACTTGGTCAGACTTCTTTCTGGATTCTGAGTTCCTCTGACCCATTATCTTTTAATTATGTCTCACTTTTGTACTTTTGTAGAGCAGTGAATTTAATGATTTTAATGAGCTTTATCACAAGTGAGTAAGATATGTAATTTCTCAATTTCGGTGCACCCTGTGAGATACTGGACTCCCTGACTCAGGGGAGCTGAAACCTATCAGCACCTGACAGAATTAAATCCCAGCCTCTACGAAACACTGCTGTGTAGAGTAACTGATTCCCATAAACCCTTTAAAGTTAAGGCTCTTTCAATTTCACATGTGGAATTGGACAAGCAAAGATTACCAGGGTTTCAACAGCTGGGACTAACCCTGTGTGTGAACAGCTGGTTTTGAAACTGAGTAGCCCACACAATGAGTGCAAGGAGGATTACACCAACTTTCTATATTGACTTTCAGGGTGGTTAGAAAAGGAAACCAAATTCAGAGAATGACACAACGTTTAACACGTTTGTGGTTTCTCTCTGAGACAATTTGGTAGAAATCTGATCATCTGCATACTAAACTTGTAGTAAGTTACTTCGTGGGGCTTTTTTAGGAAAGACTTACATTCAAGTGACATGAGAACCAGTCATTTTAAATGAAGTATTTGCAATTATCCTATCTCCCTTGTTTGCATAGCTGGGGGAATGGAGGAGCTTCACAGATGAGGTGGGAAAGGTCCACAAAAGACTAAGAGCCAACAAAACAGATAATTTCCTTCATTTCCCGCTCCAGAGGTTCACTTTTTTCTGAGTACATAAAGAAAGGTGTGCTGGGAGCTGAAAAGAATTAGCCACCATTAGGCTTTTTCCCTGAGATTAGTTTTACAGTAATGCTACTCCACTGACTCCATCAGCATTGCTTCTACTGTATGAGAGAGGAAAACGGAAACCTTTCTCCTCACATTACACGTGGTGGGAGTTTACACAAAGGAGTAAATCTGATGTTCTAGTATTTATGCTATAAGAAACCAGAAATTATATAGAAAATAGGTAATACAGAGACTCAGAAACATTGGCATGGTCTGGAGAACGGTGAAAGCATTCTCCTTAATAAGAAATTTACCAGCATTAAAATACAAATAATACTAATACTACTTAATAGATTGTGAGAGAATCTCTCATAAAATAGCTGTAACAGCATAAGAATAAAAAGATTACTCATATGCTGGCAGACTCATAGGATCTTGAAGTATCTCTTCAGGTTGTACTCACTGACCACTAAAACATCCTTTGTTGTGCCTCAGTACTGCAATAGAAGTGGTGGTTTATGTGTTCCTAAACAGCAGAAGGAGCAAACCATTGAACGGAAAATAAAGTTTAGCCTCAGCAGAACAGACACTGGAATAAAGGCCAACAGACATCTGAACCTAGCAAGCCAGTTTAGCGTCATAGACCCTCATGTCAGCCTGGATATGTACCAGCAAACTGATCTGCGGCAGTGATTCTCTGCTCTCTTGCTCTGAATACATAAGCTCATGCTTTATAATGGCACCGAAATACAATTTAATCTTAAGCTGCATGTGATGTCTTACTGGGATTTTTTTCTTTCTTTCTTTTTTTTTTTTCTGGGGAGGATAAAGACAGGGTGGAACTGCAAACCTTACATGTGTAGCACACAGTGAGGTGCACATTTGAGAGCCAGTCGAGCCCTGACCTGTGTGCTTTCCGTCCGTAACGCTAGCTTTTGTGCCTTGCTATATTTTGAAGTGCTTACACTGTTCTCAGCACGATTTTGCTGAAAGACCACATTGTAGCATACACAGTCCTGCTCATGCCTAAATTATCCACAACACATCAATGAGAACTTGGTGCTGATTGTGTTCAGGCCCTCCTGAGGCAACCACTTACTGGGCTTAAGGGTTTGCTTTCAAAATAGGGATTATTGGCTGAGACAACAGGCTTGAACTTATCTTTAATTGATGGTGAGATGTATCCTAAGTGTTTAAATGTCTCCAGCTCAGTATCTACAGCCTGCTTCACAAAACAAAGGGAAAAATCACATATTTTTGTATGGCTTAGGTCCTAGGACATTTTAAAATATATTGAGATATTGAGAGTGAGAATAGATTCTTTCTTATGCAAATTCTGCTTAGTATGAGGAAATTATTAAAAAGTGGCAGAAAATCACATTTTTACTTCCTTTGTTCTAGGCTTGTCTTACCTCTCCCTGTCATAGAATTGTTTAGGTTGGAAAGACCCTTAAGATCATAAAATCCAACCATTAGCCTATCACTACCAAGTGCACCACTAAACCACGTCCCTAAGTGCCACATCCTCCACCCCCATCATATTTTTGAGGAGCCTTGTATTTATCTACAGGCAAAATAGTTTGCCGTGCCCTGTGAGAACAGTCAGAGCATAGCAAGGTGCTGAGCACCTGCTGCACCCGTCACTGTGGGAGCCCCCAAAGTCATCACCACAGCTTTGGACACGCATGGCTTCTCAGGAATTCCCTGGTGTCTGACCACATAAGCGTTTGCTAATATCACAGTAGCAGAGGTGCTGTGTGACTGACCAGACTCTCTCACCCTACAACTACATACCAAAGCCCCATATAATTAAACCCTAGCCAGCATCCACCTTGCAGAGGAAAGGACACTGACAGAGGGGATTTCACGGTGATGCTAAGGAGGTACGGTGCTCTAACAGGACAACTAGATATGAACTGGGTCCCAAGGCATCCTGGCAAAACAGACCTCTGCAACCCCTCACAGTTTGTTTGGAATTAGTATCTGTCTTGGCCATGGGCCCTGACCAAACGGCTCAAGAAGCACAGCGTGCTCTGTATCTCTCCTCACTGTAATAGCATTATTATCTTCAACAAAGCATTTTAATGTACTACGTGGGTAGGAATACTTTTAGACAAGGTTTTACAGATAACATTTTATTCTAGACTGTTCTGGTTCTGGATTGATTGGGGTTTTTTTAATGAATTTTAATTTTCTAATACAATGTTTGTGATTTAACCACTTTATTTTTACCAAATAGTTGTTAATTTCTGTTCTAGAGCACTTTGTACAGTTTATCACAGGATGATACCTGTTACATCCCAACCTAAGCCTCTTCAAGATAGCTGCAGCAAGCAGGCTTCTGATCCCACCTGCACTTCCAACCACTGACCTCTTCACCTCCTTCCTTAGGTGGCTACTGTGATGCAGAACCAGTACCGCTTGTGTCCCACTGAGTTGGCACCTTCTGGCCTGCAGGCCTGTTTGGGTACCCATTTGGAAAGGAAGTTTTCAAATATTCATTTTAAAAACACATACTTTGATGACACTACCTTACAAGAACCTTGCATGTAGTCTGACATGAACACTCAGCGGATTTGTTTGCAAGAAAGGGAAGACTAATCTTCTGTCATTACAGGTTAGTTCACACTTTTGGGTAATAAAAGCTGAGGGAGCAGGAAAAAGATCAAGAAAACCCTGCTTCATGTTGCTCTAATTTCTGAGCACCGTACACTTTCTCCAGTCATGTGCCTAATATGTATTTCTGTCCTGGGACCTGAAGTCTGTTGATCTCATCCTGTGTAGAGGTCTGGAAAGTGTTGATGTGTGTGTACAGTTGGCCAGTATCAGAAAGAAGAAAGTTTTGCGGCTGTTCAGCAGGACATAGTTCAGATTCCTGAGTGCAACATTTGGCATGAAAGAATTGATCTTTGCTTTGTCTTTGAGTATTTAGGCTTTGCTTTTGTCTTCTCTTTGTAGATCAGCGACTATGATTCTTGAAGAAGGCTGTTAAAGGTACTGCTATTTGCAGCCAAGGTATTTTACAGTTCTATTAGCATGTTCCTCCCCTCTGTCAACCTAAATCCTGCATGAAAGAGGCTTTTAAACTTAAGTTTCTTGTCTTGCATTCAGAAGGAATCAAGACGGGCTTGCCCTCATCTTGAGTTCCACTTCAGTCTCCATCAGGTACTACCCTTGACAGCAGCTGTCAGGATGGATTCCAGATGGAGAAAGCGAAGAAGAGAGAAAGAGAGGCATCTAGGCAGGCCCAAGCCCACCCTGATGCTTAAAGACTAACGCTGAAAGCTTTCAGTACACACAGTTTTAGAAAGGAAATACCTGGACAGGTACCGTTGTAATGTGTTTCCAATGACTTAATTAAAAGGTTGATTACAACGTGACAGACTAACTCCATTTTTCACACCATTTTTCAGAGTAGTCCACAACCAATCAAACTGTGGAAGGCATATTGCCAAATGGTATACCTGGCTGGAAAGGGGTTGAAACAGAACACTTAACAGGCTTTCTCTTATCTCTGTGTTTTGTTGTAAGTAACCCCAGAACATGCATGAAACCATCTGTGACTTGAGAGAGGATACATCATTTAAGATGAAGTAAGAATTCCTGCAAGCCTTGCAGAAAGATAATTGATATCAACTTCAGGGTTTTTTAATCTAGCTTGAATGTGAACAGGCTTCTTCCCCCTTCCCCTTGTTAGACTAACTTCGAAACTATCTCTTTCTTGACCATTCCTTAGGCATCTGAGGTAACTCTCAATGAAGACCAATGTTATCAAGGGGTTTGTTTTTCTCACGCTTTCGATGTGCATGTGCTGCTTGGGAAAATACAGAGAGTAACCAGAAAACAGCATTTATACACATGGCAGCCAAGGAGAAGGGACACTGGGAGTGCCTGTGGACATCCGGGGGGATACTGAGGAAGACAAAGGCTTCTTTCTGCTACACTGAAGAGAAAAGATTAGGTGGCCATGGGTAGGAGAAGGTATGATTGTTTTCTCTGCGTGACAGGAGGGGCTAGGGAAATTGTTTATTTCTTTGAACCAGAACAGGAAACGTCTTTGTTTATGAATGTATCTGTGGCACTGGAAGATGCAAAGTCTTGCTCTCTGGCAGCAGGGATGGATTTTTTCTTTTCTTTTTTCTTTTTTTCCTTAGGCATAGGAAAGAAGGGAGGTTTATTTTTCTGTGTTGTTCTGGGGAAGGAGATGAAGGGTGCTCTGCCTACATATCTACCAGCCGTTTCAGAAAGGAAAACAGGCATGGTCTGCAAAGACTCCAGAAAGGGCTGCGCGTAGGTAGGAGGGTTCATTTCAACGCTGTCCCAAGCTGAGCAAATGCTCAGATATCTATTTTTGGCTCTAATGACGTTCGGACTGACAAACCACGGAGTCAAAGCATTGTGCTCCACAAAGCACGTTGTAGTTTGGAAAACAGGGCAAATAACGCGCCCCCCCCCCCCCCCCCCCCCACTTCCCTCATCCTAGCTCCCGGCACTTACGACTCCAGGGCGATACCCAAAGCTCCTTCCCCTCACTGCTATTTTTTTCTGGTTTTTAAGTTTTCACCCTATTACGCGTTTCAAGTTATTTATCCTCCCTCCCACGGTGCCATCTTTGTCCCTCCAGTTTGACACAAATGACCCCCGCTGCCCGAGGAGCTGGCGGCCCCCCTCCTCCCGCGACTTCTCTCCCTCTCTCTCTCCCCCTCCCCGACTCCCACACGCTCCCATTTCCCTCCTCGCCGCACACACACCGGCGCAGTGGGGGCGAGGGGCCGGGGGGGCCGGCCTGCCCCTGCCCACCCAGGCCGGCGGGGGGGAGCGGGAGAGGAGCAGGCTGCCTGCCGGCCGCCAAGATGGCTGTGACCCGCGGGGGTGACCGGCGGCCCGGCGGGGACGCGCGTCCCCGCCTTGGAGGCCGTTGGGGGGGACAACGACCGGGCGCACTCCCCAGCAAGCGCTGAGAGAACGTACGAGCGCTCAGGGGGAGCGACGGGCCCCGCCACCGCCGCGGCGCGGGGCGGTAGGCGAGGGGGGGCGGTGGCAGGGAGGGGGGAGGCGGAGGGAGGGGAGGTGGCCGACGGGGCGGGGACTGTCGCTCCAGTGTGCTGTTTGTCCCTGTTCCGCCGCGCGAGGAGGAGGGCCCTGTCCGGCCGCCTTTTGCTGCCCCCTCCTCCGCGTGAGGGGACCGGGGCGACCGGGGCGGGGGCGGGGGAGGTGATGAGCTTGGGCCGGGGGCTGCGGCGGCGGCGCGGCTGCTGCTGCTGCTGCTGCGGCGGGAGACGACGGCGGGCCGTTGGAGGGTCTGTCCGGCCAGCCCGGGGCCAGGGGGATGCAGCGGAGGACGTGTCTGGGTCTGGGTGTAGCTGATCGGAGAAGAGAGGCAGCCGCCGACCGGAGAGGCCGAGGAGCAGCGGAGGAGAGCCACCTTGACATGCCTTTTCCTCTCCCTCCTTTCCAGCGGCCATGTTAACCAGAAAACCCTCAGCTAGCGCCGCCGCTGGTGCTGCCTACCCAGCCGGTAAGGAGGGGGCCGCCGCGATTACCGCCGCGCTGAGCTGCGGGCTCCCCGCGCCCCCCCAGCCGCGCTCGGCCGGGCCGCGCCGGGCCGTGCGGCGCAGGGGAGGAGGGTGGGGAGGTGGCTTGGCCGCTCCGCCGCTGCCCCCGCAGCTGCCGCCGCAGCGGGGCCGTGCGCGTCGGAACAATGATCCGCCCTCCCCCCGAGCCGCCGAGCCCGGAGGGCCGGCGGGGGGCTGGCTGTGTGCTCGGCCCCGGCGTGCTGTTGTTACGTGGGATGGCGAGTTCGTCTCAGGGAATGCCGGGCGGGGGGGGCTGGGGAGAAATCACTTAGACAAACGACCCGGGAAATACTGAGAGTCGCTGCGTTTGCCGGAGCGGCCGCGTTTGACAGGGGGCAGCGGTGATCGTCTCCTCTTCCCCCTGCAGACTTGCCGAACTCCTGCCGGGTCCCCGGCGGCGCCGGGATCTCGCCGGGCCAGACGGCTCGGGGCGGGCCGGCCGGCCGTCCAGCCCCGAGGCGTGTGCGGGGCAGAGCCTGCTCCTTCTCCCGGTTAGGCGCCTGTCGGTGGCGGGTTAATCTCGGATGAAGGGTTTAGCCCGGCGAGCACAGCCCGCCCGCGCTATTAGCCGGATCGGTGCGTGTGTGCGCCGCGGCGGTGATTAGCTTTTAATGGCTTCTGCCTGAAGCAAGACGGACGGGCGGCGGTGCCGGCGAAACGCCGGGGCCGCTGGCCGCCGCCGCCCCGACGGCCGCGCTGCCGGAGGGGTCGCCGCTGCCCTCCGCGCTCACCCCTCTGCTCTCCGCAGGCAGGGCAGGGGACAGCGGCCGCCCGCTGCAGTCTTCCCCGGGCACCGGAGCCGGGGTCTCCCGGGCAGGAGCTGGGACCGGCCCGCCGTCGCCCCTCGCATTGCCGCCGCTCAGGGTCAGCAACGCCTCCCACACGGTGAGCCCGGGCACGGGGCGGGGAGGGGAGGGGGGGAGGAAGGGGGGAGCCGGGAAGAGGCGTTTGGCCCTGGGGGCTTGCCGCACCGCCACCGCTTTCCTTTCGCCATCCCTCACGGGCATCCCTCCCGGGAGGGGACAGAGGTCCTAACGCCGCGGGCACCTCGTCCCGCCTAGCGACGCGCTTGGTCCGTAAGCAAAGCGCATTTAATTTCTGCAGGCTCCGATCAAATGTACGCGTCTGTTGTGAGGCCGGGACCCTGTGACTGCACTGAGAAGCAGCTTACTCCACCCCCCCACCCCCCACCCCTTCCCCAGCGACCCTTCAATCTGGTTTGGTGTCACATTTTCAGTGACAAATTCGATCTTCCACATTCGCACAGAGGAGCTGCTCTGGTAAATGCATTTTTTAGATGACATTATTTTGGCAATGAGGTTAGTCACTGTGATTAAAGGGTCGCATGAATTGTGGTGAAAAATGAAGGCTGTTCTCCCCTTATATGTCTGATTAGCTCAGGCTGATAGCTGTCTTCCCTAGAAATAGCTGTCGCTGTACTCAGGAACAATGATTGGATGAATCTGACTTTATTGCTGCAGTAGTTTACCTAAAGAAATAAGCACTGATGGTATGAAAAGGATGTTATTTTCCGGTTCTGTGATATCTCACATTATCTCCCACTCCTAGTTAATCTACCAGGAATGAAACTTCCCAAGTATGCCACTATATATGGATGAGAGAGGGTATCTCTTGTCCTGAAGGCGTGACAGAGTAGAGAGAGAGGGTCTATATGCTGTCATGTTAAAACTGAATATTTGAAATTTTTATTGCATACATTTCCTTTTAAATTATGAAAGATATTATACTGACCCTGAAAGGCATTGATGGTATGCTTTTCTTAGAATTAATGAGGTTTTCATGGATGCTCACGTGCTATCTTTGTAAACATATGGCAGAGCTTTAAATGGTAATGTGATTATCGGCTAGTGGAAGGTGAAACTATGCATTTAGATATTAGTGTTTCTGTGACTTTCTGTGTAGCTTCAGGGGTAAAACCATCTTACACAAATCCATTTATAGAAAGAGTTGGCTTAAATGAAAAAAAAAATTGGTATGTTTAGGATGTTCTCAAGAGGAATGATGAATATTCTGTAAATTCAAGGTGGAGCTGCATGCTTGAGTTCAACGTCATTGTATATTTACGTAGCTAGGGTCTGTATCTGAATTGTTCATGAGTATCAAGGGCCAAGTCTTTCACGTTTACGTATCGGTTTAAGTGTTGGTTGATTTTTTTAGGGTTGTAGCAGAGGCTTAGTTCGTTTGGTTTTTTAACAAAGGCAGAAAAAAAGGGAACGTAGAACAAGCAGCTTGGACACCCATCCTGAAACTGCAGATAGAGATGGGCCCACGAATAACAGGGGCCCACATGTAACAGACCCCAGGCTCAATTTAGGATTTCCGAAAGCACACTGGTCCAGCTATTATCTGAGACTACTTAGTAATTTTGGAGGAACAGAACTTTGGTATTTATATGCATAGATTTATATGTGTTTGTATGTTATATATAGTGTCTGCATATGTACATATATATATATATATATATATAAAGATGAAGTCTTTATGAAAACATGTAAGGGGTGTTCAAGCACTACATTTTTCTAATTCAAGTATTTTATACATATATCTTGTATGCAAGCATGTTTATATATAGCATGTATGCATGTATATATATTTACACCTAAAGATGAAATACTTTTGAAGCACACAGGGATGATCCCCCAGATACTGACTGTTGCAATCTCTGTCTTTCCTTTGTGATACAGAACCTACTCTACAGTATTTATTGAGCCTTGGGTTCTGTTACAATAATACCTCAGGCCGCCTTTCTGTATTTTTAGGTGGTTATTTTGTGGTTGGCTAGCACAACTTTTAGTGCTAAGGTTCAGATGTGGCATTCAGAATGCTAAATTTTAACCTAAAAAAAAAAAAAGGCTGTATCTGTTATGTGATTTTTCTTTAAACTTCAGGCCTACTGACCTCAGCTGACACCAACTGATTGAAACCATTGGTTTTGCATCTCACTACTTTCTCCAGTTGGATCTATTTAAAATGGAACATTTCCATTTTCTTCAACCATTTTCCTTCTTTGTGTTCATCTGCCTACTCTGTTGTTTCTGTGAGACTTCTGTAATAGCTAAAAATTGAGAGTATTTGTGTTTCAGACTTCCAGGAGGTATAGTTTGCTTATGTGGTTGAACTTGGTGGTGGCTAGATGTAAGCAAGTGGATTATACATACACTTGTGAAGAGAGACTGAGATTGAATATAGTTTTTCATTAAAGCTAAAAAGTTTTTTCTTTTAATTCAGACAGAGGAGACCTCCACTACTTGTTGTATTTCTTGCAGCAGTGAGTTGTGACATCTAACCTCTAGTGAAACTCTTGTCTCCTAACTTTCAAGTGAAGTTTCATTGTTTGGTAGAATATGGATGAGCATGGGAGAGAGTATGGGTAGAAGGGTGGAAGATGCTGTTTTACACAGGCTTTGTGCAACAGGGCAGAGGTTTTGTCTGCAGTCTGCAATCACAGCAACCTTTGTTGCTAAGGAGGCTGTTGTGTATTGTACCAGGGAAAGGTTTTGTTTATTTTTTTAAAAAGAATCGTGGCTTCATTCTAGACTTATTCGTGTCTGCTTCCATTCCTATCTTTTTGGCTCATGGTGAGCATTAACTTATTTCCAGCCCCTTGTGTTTCATTTTCCTCTCCAAAGTCATTGCTTTCTCTTTTGAAGCCTTAAGTTCTTGCCTTGATGATTGGAACCTTTTTCTGTTCACTCTCTCCTGTTTCATTATGGTGTTCTTACATCCACTTGACATGCTGCAGGAGAGATTATCTTGCTTGCCTGCTGCTCAGCTTGTGTAAATCCCCACCCATCTGTGAGTCCCTCTCCCAGACTCTTGTCTCAGTCTTCTGCCTACCTCCATCTCTGTTCTTTCTTATTTGGCACGTGTCCCTGCATTCTGCACTCTTCCTGTTTCTCTTACAGAAAAGCAGTCTTAATCTTCTCCTCCTGTCTGGTACTGTAACAAGAACCCATTTACAGTGTATGATTCAGTGTTGTCCCTCTTCAAGCCCTTTCTAAGGATTCCCTAGAGCAACCCTGGGGTTTTTTGCCACCACAGGGATGAATGTCTATCCATATACTCTTGCACCAGTCATTCAGTCTTAATCTTAAAAATTTGAAATGTAAAAATGTTTCAAAATTAATTTACCTTGCAGTGGATCAGAGATTCTGGATTCTGTTGACATGAAGATCTGGTGGGTTACATGCTGCAAATTTTTATTGTGAGCAGCAACTTAGAAGCAGGTAAAACCAAAGAAAATACTATTGTGGTGTTTTCATGTAATAAATTGCCACAAAAATACTGCCTTGATTGAGTGGAAATAACTTTATAGTGATGACCTAGACTTTGTTATATCTAGGTTTCTTTCAGTGTTTCTTTTTCTACATAAAACTTGCATCTAAGGGGAATATGAAGCCATTTTAACTTTTAATGGGGTGCTCTGAACATTGGGCTGCAACAGTTGGTGTCTGTACTACAGGGACTGGAGTACATTTGGGCACATCTCTCATACGTGTACATGTCAGTTTACCTAAAGGGTTCAATTTAGTGTGCATTGACTGTCCTTGGTTTCAACATGCGTAATACATGCAGGGTGTCCTTAGAAGTATTTAGGCTCATTGTGCCTGCATAGTTCTGACAGGAGGGAAAAAAAAAAAGAATAAACATCAGATCTTGAGGCACACAGTTCTGTCTGTGAAAATATTTGCTATATAAAGTCAAAAGTTAACTTTTAAAAAAATAAGCTTATATGGACCAAATACGACAGCAGCAAAAAATCCAAATGGTGTATTTTTTCTACAGCTCTTGTTGAGCCATAAGCTAGTTAGGACAAGGGCTTAGTCTTGCGGTGTAAAAAACTCATGTTCATAATAAAGCCATTATGATAATCCTGCATTATTGTTATCATACTAATTGGTAGCTATTTTTAGTTCTGAACAAGAGGAACACTGTTGAATTCATTTATCAATGAAGAAAAAAAAGGCCTTTTGTACATTTGCTCAGGCTGTAGTCCACAAAATAGGCAGTGAAGCATGCTACACCTGATACCATATGCCTCTAGCATGTTCAGCATGGTAGGGCTGAAGCTATCATGCCCAGAAATGCTGTAAAGAAAGGGATAGGTATTCTAGCATTTACTGTTTTAACTTGGTTTCCACTTTGGAACACTCTTTTACCCTAGTCCTCATCTGTGCAAAGTAATAGAAGATAAAGACATCTTATTCATATGCAGTCTTTCAGCAAACCGTCACAATTGCTTTATTATTAAGATTCATTTCATAAACCTTTTTAGATTCTGATTGACAGCATTTTTTTATCCTGGGGTTTTGCTCAAAATAAAATGATAATATATAGCTTGAAGCATGTGTCTGTCTTGGTTAGTTTTATAGGGTGCTAATATCACACCAAGTGGCTTTTGCAAAGGTGCAGTAGGATAACAACTACATAATGTATTGATGCTTTTAGAAGATGTATGTGCTCCAGCAGTGTTTAATCCTGTAGTCACAGTCTTGTAGGTGGTCTTGGAATAGACCACTGCATTGACTGTTACTGCAGAGGAACTGTCAGTTGGTTTCCCTTCTTCTTAGCAGGGTGGACTCAGTTTCATGCTACTTTTATGTTGTTACAGGTCTGTAGTTTAGTAAGTTTAGTAAGTTGGTGGACAGTAAGTTGTCCATGAACCAGCAGTGTGTCCTTGTGGACAAGGATAGTGGTGCCCTGGAGTACATTAAGAAGAACATGCCGAGCAGGTCCAGGGGGGTTGTCCTCTGCTCTGCTGTGCCCTGATGAGGCTACATCTGGAGTTCTCTGTCCGGTTCTGGGCTCCCCAGTTCAAGACAGACAGGGAACTGCTGGAGAGAGTCTGGTGGAGGGCTACGAGGTTGATGAGGAGATTGGAGCATCTCTTGTATGAGGAAAGACTGAGAGAGCTGGGGCTGTTTAGCCTGGAGAAGACTGAAGGGGGATCTCATCGATGCTTATGAATATCTAAAGGGTGGATGTCTAGAGGATGGGGCCAGACTTTTCAGTGGTGCCCAGTGACAGGACAAGGGGCAGTGGGGACAAGCTGCAACACAGGAAGTTCCACCTGACCTTGAGGAAAAATTTCTTCACTTTGGGACAGGCTGCCCAGAGAGGCTGTGGAGCCTCCTTCTCTGGAGATACTCAAAACCCACCTGGACACAATCCTGTGCAACCTGCTGTAGGTGATCCTGCTTAAGCAGGGGGTTGGACTAGCTGATCTCCAGAGGTCCCTTCCAACCCCTATCATTCTGTGATTCTGTTCTACTGTCCCTAACCCATTTATGAAAACAAAAGCATCCAAACACTCCCGCCCCTCTAAAAATAGTGGGTTCAATTTTTTTGCCATGTATGTCTATTTTAAAGGTTAGGTGAATGTTTTTTACATAGCCATCAACTTCCATAAACTGAGCAAACCAAAGTTAAAGCAAAATTGTAGCTGGTAGAAGTTAAGAAAAACTACTGAAAGAGAAAAAAGCCCCAACATTGTAACATTTGCTGCTTTGTAATTGATGTTGGCAGAAGATTGAGGAAGATTAGTTCTTTAAGTTCAAGCTTAGCTGTTATTTCAGTATGTTTTATGGAGAATGTGCACATCAATAAGTTTTTGAAGATGTGTGCTATAAAAGTATGTAAATCTTAAAGGTATAGATGGGTCTGAGTACAGGCAATAAAATATATAACAAGGAAGCTGCAGAAGTGCATGCAAGTTGATAGCACTGTTGATTGGTCCTGGAATTTACAGGCCCTCTACAGAAGCAAAAGGGTGACACGTTGTAAACCTCTCAGGCTTATGGTTTCAGATGAAAGGCTGATGGAGCTTCTGTGTGCCATGAGCAGTTTGGTACTAGTTAGACTAAGAAGTCTGTAGTCCTTTGTAGCTTCCCAAGCCCATTAGTTGTGGTTCAGGGAACTTTTAGCGTCACTGGTGAAGCCTGTGGAGCTTGTAAGCAGTGCAAGCCTAAACTTGACAGTAGTCTCAGATGCCTGGTAACCAGAAGTAGATAGGCAGAGCAAAGGGCTGGTAAGAATCCAACCCTCCTCCAGGTTGTAAATGGAAGAAGAGGTGGTGGTTCTTGTGCAGGCTGTACCCCATGATGGGGAAAGTCCATTTTTCTTAATGCCTTGGTGGCGTGTCTGCTAACTCTGAAACTCCTGTTGGGGTTTTTGAAGGAAAAGTGAGCTCTCTTCTCCCCCCACAGTTTTTGGAATAGAGCCTGTGTCTTTTCTTCCACAAAGAAAGCCAATACTACTGTCTGCATCTGCATTTGCATTCCCAAGCTGCTGCTGACTGAAACTGGCAAAACCGGTCACTTTGATTTGGGGAAAAGCTGGGATAATGCTGGTGATTTCATCCTGCTGCTTGGAAAAAAATAAACAAACCTGTGAGCAGCAAGAGAAACCACGAGGCTGCCTGAAGGTGCAGGAAGCAGAGCTGCATGGTTTACACTTTGGAATGTGTTTGCAAACATACTTTTAAGAAAAAGAACCCTTTAGTCTCTCTGGAGAGTGCAGAAATGATTCTTTTTTTTTCAGCAAATAACTGAAGTTTGAAGAATTTCCCAATCCAGCGTTTAGGAAGCACAGGAAATAGCTCTGAAAACAGGTGACTCAAGTGGAAAAAATAAAAGCCCAAAGAAATTCAAGATGTGAACTGTGGCAATGAGTACTTTGGTTAAGAAGTTCTTAAATATGTTTTTCCTCCTCTATGCTCTTTTTTCCTCATTTTCTGTACATCAGTATTGTCCACTGCTGATTTGTCCAGGTACATTCTTTCTTACTGAACCAGTGCCACAGGAGAAACGTTTTTGCCTGGAGTTTGCTAGTTTGAGTTCTTGTCTGTATGGTTACTCAGCTGCTTTGTTGCAAATTCTCACAGTTTTGCAACACTGCATGTGCTGAACTTCTGACACATCTGCTTCTTCTGAGATGTGTTGTGTAGCAGCTCTTGTGGCAGAATTTTCTTCTTTTCTTTTTCAGTAACTGCTGTTTATGTAGAGAATCAGGGGAGCCTTAAGGAAACTGCTACTGCATTGTGCTTCGGACTCGATCCGAAGGAATTCCCTGTAGGTATGATAGGCCCGTTAAGTACCCTTGATAATTTAATTCCTGGTGCTTTTGAGATGTCAAACTAGGAAGGCAATTAATGTGGATATCCAGTATATCTTCACTATGCTGAAATGTTAAAAATGCCTTTGCTCTGAATTGCAACTGTGTGGCAACACTTTCTGTCAGATTGATCAAATTCAATAGTTTAAGCCCAAATTGCTCTGCAAATACATGTACACAGTCCAACAGCAGTGATGAAATAAAATGAACCATTTATTCCACATGAGTCAAAATGGAATCAGAAGAGCCGTGAACTCAGCAGAACCAGCCCCTGAGAGCTCTTGTTCCTATGTTGTATGAGTTTCAGAGCTGCAGATTTCAAAATGTTATCTGAAGGTGAAGCTGCTGTCCAGCTGGCTAACTCCTTAGGAGCAAGTTAACTGAATTTACAAAAACATGCTTCTCCAACATCAGACTGATACCTTAACACAAGCTCAAAGCACACTAGAGTCTGCGTTGTATGTCCTGGTTTTCTCATTAGGAAGCACTTCTGCGGCTGCAGGACAGATTTCATCGCCTCAATCCACAGCACACAACTGTCATTTTCTGATTGCATTTCAGCAACCTTAAGTGCACAGGGAATGTGTTTTCCTTGGCTGCCTAGAGAAAAAAAAAAAAAGGTTCAGATTAAAAGTGCTCTCAACCCTGTCTTGATCATCTGTCTGACAGTATCAGTGAACTTTTGGCTAGTAATTTGGCATAAATATTAAGAGTAGTGAATCAGCTGAAGAGACAGCAGGGGAGTTCTTCCCACATTTGTATAAGACCAGGCAGAAGACAAACTAATTATCCTCTACTTGAGAGCAAACGAAGAATTCTAAAGACAGCTATTTTAGTGGCAAGTGTATGCTTGTAAATTTCTCGATTCTCCTTACAAATAACAGGTTTTGAGCAATAGTTGTTTTCACACCCTACTACTTTCAGTGTTTCTTTGCTTGGAGATGCTGAATGCTGCTGATTATTCCCTTGTGAAAACTGTCAAGAACAAATGTAATTTCTAAAATCAACCTAATTTTTTGCCATTCCTCTAAATAAAGTTGCTTGTGTGTTCTTCAAGGCAGCGGTTTTCTTTTCTGCTCAAGTCTGTATCAGGCTCCAAATCTCATCTTGGTTAAAAATTATTGTAAGACTGTTTTGGGAAAATGCTGAAGGATATACTTATGCTTCACTGATTTGAATACCGTACTTAATAGAGACAATAGTGCAAGCAGTGAATGGCATCTATTGAACCTCAGAAATGCATGGTTTTTTGCCTTTTTGTGCATATCACAGCACATTCCTTATTGCTTGACATTGTATCTGGGGTTTTTGTTACACATCAAATTTAGGACCAAGTAAAAATTTTGAATTCAGAGAACAGTTGACCAGGACACCCTTAGCCATCTAAGTTCTAGCAAATGTTACAAAGTGATCTCCAGCATTCATTAAACTACTACTATGTTCTGTAAAGCCTGATTGAATTTCCCTCAAGCATACCTCCTGATGTTACAGGACTGATGCCTTGAAGATTCCGTGGAGGAATTGTAAGCTTATCGTGGTAGCACATCTGTGATTGCCTTGTTGCAAACATTTTAAAGAGTTGGGAAAGTGGCATTTGAGATACAAGGATCTGCAAAATTTAACAGCTTCTAGCAGTATCACAGTATATGTGCTGTATTTTTTACATTATCTGTAGACAGGTGACTCCTAAGAAGATACTTAGTTTTGAGGTGTTTTAGGCAGGATGGCAGGTTGCAGAATGAATGAAGCACAGAGTTCATGCTTTTTGTGTTAACTGGGTATGTATTTATTTTCAATTTTAGGTTGGAGGCAGTAAGCACACAATGAATGAGCACCTCCATGTTGGTAGCCATGGACAAATCCAGGTTCAGCAGCTGTTTGAAGATAATAGTAACAAGAGGACGGTTCTGACGACACAGCCAAATGGACTTACAACGCTAGGCAAATCTGGATTGCCAGTGGTTCAGGACAGACAGTCAGAGAGTGCTCACAGACGACAAGGGAGCTCCAGCTCTTTAAAATCTACAGATGGAACAGGGAAGGTGAAAGCCTCTGTTATGACACCAGAGCAGGCAATGAAGCAATACATGCAAAAATTAACAGCTTTTGAGCATCACGAGATTTTTAGCTACCCTGAAATATACTTTTTGGGTCCAAATGCAAAGAAGCGGCAAGGCGTGATTGGTGGTTCAAACAATTGCGGGTATGATGATGACCAGGGCTCTTACATACAAGTACCCCACGATCATATTGCGTACAGGTATGAAGTCCTGAAAGTCATAGGGAAAGGAAGCTTTGGGCAGGTGGTGAAGGCCTATGATCACAAGATGCATCAGCATGTGGCACTAAAAATGGTGAGAAATGAAAAACGTTTCCACCGCCAAGCTGCGGAAGAGATCAAGATCCTGGAGCATCTCCGGAAGCAAGATAAGGATAACAACATGAATGTTATTCACATGTTGGAAAACTTCACATTCCGCAGCCATATCTGCATGACATTTGAATTGCTGAGCATGAACCTGTATGAATTAATAAAGAAAAACAAGTTTCAGGGCTTTAGCCTGCCTTTGGTCCGCAAGTTTGCCCACTCAATTTTACAGTGCTTGGATGCTTTGCACAAAAACAGAATCATTCACTGTGACCTTAAACCTGAGAACATTCTGTTGAAGCAGCAGGGTAGAAGTGGTATTAAAGTGATTGATTTTGGCTCAAGTTGTTATGAACATCAGCGTGTCTACACTTACATTCAGTCACGTTTTTACCGTGCACCTGAAGTCATCCTTGGTGCTCGTTATGGGATGCCCATAGATATGTGGAGCTTGGGCTGTATTCTAGCAGAGCTTCTCACCGGTTATCCACTTTTACCTGGAGAAGATGAAGGAGACCAGCTGGCTTGTATGATTGAGCTATTGGGCATGCCTTCTCCAAAACTCTTAGATTCATCCAAGCGAGCCAAAAACTTTGTGAGCTCTAAGGGTTATCCCCGCTATTGCAGCATCACAACCTTGTCTGATGGCTCCGTAATACTTAACGGAGGACGCTCTCGGAGGGGAAAACTACGTGGCCCGCCAGAAAGCAGAGAATGGGGCAATGCATTAAAGGGATGTGATGATCCCCTGTTCCTTGACTTCTTAAAACAGTGTTTAGAATGGGATCCTGCTATCCGTATGACACCCAGCCAGGCTTTGCGGCATCCCTGGCTAAGGAGACGATTGCCAAAGCCTCCGACTGGGGAAAAGGCCTCGGCGAAGAGAATTACAGAAAGCACTGGTGCTATAACATCGATTTCCAAGTTACCTCCAACTTCGAGCTCAGCTTCAAAACTGAGGACTAATTTGGCACAGATGACAGATGCCAATGGGAATATTCAGCAAAGAACAGTGTTGCCAAAACTCGTTAGCTGAGTTTAATAAAAACCCAATGCTGTTAATATGAGAGATACAATGTGGCTGAGCCTTATTTGTATGAAAAAGTAGCTCAGATATACATTTTTATTTGCTCAATAACTTTATTCATTTGTATCTTTCAGCACTCATTTTAAATGTAAGAAATGTTGATTTTGTTTTTATAAAAACACGGGGACAATGCTTTAAGTTTTTATACTTATTTTTAAAAATGTTTGTCTTCTACAGTACAATTAGCCTTACTGTAACTAGTGTGACACAGTAATAAACATCAGTGGCAGGCCACTGGTTACAACATGACTGTCATGCATTGCAGCGTGGTGTCAAAGCTATTAACCTTTCTCTTCCATGGTTCATACTAGGTTTCACCAGGGGTAAATTTGTAAGACTCTACCTTTTGGATGTTATGGGTATGGGTCTTGATTCTGCAAACACTCACACTTACCCGTGACTGGACTCCAGGGAGAATACTGAAAAATACAGTTAAGCACCAGTAAACTTGTAATTTGAAGTGGAGCCACAGCATGTTGCGTTGTCATTTTCAGTATGGTAGCCCAGAGAAAGTAGTGGTATCGCTAATGATACGGTCACTTCCTGGGGAATGCTTTCTCTATTCCAAAGTAATGGGTTTTTGATTAAAATGAGCATTTAAATACCATGCAAAAAATAAGAGTGTCCAGGGCTAACATGACTATTACCACGCATGCCACGTGGTAGTGTGAGAGGAACAGGCAGTATCAGAAAGAATTGAGATGGAAATATGTCTGTTCCTCTAAATCTGAAAGTGACTAATGATTTGGTAAAGCAAAACATTCTGCACTTCATTTCAGGTTTATAACATTGAGCATTCACACTGGGCTTCTCTTTTTTTTTTCTTTATTTTATTTTCCCCTCTTCTGTTTTCTCTCCTAATGTGTCTCCCTGAATTGCATAGGCAGAAATGCTTGTTCTGTCAGTTTTACACTGTAACTCCCAGACTGTTATGCTACATGGATTTTACAGATTGCTTTTATTTCTTCTGACAATGTTTGTCTGAGCGACTGACCTCTCTGGTACATTTACACTTCAGATTCAATCTGCATGTAGGGGCAAACCCTATGTTACTACATTGCTTCCCATAGAAGAGTACTTCACCTTAGACAGCATAACTGCAGATGGAAAGCTCCTCAGTGGAAAGCTCTTCAGTTGGCAGACGCCATCCTAGGTACTTTCAAAGGAAAGTGAAATGGTTGGAATTTGATTTAATCTTTGGCATTTGTAGAGGAAAATTAACTTTGAAGGAAGTTAGAGGTGTGTGTAGATTTGTTCACGTGTGTGTGTGTGCGCTAATGCTTTGGTTTTTCTGTTTGACTTTTAACTGCATTCATGGAAGAAAGATGGTCTTCACTGAGGAATACTGTCTAGACCTATGAAAGAAATATTCACACGTTGTAGCATGTTTTCAACAGGAACAGTTGGAAATCCAAGATGGGTATTTCATCACATACAATGGCTGTGGTCTACATTGGATGTATAAAACATACAAAAAGGGAATTTTAAACGCAGTAAAACACAACTTAGATGGGTTTATGGATGGTAGAACAAGACATACTAGACTGGATTGCATTAAACTTCAATAATTCTAATATAAGCAACATTTATATACACAGATTTTACTGAGTTACTTGTACAAATGAAAAACACTTAAAGCATGGTCCCCTGAGAGGCCAAGAAAGTTTCCGGTTAAGTTCTCCTTCATTACTTTACCACTTACAGCTTGGTTTGTTGGGTTTTTTTTTGGTTGGTTGTTTGGTTGGCTTATTTTTAACTTAATGTAAGACTGGGGGAGGGATATATAAATGCAAAATGACAGAATTCTCAGGAAACATATCTCTTAACTTCTTGCCAAAAAGTCAACACCTAAAGAAGCTCCAAAAATAATTTCTGAATAGAGGGTGGTATTTGTTGATTGATAAATGTAGAAATTAGAGCATCAATCAACTGTTTTTCTAACTTCTTTTTTTCTAAAAAAAATTGTTTCCTGCCTCTAGTAAAATTAAATTATTTAGTGTTAAATGTTCACCACTTTATACAACGTGTGTAAGTGCAATATGTAAACATGTATGAAATCATGTTGAAAATGAAATATAGTAATACAGCTAAGAAACGTGGCTTTTGGGATATGAATATACAGTAAGTTATGGTCAGTAAATTCTAAGTCTGGAAAAGAGATATATTAATTTTCATATAAAATAATTGACTGTGGGAATACAATACCGAGTATTTTTCTGCAGTAAATGGGAATCTTAACTTCTTCCACCTACTTGGCTTTACCACTCCTTTCTATCTTAACTCTTCCTGCAAAAGTTAAGAAATAGGGAAGCTCACGTTAGGTGCGGAAGAAGAATCACCTCCCTTAATATCTTCTCAAGGGAACACCGATACATGTTCCTGCCATTCATGGCAATTTAAGGTGAAAACATTCATAATGTTCATGGGTCACGTCAATGGGCTAAAACCACTAAATTTTCTTTTCCATGTCACCAGTTCTTAATGCCAATACTGCATTTATGATCCACCTTCATAAATGCTACCGGAAACTTTAAGGCCAAAATACAGTGTGCAGAGCTATTTTTTTAACCCAGATACAGTGCAACTTCCTCTATACTAAAGGAGCAGCCTCATCAAGGTTTTTAAGTGATGTAGCTGCTTTTTATTGTAGCTTATTTATACCTGTAAAAAATGGGGCGGGGGGCGGGGTGGTGGGGGGGAGAAGGACGTTGCCTCTTGCTTTGATGTGATTTTATTCTAAGGGCTCTGATAATTAGGCTGATAGAAGTTGGCTTGGAAACAGTGCTTAGTCTCACATGTTACCATTGTCTGGGGATGTCTGAGCTATTTTCAGATCTAGTAATAGCACAGTGTTGTCTTGTCTTCGGTTGCAGTCTCCCTTGGCTCAGTTTCTTGCACCACTGGAGTGTTCATTACCACTTAAGTGTATTGGAACAACAGAATGATGCAAGATGTGTAGATTAACAATAGAGGATGGATTGTGCCCTTGGTGTTAACAATGTGCCTTTTGTTACAAATGCAGTGTTGTAGGGCATGCATCTTGGCCTCTTTAACCCTTTGGATACCGGATAGTAGGGATGTAATCTATTTTTAAATGCTATACCTGTCTTACAACATCCTGTAGATAGATGATCGAGGCCTTAATAGACACAGTAAGGCAATCACACTGCTGGGGTGGAGAGGACACTGTAGGACGTCTCATTAAGGGGTTAAAGATGGCCCTTCCTCATTGGTTGTATTTTAACATCAAATTGGGTTTTTTTAAAATCATTTTTTGTTACGGTGACACTAGACAGAAATCAACTGTATTTGTAAAAATTTACCTCAAGCTCTTTAGTTTTATAGTGTGATTTAATCCCAGGGCATTTGGTATGAACCAAAGTGCATTCCTTTTATATGTGCCTGGCTCTTATAAAGGTGGCCAGGGATTTTTACAATTTGGGTGCAAGGCACTTAAGCCACTTTTAACTTGGTGGGTGGTTTGGAGTTATAAATGACTTCATGGGAATGTTGAAAACACTAGACATAAGTAGCATTGGGCAATATTAGAATCTTTAGGGTGTGCATTATTTAATGCTCTCCATTTTTTTAGTATTTTTTTTTCCATCAATAATATTTGTGATAAGTACAAAAAGGACTCTTTTTCCAGCCAGGAAAGATTAGAATATTGCCCAGTTTAATGCTACGGTAGCATTTAAATAAAACAACATTTGTGAACTATTGTTTCTAGGGGCTTGTACATCTCTGCTACAAATTGTAATTAACTCAGTTCAACTGCTACAATTACGTGGGAGCAGTAGCTTGGGTTTTTATTGGGCAACGCGTTAGACACGTGACTGTAATATGCTGCAACTGTGTGTACTGAAAACATGTGAAAAACGATTGAATGTGGACTGTGTATATATGTATGTATAATTTTCTGTGAGATGCTGCTGTTGCCACTTAACATTAAAGATGTTGTAGTGGGTTTTAATCCTAGTGGCCAGTTTTATGATACTGTATGTATTGTACAGCTGATGGCAGGAGTTAAGACTGTTCTAGTGAATATTTGTTACATTTTATTGTTGTGGCCAGAGATCATTTCAGAATAAAATTTTATGTCCTACTTTACTTCTCTCCACTGGAGTTTGGGTTTTTTTCTGGTCGTAAAAGAGAGCCCTGGGAGTGCTGGCATTTCTTAAACGTGGAGAGGCCTTCTCCTAGGTTGCTGAAGCCTAAGGCCAGCAGTGCCTTTGTCCCCCCCAGCATGCTTACTGGTACCTGTATATAGTAATTGCCGGTTCCTGGGGATGCCTTTTTTGCTGCCTTATGTGTCCTGACAGCCTTGAATATCACCCAAAGGCTGTGGGGGTCTCTGAAGTTCTTCTTGGGACTTAGAAAGCAGCATATTTTGTATTTTTATTTGCCCCAAACTAGAGAGGGAACATCTTTGGCAGGAATTCTGCCTGCATGGGTTTTGGGATTTCTTTTAGCTCCTTTTTAAAGATGTTTGAAAATAATAGGTCTGATTTTGTAAGAAATACTTGCTTGAGAACGATGCTGCCTGTATTCTTTTTCTTAAAACTGCTGTAAAAAGCCCAGATTTCTGAGTCAGACTGACTTTTCCGAACTTGTCGGACTTTGTAAAGTCCCAGGGTAATGAGCACATGCTACACAGAGCTGGTAGGTCAGGCTGAGCTAAATTCTGGTCACATACACACCCGGAGTAATTCCACTGTTGAGCGCAGAACTGTCTTGTGAGTAATTGGCCACGTTCTCTTCTTGGTAATGTCAGCGTGCACCTGGAGCAGTTTCACGGAAAAGCTTTCTGATCCAGGTGAGCCCAGGAGTTGAACTGCCCTTCAGGGTCTCCTTTTCAGTGTAACTGAGAGATTCCAGAGCACGAAACTCATCAGAATTACAAATAAACGCAGTTTACAGCCCCAGAGAGCAGCAAGCCAGGAAGTATATATCCTTGCGGATTAAGATTGTTTGTTAATTACTCTGTTCTTCTGAGAACAAAAGACTTTTGCTTTTTTTAAGTTCTGCTATTTTTTTATGGATTTCTTTTCCTTCTAATTTGTGTCTTGCCCTATCCTCCAGCCATCTATCCCTCCTGGCAGCTCTCGTACACTTCTGTCACATCTGATTTTTCATTCAAAGCAGGGTAGGGATCATCTCACCTGACCTCAGTTGCCTGGAAGTTGGGTTTTGGCCTGTGCCATTTGCTGAGACGCCCAGTAGCCCGTGGGGACAGCTGTGTCTCCTTCTGCCAGCACTGCTCTATCCCTGGTCTCTAACAGAGAGCTCAGGTCCCTGGCTGGAATGGACCCTCAGAATCCCACCCTGAATGATGACCTGTAGTTGCTGCTATCTCCACAGTGTGTCCTTTTGCGAAGAAATTGTGGTTTCCTTTGGATGCCAGCTGTGAGTCCCTTGGGTTGTGTTATTTTTTACTGCAAAGCCAGTAAAGAATGTGAGAAGCATCATTGTGATCAGGTACCATGTTCTTCACCTCTAGGTGCTGCTGCTTTTTGGAAGAATCCCTTTTCATCCCCCTTTTTTAAGATGTCCTTATTGAAAGATCCAGCATAAATTTTACTCTTTGTCTGAATGTGAGAAATTAAAGAGCAGGTAATTTTTAAGGGAAGGATCTGTACAGGGCTGTCTGCAGTCAGGAGCCGATACGCAGTAGGAAGATATCTATAAGGTGAATAGGGCCAAATCTAAGGTAAGCCTGATCTTTCCTGGGTTCAGTGAAGGTTCAATAACTATGGCAAAACTTAAGTCTTAAATGGAACTCATTGTCTGAAAGCCATTGATAACCTATTATTTGAGTGGAAAAATACCTTTCTTTGAGAACATGTAACTTGAAACTCTCTGTTAATAATTAAAGCATAACATTAAAGGGGCTTTTCTGTAGCTAGAAAAGCTACAGAAACATTAAAAACATTGTTTTTAACATTAAAAATATTATTGTGCTTTTTTTTTTTTTTAAAGTGATGTATAACACTATTATACTGCTAGCATGGGCTTGTGGTTTCTATATTAATGTTCCTGAGAGGAAGGACATTCCTTGTTCTTGTCTTGAGTACATGATATTAGTCGTTTCCCAGCCTTCAGGAATGCGACATGCAGCAGTGTAAAAGTGCCACTGATGGAACTGGTTTCTGTCCTTTCACAGAAATCCTCTGTGACTCTTGGAACTGGGGTTTCTCTGTGTCGTTTACCCTATTTGGTTTTGTCTGCTGTTTGTTTGCTTGTGCATTTGTTTGTTTTTAAGAAGTGTTTTCCAGCCTCTGGCTGTGGTGAGTCTTGGATCTCTGCCGACCATCGAGCGCTTTGGGCTAGGGAGTACTGCAAAAATAATGTTTCTCTAGCTCTTTCCCAACAATAAACAGAAAGTCTAGCTTGGTACCAGACTCTAAAGACAGGGAATGTGCATTTGCCTCCAGCTGCCAGGTTCCAGCCTCCACACCAGCCATTAACCTTGTTCTTTAACTTCTCTGTGCAGTTCAGCAGAAATGCCAAGTGCTGCAGAACGAAATGGCTTGTGTCCATCCTGTTGAGGGGGAACAGAGGCTATGAAAGCAAGGTCATGACATCTTTCTGGAGAACTGGGGTTAGCTGGAGTTATATCTGGAGTCAGGGAGAGGTTCTGCGGAGTTCTTGGGCTGGGAGCTCTGCATACCACCGGGGGAGGTGGCAGACAGTGTTCCGGCTAACAGAGTGGGAACTGTTTTCCTTTTGTTGTGGACTGTGTTTTCATTTCTTTGCTTTAGTTTGGTTATCTGCAAGCTGGACATGACTATGCATACCTTACCTAAAGATACTGTCTGGAGTAGCTGCCAAGGATGAACATTACTTTATAACTAACATGGGCACTAGGAAAACCAGAGGTTCCTGTTCAGAGACTGTCTGACCTGACAGTGCCCTGTGCATAGCACCCACAGAGTGGACACAAGACTGCCTAAATACCGAAATAGAGGTGCAGTGAAGTATTAAACCTTGATTAAACATAATGTGTGAGAGAAGTGTCCACCAAGCAGAAAAGTGATTGCCATTTGTATTACAGAGACTTCTGGCCAGGCTCAGGTTTCATCTATCATATTGATTTATTTAATAAGATTGCTTCAATAAAAAATATCTGAATAAAGAGGTAATATTAAGATTTTTACTTCAGCTTCAGTGTGACAGTAAAAATTCCATATTGATTTTAATTTTTTTCCAAGTATGGGGGATGGCTGGCAGAGAGTACAAATACTCTTTTGTCTAGGTACAGTGATCTACTCTAATACCATCTCCTGACAGGTGAGCAAGACCTAAAATTAAAGAATGTGTGTACAACATATATGTATGTTTGTATGTATGTGTTTATGTATGTGTGTGTACATATGTATATGATTCTTCCTGAAACAAACCCAGAATCTCTGCAGGCATTCTTTGAAGTGCCTTACAAAGAAAAGAGATGTGGCTTTGTTTTCTCTTTGCCTCTTTGAAGGTTTGGTATAAGCTGTTTGCTTTATGCAGACTTTCCTGGCTGGTGTCCTGTGTTAGGATGTGCAGAGCTGACCTCATCTTTCCTGCTGGAGGCAGAGATGCTTGGTGAGCAGGAGGCGGGTGTCACCCCAAGGACTGGTGGTCCTTGTCACTCTTACCAAAGTGGACATTCACCAACGGGAAAGCTGTTTTGTAGCTTACCCTGTGTGGTGACTGAAGTTACTCCTTTGGGATGAAAGTCCTGAGTCCATGAACTTGGACTGGGTCGGTAAACATCAGCAGAGAAGGAAATCCTGAGGTCAAGGCTGAGCTTGTAAAGCCCACAGATAGAATAAAAATGGATTTCTAAAGATCCCAGTACTTGTCATGTCCAACTTTGATGCTTGCAAAGGCCTGTGCAGAGACATCCCTGGGCTGATGATGCTGCCTATGCTGCACACAGGTGCCAGTGCCTGTGGCAGCTCCTCACATTATTCCAGCATTTCTGGGTTCCTCAGGGTACAAAGTACATTTCCTGGGCACAAAAAAGAAAGAAGTGTTGCTAAGGAGAAACTAAACATCTGTGTATCTGTGTATCAAGGGCACTGCACACTAGCTATAAGAAGCTGTGCTGCTCTTTGCCTGGGCATCAGTCCTGTGAGCTGTTTGCAACTGCTGGACCTGCTCCTCCACACATAACTCCCAGGCCTGCCAGCACCCATCTGTCTGCTGTGTTGGGGTGGACTGCCAGCCTCATTCCCCCAAGGTAGCTTGTCACTGCTCATGGCTCTGCCTGCAAATTGTTTGCCAAAGGCGGTGAACTGCTCGTGTGGTGCTTCAAAGATGAAGTTGCTGCCATAGGGTACCAAGCAAGATGCCTCAGCCCACTGGTGGGAGCTGGCCAGAGAGCAGGCCGTGTCTCCACATGGTGCCCTGTCCTGTTCTGCGTGGCTCCTGCAGAACCAAAGGGTGATGTTCAGGTAACACGCTCTGGCGCTGTGGGAAGAGGAAAGTGCTCGCTACCCCGGGACTCGTAGCATCAGGCAAAGCAGCTTAGCGCTTGTCAGGGTGGGATGCGAGAAGGCTGTAACACACTGTTCTGCTGGCATGGGGCAGAATGTTTCCAATCAGAAGCCTTTGCAGATGGCTTGTCTTAATTAGCTTTGACAAGTACCTAAGTTGCTGAAAGTTACACCACAAATGGGATCCTGGAACTTTCATTTTCTGTCACTTTTAAATAAAGCTTTTTCCCTCCTCCCGGTGCAGCGTCTCCATTTTTCTTTCCATGTAAGGTTCTTGAGAAGAAATGTGATATTTGCGTAGCCAAGGAGCTATATTTTGATTGACTAAATGATTTATCTTTAGGAGGTAGTTCCTGCCAGGGCTCTTCATATGTTGATTGAGAATTGCCTGCAGCAAATCAATGTGGGCAGAGCTGCCAGAAAGGCAGGTTCATGTCTTCTCACAGCAGATACCTTTCAACCTCAAATTTCCTTCTTCCTCTGGTACTGCCTCAGACAAATTATTGTCATGGTCACTGACTGCAGGAGTTACAGGGTTGCACTCCCAGCACCTTCATTGCAATACTTACCCGTGCAGTTATTTATTATCTATTGTGTGGGAATAGCGATGCTGGTAGCCTTTTCAGAGCCTGTGAATGAAGTGTGCATGAAATCAAGCTGAAGGCTAGCATGCCTCTGCCTTTGAAGGATGGTAGAAGCCACCTAGTAGAAACCACTTGGCCTGCTTGCCATAAAGGTAGCTCTGGGGTGGGCTTACTTGGGGCAAGATTGGAAACAGGAGAGAGATGGCAGCTAAAGGGCTTTGAAAACCTGTCTTTGGGGTTTTTTTTTCTCCTCTGACAAAACTATGGCATAACAGGCAGTTGGGATGTGCTCACCAGGAAAGGAGCTGGGCAGAGGACAAGGATAAGAATCTTTGTTCCCATTTTCTTGGTTTTCCCTTGGCTGAGGTGGGTCTTGCAGTGATAGGCAGACAAACCGCCCTTTTGGCAGAAACAGGAAATCATCACTAGCAGCCTCTCTGTAGAGGGGCAGGTTGGAGTGACAAGGAGGGTGGTGCAAAGGAAGGGCAGGAAGCTACAAATCTGGACCCAGTACTCCAGGTGAGGTCTCAGCAGAGCAGAATAGAGGGGCAGAATCACCTCTCTCGTTCTGCTGGCTACGCTTCTTTTGATGCAGCCCAGGATGCCACTGGCCTTCTGGGCTGCAGATGCACATTGGGGGCTCATGTTCAGCTTCTCATTTGTAAGTACTTCCAAGTCCTTTTCCTCAGGGCTGCTTTCAAGCACATAATCTCCTAACCTGTATGGATAACGGGGATTGTCCTGACCCAGGTGCAGGACCCTCATGAGGTTCACCTGGGCCCACTTCTCCAGCCTGTCCAGGTCCCTCTGGATGGCATCCTGTCCCTCCGGCACATTAACTTCACCACTCAGCTTGGTGTCATCAGCAGATTTGCTGAGGGTGCATTCAATCCTACTGTCAATATCATCAATAAAGGTACCATGTCATAAAATCCCTTAAGATAAATTTACCAGTTTCATGCTACAGAAGGTGTTAGCCTACCAACACCTACAGCTGCTGTTGGAAGACTCTTATAAGCCACCATTTCTCTGATGGTTACAAATGCACTTTTAGCTTAAAATAGTTGCTGACTTTTTTCACGACATTTGTTCTTGTGCCAACATTGTCTTATAGCCTGAATGATGCTTCGGCCCTGCTGGTATTTGGGCATGTATTTATAAAGTGTAATCGTATCCTCCTCAGCCTTTCTTGTGCAAGGCTAACCCTATTAACTTATATTTGTCTCATCAGTAAAACCGACTCCCCGCTCCCATCCTGCTAGGTCTCTGCACCTGTTCTAGCATGAGTTCAGCTTTGTTAGAGCTGTGGGCAGCATTCTGGTCCCACCAGGGTTATGTACAGTATGAAAAAATACCTCTCCCTGCCCACCGTGGTACTTTACCCAGTGCATCCCAGGATTTTTCTCCTCTGTGTCATTCTGGCAGCTCAGGGCAATTCCTCAGCCCTTTGGCTGCTCCCCTGCCTCTCCTCCCTCCTGCCCTGGAGAGGTGACGAGACACAAGTTACAGCAAACTTTCTCTTGGCTGGTATCTACCAGCTTGACTTTGTTCTATCAGGTTTCCATCGCCTTATCGTGAGAAACGAAACCCCGCGATTCCCATGAGCGTCTGTAATTTGAGAAGCTGGAGCTTTCAGGAAAACATTAGAAACGATGTGACTGCATGAAAAAAATAATCATATTCGGCCTTCATTTTTCAGAGCTGTGCTTCAGGATGTGATGCAGTTGGCTCTAATCAATGCTGGCGGATCAAGGTGTTGCTGTTACACCAATAAAAATAGCAAAGATGTTTGGACTGTTTTGCTGCCAGCGCTCATGGCTTAAAACTGGTGTTTTGCCTCGGATCCTTGGTCCTAGAATTGTTATTGTACAGTTACATTTTCTGAACTTTTACTGGAAAAAAAAAATGTTTCTGGTCTCAGAGCTATCTGTGGAAAGAAGTATGTTGTAAACCCCAGATCCAGAGAACAATTCCTATGAACTTCAAGGCAACAGATTGGGAAAAAACCCCAACGGATTTAAATTCTAGATTAATGACTTTTCAGGACACGTATCAATACTGCTAATGCTTTATGACTGTTAAAGGGTCCTTGGTGTTATCAAAACCATGTGAAATATTATGATTTGAAGCAAAAATCCTTACACACTTAATTGAGAGTTACTTCATTGAGAAACACAAAGCCAGATGCGGTGGTACTGTTGTGTCATACCTGGGCATCTTGCATCAAAATGTCTTACACTGAGCACCCAGGTACACTGTTCTTACTTTTAAAAAGGCAGAGAGTAGGAAGATGGTGCTGGTAAAACACCCGTGGAAGACAGAGACTACTTAAAATTGCTGGAGTGAATTTAGTCCCTATAAAGAACTAATAATGCAACAATCTCATGGGGCATTGTGCTGGTTTTGGCTGGGATGGAGTTAATTTTATTCACAGCAGCTGGTGTGGGGCTGTGGTTTGAGCTGGAAACAGCGCTGGTAACATGGGGATGTTTTAGGTACTGCTGAGCAGTGCTTACATAGAGCCAAGGCCTTTCTGCTCCTCACCCCACCCCACTAGCAAGGAGGCTGGGGATGCACAAGGAATTGGGAGGGGACACAGCCAGGACAGCTGACCCCAGCTGACCAAAGGGATATTCCATACCATATGATATCATGCTCAGCATGTACAGCTGGAGGAAGAAGAAGGAACAGGGCGGGGGAGATGTTCACAGTGATGGCATTTTGTCTTCCCAAGTCACCATTATGGCGTGATGGAGTCCTGCTGCCCTGGAGATGGCTGAACACCTTCCCATGGGACATGGTGAATGAATTCCACACTTTGCTTTGTTTTTATGTCAATCCATGAGTTTTCCCACTTTACCCTTCCGGTTCCCTCCCCCTTCCCACCAGGATAGAGTGAGCAAGCAGCTGGGTGGCACTTAGCAGCCAGCAGTGGCTAAACCCCAACAGGCATGCTTTTATCACGGGTCATGAGAAAATGAAACAAGGCCTGGCCCCTGCCTTTACCAATTCTCAGAAGGGTTGCAGCTGGTGAGAGGGGTTGGATGTGCCAACTTGCGGGCTTCAGTAGGATTCACTGCAGAGTTTAAGTCAAAGTTTGAAGACATGTCTCCAGAGGTGGTATGTTTAGGCTGTGTTGACCCCCCAGTGCTAGCTGGTCTGTAACATTTGCATCACAAATGTAGGGATTTCCCTAACAATAAATAGATAGATAGATAGATAGATAGATAGATAGATAGATAGATAGATAGATAGATAGATAGACAGATAAAAGCCCACACTGATGATCAGGAAGGAAGACACAGTGTAAGCCTTCACTACCCATTCTTTTTATTCTGTTTAACAGTAAATTCCCTCCTGGACAGAATAATGGAGTTTTCTTCTGTTTGGGATTGTTTCTGTGCTTTCCTTCAATACAAGGGTTCCTGGACAAGCTAAGAGAATACAGGGAATGGAAGGACAAGAATGTGTTATCGATTGGCTGCTCTAATGCTGGAAAAACGTTTTTCAAGCAGATTTTGAATATTTGTTTTGAAATATTGTCAAAAGCATAAATTTTGAGTGTCAGGGCTTGCCTTTGTTTTTCTTTCCATGCTTCACAATTTTTTTCTTTCTTTCTTTCTTTCTTGGCACTCGCTTATTTTGCCAAGGGAACCTGGAGAGAGGGAGAAACCAGATTAAAAATGAAAGAAACCAGAGGAAGTCAATTTACATGTGAAACTGAAAAGGGTGCAAAATTTTTGCTAAGAGCTTTAATTTTCAGGCACACAGAAAATTCACTGGAAAAAAAGATCAGTTAAACAAATTAAACAGACTGACTTGTGGGTTTTCTACATGCAGAGGTTTTATCTGACTGAAACTTCTATCCAGCAAAGATTTTATTGCCTCTTTATATATATATATAAACATTTATTATTATTTCCAGGGTGGATTATAAATCACGTTCAAAGTACTTCTGTGAAGCTTTTAATTGCTCTAAGATCTAACAATAAGGACCTTAATCCCAGCAGAACCCACTTCTTGTGGTGGCTGGAACATATAACAGTATTACAGCCTGGCCTTGGAGGAATGACTGAGGAAATGGCAACCAAGGGCCATTGCTGGATAAGTAAATACTCACACCCAAGGATTTGCTTTATTTTTCAAGGAGGGTTTAGGGAGCTGGCACATGCATTTGCTTCTTGATGATGATGATGAATGAACTAAGTCAGTTTAGGACAATGCAGCTGTTTCTACTTGACGGTGAGCATAGCCAGGTACAGCTGTATGGTCCTAGTCTGGGATAGGTTTTGGGTTGGTCATTATTTGCCCACCTAAACCCACAGAAGTAACAGCATTTTTTTTTCCTTTATTGCTGCATTTTATACAGAGATTATTAGGAAATAAAATCAACCCACTCTCCAAAGTGGGCAAAGGAGCAGGCTCACACAGTAACGTGCTCGAGGAGCTGGTTGGTTTGTCTCAGTTGGGTGATGCAAGCAGCCAAGGCGGAGGAGGAACCTGGTTTGTTTTCTGGCAGCTGCTGTCCAGCTGATGTAATTCGGTAATAGCTGGTGACAGGCAGACACTATAGAAGATACAAATGAAAATTCCTTGGGGAGCTCCAGACATAAATAATTCATCAAAATGAATTTTATAGTAGGGGTCAAAAGAAATTGAAGAAAGCCTGAGTGTTAACTCTCCGAGGGAGGCATTGACAGGCTGGTTTTGTACAGACTCTGTGGGCAGGGATGATATATAGGCAAATTAAATGTAAATGAAGAATATGACAATGTTCCTGCTACCTGGAACCAAAGAAAGAGACACACACACACACACAAAAAAAAGATGATTAAGGAAATTTCAGCAACTGAAGCTACTGCTGGGTGACTGTGTTGGTCTGAGCTGAGGTGCACCATCGAGCCCTGACCACAGAGATGCTGGGTAACAGCAGAGGGAGTTGTTATGGGTCCACACTATCTCACTATGTATCTATCAATCACACAGAAGTGTGTCTTCTTAGTAATCAGCTCAGTAACTGACCTGTAGTAGAAACTGATTAATCTCCCCCAAATATTCCACCGACTAAGGAAATGCTGCATGGGAAGGACAGAACTGCTGGTATGGGACATTGTTGTGGCTTCTGTCAGTGACATCTGCAAGTGACTAACCCGTGGGGTGGCCAAAGCTATTCCCCACTGACTGTGCCATGGGCTAGGTGCTCTCGCATCCCCTGGTGCCATTTGGGGGCTGCATCCCAATGGGAGGGGCTTTGGGATTCGCACAGTGTGCCTTCTGCCTCCAAAATTGCCCTCGGAGGCTGGTTTTTAAGGAGGAGGAAAGCAACTCAGAGTTCCCTGAGGAAAACCAGAGATGCTTCAACTGAGCAAATGTAAGGTCTGTTTCTCTGGGACAGTTTTTACAAACACTTCTTCATTAAGCTCTTTTTGAGCTTGCCTAGCACAAGGTGACTATTTTTCCACATACCAGGCTATAATTCTGCCACTGTTTGTGTTTGGGGTTTATGTTTGCCTTAGTTTCTAAAATCTGACCAGTCAAATAACTTCACCCTGACTGAAGAGGGTGTTTTTTTGTCCTAGTTGAAGAAACGCTGGCTTAAGAATAAGTGATTATAAGTCTGTGAAAATGGCATGTTACTTATGTGCAGCACAAAACTTTCCACCCAGGCTCACATTTTCAGAAATGGCCTCTAATTTTGGGTATCCAAATTTAGCCTCCTGGAGGCTGGCTTTCAGAGATACTGCTTGCCCCCGAGTCTGAGCATGTATACTTTATGGTGCCCAGAATAGCTTCATTGCCCAGAGCAGTCGTTGTTTTGTGCTATTCTGGATTCACATTTTGTCATTGTCTGAGAACTGCTGGCTCTCCCATAGAAAAATGTAAGTTTTCTGCTCCCTATATCTGAGAAACTTTCTTTTCCAGGGACTTTGGCATTGCCTTAGATGCAAAGGCTTCCTTCCTACCTGAACTCGGAAAAAAGCCTGAAAGACTTTATTCTCATAAATACCTATTTGCAGACTGTAACTATGAGAATAAAAGGAGAGAGAGACATTTTAACTACCTCACTTATTTTAAAGCAGAAAATTGTGGGAGAAGGATCATCCCTTGCTACAAGAATCCATCAGCCTGGCTGGTACCTTACTGTACATGACATCTCAGAAAGTTAGCGAGTTAGTGCTTTAGTATTAGATTGGTGTTCTTACTCCTATTTAGCTGAAAAACCTGGAGAGTCACAGAGTCACAGAATGCTAAGAGTTGGAAGGGACCTCGAAAGATCATCTAGTTCAACCCCCCTGCCAGAGCAGGATCAGCTAGACTCAGTCACACAGAAACGCATCCAGGCGGGTTTTGAATGTCTCCAGAGAAGGAGACTCCACAACCTCTCTGGGCAGTCTGTTCCAGTGCTCCATCACCCTCACAGTGAAAAAGTTTCTCCTTCTATTCACATGGAACTTCCTATGCTCCAACTTGCACCCATTGCCCCTTGTCCTATCACTGGCCATCACTGAGAAGTGTCTGGCTCCATCCTCCTGACTCTCACCCTTTACATATTTATAAACATTTATAAGGTCACCCCTCAGTATCCTCTTCTCCAAGCTAACCAGTCCCAGCTCCCTCTGCCTTTCCTCATGAGGAAGGTGTTTCACTCCCTTCATCATCTTGTTGGCCCTGATCTGGACTCTTCCAAGGAGTTCTATGTCCTTTCTTGAACTGGGGGGCCCAGAATTGGACACAGTATTTCAGATGCAGTCTCAGAAAAACCCTCCTTTAAACATAATGGGGTGAAAGTAATCAGAAAATAAAGCATTTGAAATGTTAAACTGTAAAAGGGGACTTTACTGCTCTCTTGCTGCGTTTCCCCCTTGCCTTCATGCACCTTTCCATGGGGAGGCATTTCTGATTTTTCTGACTTGATAACACAACACAATGTCCTCTCTCATGTGCAGAGGCTTTGCTGTGATTCAGGGAAAAAGGATGTATATGTGGTACTGCAACAGTTTCAAAAAATAAATAGAATGCTATCCTGGTGAAATGTGCTCATCACAGGATTGGTGCTCTCACTTATTACTGGATTCATGCTGGGTGCAGGTAGCATTAAAGGAGCTGAAGAGCCACAAGGGACTCTGTAGTTTAGTGGTTTGGTTGGTTGTTGTTTTTTTTTTCTTTAAGGCAAAAAGTCCTGCCTCTCCTGTCAGTTGTCCTGCAACTGCCAGAGCTGGATGAGAAGCAATGACATGGTAAATAAATGCCCTGTGGCACATGACAGGACCAGCCCATAGCTGGATGTTGGCATCTGTCCAGGCCATTTCTACAGCTGGAACATCCGAGCAGCCCCTTTTACTCCAGATGCTTCAAAATCACTGCTGTTCATCTACGAGGTAAAGACCATGCTTGTAATAGTGGGCACCACTTTCATGGTGGTACAGCCTAGAAAGCAAGGAAGCATGAAAAGCTGCTGCACCGCTTTTGAGAAGGCAAGAGGAGGCTGAGCCCCGTGCAAGGAGAGCTCCCTTATTGCCGAAAAGGAGCACGTTTTCTTCACTGAGCAAGCAGCGTGTGAGAAGCAGAGTGCTTACACAAGGCTGCTTGCTGGGAACATACCAGCGAGCATTTCTCACGTTCTCTTGTGCAACAGACATGGCATTGATTGACAATTTTGCAGATGCACATGAGGATCAAGAATGGAAACATTCAGCTCTTCAGGCACGAGGCAGCGCAGTGCCAGCTTTTGCCTATCTCCTGCGATGCCCAGTGGCCTCTGCTGCTGTCTGCCCCCGTTAATTTGCTCTCCCTTTGAAGAACAAGGGCTGACATTAGAAATCATGGTGCAGCACTGATGGGGCACGGGGTGGTGGCAGTACCCCACAGTGTATGGGTGGGGGGCAGGGGCCAAGGTCCCCCCCTCCAGCTGCTCCCATTGCTGCAAGACTCAGGCCATCGAGCCCAGACGCTGGCAGGCATCAAGCCACTGCTTGTAAATGCCCTGAACCAAACCAAGGAGAAATAAACCAGGAGTGTGAGTCAGAGAGGGAAAAGGGGTTTCCTTTGCACAAGATCTCGAGTGAGCAGTGGCAGGCAGAGGGATGCTCTTGCAGTGGGTGTGAGGCAGGTGTCCTCCCACCAGGACCCCCACATACATATGCAGGGGGGCCTGGAGGACATGGACTATCTATGTCCAGTCCACAGTAAAACCCCCAAAGGCTTATAATATGGGCATAGGATTCCCAGCAGCAACAGGTTACTGCTGGACCATGGCAGTTTCACCCACAAATTAATAATAGAGAAAAAGAGGATTTTTCTCATTTTGCCTCCCCATCCCTAGACAATCTTTTCTGCTCTTGTAGTGAGAAAATATAGTGCTCCTCTTCCTTGTCAGGGCCAGGCTTGCAGTTATGTGCTGGTTTCTCCCTAGCTGCACCACACGATACATCTTACATTGTTTTATAGGTCTGCCTTGCTGTCAGCTGTCCGACTTTCAGTGTCAGCACAGAGATGTCAGCAGGTGCCAGTGTCCCCACCAGAATTACTATAGCATTACCCATGCAAAATGCCTTTGAAGTGGGGAACTTCAGTCTGGAGTCCCAGAACAAGGGTGCCTATCAAAAACCTGGCACTCCCCTGAAGAAATCCCTCACTGCGCTCTGCTCTTGCTGCTGGGGTAGCTAAACATAGAGATGCTACAAACCTTTTCCCTGTGCGGGCGTTTAAACAAGCTGTCCACTTGCTGATGGTATTTGAACATTACTGGAGGGCAGTTTTGCTCATCTGATTCTCCAGAGAGAGATTTGTTCAATAAGTTGGTGCTCAAAAGGGGTGTTTGCTTTGATTTTTGTGCACTGAGACCATGCCTGCTGCTCTCCGAAGTGTTAAGTGCTTTAATAATTTGTGCGGGTGTTGCTTTTCCCCATGCATTTGTCAAGATAACTTTAATTTCCATTATTTCCTCTGAAACAGAGGATTAACCTGTAGCAAATTTTTATAGCACAACTCCACTCCAAAACAGGGGTGTCCGCTCGTTTACATACAAGTGCATTGGCAAAGTGACACGCTGAGGCATAGTATAATGATGCAGTCGCATGAATTGCTGTCCATAAAGCCTGTCTAAGCCTGTACTCCCGGTATTGATCCTGGGAGTGACAAATTCCATCTGAGGAAGGCAGCACTTTGAGATATTAAAGTGTAATTTATGGATTCATTTACTGGGGTCCCAGAATTGATTTCCTTAAATGTTATGGAGCATATCGAATGCAAATCCCCTGGGATTTGGAACAATATTGCAAAACACCATCAATTCCTAGATCCCATTGTAATCATTTAATGAAACCTGAATGTCCTTTTTTAAACAGGCCCTTTCATCCTCTGGGTGAATTAGGTGCAATTATAAGTAAACTTTTGTTTAGAATTGGAACTAGATTAAAATCATATAAATAACTGAATCTTCAGGATCACTATTCCTAATTAATAAGGTAACCGTTCTTGCTGGAATAGACTTTTTATGATGTATTAATAATTCCCAATTCCTATTCCATATTTATCTAAGGCAATATATTATATTTCAAATGTTTAACAGAAGACTCCCATAAGGAAGGATTTAATAAAGTACTCTATTAGATATCGAGGAGTTTTAACTGCGCAGCAGATCCCCCCAGTGCCTCCTGCTGCTTCTGAAAGATGAGACAATAAAATCCACATTGCAATGTGGTGCAACATTTTATCTGAAACTGGGTGAGGTTCTTGGAGTGCCATGCAGAGTGCTAACACGCTGGCTTGGGTGACATGAACACGCACACACACACATGCACCCATCACATGGCATCATTTCACGACTTCTTCCCCACCCCGGGCTAGTTTGATAGGTGCTTCAGAGGATTTGCCAAGTCATTCTGCAAAGTAGTCAATGCTGAGGGTTTAGGATTTGAATTGCATTTCTGAGAAATGCAGGAGTTACTGTACGGTCTTTCTCTGGTCCTTTTGTAAGTATTTATCTGTTAAATCAGAGTCCTCCACCAATACCATGCACAGCAGTGCTTGTTTTCAGCGCGGAGAGAAAGTACGTCGTGTGGAGCTATAACTACGTGACAACCAACTTGCACTTACCTCCTCCTTCATCTCTGTAGTACTGCCAACAGCTCTGGAGCCTGTGGTTACTGGGGGTGACAGACAGCACGAGAACTTGGATAGGCTCCACTTGCTCCACTTGTGACTCTCCAAGCCCCAGCATTTACCTTCAGCTTCCCCAAGTCCTGCCAAACCCAACTGGGTGACCTGCAATCACCCCAAGTGACTGTGGCTTCTCTAGTATAAATACGTGTGAGCCTCAGTCAAAAAGAGAGGAGGATGTAAAACAACAGCAGAAGTCATGGGAATGGTCGTCGTTAGGATGTAATGGTAGGAAGTGAATATAATCCTCTCTTAGGAGAAGATAAGAAAAGGGAAAGCAAAATTATAAAGGTGTTAACCGCTTTTTAAAGATGTTTTGATGATAAGGCTGGTACAAAAAAAACCCCAGCCCTCGTATGGAATATAATTCTCTGCTGGCAAGCAGCAATTTTGGACACCTTTCAATCATTCTGATATCTAGCTGCTCATTACTCTCTCACGTAAAATGCAGCACAATTATTCCACTGAATGTAGTTTACTACATTTTTGCAATCTGCCTTGATACCTTGAAGTGTGCAATAATAGAAAGTCAGCACCAAGAAAACAATAGCCCTCTCTGATTTACTGAAATATGCAGAGCTATAGAATTTTCATGAGAAAATACAGCTGATAAAGTTGTTTTTCACCAAGCACAGGCCTTTCTATGAGGAGATAAACTCTTGACCACAGAATCACAGAATCGTAGGGGTTCAAAGGGACCTCGAGAGATCATCGGGTCCAACCCCCCTGCCAAAGCAGCCTCCCTAGGGCATATTGCACAGATAGGCGTCCAGATAGGTCTTGAATATCTCCAGGGAAGGAGACTCCACCACCTCCCTGGGCAGCCTATTCCAGTGCTCTGTCACCCTCACTGTGAAAAAGTTCCTCCGCATGTTGGTGCGGAACTTCCTGTGTTCTAACTTGAGGCCATTGCCCCTTGTCCTGTCTCCACTGACCACTGAAAAGGGGCTGGCCAATTCCCCCTGCATCCCATGCTTAAGATATTTATAAACATTAATAAGGTCCCCTCTCAGTCTTCTTTTCTCTAGAATGAACAGTGCCAGCTCACTCAGCCTTCTCTCCTAGGGGAGATGTTCCAGGCCCTTCATCATCTTCGTAGCCCTTCTTTAGACTCTCTCAAGGAGATCCCTGTCCTTTTTATACCAGGGAGCCCAGAACTGGACACAGTACTCCAGGTGGGGCCTGACCAGGGCAGAGTAGAGGGGGAGGATCACCTCTTTGGAACTGTTGACCACACTCCTCCTGATGCACCCCAGGATCCCATTGGCTCTCTTAGCCACCAGTGCACACTGCTGGCTCATAGCCAACCTGTCATCAACCAGGATCCCCAGGTCCTTCTCCACAGAGCTCTTCTTCAGCAGGTCATCTCCCAGCCTGTGCTGATACAGACAGTTATTCCTCCCCAGGTGCAAGACTTTACACTTGTTTTTGTTGCATTTCATTAGGTGAAATGAATCCAATGTCAATAACAATGGACCCAAGAAAACCAAAATCTGATGGCTTTTTGTCACTCTGAATTCCTACTTATGCTCAGGATATGTTACCTCAGGAGACATTAAATAGAGACAAGCTTTTAGGAATCGCACAAAATGAAGTTAATTTTTTAAAGTATTTTCACTTATCAAACCGATTTTGAGTAAGTGAACTGCAAATCTGCTTCACAGCTTGATATAATTTAAGGTTTATATAGTTTAATGAATATATTAGTAGTGAATAATGAGTGGAATTGGAGCAGAATATGAGACAGTGGCACAGAACAACTTCTGGTTTTGAGACTCCTTAATTGCAGAAGAAAAAAAAAATGCTCTCCGAGCACTGCAATCATTTCAGCAGCTGAGCTGAATTGTTGGAGGGTGTTGAGTGCAATAAAGCAATGCTGTGGTTTGCCTTAACTGCTCAGATCAAGGTCCCAGTTCGCTTTCTGGCACAGACCTGCTGGAATGGATTTCATCATCCAGGGGCTGTAATCAAGGCATTTAATAACTGTAATTCTGTGAGTCCTGTACATAATTTCACATGGGTTGTTATAACACTTGCATTGTTGATTCTTTGCTTTGGAGGTAAGAAATACTGGCTGTGAGCAGGGGAGAAAAATGGGCAGTGGGCATTAAAATAACAATCCCTTTGGTCAAAACCACGTCGCATTTTGCAGTGATTTCTGCACAGATGCTCCTTTATGACTGTAAGTTGACATACTCATGCAAAGAAAAAAAGAAAATGGCATAATGGCACATTTAAAACTAAATCCTAACTCTCCTTTCAATCTCACTAACTGTATGCAACAAAGCAGAGGCTCAGCGCTGAAGGTGCAGGATGTCTCTCTGCTACTTGCCCTTTGCAAAGGAGAGAAGCGATGTCAAAATGGATATGGACTCTTAAAAAAATCTTACTATGTTTCCCTCTCATTTGGAGCATTCACACCCCTCCAAACCTGTGGAAAACTGTGGAAAACAGGATAAATTGGTGCCTGGTTAATAGTCCCTTAGGTCTTCTCCAAATCAATAGGTCAAGATGCTTTTCCAGAGACGTTGGGTAACCGCATTTTGGCAGAATTTGTGCTTGGTCAAATTTTGTGGTATGTTGGAGAGGGAGGCGTACTCCCTGGTTTGGTGTACTCCTCTCATGTGGAGTCTCATCTCAGCATCCCAAATGTGATAGCTGAAGGAGTTTCCTCCTTTTGTGACCCTCTCCTTCCTATCCATGTTTTTAATGAGAGGCAGTGGTTTACACAATCAATACAACATTGCAGATGCCTTCCCATCAGCATTCACACTCTGTAATAGCTTATTTTTAAAAATGCTAATTCTTGATTCTCCCACCTGGCATAGTTTTTATTTGTTTCACCACAGTTGCATGGAGCTGATGATTTTCATTTGGCCGTGCCCAGCGTACTCAGATCTTGTCTCTGAGATAATAAAAGTAATAGATTGAACTTGGTTTGGAAAGAACAATGCAAAAGCTTCAATACAGCTGTGAACTCTTCATTTCCACTGCTGATATGGTGTCCTGCATCTATTTGTTCACAGCATCATTCCCCTCCCCTGTGCCTGCAGTAATGTGGAGTACAGCGGTGCACTCCATCTGCTCTGGAGTGTGGTGGGAAGAAGGGGAGGAGGCTGCCTCTACTGCCTGCCCCCCTCCCCATCCCATCACCCCAGTCCCTGCACTTGGCAGCTCTACAGCCCATCTTCCCTAGGGTACACCTTGCTGATTTGCTGTCATTCCCGCTATCTCCCAGGCTCTGAGTTCCTTTTTAGGTTCTCCAGAGTATGCTGGGGGTATACAACCGAGCAAGGGGAAGACCTACCTGGATGGATCCTGACAACAGCCATGTCTGTTTTAGAGGTCTATGGAAAAATACCAGAATTCACTCTATCTGACATCATCTTTCAACCTTTCTGGAGGAAAGCGGCTTTCTAGGACTGTAACTGCCTTTGGGCTGGATAAGTGTTCTCTAATGTTGAGCCTATCCAGAGTACAGGAAAGCTCCAATATCCCCAAGTTGTCTGCTTTAAGCCTGGGTGATTTTATCATGAGCCTTTAAGTAATTGCAGTAGAATTATGGAATCACAGAATAATTTATGTTGGATGGCACCACAGGAGATCATCTGAGCCAATCCCCTGCTCCAAGCAGGGTCCCTGGAGAAGGGATCTTGCTTAGATCACATTGCTTAGGGCTGCGTTTGGTTTGATTTTGAATATCTTCAAGGATAGAGACTCCATGTCCTCTCCTGACACCTGCTCCAGTGTTTGTTCATCTTAGTGATGATTTTTTTTTGTCCTAAGGTCGAATTGGAATTTCTATTGTAGCAACTCATGTCTACCGTCTGGATAAACTTGCTGGATGAAAAACCTTCATGCAATGTGACATCAGACTCCATTTGCTGGGTCTGTGCCGGTGAAATGAAAAGTTCTTTAAATGTAGGGCCACTTGGACTATTTGAAATCAGTTGCTGGTCTCAGTCCAGTAATGGCACCTGTGTCACAGAGCTGCCAAGGTCATTTGAACAGCTTGTCAACCTGTCTAGCATAGCGAATGAAGAAAATAAGGACTAAAAGGACAGACAAAACCACCCCCTTCATGCCCAACAGAGGCCTTTCCAGACAGGCTTAAAGGACACTTGCCAGCAGCCACCAGTGCTTTGCTGGTGTCTGCCCCGAGTTTCATCTCTTGCTAAGGAGAGGAGTGCTCTTGCCAGGGCGGTCATTGAAGCACCCTCTGCGAACGCCAGAGGCTGGCTCTTTGCACTCACTGAGCTCCAGTGACTGCTGCCAAACTGGTGCTCCACGACACGGCCTGTTGTCCCAGCCCATCTGTCTCCTCTATCAGACCCAGCACTAGCCCTGAGCTAGCACAATGTTGGCAAGGTGCTCCCCATCCCATCACATGCACCTCTGTGTGGTGAAGGGAATGGAACAGTTGCAGTCCCGGTGTGAAACTCATCTACCCAGCAGCCCACCTTTTGCAAAGCATGGGTAGTCTCATTTGCTCTTCTGAGAAGTGCCAGGAACAACACACCATCGGATTCTGGCTTGTTTTAACTATTGCAGATGCCTCATCTTGCAGATTATTGAACGGTGGACCAGCCTTCTTGGACCAAACTTTATATCTCAATATTTTCCCCTTTAACCACCTGGACGTGCAGGGTCCCTAGAGATTTCCCTGTGACAGGTCTCTGTGCTAACTCTACAGGCCAACTGCATTTAACTCTATTTATATTTTGCCACAGCAGAGTTGAGTCTCATTTGTTTGGCCATTAACTTCCTTGTTCTTTGTCTTGACTAGAAGAAAACCTTCACTGATGCAAAAGAGGAAACACAAATGATAGGGCACCCTGATCATTGTAGTGTAGTGCTATAAAATTTAAAAATGTGTAGAAAATAATTGAGGGATATGAGAAGGTGGTGTGCCAACAGCCATTGCAGTATGGCAGATACATGAGGAGCTGTTGAGTAAATATTTGGTGCCTATACAGAAAGAAGTTACTCCAGCAGAGGCAACCTTCTTATCCAGAAAAAAAAAATAAAAATGAGACTGACCAGAGATATTTTAGTCTATTAATCTGTAAAGCTTTCCCTCATAAGGCCCTGATCCTGCTCTGACAGCACAGGTTTCTTAGGTGCAGGATATCTCTCTGCCGCTTGCTCTTTGCAGAAAGGTGTCTTTTTAGATTGCCTGGAGACCCCTTCCCACCTTTGGATCGTATTAAAAACCTCTCTGGGCAGACACCCTTGGGGTCTAATGCCAATCAATTTGTGTTCACTGCTGAGGGCCGAGACAGAGACAGAAAGTGTCCTTGATTTCAAGCATTCCCGTTGTCATAGACATATCTTTAAAGAGAGGCTCTGCTGCTGCCTTGTCAACCTTCAAGCCACAAAAATGATCAGAGTAATTTTTTTTTCTCAGAGATATCTTTCTTCTGGGGGGTGGGGTGAGGTGGAGGGGTGGTTAGGGAATGGAGACAGGCTTTCCAATTCTGTTTTTTGGGGTGGGTTTTTCTTGAAAAAAACTTCTCTAACAGATAAATATGTGATAAATAAATAAATAAATAACAGATAAATAATCTTGCTGGTAGCTGCCAGAGTTGTCTTCTAGTTCTTTGCTTTAGCTAATATTTTTCCATCTCTTTCTGACCCTCTGTACTTAAAACTTCACCAAGCCTAAATCAGGGACCAAACCCTATATGCTAATCATCAGCAGGGATGGACAGTCCTCAGGGCAACAAGGGCACGAGAAAATCAGAGCACTGTTTTCACTGAAATGCTTCTCTTATTAGGGAAGGGAAGAAAAACATGATGGTTGCCCATGTCTTGGCTGGGTTTTTTTAGCTAAAGCCTCTGCATGCCTCTGAAACACTGAAGAGCATTCTGGACATCTTGGTCATGCTGCCAGACCTTGGCTTCTACATAAGGGTCAGACTTCCAGCATACTTGGAACATACGCTGACTTCAAGGGTGTTGGTAGGCTGAAAATCCAGCTGTACTTCTGAAGCTTAAACACAGACTCAGGAATCCAAATTCAGCTTTGATTTTTTTTTGGAAAAGTATGCCTTTAGTCAACAAAATGATTCAGGACTTGGCCTGGCTTTCCTTCAAAAGCCAGGAGCACTTATGCAACTCATGCAGTCTCTGCTCTGCTGTAAGCCCACCTTCAGAAGACTGACTTTCTCAGATAAATGAAATCTTATCTAATTACTTATAGATCAACAGTCCCCATAGTGTGCTGTACACTGCAAAATTATATCAGAGGTGTAAGGAGGAAATTAAGCTTCATGCTTTGAAATGGAAGACGGTATTAACAGATCTGGCAATGACTTGTTTATTTCAATGTCCCTTCACATAGGCTCTCTGTGATGTTGTTTGACCCCTAGGCTCTGGAAAATAACTGCAAAAGCCCCAACTCTGCATCTTTTCAGAGGCTGATACCTTCCAGCTACTCACTGTACCCACTTGGCCCCGCAGCAGAGGTGCAGCCCTGCTAAGTCAAAGAGCCTCAGCTCAGCTTGGAGAAGTCCTTCCCCAGGAAGGAGCCAGTCAGAGATTAATCACAAGCCCTTTCACAGCCACTGCTATCTGCCTGATGCAGTCCAGACAACAGCCTGCTGCAAATTTGATTGAGTTCACTCAAGACCTCTGCAAGCTACTCATTTTAGATGGCAAGTCCAAAGGGCGAAGGCTCCCTGTCCTGTTTGCAATCCAGACTGCCACTTAAGCATTTTTCCCCTTTCTTTAAAGGTCAGAATTAAAAGGATATCTCTTTACCACTTTACAGATAAATGCTCTGATAAGTGAGTTCTCAGCACGGGTTTGAATACAGAATGCAGTAAATATCCCGATAGCCAGATGAGATTTTTAAAATACAGGATTTTACATGTAATACGGAAGAGGAGGTGAATTTCTGATTGTTAGGTTTAGCAGGGGTGGCTCTCTTCAAGTTATCTTCTGTGCTGAATGAGTACTGACATAAGAGAGTCAGGCTGCATAACATGGAGATTATTAGCATTCAGTAAACACATACACTTGCAGCTCTCCAGCCCTGGAAATCTGCAGTGAAAATGTTCCCTCTGGCCAAAGGAGGCTCCAGTTGCTGCACTGCCACCAGGAGCCAGAGGTGAGGTCAAGGTATCGCTTAAGGCCTGCCTGCTCCTTGCAATGATGAAGACTTCTCAGGGAAAACAAGACCCTCTTTCCCTGAAAAGGCTCCTTGCCAGTAACCAGAATGAATCATGGTCCCTGCTGTCATATATGTTCCCTCTGTATTTCCATGGGGACCTGGGTGTCCATGGAAAGTAGCAAGAGGAAAGCAAGGAGCTGGCTGTTTGGTAGAGCCACCCAACAATGTTGCAGGAAAATTAAAAGGTTTTGCAGAAAAGTGTCAGCAAACCTCAGCCAAAATACAGCCAGGAAGCTGGGTGCCTTTCTGCCAGGCTGCCTCAGATCTCCTAGGATCCTGTGTTCTGAAAGAAAGAGGAAATCAAATTGAATTAAAAAAAAAAACCCAAACTAATGGACAAACCATTTTTGCAAATGTAATGAAACACCACAGTGCGTGCATTAATTGGCTAATGTCAACACAAACACACCTGGGGCGTGCTGATACCAGGATGCCCATAAAGCTTGCTCAAACTGCTGTCACATGCATCTCTTCCCGTCACGCTGCTTTCACAGCAGACCCGGTGTTGAAAGCCTTTGCCCTTCCTCTCCCTTATTAGCTTTCTGGAGGGCCATAAAGAGGGAAGTTCAACACTCAGAGTGCACCTTCCCCAGTCTTTTCACTTACCGGAAGACTTCTGCAAGTTGTTATTCTTTCTATTTGAGAAGTCTTGCTTTCATTCAATGCTGTGTATGAGTTGGTGACTTCAGACAGCCTCTGTACTAAACCATATTTATTGCATTCTGCCATATTACAATTGACTCTACCCTGCCATTCCTCATCTTTATAACAACAATAAACCCCTAAAATTAAAGCAATTTCATTCCAGATAGAAAAAGGTAATAAGCCCTTGAGTGAGCCTCTAAAAGGTCACAGTTGTTTTAAATAAATATTAAAGTCAATGCATGATCTTGGTGAATTCTGATGAGAAATCTTTATTAAAACCGGGTCTTATTTTTTAATAAGAGAATCTGTAAGACTAAACATCGAGGGTCTTTGTATATATACATGAGCATACACACATATGCCATTGGCACAAGAGCGGTGTTGGTTGTGATTCCAAATTCTGAAGTCCTTCACAAACACTAGTTAAGAGAAATATAAATTCTTAATATGACTTAGATCAAGGTAGCAAGATCATGTAAAAGGCAAGAGGATTTTTTTTTCTTAGGTCTCGTTATTAGAAATGTACTACTAGTAGTGTTTTCACTTGAAGGTACTCACCTGAAGCCAGTCGTGGCAGAGGTCTTCTTGTGTGGAGTGTTACGCATAGAAAATCATCGCCTCAGCCTTCAAGTATGTGTGATGTGCAAAAGGAAAGGAAGCAGAAAGAGGGGCAGAGTGAACCCTCTTTTCCTCCCATGGGAGTGGAAGCACCAGCTCACTGCATGACCATCATTCCTCAGATTGTTTCTTCTGAATAGTTTGTGGGGAAAGTAAGCTTTGAGGTGGGTGGGTGAAAGTTGCTTCTGTGAATGCTGAAAGGGATTTTTCCGATGGTAAAGGGAGAAGTGGCAGAGAGCAAACATGGATTTGTGGGAGAAATGGAGATTTAGGTGCATGAGAATGCTCCTGGTGATCTAGAAGGGCCAGTAACCTTCTCCAGATGAGATGCCATGACAGGAATTGTTTTCCAAGGGGTTTTAAGAGATACAACAGAAAGCTGGTGGTTGGTGTGGTGGAAGATTAAATCAATGGGTTGACTTGAAGGGGTCAGGAAGGAAGTATAGTAAAAATAGCATTAACAGCAATATATATTTCTCACAATCATTTTTTTTATGCTTGCAGTGGTCATGTTCCCAAAGGAAAGTACATCAGGATTTGCAGAACAGTTGCCAGAGAGGATGAGGCAGTATCAGAAAAGAGTGTGGAAGAGGTGACAATCTGGTAGGTTGAGGGGACATGTTTACATGTTTTTGGAGTTAAGCAGGAAAAAACAATAACTGAAAGAGATGGCCTGAACACTGGGTTTTGGTGGAAGGGACTAGCACAAGATGAAACCAGAACATAGAGCAGAGAAATACACCACTTCACTAAAGTCCTTTGCACCTGGAAAGTGATGAATGAAGCTAAAGCTCAGTGGAATGTGTCCTAAACTGTTGAAGAGCTATATAATTAAAAATACAACAAACCCTCAAAATTTCTCTAAATAGCATTTATTTATCTTTAAGCTTCCCCTCAGCCTCTCTGCCTGGTTGCAAGCAATGAAGTTCTGTAGCTCACAGCAGCTCCTGCGCATTTCATGCAGGTCCCTCTGCCAGGCTTGTTCATTATTTCATTGTTGTAGGTTTGCATGGGAAGGTCTTGGTGGAGGAGTGAGGGGTTGCAGGGGTGGCTTCTGCAAGAAGCAGCTGGAAGCTTTCTCTAGGCCCAACAGAGCCGATACCAGCCGGGCTCAAGGCCAGACCCGCTGCTGACCAAAGCCGAGCCAATCAACAACAGTCATAACATCTCTGTGATAATATAGTTAAGAAGGAAACAGAACCCTTTTTGCTGCCAGAGAAAGGAGTGAGAAGATGTGAGAAACCCTGCAGACACCAAGGTGAGTGAAGAAGGGGGGGGGAGGGGAGAAGGTGCTTCAGGCGCCATAGGTGAGAGTCCCCTGCAGCCTGTGGAGGACCCCATGGTGGAGCAGGTGGAGACACATGAAGGATGCTGTGACATGGTGGGAAGCCCATGCTGGAGCAAGCTCCTGGCAGGACCTGCAGCCCATGGAGAGAGGGGCCCAATCAGGCAGGTTTTCTGGGAGGACTTGTGACACCATGGGGGACCAGGCTGGAGCAGTCTGGTCCTTAGATATTGCACCCTATAGAAGTGACCCCCATAGAAGTGACCCACACCGGGGCAGTTGGCAAAGACCTAGAGCCCAGTGGGAAAGGACGCATGTTGGAGAAGTTCATGAAGGATTGTCTCCTGTGGGTGGGACCCCACGCTAGAACAGGGGAAAGGTGTGAGGAATCTTCCCCCTAAGAAGGAAGGACCAGCAGAAACAACTTGTGATGAACTGACTGAAACCCCTGTTCCCCCGTCTTCCCCTGTGACACCTGGGGAATGGGGTGGGACAGAAATCAGGGAAAAAGTTGAGCCCAGGAAGAAGGGAGGCTTTAAGGAAGGAAGACTTTAAGATCTGGTTACACTTCTCATTACCAGACTGGTTTCACTGTGTGTGTAGTGTAGTGTCATAAATTAGAGTTTTCTTACTTTTATTCTGTGTGGAATCTGTTTCACCCATGATGCTAATTGTGGAATTATCTCTCTCTGTCCTTATCTCGACTCCTAGGCCTCTCATATGTATTTTCTCCCCTGTCCAGCTAAAAAGGGGAGTGATAGAGTGACTTTGGTGGGCATCTGGCCTCCAGCCAGAGTTAAACCACCACAATTGTCCATTTCTATTTAGCAGCCTCAGATACATCCCACTGAAACTGCTCCTTGACTTTTGCATTTCTCTGTTCAGAACGGTGTTTAAAGTATAGCTTTGGTTATCTTCCTTTTTTTGATACCTTTTCTGCTCCTGCCATAGTGTCACTTATGACACGGTTTACACAACCTAATGAGGGTTATCATTCGAGTGATTAAATCACTATGTTTAAACACCCTGTTTGAGCTTATTACCATTGGAACAGACCGTGTGGTTGCTGACATTTTCACAATAGATCCTGCAGAATTGCCTAGTCCTCCTGGGTGTCGGATCTTCTCAGCCCGTGGACCGTGGATTGCATATTCAGAACATGCATTTTGTTGCAGGCAGGATAAGAACATTATTCCATCTCTCATAACCTTAAGAGAACTTGGCCAGAAATGAGAAATGCTGTTGAAAAAGCCTTGCCTTGCAGGAGCTGAGGTTATGACATGGAATAATGAGCACACAAGTTATGGCACATGGTGTGCAGTACACGCCATTACCTGCTCCGCATCTTAAATTACAGAGCGGAAATCAGCCTCGTAATCAGCCCCTGATTATGCTATTTGCTGTTGTTATGTGCTAAAAGAGGAGAGCATCTGCTTCTTCTTTTTAAACACTTATTTATGAAGCAAGTCTTCCTGCCAAGAATATAAGTGAAGGACAGCTTGTATCCTGGCTGCAGGAGAAATCTGGACTGGAAGATCAATCTGAGGTTCGTGCAAGGTGTGGGATCCTCCTGGAGATGGGATGGGGGAATAGGGCTCCATGGCCAGCCTCCTGGGGAAGGGACTGTACTCCACCTCACAAGTTTAGAGAAGACTTCACCTGCTTTGCAGCCCATCTTCTGTAGGGGCTTGCTACTGTGTTGCAATGGATGCTGGCCCCATCCATCAGAACCAGTCATCTGCAGCTTTTGGCTACCTTCCTGGTTGTCCTTACCAATGAAACTTTCCATGGTGGTTTTCTTGCTCTACTTCCATCCTCTAGGACAACGATTTGACTTGTAGTAGTAATTTGCTGGGTCTACGCAGTCTTTGAGTTGAAATGGTAAAGCTGGTGTTTCCTTCTTTGTAACTTCCCACATACCCTCTCTCAGTGGCAGCAAAGAACCCAAGAGCCTGGCAATCAGACACAAACTGTCCACTTCAACAACCTCAATCTGCACTTTGTTTCTGGGAAAAAGAGCCTGGACATGGGTGTTGTGAGCTCTCCTCTTCAGAGTGCAACTGCCACACTGGGTTTTTCAATTATTCAGTCAGATTTTTAAAGCAATTGAGCCTCTCCTTAGAGCATTAATAATTGTTTGGGATTTTGTTTTAAAAAAGTAATGGAATAATGGCAAGCTGCAACATCCAAATAACTTCTAAATTAGTGCGATCCGTGCCAAGCATATCCATGCTAAGCCAAAAATCCAGAGCCTTGGACAACAGATCGTTCAGCTAGTTGATGTATATTCATTAATTGGTAGGGGAGTTGGGAGGGAACAATGCACAAATGGAAATGAATTCTTGGTTTTAGTTTATGTATACAAATATTAAAATGGGGCTGGTTTTGTTTCATTGTTAAATTCCAGGGTTTTTTTCAACACCACACTATTAGTCCCAGCAAACAGTTGGAGAAACAATAGCTAATTTAATTTATCATCTCTTGCATGCACAGCTGTGGATGGGAAGGGAAGCTCCATTTTGGCATCAAAGACCTTCAAGATTGTGCTTTGCTAGCTTTAAGCCATTTTAAGAAAAACACTTGGTTACTAAGTTTTGTGTGAGGAAATTCAGAGCTCCTCGAAAGCTGGAAAGGCTGAGTTCACAGCTCGAAGTCTGCTCCAAACTGGGGGCTGGCTCCTGGTGTGTTGCCCTCCGCGTTGCTTAGCACTGCCTGTCTTTCACAACATTTAATCACAGGCTTGCAAAACTAGGTGGAGAGCAAGGCTACAAATAGCAGCTCACAGGGGAAGTCAGCCTCAGAAGGGTTTCCCCTTCTTTCTGAAAGCTGTCACTGAACAGTGACAAACTTTTCATGTAGTGGTTGTCCGTTTCCTGTGATCTTTAAGCTAAAGCCACTCAATTAAAGGTCTTTCTGAAGGTTATTTTACTACTAATTTTGGGTTATGGGGATAAAAAAGGAAGTGTGCAATTTGTTGGTCGTTAAAGGGCTCATCTTGTGCTTATGCTCTTAACCTGAAGTTCACTGTAAATTGGTGAGTCCACATGCACCCAGCGAAGTGCAGGTTCTATCCTGTGAGCCAGCTGCCAGCCTCTGCCAGTGTGCATGCACAGAAGAGCCGGTGGCTTGGTCTCTACCCTTCCGTGGTTTTCCTGTTCGGGAAGGTGTGAGAGGAGGAAATGGGTGTGATTCATATTTCTACTGCCCTTCTTTTGGTGATGTTGCAGGAGGAAAGTCTCTATTCCTCCCCTGTGCTGTCAGTTTGATCAAGCTCTCCTAAAGCAAGAGGCAGAATGTGCGTGTGGCCATGGAGTACATGGGTGTGGGGGTACTGAAATCCTTTTTTGGTCCCACTCTCCCAGTTTGGAGTGCAACACTTTTCAGAGGGGGACCAGAGAGAACAAAGTCGTGGGGACAATGGGTCCATGAAAGGGATGTTGCCATTTCTGGTACAGAGTACCAGGATGCTCGGTGCTCAGCACAGACAGAAGAAGGAAAGGAGGGAATATAGGAGAAGGTGACATGCTTCAGTGTGATATCACAGCTAGTCTGCAGCCCTAATACATATGTCCTGTTTTCTGGCAGGCTGTCATGCGTTGTGTGTTTACAATAGCCTCTTCAGAGAAGTGGGAGTGAAATGTCAATCCATCACATTTCCTTGATGTGTAGTTTTAGGGCTGGGTGATTAATTCCTTGGTGCAGCTCAGGGTGCAGTACCCACCCTGCAGCACCCATCTGGAGAGACCTGGGTCTCCACAGGAGTGCCGAGCACCAGCTGGAAGACAGGGCCGTGGGTAGGTAATGTAGTTTGCTGGCTGGGGGAGGCTGGGTGAGTGTGTTTACAATGCTTTGGCTGACATGTATTACTGCTGTATCTGAACTGCTCTTTGATCTGAAAGTGTGGGCTCCTACCTGCTCCCTCAAGCGATGTGATGCCTTCGGCAGGCATGCCATCACTGGGGATGCTATCGGCAAAGATTTCATCAGTGAGGATGCCATCGTCAGGGATGCCATTGGCAGGGATGCTGCTTGCAGCTGTGACTTGATCAGCACTGGCTGTTCCAGAAGACCTGGGAAACCTCTGACAGCACTTGTGAGAGGGACAGACTGACTTGTGTTCAGTCTGGATAAAAGAAGATTAAGGGGAAACCTAATTGGTGTTTACAATTATCTTAAGCATGGGATGCAGGGGGAATTGGCCAGCCCCTTTTCAGTGGTTAGTGGAGTCAGGACAAGGGGCAATGGCTGCAAGTTAGAACACGGGATGTTCCGCACCAACATGCGGAAAAGCTTTTTCACAGTGAGAGTGACAGAGCACTGGAATAGGCTGCCCAGGGAGGTGGTGGAGTCTCCTTCTCTGGAGATATTCAAGACTCGTCTGGACACCGACCTGTGCAATATGAGCGAGGGAGCTGCTTTGGCAGGGGGGTTGGACCTGATGATCTCTTGAGGTCCCTTCGAACCCCAACAATTCTGTGATTCTGTGACACTCAGCAGCTCCAGGATAGATGCAGGGCATGATGAGTACCCCTCCAATGCAGTAGCTCACAACAGAGTAGAAATAACGGTACCAAAAATGTGCAGGGATGGGTTTGGTTGATGAGGGTCAGTAACGAGAGAAACACAAGCATGAATTTCCTGCTGATTTTTTGCTGCTTTGAACATTACTGAAGCATCTTGCATGCTGCCACAAAAAGAGATGTTCAGCACAAACTAGCAGCTCAACCTTACTCAGGCTTTTACAACTGTGTGCTTTGGAAAGTAAGCACTACACCCAGCTAAAAACTGCAGCTGGCTAAAGGCTGAGTGAAATAAATGCTAAAGTGACTATTTAAGCCTGAAAATCCATATCGGGGTTGAGATGACTGTGGTTGTGCTGACTGCAGGTAGCTTCACTTTAGAGCCTGCATCTGTTAGCCAAAATTACTGTGATATGAACAGCAAGAAGTAATTGTGTTATATGGGATGAAGCTGACTAAAATTGAAAAGCTGAGTAGGGGAGTTGCAGATTTTCTTTCAAAGTGTTTTCATCCTAAGTGGAGCTCTTTGAAAAAACAAACCAACAACATCAACAACAACAAACACTTGACCTTTTGGGCTATTCTTTTTAAACGTCCTAGAAAGTATTTCTGCTATAAAAGACTCTCAGAGCTGTGTCCAGATCTCCTTTCAGTGATATTAGCCCAGGCTTTAAAGAAGAACAGAGGAGTTCTTTCTTAATTGTTTTTTAATTGTGATCTCCTTTTAAATTGTTTTAAAAGCCGCTTTGTTTGCAGTAAAGAAGACCACTTCTTCTGTTCCCACCCAGGGAACGACAGCACGATGCAAAGAGGAAAGAAAGCAGAATATTGTATTCCAATACAATGTATTCATTAACAAGAGATGGAAGTCACTAGTTTGCCCTTGAGATTTAAAAAAAAGAAAAGTGGAGGAGGAACTGAGCCCTGGGTGCAGTGTGTGCCCCATCATTTGTGGTATGGGCTTTCTGCAGTGCAGGCTGTGCTGCAGGCACTGGGGTACCATCCCTTCACCTCGCAGCTCAGCGGGACTCTATCCATGCATCGTCTGCCCTTCTGTGGCAGAGGGCTGTGGGGAAGGGCTGAGAGATGACTCCTGTGGGCATAACTGCTCTGCAAAGCAAGAAGGTTTCCAGCCCACACAAAGGAAGAGCTCATTTTAATCGCTGTATACAACCTTGAAGGTAAAATAGGTTAGCACTAGTGGCAAGGCTTGGTGCATGGCGGGAGTCAGGTAGGAGGAATGTGGCTCCAAGTGACTATATGTCCTCAAGCTTTCTGTAGGTGCTCAGAAGCTTTACCTCAAGGTTTTTGCTTTACCTTAGTGCAAAAGTATCCAGAGAGCCAAAAAAATTCAAGGCCTCTCTGCACAAGACTCTGCATGGTCAATTTCATTCTCACAAAGAGAAAAATCCCACTTCAAAACTGCTGGGAGTTCAAATTGTCCTATCACAATATTAAAAAATGGGATTGTAGGTTGTTTGGGGTTTTTTCCCCCTAGAGTTTTCTACCCTTGTGCTACTTTTTCCTACTTACCAAACAAAGTGTTATTTTCTTCTGGGCTGTTACTGTCAGAAGGAAACCCAAACCTATGGTTAAAGTGCTAGGGTATGTGTGTACCTGGAGTATGTGTGTGATGGGGTATGTGTGTACCTACATGCTTCTGTACCTGGGATCTATGCCCCTAAATCTCTTGGTTGAAAGAACAACCCTGTGAATGGGGAGAGGAAAGGAAGTTGCATTATTTCAAGGAAATGGAGTTTCCAGGAACTTAAGGACCTGTCCAACACAGCACTCTATACATATATAATGCAAAGAAGAGGTGATTTCCAAGCACTGTGTTCATGTGCGTGCTTTGCTGGGGCCTCAGCAACTTCTACCAGCAGCTGAAGTGCTATCGGAAATTTGGAAGATGATTTTACCCCCAGAGGAATCCCTTCTGTACCTGTGAGGCCATATTCTCATAGCACAAGGACCCAGGTGGCTCGGTGTCTTGAGGAGCCTCAGGTACATGAGGTCTGTGACCGAGGAGTTTGTGGGGAGCCATTAGAAGTCCTGGCCTAAGGACTGACATGTGGCTTGCAGCTGGGCTCTCTGACGCTCTCTAAAGTATATTTCAATATTATTATCCTTCATTGTCTCTGTCTTGTTTTGTACTGCTCTCATTCATAGCTACCTGTCTCATCAATTGGTCATTGCATCTTCACCTCCAGAGCATTTTGGCCAGACTAAAATATGAACCTAATAGACCAATACTCTGCTTTTTCTACTACCATTTGATCCTGGACTTCAGCTTATGCTTAGCTAGTCTTTAGTTTACATTTTATCCTGCTACCACCTAGAAAAATGCCTCCTTGTCTGCAATACAGTTTTTCTCATCTGCCTGTCACTTCCTGAGCCAATCTTCAACAAATTACTCAATTTTTTTTTGTTCTTGTAGCTAATGGATACCATGACAATTTAAGTTGCTTTTGCCCATTTTTCATGTGAAATGGACAGCTGCAGAGTCTTTGGAAAACAATTTTAATAGGTTTGTGCCACACTGTGAAAAACACATGAGAATGTACTTGTAAAACTAAACTGAATAATGATAAGACTTCCGGTTAAAGTAGCAATTTACCTTTGCTGCTGTGCAGTTACACTGATTCATCTACTGAAACTCAGAATAAAAATAGTGTTCTGGTCCTTAGAGCCCCAGTTATGTTGGGAATTTTGCATATGGTAAAAGGAAATGATTATTATATCCGATAAATGTCATATCTGCAGCTTGGTATAGAAGAGTGCTGTATTCATAACAGTTCTCTTCAGGGAGAAGAATAAAATAAGCAAAAATCCCATATTGGTTTGTTTTTCATTCAGTTGCATCGTTGGTATTTATACCAATGCCTTGAGCTTATCTCAAAGTCACTTTCATTAAAGCCATCTAATAAATGTCAGTTGTTTTGTTTACTCTCCTTCAATACCAAAAGTTATTTGTGATGGGCATGAAAGTTGTATGTCTGTGAGCACAAGCAAAAGGTGGGTTGTTGTTGGCTTTTTGGGTTTTTTTAATCAACAGCCACAAAAATGTTTACTTTTGAATGAGGTTTTACAAAAAATTATCTGAAAATTAAATTTCACAAAAAAAAGTTTGCAACAAATAGGCAACAATTCTTCCAGCCAGCCCTAGCTCTTCTTTCTCTGTTGCGCAACAATACCCTGCAGTTGACTTGAGGTTGTTTGCTTTTTTTTAAAGCAAGGTTGTTGTCTGGTATGAATCCCCAGAGGTCACATATTCAGGTTTTCTCAGCTCTCACAAGGACAGAGGTTTCCTTGCTTTTCCAGCAGCCCCAGCAAGAACAGCATGGTGGCTTTCCAGTGCATTTTGTCCTATGCCAGAGTGGAGCCACAGCGGTTTACAGCCCCTGGCCAGACTGTCCTTACACTCTCTGGGAGCCCTTAGCTATGTACATAACTCCCTTTGAGCACAGCTGGCATAAGGCTTTGCATGCTTTCAATATCAGCTGTGAGGAACAGCACTTAGTTTTTCAAATGAAATTGGTGAGATATTTGCACAGCTCCCAGTACTGGGCTGCCACAGGCTGGGGCTCTGCCCCATTACCCAGCATCTCATCTGGGAAAAGCATTCCTACTCTGGTGTCAAGGCCACCCCTGGTAGGCTCACCAGTTAGCCTTGAGCTTCTCTGGAGGACTCTCCTTTAGTATCATTGTCATAAAGAGCATATAAAGCCTACTGAGTGGAGAGCGTTGTTTGCTTATGGGGCTGGAGTAAGCTTGTTAAGGTTTTAAGTTTCCATGTAAGGCAGCTTTTCATTGGGATTAGATTTAAGTCACGTATTGTCTGCAAATCTAAACCTTTGCAGCGAGCTCCTGCTGTCATTTTTGATGTCAAAGGTGATTGGCCCGGTTCCAATAGGGAAGCAATTTTCAATAATCTCTCCTATCTACAAACAAACTGTATAATTCGTTGAGCTCTAGCTCCTTCTACAAATAACAGTGCATCACATCAACCATACATACAGATGCCACTTGCACTCTGAACACAAAAATGCAACATGAGTTCTCATAGCAAAAAGCATATAGTTCTGCATTCCTTTTAATAAAAAGCAGTGTCCGTTTGTAGACACTCCTCTTCAAAGTTTGACAGGGATAAACCTGTTCTGCTGCTTTTTGCCCCAAAATACAGTCAGTTCCATTGGAAGAGCCCTGGGGAAGTCGCCTCGTCCATCCAGCTGCTGTGATGGGCTTCATTCCTGGGCAGGCTTTGTGCTGATGGTTTCTGCGGGTGTGGGGACCTGCCACAGATGAGTAATTAATATATTTAAGTATGGGCTAGAGCCCAGAGGGTGAAAGTCCACGCAAGTCAGGCTGTAGCTTCCTGGTTCCCACAACTGGTTTTTCCATGACGAAAATAAAGCTTGTTGGCAGGCTCAGGAAGGAAACTGCCTGGTGACATGCTTTCACTACCCTGCATCAAGGTGTAGGTGTCCCTGAAGTGTCCCTGAGGCCTCTCTCTCACACATCATGTAGATTTCATATGAGCACAAGCATAAAAAAACCCCTGATGATTGCAGTGTTTTCCTAGTAATAGGATACGAAAGAGACAATGGTTTAATTTTCTTGCTATCCCTTGAGAAAGGAATAAAGACAGACCAGACCAGGTCTGCTCAGGCTGCCATTTTTGTTGAGCTAAGTGTGAACAGGCAGAGCAGTGATACAGCACTGAGCACACACACACACACATGTTCGCAGGCCAGTTCCCCATACCATGTGCATTAAATTCAACTCCCTAAGCTACTCTGTTCATGGGCCTGAAGTCTAAAATTGGAGTGGTTGGATATAAGGTTCTGTGCCTGTCAGCCAGGCCTCCCCCAGCTGAGCCCTGTCAGTAAACATGTTGGATTTCTCCCCATTTGTGAATTCCAGAAGTGAGGCTGCTGGTCATTGGCTGTAAGTTTAGGAAACAACTTATCCCTAAGATGGTAACACAGCAAGCCGGCATCTTTTTTTCCTAGCAGCATTATCTCCCCTCATCAATCACATCTCATACTTGCGAACTAAATGAACAGTTTTCCATGTCAACCGAGTTTTTGTTGCCCAAGCTCAGCTGTGATCACAAAGAAACAATGGAAATGTTAGCACACATAAACATCAGGCACCTAGGCAACAAAACAGAGGAACCTGACCTGCTTGTACAGGATGTGAAACCAGCTACTACTGGGATGCCAGAGACATGCTAAAGTCACCAGGACACACATGTTCAAGGGTAGGCATTTATTAGAAATGGAGGTGTAAAGGGAAAAGTGGTGGCTGTCCATGAACCTCAGGGTGGTGGAGCAAGTGATGGTGTAGCTAATAGCTGATTTTCATCTAAATCATTTGGGTGAAAGAATTAAAACCTCTAAAACCTCTTTTGGGATACTGCTGAGAACTTACTAAAGGACTTTCATTCCTATCCCAGCCATCACACAACTAAACCTCTAGCCTTAAAGCTTCCTTAGCCACCATTCCTTCTCTTTTCCTCTCTCTTGCTGCCTCATGAATCTCCACCTGAACTCATCTGTCCAGGTTCTTACCGGATTTCTCCGTATCTTTCACTCCCCAGGCTGAGCAGCCTCTCATTACAGCCTGCAGGTTATAAATAATGCATTGGGAAGCTTCACTCTTTGTTCGCAAAATGTTTGAGCTGGCTGGCAGCATCTGCGTTTCCTGTTGTTGGTGTAATTGCCCAGTTTGTTAAAAAATATGCTGAACCTTGATATTTCAGGAAGGCAAATCTTGGGAGGCAGCTTGAAAGATAACGGGATGCCATCTCTGCTGAATCAAAAAGATGTTTTCCTTGTAGGAGCAGCAAAGCCTGGCTCTTACTGGTGGGTGTAGTGCCAGCATACCTGTGGCCCCTTGTGTACCCATCCTTCTCAACGGCATTGCAAGCACTTCTGTGGAGTCTTGTCATGCCTGGCCAGATGATCTTCATGCTCTGAGATGGAGCATCCTTCAGGGACTGCTGCAGAAACATCTTGGCCACCATCTTGGACAAGTTCCATGGCCTTCTTTGTGCTCCTTGGTCCTCCATGCAGGATGGACCTGACCTGATGAGAATCACAGTATCCAGCCTCATAGATGGGCTGAGGATTTTTATCCCAGTATTTATATTCTTTTCCATAGTTGTAAGAAGTCTCGGCTCATATGAAGGGGTAGAAAGAGCATTTGGCAATTGGAAAATCTTCCAGATATGGAGTAACCAAGGGACCAAGACATTCTAAACACATATCTCTGGGATGATATACAGCCTGATAATGGTTAAATCCTTCCTGTCTGGAACTGGATGGCATTATACCTAATGTGTCTCTTTTGCCCTAACATCCTCTGGAAGACCTTGAGAGCTAAAGTTACCTGCCAGGCTCCACATCCATCGGGCAGGACCATTTCTTACATCCAAGACTGGCCAAGGTGCGCTTTCTTGGGTCAGTGCAAGAAAGTCCATACAAATCTCTTTCTTGATTTAGGTTAAAGTGTTGTAAATGTAAATTCAGGATTTAAAAGAAAAATTGACCAAATAGATTATTCATATAATAATAGAGAACGTAATTTTCCAGGACTTAAGCCAGGAGACCTCTAAGAACCAAGAAACACTATGTGTTATGAAGAATAATAATGTGCCTGTGTTAAGTGTCTGTATGATGCAGGGTAAATGAGTGGTTTTAAAATGTCTTAGTATAGATTAAATTGAGATGAATCACCTTAATTTTCAAGGACAGCCTGTGTCTGGCATGGAAAAAGCCAGACAGTACATCCAAATTCACAAATGTAGGAGTTTGTGTATTCAAGTCTTCACTCTGTCAAGGACTCCTCCGCACAGGATGCCTTTTATGCCTCAGCTGTAGGGATGAAATGGAATTAAAAGGTCAAAATATTCAGTAGTTTCACAAACAATGGCCTGGTGCTCATCTTTCTTGCAGTGTCCCCAGGGAGAGCTGCCCAAATCAGCTTTCATCCAGCAGGATCCAGCACTTGGGAAGGTGGGTAAAGCCTCAGGTATTTAGTGTGTGCCAAACTGCGTGTTTCACTGGCCATGCTGGTACCTGGATCTGCTTTATTCTGGTTACAAAGATGTGAGGGAAATTGAAGGCTGCAAGGTGTTAAAAGGAAAGAGATAATTGCAAACATCTTGGTCTGCTGTGGGGGAGAATTGCAGATGTCTACAGAAGTATGGTTAAGCGAGCACCATTTAGGATTCTGTTTTATATGTGTTGATCAGCCTGTAATTGCTGTTTCAGTGCAAGGCTGCCTGCTTGAGAGTGGTTGTGGAGCCACAGCAGCACAGCTCAGGGCTCAGCTGTTGCTTCTGTCCTCCTGCAATCACATTTAAGACTTAGAGGTCTTACTGCTCTCTGAGCGGCCTTCGTGCTACAAATGATGGATTAAGTCAAAACAGCATAGCTAACTTTGCTTCCCCTGCCAACAACTTTGAATGAAGCTGATCAGAGAGTCCCAGTGTCTCTACTGACAGAATCTGGCACAATTTGATCGTTAGCTCAGATTTTCCCTTGTCAGTGAACTCGGAGGTGTGTCCCACCAGACCCCTCGTCACAGCTCCTGCTGAGCCTTCGCGTGGCAGCTGTGGCTTGGCTGCTGTGCCATCAGTATGCTGGTGACATTCTGCCCCTTGTCTTTTTTTATTTTTTTTCATCAGATCCAGATGGTTTCATTTCCCTTTTTTCTCTGAACCTGGCCAAGACAGAGGACTGCATGAGAATCAGCTGGCAGACAACCTGGCAAAAGGAGCTGCAAGGTGCGAGGAGATGGGCAAGAGGAGCAGCCTGAAATATGGTTGCAAGTTGTGACTGCACTGTCACAACCCAACTGTGCCCACCTTTGCTGAGGAGTTTGTCCATTTCTGAATATTTTCAAAATCTGCTGGCTCTCAGTTTCTTCCCAGCAGGTGTCTTCTAACACAACACTTCACACAGCAGGATGGACCCTGATTTTTGGTGGGATCACCGTGAGGTTAGAGTATTGGAAGGTGATGGCAAACTGACAGAGACAAGTTTGGGGAGGCTTCCTCTAGGAGAGAATCTGGGGGCTGTCTGGGCATGCAGAGGGCATCATCTCACCTATTTCCATCTGCATCTGGAATCAGTTCTACCTAATCTACCTCATCAACTCCATTATAAGATTTGTGCAGTTATGCCTAACAATTTGAAGCACTCACCAACCTAAGCCTGGAACCAAACATAGCCTGATATTTAAATCAGAATTTTCTGTAAAAAGCTTGGATTTGGCAACACCACCTTGTTTCATCATTTTTTTGTTTGCTTGACTTGGTTTGGGTGGGTTTTACCCAAATTTTGTCCTGGGGAAGCAAGAATGAAAAGAAATGCTTGGAAACTCAGAATTCTGCTTAAGTATTCTGGAAGTAGATTGAACTCTTTTTTCATATTTGTGAAGAAAAACTATCTAAAAAGATCAACATTCAAAACCTAACAAAATGTTGCCTTTAATATGAAATTATTAGTTATATATGTGCATTTTATGTAGATATATATAAAATTAGGGTTTTCTGACCCACTAGTAAGCTTCAGTAGACAAGAAAAGGAGATGAGTGATGGACAGCATAATGTCTGAAGTTTACTGAGATGATGACCAACATAAACCTCCCACATGAAGGGATGTTCAACCTGTCTAGCTTATATGCTATGAATTGCCTTAAATGCATGCCTAAATGCAAACTACCTTGAAGCAGACAAGGTGATCATTTTCCCTCAGTGAGCATTTCCAAGAGCCACTGGTAGAGCACTTAATTTCAGAGCTGTAGCTCCAATCTGCACCTTTTTCCTGGTGGCCCAATTCAGTTTACCTTGTGAAGACAGGTATTTTAGATCACACTTTTGATTTATTGTTGATGAACGCCAGCTGGTAGGTTGGATCGATGTGTAGAGAGGAGTTTGCCACAGTGGAGCTTAACAAGGTGGTGTAGGGCAATCTATTTATTCAATTTATACTGGTAGAAACACACACTGTAGCTACTGGCTTATTTTGACTATAAATAATGTATATTTGTCACTTTCAGTACTGAAGGAACCTGAGCAACAGGAACCTCTATTTATCTGCAATTTTAGCTTCTTTCATGCATCACTGATAGTGGCAATGAAACACAGAAGACAAAAAAGAAAGATTAAAACTCTGCCATTAGCTTCAGTGGAGTTTTAATGTACTGCAAGATGTTCCTGCAGGGATTTCTCACCTGCCTTCACCTGCCAGAACTTCAGGAGCTTGTCCACCCACAGCAGTCACAAAGATAGAAATGTTTTCAGGATGCAAATGCTTCCCTGAGCATTTGGCATTTCTCTAGACCCTGCAAGAAATGTCCTTTATCCAACGATTTTAGAATTTGGGATGTTGGGTGTCCTACCTTGCAATCTAAAGAAATTGTTTTCATTTCTTGTTTCCTCTTCCACCCATCAATAAAGGAGTGGGAGTCACAACTTAAGAATGGATGCAATGCACTATAAATGATGCATTTCTAAACAGTAAATTTTGTGCAAAAGAACTCCATCCTCTTTCTCCCCACTTTTGTACTGGAAACTGGTTACACTTTGCATATACTTTAAAGTTTCCTTCTCTGTGCCTTTTCCATCATGAATTCTGTTTCAGCTGGCCTTTGTGCAGTATAGGCTTGTAAAGTGTATTTCCCTCTAAACCTCCGAAGAGCTGGGAGTGTGTAAATGAGTGCTTTGGTTGCATGCCCAGAGGGTGCTTTTACAGCTTGGGAAACCACCGCCTGGGGCTGAAAGTCCCAACCGGTGTACTCTCTGAGCTTCCCTGTGTCTGCAGATTGATGGCAAAGGGACCAGAGATGTTTAATGAGCTAGGGATGATTGGCACTTCGGAGAGTGGGCTTTGGAGAATAAAAATATGAGGGTAGCAAAAGGCTTGTGCCCCATTTGCAGGGTTTTTTTCAAGCAAACCTGCTGAACCTCTCCAAAGAGGTAGATTTCTTCCTTGTAGCTCTGTTGATTGACTTCCAGGATCTGTGGCTCTGGGGACTCCTGTTAAACTCATACAGTCATGCAGGAAAGATTTTGAAATTAGTAATAAAAACATTGGCAAATAGTTGTAGATGAAATCAACTATTGCTCTCTGAAATAATCTCGCACGCTCTCTCTCCATGGCCTCCGCAGTTCAATGCCCTGCAGAGACATGCAAGCCTGCGCTGCATGCAAGCTTTGTCTTGCTCATAAAACTAGGATGGGGAGGGTGACTAAAATGACCTCCATGTGGCTTTACATGTCCATTTATGAGCCTAAAACATATTCACAACAAACACTGCCAGCATTTTGTCCCTTCTTGCCCTAACCAGATGTTTCTGCATCCTGGGATGTGGCTGTGAGAGATGGGGGGGGGGCGGACAAGTGGGAATACTCAGTGCTGGTGTCAACTGGAGGTTGGTGTCATTCGGCATTGCACAGTCGTGCGCTTTCGTGAGAAGCCAGTCGGCTTCACTGACAGCTGACCTGGAGCCAAGACACCAAAAGGTTAAGGCACAGCTTCTCCGTGGCTGCTGCTGCTCAGTTTCCCATGGTGCAAGGAGGGACAATCCTGCAGATCCAGTTTACCCTCTGGAGACTTCCCCACTGGGCTGCAGTGCCCTACCATATTAGGAGCGTATGGAGCAAAGCCCAGGATCAGGAGCTCTCCTGTCAATCTGAAGAGCTGCTGCTATATTTAGCAACGGGCACATGGGAATAGCAGCTTAAATGTGGGAGGGGGCTGCTGGAATGCCGAAATGTGTTTGAATCGACTTGACTCTTGATGGAAGCTCTCAGATTGTGCTATCTTTAGAGGGTCTTGTGCCAAAATAAATCACATTTTCCTATTTTTGTAATAAAAAGAAAAGCAACTCAGCTGATGTATACCTCCACCACAATAGTTCTGATGAACAGCAATTACTGCACAGCAAAATAAAGCCCTCGTTAAGTGTTTATTTACCCCCCTTGTTTCAGTTGCATGCAAACTAATCAGAAAAAGTGTATTGCATTTAAATGTAATTACAGCAGCCATTATAATGTGAACAAACCCGTTGTGGGTTGGTGGGGCTTTTTTCTTTTTTCTTATTTTCCTGGAGTTACTTGAAGATGAGAGAAAGATTCACCTTGTGTTTTAAAATCCCAAACAGGAAAGTGAGAATGTACTGTCAGGAGCAGAAGGACTTTAATTTACAATTAGCACAGTTATATTCCTTTCTATAAACAAACAAACCCCCTTACATCTAGTGACCACAAAGCAAGAGAGACCCTCCTAGATACTTAAGGTAGTAAAGCGGTAGCAGTCAAATGCATCCAATGAAACACACTTTGTTTTAATGGAAATATACAGCTGTTCACCCAGAAAAGCAGATTTTTCTGGTCGTCAGCAAAAGCAGTGTTCTGTGGTTTTCTCTCTCCATTTTCCACCCAGTCTGGGTGTTCTCCACATGAAGGTCAAGTGACTCCTACAAGGTCTGGTACTGAGTCAAGAGCTAAATACGGAATTAGGATTCCCCTAGTTCCCACTCATCTGCGAGTCACTCTAAGTAGTAACTACTTAATCTCTAGGAAAAGCTTGTGGGGCCAAATCACCTTCAGTAAAGCTGAGGGGGGAAATTCAGGTGAAATCCCCTTATGGAGATTTATTTCCTCAATGCATCCAGGGAGGGACAGAAGTTTGGCAATAGTGATCTATGGAGGGATCATTTTCTGCTGAACTAGCTGAAAAGGAGGGTCTAGAGAGTCCTGTGGTTCTTTTATGGGTCCTGAATGCCCAAACCCATTGCCCTGCCTCTTGGCAGCACTGCAATATTATACCCATTCTGCCATAGCTTCCGTCTCCAGCCTTGTCAGCAAGGTGCATAGCAGACTGGAAAATCTGATGCAAATCAAGAAATATAGACCTTTTTTTTCCCTAGAAAAGACTATCTGCCTTTGTTTGGCATTTATTTACTGATATTCCTAACTCTTCCAGGTATACAAGATATACCTACTGCATACACAGTCATATATATATGTGTGTGTGTGTGTATGTGCATATGCCTTCAAGGTATACAGACACATCCATATATGTACTTGCTTTAGAGCCACTAGCACCCTTTGTCAAGATTTGCCTATTTTTGTGTTTTGTTCATTAAAAAATGCCTCCTAATGATTTGATAACTGTACTGTCTGAACAGTATTTCTATGACAATGTTATGACCCAAGCCAGGGATGCCAGGAAGAACTATTGCTCATCCTCCTCAGGGCAGAAACATACAGCCCGGGTTAGGTAATGCACAGAAACCTGCCTCATCCCGAGGCATACACAATTACAGTCATTTGGGAATGATTGGAAATGATGGTACTTCCCATCCATGTTTGGAAGTGCAATAGCTAACTCCTGGGTCCAAGAACCACCATAGGAGAAGTTCCTGGGGACTTTTATTAGACTCTCATCCTCTTGAGATGCTCCAGCATTATGAAGGGAAGCTGGTTTGATAATGTAAATTAATTTCTCTGGCTTTTCCCACTATTTACCTGGCATTTCACAGGTATAATGCTATATCAACATGGAGTTTTCCTGAAAACCTGGAGGTAAATACAGCAAAACAATGAGGACACACCTCAGCTTCAAAAGGAGTGATCACAATCGCTGGCCTTTGACTTGGCATTAGTTGTTCTCTAAGCAGTTTTAGAAAGAAGGTTGTAAGAAGCGTTGTTTCATTTTCCTTATCAGACAAATTGTCCATTTTCTTTCGTCTGAGCCACTGCTGAAGAAAATAGCAAACTAAATTATGCTTTGTTTCAAAAATTAGGCTTTTTTTTTTTTTTGCCAGACACATGCAGTGCTCTGTGAATAATGGGATGCATATTGTGTATGTAGATAAACAATCATCTTCACAGTCTGTAAATATGCAGTGTATACCCAGAATGTGTCCTGAAATTTTTGTTACTGCTGCCAACCAAGCATGCCTCTGTCTGGAACAAGAGCAGCATTGTCCGACGTGGGAAAGCTTGATTGCCTTGCTCAAACTGGGAGCTGTGACGCACTCAAGCACACAGTAAACACTGCCTTCTCCATCTGTGGGTCTCCAACATGCGCATCACGGTAGGTGATGGCTAAGCTTTGGCTCATGGTAACTTAGCGAGCATCAAACAGAGTTATTAACAGCCAGACCTCTAGAATGAATGTACTGCAGGGGTAGGAAGTGGGTGGACAAGGATGGTTAGTCATGCCAAAGGCTTACAGGCTGGGTCTTTGAGGTCTAGAAATAATTAGTAGCTCACGCCCATGGGTGTGTATTACAGCGATGCACTTGCACACTGTGTGTCAGGGTCACTGCTGCTCAAAAGCCACCTGACCCCAGTGGGAGCTCACCCTTGGATGCCACTGGATCTGGGGAGATGGATGGATCCTGAGTAAGACCTCTCTGCCAGAACACAGTGCCACACAGAGGATTAGTGCAGCTATACTCGGAGCAGCAACGTGCAGGTTTATAGGTGCAGTTATAGGTGCGGCCCCTTCTCTTCACCTCTCCTGTGCTGCAGAGGCTTTTCAAAACGGTATCTCATATGTACAACAGTTATGCTATATAAGAAACAATGCTTAAAATTACATATAAGCAAGGAGAAAATCACTTTGTGTAGGGGATCACTAGTGACAAGCATCTGTTTTCCTGTGAACCATCACTCTGCTTAGCTCTGCTTAGCTCATAGCCAACTAGCGCCCTACATCTGTAGACTGCCTGTACCTGGAAGCACAAACTGACTTGAGGGATGAGCACCTTATACCAGTTTAGAAAGTCTAACCATAACGTTAAAATTACTTTCAAACAAACAGTTTTGCTCTACGAGACTGATCAGAGGCATAAACATTTCCTGAGCAGGAAGTCCCATAATTCAGCACACAGGAATTTACTGGTCCAGAGGCCTTGATTGGTAGGATATGAAGATGTGGTTAGAGAGGGATGTTTCAGAGAGATGAGAAATGTTTCCTTCCTTTGTCACTGTTCAGCCGTGTTTTCCCTCAGAGTATTGACTCCAAAGATCAGAAATTGCCCTGTTCAGAAGTGTTTGCTTGTGTCAGATATCCAGCTGCTCCTCTGTTTGATCTCTGTCTGGATCTGTCTAGGTTTCTGTATCACTTTCATCACGATTATCCCTGCAGATAAATGAACAAATGAAGTTTTAACTTTCATTTGCCTCCCAACAAAACAAAATCTACAATTTCTCTCTTTGCCTGATAACTGCAACCAGAAGGACTGTTGGAAAGGGCTGTCCTGGAAAACACTGATTTCCAGCTCAGGCAGGGATGCTTCTTATCTCTGAGAGAATAGTCCATCACTGATCTGTTCTCCGCTGTGACTCTTCTCAGTCAATGTTAGTCTTGCTTCGCTCAAAATGGCCCAAGATGACTAAGAAGTCTTCGTTTATCACGTTGAATTGTATTTGTAACTGGTAAGATAGATAATAGAAATACTTGCTGAGAAAATGTGAGCTTTCAAGATTTAGTTGTTGGCCTTTTATTTTAGAAAATCTATGAGATTAAGGGAAAGACTTTAATTATTTCCAGAGGCCTTCAGCCATAGCGGTAAGCATCATGCTGGAAAATGTATGAGTTTTTTCCCCCTTTATATTCAGAACTGATCTGAGAAAGAAGATACAACAACCCCCTTAAACACACTCCCTACTGCCTGCTAAGAGGGCACTCGAGGTTTTTCATCCCTTGTTTCAGTGATGAATGTTGCTTCAGACAATCGGTCCCAAAGAGCGTGAAGTATAAAGCAAACCAACCCAGCTGCTTTTTACTCTAGCTGGCACAAGAAGTCTTTAGGTCTAAATGAAACATTAAAGACATCTGTATGTGTTTTGCTATATAGTGTTCTCCATTCCTGAACAATCACTCTTCTCTAGGGTGTCAGGGAGGAATAGCCTCACTGCAGCTCCGCACTCTAAATCAGTCTGTGTCGTGCCTGGATCAGCATTGCAATTATGCAGATATCAGTCCAAGCACTGACCTGTGCCTTGGTGCCCTGACAGACACTTCTTTGCTTACAGTCCTCTTCCAGCTGTTCCAGAGGAGCTGGGGTGCTCCTGAAGCCTGGCAGCCTGCATCTCAGTTGTTTTCCCTTCTGCACTAAGCCTGTTCACAGGTCTTGCATGTAAAAGGATGATAAATATTCAAAAGCTCTTCTGTATTTGTCTTCTGTCAGGTCAAATAATCTCCTCAGTGGCATCCCACGGGCTTTCCTTGAGACAAGGGATAAAGACCAATGATGCCAACTGCTTCTCTTGCTCAACACGGGGTGTGCAGTGTGGCACAGGCATGTGCTCACAAAACCATCAGGGTGAAGGTTTTCTCCATCTGCCACCAAAACACTGCCTCACTCAGGACTTGCTCTGGCTCCAGGCTGCAATTTCATGTGCTTCAGCCACAGGCTGCTTGTCTTGCTCTGAGCAACCCCCTGTGGAAAAGTCACATTGGTGTGGAAAAGTCAAACTGGTAAATACTCAGTTTGGATCTGGGATCCCTACCAGAACTAAAGGCTTTGGGAAAGTACCGGTTTGTAAAGGATGTGGAGGTTGAGGACAAGGGAGAGAGAAGCAGGGTTTGCCAGAGAAAAGAAATTATTTCATGTGCACTTGAGTGAGTGTGAACTGTTCGATCTCAGAGATGATGAATGAGGCTCAAGAAATTTGTTCTTTCCTGTGGAGGTTGCATTAGTTTTTACTGGGAATCTTTAATTTCCTGCATGTGGAGAACAGAAAGTTTAGGGTTGAAAGTCTAGAGGAATTGTTTGAGGAGAAAGGTCCTTTTTCAAGAGGCATGTCTGATAGCTGAAATCCTAGGAATCACAGTCATCTGTTTGTAGAAAGCTTCCCCACAGTACACGCAGCTAGATTTCTGCCTTCATAAATATTGTCCTTTCAGGACATATTTGCTAAATCATGTCCAGTTCACCATCATTTGCTAGCCTCGTTTAACTTCATTAGCTCTCTGGCCCAGTTCATATTGTTTAAAATGCATGGTGTTTCTTGGGAATGGCACGTATGAAATTATGCAAACTGTTTAGAATAGCTTCACCCCAAGCATTCAGCATGGGTAAGTTAAAAGGAATTTGAGAGGACTGCATTGTACTGACATGTTTCATTAAGGTCAGTAATTAAGTAATGTGTGTGCATGAATACATGTGTTTGACAGTAAGAGAAACGAACGGTTGTGGGCACCCTGGCTCCCAGTGGAGTGCAGCCATGTGTTGTAGTTTTGTCTGGCTGGGTTCTGGTGGAGGAGAGGGCTGCAGGGGTGGCTGCTGCAAGAAGCAGCCAGATCTCTCTGCAGGCCCCACAGGGCAAACACCAGCTGGCTCAAGGCAGAAGTCATTGTTGACCAAGGCTGAGCCCATCAGTGATGGTCACAGCACCTCTGGGAATCACATTTAGGAGAAAAAAATCCACAAACAACCACTTTTTTCCACCAGAGAAGGGAGTGAGAAGATGTAAGAAACTCTGCAGGCACCGAGGTTGTGGGGGGAGGAGGCGCCCCAGATGCCGGAGAGAATGATGCCCCAGCAGCCTGTGGAGAAAGCCATGGTGGAGTGGGTGTCCCCTCGCAGCCCATGGAAAAGGCCAAGACACCACTTGCAGCCCATGGAGAGGCCCCATGCTGGATGGAGCAGGTGGAGATGTACAGGAGATGCAGCCAGTGGAGACAGAGGCGGAGAGAGAGAGAGAGACCGTGCGTGCAAGAGAGAGAGAGATAGCAAGCAGATTTGCTGAGGGGGGAGGCTTGTGACCCCATGGAGGATGAAACTGGAGCAGTCTGGGCCGGAGTGACTGAGATACCTCCATGATTTTATGACTGCACCCCATAGAAGTAACCCACACTGGGACAGCTGGTGAAGAGCTGAAGCCCCATGGGAAAGGACTTACGTTGGGGAAGTTCATAAAGGACTGTCTCCTGTGGGTGGGACCCCATGCTGGAGCAGGGGAAGGGTGTGAGGAATGCCCTCCTCACCCCTCCCCCAGCCCCCATGGCTAAGAAGGAAAACAACTTGTGAGGAACTGACCGAAACCCCCATTCCCTGCCCCTCCCTGTGCCACAATGGGGGGAAAGAAGGTAGTGAAATGAAGTCTCCTAAGAAGGCTGGAGATGGGGGAGGTGCTTTAAGATCTGGTGGCACTTCTCATTATCTGACTCTGGTCTTACTGTATGTGCAGTGCAGTGTAATAAATTAGAGAGTTTTTTTTCCTTTATTCTGTGTTGAGACTGTTTTGCCCATGATGATGATTGTGGAATCATCTCTCCCTGTCCTTATCTTCTAAGCCTCTTGATATATATTTTTTCCCCTATCCAGCTGAAAAGGGGAGGGATAGAGCAACTTCGGTGGGCATCTGGCCTTAAGCCAGGGTCAAACCACCACACCATGTATGGCCAGATTTCTTGCTGCACTGCTGTCTGGTTTGGCAGAGTTAGAGCAGAGCCAAATTTGCCCTTTTTTTGTTTCCTGTAGTGACAGCAGACATATACACATATACTGAGCCCATAGTCATACTGCAATACTGAAGGGACAACTGTAATTTGGGCAGAATCAGCAGTACTGTATTTGTTGATATGAAATTTGATCTGAGCAAAATACTCAATAGATGATGCATGTTATCATTTGGGTTGGCAGGTGAGTGGGCTTATTATTTATTTTTCCAGACTACTCTAGCAGTATCAGAATGGTACTGATAAAGTGCATTCATTTTACCAACATAGAGGAAACAAATAATTTATGAAAAATATAATATGTGTATGCCAGCCTATCAGTTTGGTGGGCCCCATGGGCATTGCCCTGTGCTGTGCAGGGAGGACTGGCTGCTCATGGATGACCCTGAACACAGTCAGGGCTGGAAAAGAGCTCAGGCCCTGTGAACCAGGCCATTACCTGGGTCATACCTCACTTCTGGGCACAAGGAATAATCACTGTGGTGGATTGTTCCCTTGCAGTTACAAATACAGTAGAGGACTGTGCTCAGCTTTCAAATGCTGGAAGTGTTTCTTTGTCCCCTGAGAGGTGCAGATCACACCACCACTTCTGTGAGGTGCAGTGCCTTCTGAGTCAGCAGCTCCTGCCAAACCCACTAATTGTTAAATATCTATAATTACCTTCTAACCTCTCTCCCCCTCTTTTTCCCCCCTTCTTTTTAGCATATGCTTCACTTCTCTCCTACTAATCAAGTACCTACCTTCATGGGAGTGACTCAGATTGAGCATCTCCCTTAACTTGCATTAAGTAGTTCAAAAGAGTAGAGCTTGCATTAACAGACTGTATTGTCCCAGAAAGGGCATCTTTTAAGTCAAAGGATATACATATTGTTGTAAAGACTGTTGAATTTAAAACACTGGGAAATTAATTGTTTATTCTATGAAGCAAAAGGCTGTGCTGGATTCCCTGGCAATACAGCAACAGGTTGAGGCACTGGGGTGTGATCCAATACTCTCCTTCCCCTAAAGCCTAAGCACCAGCCAGGGCCATGGTGTGAGACTGTCTCAGGTTCCCATAGTCAGGGCAGGATGAGCTACCTGCACCCAATGATGGGTTCTCACAGGGAGGGTAGGAACTGCAATAGCATCTCCAGGCTGTTTAGCCGTCCTGAGAGGTTTCTTCCCTTGGTAAACCTGGATGAAACAGCACGGCTCACTCTGCAAAGCTACACAAGCCAATGTTCAGAGTAGGGGACTTCACCAGGGTGCAACTTATCCCTAAATAATGCCATATTCTGTGAGCTTTCTCACCCTCCTCCCTTTTTTCTTAAATGCTCTGATTCTGTGTGTTTCATCTGGGGAGGTAGTGGTAACTGGAATAAATTTTGCAGTTGACCACTTTTTCTCATCCCATTGTCTTTAGGAATACGATGCTTCTGCACAAAAGGCTCTGCTTACATTTCAGTCATCTGCTGACAAGTGAAATGTTTTGGATGCCTTCTGTTGGTGATTTACAAAGCAATAAATGAAATAAAAATAAAGAAGGAACAGCCACGAATGCCCGTGCCACATCTCTCCCTCTCTCTGGCTGTCTCTCACACTTTATTGGTATAATTATAGCTCGTCTCCCCATGTTCCCTTAGCAACAGATGAGGAGGTGGCTGGCTGCCTGTCCGCACCGCTGCCTTGCTCAGAGGACGTGGCAAATGGTGCTGCTCTGCCTCCTGCCCCATGGTGAGATCCTGCTAGGAGGGGAGCTCCTGTGGGAAGGCTCACAGTCATAAGTACTCGGAGAGGTGTTTTGAAGTACTCAATGGGACTCAGGTGGGGTTTTCAGATGATGTACTGAAATTCTTTTGGCACTTCTCTTTGAGTTTTACAAGAAACACGCAGGCAATGTTGCCAAGTTTTGCACACTGTGCTGGTTTTGGCTGGGAGAGAGTTAACTTTCTTCATAGTAGCCGGTACGGGCTGTGTTTTGGATTTGTGCTGAAAATAGGTTGATAATATAGAGATGTTTTTGTTGAGCAGTGCTTACACAGAGTCAAGGCCCCTTCTACTTCTCACCCTACCCCACCAGAGAGTAAGTATATTTTACACCATATGATGTCAAGCTCACCATGTACAGCTGGGGGAAGAAGAGTGAAAGGGGGGCACATTGAGAGTGATGGTATTTTGTCTTCCTAAGCCACTGTTAGGCGTTTCCTGGAGATTTCTGAACACCTGCCTGTGATGGGAAATGGGGAATTAATTCCTTCATTTGCATTGTATACTTCACCTATTAAACTGTCTTTATCTGAATGCATGAACTTTCTTCTACTCTTCCCATTCTCTCCCCCATCCTGCCAGTGGGGAATGAGCAAGCAGCTGCGTGGTGCTTAGCTGTCGGCTGGGGTTAAGCCATGACACACACTATATTGTATAACTATGTTCCAGATCAGAACAGTTTGTTTTTAAAATCTGCTGCTGCTAGCACAAGGGTCTGGCTTAGGTCAGCTGGAGAAGGGCCAGCAGTTTCCTACACCTCATTCCAACAGAAGGCAGCAGCTGAGCTCACTTCTTGTGCCTCCATGGCTACCAAAATAAGGTGATCCCATTTCCAGCTCCTCAGACACCTCCTCCCTGGCAGGTGCTGGTTTGGGGCTGGAGCTGCTTGCTTCTGCAGCATCCCTGCCTGGCAAGGCTCCTGGCAGAGGGCTGCCCAGACTTAGCAGCAAATCTGGGCCCCAGATTTGTCTCACTGCCTTTGTAGTACAGTCAAATACTGTTTTCTTCATCATGTCACAAAGGAGTCCACCTGCATCTGTAGTGTCCTTCCCTGGAAGTCCTGGCAGAGCATGACCTGGATTGGTGTTTTATGCTCTTTGGTACTGACAGCCAGGAAAATTGTGAAGTAACAAACAAGGTGATTCAAGGCCATCTGTGCTGTTCAAGCAAAAGGAAGGTAGAAAAAGGGAGTAGTAGCAGGCAGACACCAGACATTTTATCACTTTCCTAAGCCACTCAACTGTGTGTCCCTCTCTATTTGTTATCAGCTTTGGGGGCAGAAGTTTGGTCACCGCACCTGAGCTTCTGTGTCCACATCCACTTGGAGATGTGTGGGTTGGGTAGAAAGCTGTTAGGCTCAGGCACAGAAAGCAGACATAAAACATGGTGCCCTGTAGCTTTATACCCTGTGCAACCCCTAGGTGACATTGTGTGGACTGAATGGATACAGAATCAGAAGTGCCTTAGGTGAAAAGCTCCCTACATGAAACTGCCTTTCTTAAAACATCTTCCACATAACTGACACTGTATCACACATCCCAGTCCCTGGGGACAAAGCCCAGCATCCTCCTGTGGCTGAGTCCTGCTCAGAACAGGAGCTGAGGAGCCATCTGAGACTCATCCATTACACCAGTCTGTGCACCCAACTTGGCCGTGATTTGTATTGACTGCAGCCCCCATGACAGCTGAGAGGAACAAGAGATATGTTCTGCAGGTCCTATCACCCACCACCACCCTGGATGTTTCAGGAGATTCTCAGCTGGCTCAGCTAGAGCCAAAACCTGGCTCCTCTGCACATCCACCAGACTGGGCTGAGGCTTGACTGTTCTCCAACCGGTATGTCCTTGGCTAGAGCTCTGTAATTACTATGTCTGCTTGCAGAACAAAGCTCCTTGTTTGGCAAGGAAACGTGATTGAAATAAAGGCCCAGATGTGTTCAGAAAACCCTAGAGTGAGGGAAATGCTTTGTCAGTCTCATTCTGTCAAGTTTAGCAAGATAAAGCCACTTGCACTGGAAGGAGCCTTGTCAAATCAAATCAAACCTATTCTGCTCTGTATGAAAATGAATCATCCCAGTTTATACTGGAGCGTATGCTGCCTGAGACTTATTTCATGTTCCCCTCTCAGATTCAAAGGCAGTTGTCTGCTGTGTAATTCTATGCAAACCGTGGGCTTGGGCTTCAGTTCTGCATGTGCAAGAGACACATGGGACACGCCGGGCTGAAGGGATGTTGTGGTTTAGCCCCAGCCAGCAGCTAAGCACCACATGGTTGCTTGCTCACTCCTCAACCCCCTCCCCTCACCCCCGCTGGGGTGGGGAGGAGAATCAGAGAAATTAATAGTGAAAATTAACCCCATCCCAACTGAAAACCAGGACAAGGGAGAAAAAACAGACTTCGAATAGATAGGTGACCAAGTAAACGAGTTACCTCAGAAAGGTGTTTTGTCTTCTTCAGAAACGTCCAAATAGTTCTTGTTTTTGCAGGGCTGAGCACCAGTCCTGCTTTCTTGTAGCATGGCAGTATATGGGTCAGTGGTGGGGCATGCCTCTTGTGCCTGGTATGTGTCTCTGGGTGCCCAAAACAGGAAGGTCTCTTGTTCTTGAGAAGGTAACACAGTTGTGTGACTGTGGGAGGCTGGAAGTAGTGTCTCCAAACTTCTCCCAAAGGGGCCTTAATAGAAAATCTTGTTAGTTTATAATGCAGGGTGTGCTGCAATGCTCCTCCCCCCAGATTTCTTCTCTGAGTCTGCTCAGTGTCATTACTGCCAGCTAAAGCCCACCTACAGTCATAGGGAGGGAGTAGCCTTTACCTGCAGACCTGGGCTGAAAGGAAGGGGAAAGTTCAGTCGACCCTTTTGCTTTTGTTTTACTCACTGGGGTGAAATTTAGAAGACTTAAATTTGGCTGGGCTTTGCAAGTGTGAACAAACAGGCTCCAAGCATAGGCCCTGAAAACAGGACAGGATGGAGCTCAGAGCAGGGTGACCCTGGAGAAGCACAAGGTGGTTGCTTTCCTGGGAGTAGAGGTGCACACAAGGTAGGTTACTCTGACTACTCGCTCTGTTTCCTGGATGGTTTGGAAGCAGGTTTCTCCCAGCTACAAATGCTTGTGGGCAGAACTGAACCCCTTCCTGAGTGTCCACCAGAGTCAGACTGGGGTAAATACAGACCTAAAATAGACCAGTGCTGTCAGTCTATTTAGTGAAGAGAAACTATCAGCTATCAACAGTACAAAAAACTATTTAAAAAGGTGACTCCTTCCCTCCATCATGAGTGACAGCTGCTGAGAGGTCTTTGGAGAGGCAGAGAGTGCCTTTCCCATTTCCAGAAACAAAACCTGCCCTGGCTGACCCTGACTGAGGTCTGTACTGATTTACATGTCAAACACTCTGTCCAAAATACTTGTTTGGTCTCAGGCAAGGCATAAAAAGATAGGGGTTAGTTATGATAAACTGTGGATCCAAGCCACTTCTTTCTACTTCAGTTCAGTGAAGAGACTCAATGACTGTGTCCGTTCGTCTTCAATGGACAAATTGAACAGCTCTTCTGTGCTCAATACTAGGTGATGGTGCTAGTGCTGATCAACAAGATCCCATACAGTCACACTGAATAACACCAACAATGTAGACCTTTCCTCCTTTGGGAGGACTTTACTATTCCCCAGGGAGGTTGAGAGACCCAGTGGAAGGTATTGTGGATTTTCACCAGCCAACTGCACTGACAGAAGCACCAGTTTGCAGTACTTAGTCTTGGAAGTGTGTAGAAATCAAGTTATCTCTTAGAAAGCTGGAGCACCTGTCCCCTTGATAGTAAGCAGTCTCACACTCTGTTCTGACAAGAGCTCCAGGGCACTAAAAGACAGCCCTCACCCCTTTCCAGGCTGTGGCAGCATTTGGGCAAACTCTTTGTCTACATTGTGGGAAATATTTTTTCCCTGGGTTCAGCCATAATCCTTCACTGTTCTCACCCTCAGAACTTCTGAGAGACTGAGGCCATAGGTTTAAGAAGTATTTGAAAAAAACTTTTTAATTGCTGTAGGTGCTAACAGAATTTACATCAGGGCCTTAATTTGTGAGTAGTGTAAAATCCTATCGGACCCCTAATCTTAAAAGTGAGTTAAATGGGTAAACTGTAGTGAACTTTAGATATTTCTGTACCTGCAGAATCGTGCCCAGCTTTTCAGAGTAACACTGATCTCTTTTAGACATCTCAAATGCAGTGCAGTGTTGCAAACTTTGGTCCTCCAACTTTAAACCTTATATTGGTTCAAGAAGTGGCTGACTGCTTAGGCTGAAGGCCAAGTTGGTTTTTAAACCCTGTCCTAAGCATCCACAAACAACCAGTCCAGTATATAACCTCTGGGTTTGATGGACTATGTCCTTTTCCACTGTTATCTTCTTATGCACATTTAGACAAAGTCACTCACCTGGCTTATGCTGAATAAACTGCCTCAATGGGATTTTATGCAGCATCAGACAGACCCAGTTTGACTAAATAAAGCACATGCTGGCCCATAGTTATCCATGTCAGCAGTGCCTAAAGCAACAGCTATTCTTGATAAGGTACTGAAGTACCCTGGCCTATCTTATATTATAGGTCCGAATTACAGGCCACAGAAGGAGTTAGGAGAAAATCTGAGACTGTGACATTCTTCAGCATAAGGAGTCATTAGTAAACCTGTAGGTCTTTAATTCAGCCCCTTCCTGAAAACTACATCCCATCACAGAGTAAGTGAATCTGAAGTAGTCTCCTTTGACCCCTGCTAATACATGTACTTACTTATGCATTCTGCAGGCAGTACAAGAAAATACATGCTATTTTCTAACCTACATCTGTGCACCAATGTCTGTACACCTTGTAAAACCCACTTCCATTCCGTGTGGGGTCCCAGCCTAGCCCTGCATGTGATAGAAAGTCAGACTGCCTTCTCCCCTTTCTTGTTCTGTGGTCAGGTGAAGCAATATGAGGAAAGAAGGAATCATTGGGATTGCCTTTTAAAATGTTTTTCAGATGTCTCTGTGTTACTGTGACTGGACCTGGGGCAATGCAAGCTATGCCTCAAAAGTCTGCTTGAAATTAAAATGTGTACTGCATGTATCATAGGTCATGACCGTGAATGGCTGGCATTCACGCGAAAAGGCCAACTCTCTGGGCTCTCAAGTCTCTGAGATGGATAAAAAATGACTGGTTAGATTAGTCAATATAAAGTAAAATCTCTACTTTCTACCTTTGTGTATTGTTTATATGAGAATATCTATGTATTAATGCTAAGGATGCTGTAGAGTTTGCTGCTTCTCGGCGTCTTCTTTGCTTCCCTGTGTACTGGCTGCTCCTACCTCAAGAACACTGTTTCATGCTGTGCATGCTTAGGCAAAGGAAAACAAAGGCTGCTCTCTTTTGTTTAGATATTCTCATTTCAAACACGGGCTGGTGCCCTGGTTCTGTCCAGGCCAGAGTTCACCTCCCCAAGCAGCCAGCACCGGTGAGCTGAGTTAGCCTGGGCTGTTTTCCACACCACCATAAAAGGGACTGGTTGGGGAGGGGTACTAGGCTTGGTGTTTCCAGAATAGTCTGAGTGTGGCTGGGGTGTCTGGATATTGGTACAGTACTCTGCTGTCACTGAGTGTAAGTGGGATTTGCTACAGGCTGTTATTGCTCCCCTTCCATGGTGATTTTGTCAGTACACTGTCCTTATCCTAACCTATAGAGGCTCTGTTTCTCTGGGAGTGAGTGGTATGTGGTGCTCAGCCACTGCTTGGGGCTGAACTGCCACAGCTGGAGTCATGCTTCAGTTGGAAAAGGTAGTGGTAGCCATATAGAAAAACTGACCCTTAAAATTACAGGAATATTCTTAAAACTAGAGAGGAGGTGTCACTTTGCTCGATTTTCAAGTTGCCTACAAGTCATGGGACCACTTTAAATAAGTCATCGTAATCTTTTTTCTTACCCTCCAAAATAAGCACCCCTCTTAGAAACAGCCCAAGTCTTCTCAGCAGAGCTTACCAAACAAGCAGCCATGTAGTTTGACACACTGAACCTATGTGGAAAACTTCAGCTAAAAACTCAGGTGAGGTTTTATTTTACTAAACTAGTAAATTTTAGGCTTATTTTACTAAATTAGGGATTTAGTAAATCTAAACTAAAAATTAGGTTTATTTTGCTAAACTAATAAGAGCACATGATCTAATGCTACTGCAATGACTTTTCAAGGGCAGGAACTGGTGAAATAGTTAAGATTTCAAAACAGAAAAGGCTGGACACTGTTGGCATTAGGGCAGATACCATGGCCAACTTCCATCATTTTGCCTTTTGTGAGTCAAGGGCTCCTCCTTTATTCTGAAATGATGGCATAATTAATATTCTGCTCATAGAATGAATCTCTCTGCAATCAAACCTAAATAATCTGCAGAGATGTGCACTGTGCATAGCAGTTTGTGTTGGTGTACTAACAATACTTCTGTGTATACTTCCACGTGTTAGACCTGCTTACTAGCAATGGTATGCTGTAATTAGCCTCCCTGGGAATCCTAATTCCAGAAGGAAAGTCATTGATTTCAGCTCATATTTTTGCCAGCGTGTCTACAGATGTGCACACACACAAATACAATGTTCAGCTGCCAGGACTGTGTGTCTGACTTTACACACACAACACTTGACTACTGTTTTGAGGGCCTTTCTGATAAAGGATACGATAACCAGGAAGTTCAGGAGCAAGATCGACTAGTATTTCTGAGCTGCTCTTTAACTTCTCACCCTGTAATTTATGTAGTCATTTTTAAAATGACCATAGGGTGCATGTGTGTCTTGCTAAGGTTATATGGGATTCCTCATGGATACCAGTGTATAAGCAGCTCTTTGTCCTGGTCAATGTGAGTCGCTCAGAGCAGCTATCCCCATGTACCTGGCAAGGGTTGATTCGCTATGGCTAATGGATTTCTCCCTGGTAGCTTTTAAATGTGGGATGCGTGTGATGAAAAGTCACGCCACGTCCTGTCTTTGAGCTCAATTCCCTCTTCAGCCTACTTTCTCAGTCTATACTAGTGAGAGATCAATTTCCCTTCTGTCTTCTGGCAGATTAGAGCTCTGTGATTAATATGTAAATGATTTTTGTTCTTTTTATTAGCTTTATCTGAATTATGTTTAACCTATTGACATTCTCCATATTTCCAAACATGTCATACTCATCCATTCCAAGGATGTAGGGTATTTGCTGACAGAATAATCAAATCCATACCACTGTGTGATAGGAGTAAGTGAAGGGAAGAATGTGATTATGCGACTGGGGTGAGCTACTGGGGCTCGAGTCCTGCAAAATTCTTCTCCTAGACTAGGCAGTGCAATGCAAGGTTTTCCTTTGCATTTCCCAAGCAGCCCTTGTGAGGTAGCCCACTGTTGTCATTGTATCTGTTTCATGGATGGTTCCAATTGCCCTGTAATTTATTTTATAGTCTCTTCCCCAATAGTCAAGGCAGCCTAGGGAGATAAACACAAGTCTCAACTTCTAGGAAACAACACTTGCAACTTGCTGCTTCTCCACTGTTGTCCTCGACTCCCCTGTCTCTTGTTTTAGATAATTCTCTCACTGCCCGAATCAATACTTAGAAGAATAAGGTAAAGTAACACATGCTGTGTCTAGGATGAGCCCACACTTGAGCTTCTTGCCCAGGAGCCACCCATAACATAGGCATGACCACGCTGCTTCAGACGAAAGGGGGTCCTAAGCTGGACTAAGGATTTTCACAGCATCAGGTGCTGAGAGAGAAATAACCAGATTCAGTGTAGGCATCCCCAGCTGAATTAGTCATTTAGGTTCCCTCTCGAGAAAATGTTTCACCTGTGTGAATGTTTGATTCACCTACCCTAAAGCAAGTGCTTAAAATAGGGCTAATAAATTGCTTCCTGAAATGTGCCTGTTTCTCTCAGTGGAGCGTGAAGGGAGCTGGGATAAGTCAGCTGTCCGCACCTTGGTTATCAGGCAACATAATTCCCACTTACACAACGCTTTAAGGCAAAACTTTAGGTTTTCACAGGCTCCGGCCTGTGAGGCAGGAAATAAAAGAAAGAAAACCAGTAAATGCATAAAAAATAAAATAAATAAGTTAACATTTTGCTGTGACTATGCTGCAATTTGATGTCTTCTTTAAATATTTAAGATGTCGGTTTTGGAGGCATAGGCTGCGTATCACTGTGTTTATGCACTGACAGAGACAACAGAGGTTAATTTTTATTGGCTTTTAGGGCTCCTGGCATGTGTGTATTTTATTCCAGCAAGCTGCTCTACAGAGAGGGTAGTTGCCTGATAAACAAGCATAGCCTGGAAGAAATAAGGTTTTCCAATGGAGCTTCTCTACTGCAGCTATTTTTAGGCATTCTGTTCTATGCATAGAGAATATATAATGGCCTATCTCTGTTTATCTCTATCACTTGTCTTCATGATGAAAGGCAGGAGGGATAATTCAAGCCTGGTGTCTGGTTTCTGTTAATTGAATTAAAAATAATGAGCTAAAATATTGTGTTTTCTACCAGCTCTCCCTGAAGCGTCAGTCTACATATGAATAGATGTCTAGGTGCTGAAGTTCAAGTACATATAAAGAAAGCCTACAGAAAAAAAAAAGGGGGGGAAACCCCAAACCTGGAAATTTAAAAAATAAAAGCCAATTTACCTTTTTTAAAAAAAAGGTAATCCATGGGATGGGATATTTGGGGTATTTTAGTTTTAGTAGGGGAATTCTCAATTACCACCTCTGCATTACTGGCCTAAGTAGGAGAGATGCTGCTGCCACCAGTAAGTAGATGGTGGTGTAGAATTTACACAGGTTAAGCCTCTTCTAACCCTGGTTTTAGCCCTGAGACAAGTCTCCCATGAAAATGATGGGCAAAAACTTGGAATAAATGATAATTCCTGGTTGTTCCTTATTAATCTCTTTTTTTCTTGTACGCAAGAGAACAGGACAAACTGAAAACCTCAGGTCACTCTGAAAGCCACTGCAACACTTAAAGCACTGTGCTATTACAACCAGTATGAAAAATAGGAAGTTAATAAATTATTTTCATTGTACTAAAAGCAGTAATGTGTTCTTTTGGCTCCTGTCAATTATTTTTTTCTTAGCATAATCTTGGAATATGAAAGGCATATTTCAGTTCCCCAGTTCTGGCAAAGATCTGGGAAACAAATGATGAAAATCAAAGCCATCAAGTGTGACTTGGAAGACATGGGTCTGTCTGGCTTCCCTGCAGAAGTGCTTTGCAGCAGCCACTGCTGAGGTGTGTTTGACATGGTGTGTAAGATATATAGCAGCTTTGCTCTAGTTCCAAGAAGGAGACATAGGGAAAAATACTTGGCTGCTACAACACGTGGCAGGCCAACTAATAAAAAGAAAGTCAGTCCTTGGAATGTGTTACAAGAAGACGGTCCTATGGCCGAGGTCTTTTATTTTAACTTACTCCAAGACAGCGAAGCCATGTATTTTCTCTTACGTCTAGTTTCCTGAATTAATGATCACTGGAGGCTTTTGAAGGAGTGTGAGTCAGTGGTTTCACTTGAGGGCACCAGACACACTCAAAGTAGAAATGAAGGGAAACTGTCTTTTTAATATGCTTTGGGGATAAATATAAACTAAGAGGAAAACTCATGCTCATCCAGCCATCAGCTTCAAAATGAAAAATAAACAAGAAATGTCAGCCTTCACACTCTTCAACCTTTTTGTGAATCTTTAATATTAGCATGTGCACTATAGTTGTCTCTGTACAGGCACACTAGCATAAATAACAGATACATGAAATATGCATGTTGTGTATACGTGTGTACTTGTGCGTGGGAAAATCAGGAGTCTCTATAAACTGCGTGGATCACTTTTGACATGCTAAGTTATAAGTAAATTCTCCCTGAGTATACCAAGATTCCACCTAAAGCATGAGTTGGGCTTCCTTTGAATCAGCATGAATACATAAAGAGGCCGAGAATTCTAAATGAGTAAATGATCACTTGCCAGTAAATGATGACTCTCTTGTGATCTTATGACAACTGGATGAAACTAATGTAATAGCAAAGAACCATTAAATCAGATGGAAATTTTAAAGAACACAACAAAACCCTTCATGGAGACTGCAAACTGCTTAATCAGGGTGTTGCTCCTAAAATCTGTCTGCACTTTTATAAAATAATCCTATTAGCATTGCACATCTGGAATACATCTTCCAGGACTTTCAGCTAATGCAATCAGAGATAGAAACAGTATTTCATCCAGCTCAAATCTCTAAATCTGCTTGTCATCTAGAAATGTATGGATGCCACATAATATTTATGGTCTGTGCCACACTAGTAACAAGAGTTAATTAGATCTTATTATTGCTGAGTGGCAAACCTTTTCAGTGTGCTAAAATATTGAGCAAACTATTAAAAAGGAAATAATGGCTTATACTAATGTTATCTACTGTGATGCTTTGCAGCGGTTATAAAGCTACCCACCTCCCATCTATCAGTGAGCCTGGTGATTACTTATCAATAGAAATTGAGCTGCAAAGTTCTTCCTGGGGAGAAATAAAAATCTGCAGAGACCTGATGATCCACATCAGGCTGTTCACTGCAGCCAGCACTGTGGTTATAAGGAGGGAAAAGGGAGAAGGAGGTGTGCAAGAATGTGTGCCACACAGCAGTTTTTTACGCTCCAGCCAATATCGAGTCGATACTTGGCAAGGAACTCCACTCCACAAGGAACATAAGCTTAGCTTCAAGCAAATGAATAGTGTACTTCAGCCCAACCCATGGTGTTATTGGAAAGCTCCATAAGCATTTCAGCATTCATGGTCATCTTGGCAGAATTTCTTTATGTTTCTGAATTTTCTTTATATCCACATTCTTTATATATTCTTTGCCCTTTAAACTTACACAACCAAGCACATGTTTTGCAAAATGAGAACGTCTGTGGCTGGATGTCCCATGCACTAATTATTGCTAATTTGTCAGCCTAGTGGATTATTTTGTTGCCACTCAACATGCACTTGAATGTACAGTCCTGTTCTAGCTCTTAGAAGAGTCTGGGAAGCCTTGTTCTTCCTTTCATTCTAACACACTCTCTATATTAATATATACAGTTGCATAAATTCTTTTACTCCAATTATTTAGAATAAACTTTTTTTGTACTTCAAAATTTCAGATGTGAAAGCCTGAGGGAAATTGCCCAGTGAAAATAAGCATATTTTTGAACCCCCTGTTTTTGAAGATGCTGGTATTCTGCTCTGACAGTGGTTCCTGGGCATCAATATGAGTCACACTTTCAAGTCACTAATGATTTCCTAAATTAATCTCATACAAATAAATTCCCTGTCACTGTTGACCATGAGTATCTCTTTTTCACATGACTGGATTTGGATAGGGAAAAAACATCCATTGTGAAGTCATTGCCACACAAAATGTCCTCCTATGAGAATTTCCATATTCTTCTGTTCAGTGGAATACAGTCCTCTTGAATCATGACTCTATTTAGAAGAACAAGCCTCCAGTGAAATGCAGGAGTCAGGATGGCTGACGGAACTACCTTTTTGCCATCTCTTTTTTGCTTCCCTGCATAGCTGTGGACACAGGCTGCTGTGAGAAGGGATAGTGCAGGGGGATAAAAAAGCAAAGTGGAATGCAAAAGACCTGGTGACTAATCAGTGCTGTGAGGGTCCCTCACCATGGTATTAGGACAGCACGGGCTTCTTTTCCTAACACAAATGGCTGGGCAGTGAGTGTGCATGTTGCTGGTGCTGGCTCCATGCATGAAGCTTTCCTATTTCTACAGCTCTGCAGTTCCACCTGTCATTCAGAGAAGATGTGAGCTGGTTGCCTTGGTATTTTCCTAAACAAACCTAATGTGTTCAAAAGAAATTCCCTTCCTGGAGCAGAAGTGACTTGCAGGCTCAGGGCAGAGATGACAGCCCTGCCCTCCATGAGCTGCCCAGGAGTGCAAGCTGGGGAAGGAGTGGGTAAGGGCAGATGATCTGCAGGTACAGTCTAAGGCAGCTCAAAAATCACAAACAGGTAATAAAGTGGTAGTTTTGTCACTATAATCAGATATCCTTGATTTACACAGAGAAAACTTTTCTAGGGCTCTGATTGCCAAGGTATTCAGAGACTGGATGTACTGAAAGTGAAAGAAAACCCTAGATGGAAAAAAAAATTGTTTAAAATTACATTCTTAGGAATGGATTTGGTAACATTTATTATGAGGGACTAAGAAAAGTATATATAATCTTTTTTGCAAATACCCAAAGCATTATCTATTGCATATAAAACTTCATTCCATATTCCTTGCAAAGGGACAGGAAGAATCCTAATATTTCTTTTTTTTGTTTCCTACGGCAAAGAAGTTCCTCTTTTCTCTCTTCCTTTCCATTGTAGGCAGAGTCTTACTCCCTAGAGGATGTAAAAGCAAAGATACCATCATGAATATGTTATAAATTCCACCTCAGGACATGTTCCACTTCTGAAAAAGGAGCTATAATGAGAAGTGTTTCTTCAAATAAAAGTGTGTGCACTTCATTTTAGAGGTCCTCAGAGTTTTGAACAGCTGTCTGAACTGGGGAAGTGCTGAGGCATAAAGCATCCTAAACGCCTGTGTGGTGTGGGCTTGTGTGGGAGAACGTGTAGGTAGCTGTGGGTATGGATGGGGAAACAGTCGCCAGAAGACAGTGGGTTCAGGAGAGGAAACATGTGGTCTGAGGAGGGTGTGAAAGCCCTGGATGATGGTGGCCCTGCTGAATCTGCAAGAGCTGAGAAACTCAGGACAACCACAGTTGCCTGACAGTGTCCAAGTCCACCCCACACACTGGTCATGTGGCTTGGGTCACCTCCACAAAGGCAGCAGCTGGTATGTGGAACAAAAAACATTTATGCACCACATGTGAGTAGGCATCCAGAGAGGGGCTGCTCAAACACTCACCCAGAAGCCAAGGCATTCCAGGGCAATCTCCCACTCTCCAGTAAAACGCTGTGACTGGTGTCTCCCCACTTGTGCCCCAGCCACGCAGCTGCCTATGGAGGTGTCATCTCCAAGGGCAGGAGCAAAGAGTGAGCATGCTTCCTGAATAAGTCCCTGCTATTAATAGTAATAGCTTGGATTCCATTAGGGATAACAGTTTAATTGGTATAAGTTAGTCTACAACTATTTGTTGGGATCTGTCTCCCCTGACTCAATCCCTAGGAGGGACAACAAAAGGTCAGCACACACATGGATCCCTCACAGCGTTCTGATAAACTCCACCAGAGTCCACATCCATTCCTTGATGCCAGGAAGGAGCCACTTCTGGATATCTGATGGAGGAAGAGAAGGGAAGATTGGGAGGGGATAATAAGAGACCAGATGGCTTCTAGCTCCCATCCTGCCCTGGGTGCATGCTACCTGTCTATAGCAAGAGATATACTACTCCAAAGGGAGTCAGATCTGCAAAAATGTGGCTTCTGATATGTAGATAAAGGACAGACTTCTTTGCACTTACTTGGAACAGAAGTAATTTTTTCCTGGTATTTATAAAAAGGTAGAGTGTAGCTGCACCTGGTCTTCCCATGTCTAGCTCCTGCTTTGACGTGGGCTTGTGTTATACTAAAAATGATCCAGACGTGATTTCTGAATGTCAGCCTGTTCAGCTGAGGAGTTTTAATTTCCCAACCAAGACAAGAAGCTTGAAAACTGATATCCCAGAGGGAAATTGGCTGAAATGCTGTAAACTACAGACTGTGCTAAAAGAAAGCCACCTACAGAGAAGTATATCAGCACTGAACATATGTTTGAAATTGACTTTTAAAATAGATGTAATTGGGGATTAACTACTATCACTGTACTGGCAACTCAGCACCAGTGTCTGCAAAGAGAGTGCGGGGATTTTAATCAACTCATTCATTCATGTCAAATCTTCGTAGCTTATGTCAAAAAAAAACCCAAAAAAAACTCTTCTGTGTGTCCCTAAATGCCCCTGACAGCTGAATGTTATCTGATCAAAACACCTCTTCTTCTGAGTGCAACTTCCTCTTCCTTTGAAAACGAATGGTTTTAAAGCAGCAGACCTAACTTATTTCCACTGCCTTTTTAAAAGAAAAGCTTAACTGAACTCATTAGCTAAATTAGTTTCTGATTTTGTTCCTACATGCAGAAATAAATCAATGCATACAACCAAATTAAAATGACAGCATTAAACATTGATATTCTTAAATATTGATGCAGTGGCTGAAGAGGATTTATTCGGTGCTTTATAACTTATTAGACTCTCCATTGGTGAGCAAAGCATTTATTGCAGACTGAACCTCCTCGATCAGCTGCTGGGGACTTTTGACACTGAGTGGAAAACACCCACAGAATCACTGATGAGTTCTTTTGCATGAGCCCTGCCTATTCAGAAGGAGACAATTGGGTCAGGTTTTGTGGCAGAAGAACATTCATTGTAAGGAGGATTTGCAAAGGAATGTGAAGGAGTCTGTCATGTAAGTCTCCTCACCTGCAGAAGTCAATGGGAGTCTGACAATTTCAGCTCACAGAGAAAAAAAAAAGAAAAAAAAAAAAGATTTGGAGAAAATGCTCTCTGTGGCTATGTGGATTTAGCTTCCCCAGTCATCAGGACAGCTAATGACCCAGGTCTTGTAACTGCAGGAGTTTTGCCAGTTCAGCTGCCCGTGGCAGGAACCACATCAGACGCAGGTGAGAGCCTGGCATAATCCCTGTGTTTCTCTCCCTCCAGCTTGCCCACACAGAGACCACCAGTCCAGTTACATCACACACGGAAAAACTGCTGTAGAATGAGCACATGTTTGGCTGTGTAATGTATTTTAGGGAAGTCAGTCCCTTAAATGGCTTTCTGCTGCAGCAGGGAAACCACTGCAGTTCGCTGCAGTGATGGGGGAGGCAGGTACCTTTGAACATACAGGTGCTTCGATATGGCTTGACTATCCTCAGCCAGAAGTCAGTGGAAAGCTCAGTGTGATTCTATTACTTGTAATACTAAGCACTGCTCCCAAAAATACATAACCAAGTGAGACCTACATAGACATGCCAACCTTTGAGATAAAGCACTTAGCAGTAAAGCGATCAAATTGCCAGGACATCAGTCTGCACAGGCGGTATAACATCTCAATCCCTGTGATTAGTGTCTTTTACTGCAAGAAGTACAATATTTTGTGCCTAATGCATTCCTCTGCTCTTATTATGCTTGCCAACATTGATAGTGACTCACAGTAAAACAAAGGTAACACTTGACATCCTTCGCGAACTCCCACTCATCAATTAGAGACCATAAAGCTCCAACGTTTCCATGTGGAAATCAGTGAGTTTCCACACTGCCTGGCCTGGCGAATGCACATCCTTCAGCGCATAATCGGCTCTGGGCTAATAAGTTAGAAGGGCTCGGATATGGCCAATCATGCTCAGGCAGTGGCTTATTTGAGAAAACTGCTATTTTTGGAACAGCTGAGCCATACAAAGACTTCACAGGTTACCTCCCAAATGGGTCTCATTACTGCAATTCCCAAATGCCAGCAGATGGAGGAGAGTGAGAAGACCGTATCAAAGGCCACCACTGTGATTTGGGAAAACTCTCTGCCTTCAAACTCTTGGATGGAGGCTGAGGTGGTGGAGCTGCTTTGCCATGCCATGCCTCAAGGCAGGCTGAATTGTATACACTGTCCAGGCAGGGCTGATTGAGGGTGGTTAAACCATGCTGGCTACCCTTCCAAAAGAGACATGGCACAGCAAACTAGGCAGGGCACAGGGCAAACACGTTTTCCTCCTCTCCTCTGCAAAAAAAAAGGAAAAATAAAGGCTGTGAAATCTGGGCTCAGAAGGAGGACAGGTAGTGCTTTAAACTTACAAAGCATGAGTTAGCTAAGAGAAGAAGCAAGTTTTGGGGGGACAGGAGCAGAGTGCATGTTTTTGTAGCTGGGTGAAGAGTCTGGTTTAACTGGTGAACAACCAACAGTTCAGGACACCAGCTGCACACAAGACGTGATTGTCTGCCTCCGAAGGGAAACCACACCAGTGCTTGCTGCTGTGCTGGTGTTGGTGTCCCAATCTCCACATCCAGCAAGCCTAGATGTGCTCGGGAGCTCTGACAGAGCATCTCAGATGAAATCTAGCCCTTCATGGTGGCATCTGGTGAGGGCCCAGGGGTGATGCACATACCAAGCCAGATCTTGTGCGTTCACTTGATGTTTTTGCTCCATATCAGCTGGGAGCAGGCCAGAGGAGGGTTTCTCCAGTTGTGGCATGGATGTTATGCAAGAACATCTCTCATGCTCCTCAGCAGTGTCCCAACAGATGGTGGTGTGGACTGTGTTGGCAGAGGGCCGGGACCAGAGGTCAGTGTCCATCTATGTGAGGTCTCCCTCCTAGGAGGAGTTAGACATGCCCACCTTTGTGCTCTCCTATTTGTCATCTGTGTCTGAGGTGAACTGCAAGTTTATATGGGAAACCATTGCTAAATCTGCCTGCATTGCTGCCAGGTGTTTGGGGTTTGCCTTTACCCCATTGCACCCACCGTGTCTTACTTGTGCTCCCTGATAGCCTGTACCATCATAAAGCTATGTCTGCATTAAAGCTATGTCTGCATTTCTGTGCCTGTCCTCCAAGAGTTTCTCAAGCCTTCTGACTTTCCCTGGAAGCTGAGCAGAGGGGGGTCTTGGCACAGGGCTGCTGGTGGAGAGCGAGCTGGCAGGACATGGATCTCCTGTGAAATCATGCTCCTTGTGTGTGGCTGTAGAAAGAAATGTTGGTCCCTCAACTGTGCGTGAGCCAGAACATGGCTCTTTTCCAGGGAAACACCTAAAAGCCAACATCTGGCTAGCAGGGCTCCATTGCAGCAGATGCCATACAGGGAACATGTTGCTGCTGGCCAGAGCCAGCTGAGAAAGCATGGAAAAGCAGCTGATAGCCCAGGGGATGTGCTTGCTGAGGTGAAACTGCTCCCTATCCTCACAGGAATGAAATCTCATGGGTTGCCTTTATGGGAGGAGTTGCATGGAGCAGTGTGGCTCCTTCTGTGTCAGTGCAACAGGCTGATGTCAGTGTAATCCCCAGTGGGTCCTAATCCTTGTCCCCTGGAACTGGCTTTTCTGTTCCTAGAGCAAAGTCTCCACATCAGCATCATGTCTTCCCACCCTCTCTTTCCATTTTCTGCTGTCTGGCATCCTCTCTGCATGGCAGCTTGAGCAGAGCCTCAGGGCACGCCAGCAGCTTTCCTGTGCCCGGGGTGTTCACATAACAACAGGCATGAACACCTCTCACCAGCTGCGCAAGGGTGCACTTGCTTCCCTGCTCCCTCCCACTGCAGCAGCCTCTCATGCAAATGTGAGGTTTAGGACTGACAAAGCAGGGCAGAACAGTGAGCATGTCACAACGTCTGAGACACGTCATCAGCCCAGGCAAATGAGCAGGCTGCTGCTTGCCCAAAATACTTCATCTCTGAATGGGATTCCTCCATGATGCACTGCAGCACATGATACCCTCCACTGCAGGATTGACAGGTATTTCTTGAGCAAGAAGAAAGCCCGCACCACATCACAATGCCTCTCACTCAAAATGAAGGAAGCTGTTGTCACCTACAACATTTCTAGTCCTATCAGGAGGTTTCTCTCTCCACTCTGCCCTCCAGCTCTAGCAGCGTTTCAACAAAAACTGAACCTCTGGCCTTGTTTCCCAAGGAAAGCAGGGTGTGAAGCCATGAATAACGGAGCTGCTCAGGTTCACCAGGATAACATTTCATTACAGTCTTTATGCTGCTGCCTGGTTTTACTTCAGTTGAATGGAGACACTGATTTCATTGGACGTGCAGAAAGAAAATCTTCCAGCCTGTCTTTTGTGCCAGATGCAGGGCAGTTTGGGCTTTTCTCTTGCCTGTGGAGCACCATCCCAGATTTTCATCTTCCCTTGTCTTCTCCTAGTAAACTTTGGCCCCTCACCCTTCATCCTGACTTTCATCAGTGGTCTTCCCAGCTTTTCAGCTCCTCCCCAGACAGCTGACAGCTGCTTCTTTTGGTGTCATCATTCTTCTTTGCCCTATTTGTCCAAAAACCCATAATGACTAGCTGAATTTCTAAAAAAAGATATTTTAAAAGCTAGTCTTAAAAGTACGTTTTCATTTCACGTATCCTTCACTCAGCAGTGGAGAAATCCAACGCATAAAAACATACTCTACAGAATAGCTGCAAGTAATTGGTGCTGTACAGATCTTTTTGAATGAATCCATGCAAAAGTCACCTGGTTTCAAGTTTCACTATAAAATTTGTTAACTTGGGGTGAAATTCAGTTCAGCTGGGAGTTAGAAGTTTGATTTATAGTTGTGGGTTTTTTCATTTAGAGGGACCTGATGAGGCTCAGGACATTTACATGGTTTTCACAAGAGCTCAAGCAAACCTTTGAAGTCAGTAGGTTCAGAGCAGTTGCAGTTTGAGGTTTTGGAGCTGTAAAACACCCTACACCAACTGTCAGTGTGATTTCTGGAGGTGTTAATTGTGCACACTAGACCAAGAAAAGTCTCTGCTGCACCTGCAGTGCTTTGCTGTCTACTTGGCCTCACTGCTGCCAGCTGACAGGCAGGAGAGGAAGAGGACGGCTCCAGTCTGGTCTGGTACACCACTGGTGTGCTGGCAGGAAAGCAGGTGTCAGCAAGCTTCACTCCCATGGGCTCCATCAGTGATCTGCTGCTCTAACATCTCAAGTGGCATTCTGGGGGCCATCTTGGTCTTGGAGCTTGTTTTAGAGTTGCACAGGAACAATGAGGGCGGGCAGCCAGCAGTGAAGCCCTGGGACAGGCTGGGGCTGTGCCCTGAAACAAAGCATGGCAGAGCTAGTATTGTTCCTCTGCATCTCCTTTTCCTCATGCTGACACACATCCCAGTGTACCTGCGGTGCCTTGCTGATGTTGGGGAGCTGTGCAAGGAGGACGGGGCACCATGACCTAAGGGTGACATGGGAAGCCCATCCGTGTTGGGCTCTGGGTACGGCTGAGATGCAGCTGAGATGCTCAGCATGTCAGCTTTGAGAATGATGTTCAGCTGTAGGTGAGATCTTATCCTGACTGCCATCTCGACTGTACCTTCGTGCAATGCAAGCACCAAGGTGCTTGGCAAGGCTGTAGGTAGAAGGAGAAGCTGTGACTCTTTCCAGGATCAGCAATGGAGCTACTATTTCTTGCTGTGAGGTGAAAAACATGATTGAAAGCCTAGTAGATCTGGGATGTGTGCTCTTGCTTTTCCTTCATCCCTGATGATGAGCTCTAACATTTTGCAGCAAAAGGCAGGGTTGTCCCCTACGTTGATTGCCCAGAGCGCACGACACAACTGGCCTGGCCCTGGTTGCACTTTTTAGTTGCTACTTTAGCACACATCCAAATAGTAAGAAAAACATACTGACTGTATTTAGTCAGTGGCTGGGGATGTAATGTAATGTGAAATGCTGGTTTCTCTCTACATAAGACAGTGTAAGCAGTGTAACATAACACAGTGTAACCACAAAATGTGACATAAAAAAATGCAGCATACTGAACCTGTATACATATGCATCTATATTGTATAATAACCTGTCCCTGTGTTTCACTGTGAATAGAGTCACAGAGAAGGGAAGCTTTTTTTTTTTTTTTTTTTTTTTTTGCTTAGAATACTTCCAGCTAAGTGCTAGGGACCTGCACATTTTGTTCACTGCCACCATCAAGTCTCTTAAAACCAGCCTACTGTGCAGTGAGAATCACAGAATCATAGAATAGTTTCAGTTAGAAAAGACCTTCAAGACCATCGAGTCCAACCATCTATCCAGCCCTACCGTGGCATGATTTTGAAGCCAAGCATTGTGCTGTGTGTAAAGCACGCTGCTGCGAGATGAGCAGGTATGTCCCTGCTCGCTCTGAAGAGCTGGATGGCCTCACGAGAGAGACTCCAGAGGAGTGAGGGACAGTGACAACCCTGCACTCACACAGAAGCTGATGGGAAGCTTTGAGGGAGCTCTGCTGGTACAGCTGGGCCTTACAGAACTAGGAAAGGGTTTGGAGGAATCCCTGTCTAGGTCTTACGTCTAAATTCCCCTTAACTCTCATTTCCTGGTTGAGGGCTGAGCAGCATACCTCATGCAACCCACAGTGAAGAACACACAGTAAGCAGGGAGACAAACTTCGGGTTCACGTGTCCAAGACAAGCATTTTCCATCAGGGCCATCCTTTCTTGTTAAGTCAAAGGTAAGAAAACCACTTCACATAATGCAAATTTTAAAGGAAGTTATCCATGACACTACAGTTCCCTCCCCAGGGCATAGGAGAACGAGGTTTTATTTGCGTCTTTGTTTGCTCTTCTCTTTCCCCTTGAATTACGACTACTCAGATTCAGCAAGGCTTATTTGTGTTTCTGGGCAAGGTGGAAAAGCTACTTTGTGTGAGTGGATGTGGGAAGATCAACTGTGTTTAATTTAGGTGCATAACTTTGTCCACCACTGTAATTTCACCTGTTTATCAGAATATATTGGAGGGAAAATTCTTAATGATAAGAATAAAGCAAGCTAAATGAATTGAACGTGTCAACTAGAAGCACCTTAAAGCACCTAACATAGCACACCATGCCAAAGAGTCTTCCTGTGTTGACCCTACTGCAGTGTAGCTCCATCTGTGTGCCAGCAGCACAGCAGTACCACCGCTGCTGCTGGTGCTCCTCTTCCCCACCAGCAGCCCGCTCAAGCAAAGCAGAGGGATGCTGAAATCCTGAGCTCCCATGAGGCAACTCCAGCAGCTCCTGCCTCGCTTTCAAGTACATACCAAGACCAGGAGGACTTCATGGTCACTTGTGCAAGAAGAAACATTAACCGGGAAATACGCCAGAGAGGGGCTGCTACCAAGGTGGGAAGGAAGAGTGAGGAGAAACACAGAGCAGAGGAAAGAAAGGGAATGGAAAGGTCAAGGAGAAGTACGCAGATGAATACAAAAATGAAGCAAAAGAGAGCAAACAATTAGTCACAGTACAAGTAAAATTATCTTTATTTCACCTGTGCTGACTCCAGTCTAAGTGTAGGTGTTCTCAGAAGGTGATCTCCTGCATTTAAGTGAGATGTAAATTGCAACAGTAGAAAAAAAAGCAGCATTATGATCCCTTCTTTGCGAGGGGCGGTGTGAAAGATTAGTCCCACAACCGGGATATCTCTTCGTCCAGTGGCTGGTCCCAGCAGAGATGTGTCTGCAGGTGGAGTCGGCAGAAGGCCTGACACTTCTTCTGTGCATGAAATCTGAGTACACACACACTCTGGTTTTCATTTTGGGAGATTTCAAGCCCTCCCTCCCCCCCCACCATCCCTCCTCCAATGTAGTGCCTCTCCTATGCAGTATCAGGAAGATGTTTATCTGTTATGGTTTCGGGACATGTGCAAATGATACGTTCAGCTTCAAGTTTCAAGCCTGAGCAGCATGGGAAGTGGTGTACAGCCCCAAAAAGCTCATTGTGGGGCAGAAAAGTCTGGGCTTCACCTTGTTCATCACTGAATAGCAGCCTGAGAGGAAGCTGGGCTGGATTCCTCAAAGGTGTGTGGCTGTCATGTTTTACATAATACATATTTTCCAATAAATGCCCTTGGGGTTGGACCAGTGCCACCTTCCTTGAAAAGCCCCTGGAAAACTTGCTGTGGCTCAGCAGTAGATCATATTGGCTATTGTCAGCGTGTTAAAATCCTCCTGATGTAGAGGCAAGAGGGAGAACACTCTTGGCAAAGCCACTGCTTGTTTCAGCTAAGGAACTTGGTAAACTCGGCTTTGAATAATTGCACCTCTGAAAAGGGATTTGAGAGTAAAATATGAGGAGCTTCATCAAAAGAGAAACAAAGTTTGTTCACATGAGAAGAATGCATTCAGTTTTACCAAGACTAAGGTTTGGGCTGTGTGGCACGTTGTTTGAAGCCCTGTCAGGAGAGATTATGTGTTTCATGTAGTAATCATAACTAGCATCCTAATGGATTAAAAATACCTCTTTCACCTCCACAATGGAAATTTTCTTTTTGGGTCATCCTAACTTGTCCTGGAATAACTTAGCCCAGGGCCCTTGTGTTGCTCCATCAGACATGCAGAACACCCTGCAAGGAGCAAAACCTGCCCCTGCCTTCTACCTCCAAGAAGAATTAAAGAAAAATAACACTTTTCTTTTTTCTTTTTTCTTTTTTTTTGGAGAGGGGACTGAACCAAACCAGCTCTTTGAAATATCTGCCAACTCAGATGTCAGCTCTCCAGACAAATCACTATAAATGAGTACATGAGACTAGGCAGTATGACAGCTGGGGCAATTTCCATGAGTGATGCTCATCAGCAATATAATGCATTTGCAAGTAAAGTTGACAGGGCACTGACATACCTGTAGACCAAGGTTAAGGAGATTCAACCCATACCCCCTCATAAGTCCTGCCATCCTTCCCCTTGGGCAGATTTTTTTTTTCCAATGCATATTTCTGATGTTAATAAATGAAAACTTGGAATGGAAATTAGAGCCAGGCATAAGCTAATTATAAGCTAGTAATTCATTGTGATCCTGATATTATTAGTAATACACTGGACTTCTTATTGTACATCATGGAACAAAATCTTTCCCTTTTTTTTCTCAGTGAAATTACTGTAAGAGCTGCAGAGCTGTGCTGCTTGTAAAAGGCCAACCCTCGTCCCCACAAGATAGCTGGTGAGACCTTGGCTTCATGGCTCCTCATGGTCACCCAGAAGCATAGTCAGTGACAGCTGTGCCACAGCCAAAGGGCCCGTGGGCATCTGTACACTGGTGTAATGTTTATTGTTTATTGTGCAGAAGGGCTCGTGCTAGGCAACAAGATGAGCTTAGGTGCTGACACAGGTTGGTCAGGCTCCTTAGCTCAGCATCACAGCTGGATGGCACAGGACCACACCATGCAGGACACAGGCATCCAGCCTTCCTGCCTCTCATGCTGCAAAGCTGCACTGATCCCTCTGATGAAGGCAGAGGAAAGGTAGTCTTTGCACAAATAAGATGGATAATAATGTATTTTAAAATTGCATTCTGTTGTATTCGTATTTCTGTCTCTACCTCTTCTTCACGCTCTGTCTGGTATGGTTTTGGTGTAGTTGACTGTCCTCTCATGCCAGCTTTCCAAACCCATCCAATCAGTTTTATAACTCTGCAGAGAGATTACTAGTGTATCTGCTTGCCAGGATAGAGCAGCAGCTTATAATGGGTTTACTTTTCTGCAAGCTGCATTCTTCAGTAGCTGGCCAGTGGGTTTTACATCAGCTGCACACAGACTTTTGGAAGGCTTCTGGTGGGATTTGTGCAGGAGAGCACCTGGGAAAGCAGAGTTCAGCTCGGGAGAGAAATCACACACATCAGCTTCAGCATCCCCAAGCCAATCGTCTGACTGGGAATCTGTGTCACTTTTCAGCTGTTCACATCCTCAACAATTTTGTTTTCAGCCTTAGAAGTATTTTTCAGAGTTCTTCCTCTAAGAATAAAATTGCTATATAATGTATAAGATTTTGAGAGGTAATGCAAGAAAATACTCCTGTTTTCATTTCCTCCCTCTGGTTGGGCTTCATCTCCTGTTAAACAAGGGTAGAAAAGCACCATGGGGTTCAAAGCCTGATTTTGTGTCAGTATAGAGGCTTTGAGGTGCTCTGGCACAGGTTTTAATACTGGCTTTGTCCTTGGAATGGGTTTATGTCACAGATATGCAAATGAGTTCATGGTTATAAGTTTCATAATGTTTAAAATATCCTCCTGATACAATGATGCCCTAAGCTTAGAGCTGATTGTCTGAAAATATAGATGTGCTCCACAGATTAATATCACTCAGTGTACCAAAAGCATACGAGGAACTGTTTCTCTGGCTACATATTTGGCATGGGGCAGTCTTTAGGCCAGAAAATGGGTTTAGAGGTGCATGGTTTAGCTTTGCAAATACAGATTGAGTCATTTGTATGTTTGACTGTTCTATTCATGCATACAACTGCATCAGAAATCCAGCGTAAACCTGTTTGAAATGTGTCCCTGGCAGTCAACTGGGCATTTCTAATCTAGCCTGACTCTGGAGCTACCTCCATGCTCCAAAGGGATTACACTGTCACAAATCACTGTGTACCATTTCCAAATGGTGTAATTGCAAAACCGCAGCTGGAGGAAATGCAGCCCGCTTCCTAATTTATAACGATTGTTTAAATGAGAATTAGCTCTTTATCATCTGGAAAAAACAAAGTATTATATGGCAATCTAAATACGTCAGACAAGTAGTGTGTCGACCTGAAGCAAGGCAGAAAACACCAGGAATCTTACGTGCTGTTTTCAGCTTTGTAGAGATTTTCCTGTGGTTCCTCGTACAAGACCAATCTCTTGGGTTTACTATCTATAAAATGCCTATGATGTTATAATTTTACCACTTTCTTAGGTCTATTGGAAGGCTTTATCCTTTAGTGTTTGCAAACTATTTTGAGATTCCCAATGGGATGTCAATGTAAAATATGCATTATTCATCCCCTTTTTAGAATTGAGTTCTGACTTAAGGAGGAAAAGATTTTCTGTGAGCAAATTGTAGCTAAAATATTATTTATGCTTTTCACAAGACCAGAAACCAGAGGGATTTTATTCTTTTAATATTTTGCTGCATTTTCATTTTATTTAAGGTCCAACTAATTCAGATTTCTCAAAAATCATTCTACAATCAACTCTGGGTGAGCTAGCTACTATGGAATATAGATCCACCAGTGTGGATATTGCTCAATCAATTTGGTATTTGACTTACCTAGAAGCGTGTTAGCCCAGATACGTTCAGCTGAGTGAAACCAGCTCGTTGCAGGGCCAGCTGGGGTATCTCTGCACAATAATCCCACTGTGCTCTTCAAACTGATTTTACATGGCGCCAACTTAGGTCTGGAAGGATTCACTCATCATCACTCAGCCTTGCCTCTGTGTGCTCCAAGCTCCTGCTCATCAGTCTCGGAGAGGTTTATCAGCCCAGGTTCAGCAGAGTGCGGTGGGAGTATCAAATGTGGTTTTGCACCTAAATAAACAAGCCAGCCCAGAGCTCGCTCTGCTGGGGCCGTAATACAGAAACACTCCAGTGTTGCTGCTGCAAAGAGCCTGTATCTGCCAGGGTTACTGCTCAGGGCTTCCTAACACCTGTGCTGGACCAGTGATGTTTCGGGGCTGTGCTCACCAAGTGTCTCCCCCCAGCACCATACAGCCAGGATGAACCATGCCTGGACAATGGCCAGCAGAGAGCTGACACCATTGTCCTAAATTGCAGAGGATCAAATTCTTGGCGGCCGTGAACTGAGGCAGAGCCTTTGACGCCAGGGGAAACTCTGCAACAGCTTGCACCAGAAAGGACTAGCACAGTGCCTAGATCTCACAAGACCTCCAAGTAAATTTTCACTGGTCCTCTAAAGAAATAAAGAAAGGGTAAGAAAGACAAAAACTGGTTACGTGTTTACTCATCTGTAACAGCTCACAATACTGGAAGCAAGGGCAAAGCCGCCACAGGCAGTTCTAAAATAATTTATAGAGTACTGACTGGGAAGTTCATCATGCCACAGGTCTGGTTGAACTTGGCAGCATTACAGGTTTCTCTTTTCACACCCAGCTGTTTTTTAATGGCATTGCAGACAGACTGTACTCGCCCAGCACTCGCCCTCCCAGCCGCCAGCCTTTGTTAGATATTCAGGTGCTCTTCTTGGCAGGGGACCAGCAATGAGGGAATAGATGACTCCTTTCTCCCCTGGAGATGTTGCCTCCCTGGCACCAAATACTGTTTTACATCTAAAAGGCAACCCATTCCTTCTTCCTAAAAAAACCTTAAACAATCATAATTGCTGGCAGGTTTGCAAACTGTGCAGCAGGATCTCTGCTAGATTTAGAATCTTTTGCAGGTTTTCAGGAAATCAGGAGAAAGGTGCACCAAGTTTATTGATCCCACGAAGCCAAAGAAACACCTGTTGACTTATTCTATAGAGAGGGTGATCTGTTAGTTTTCATCCACTGGACTGTCCCAAGTCCCCTTGAGAGCTTTCCCAGGGATAACTGGGAGGGATGTTGCACAGAAAGGATGAACTCATTTACAAAGGACAAATACAAGGAACAACAAGAAAGGTCAGGTCCCAAAATTCAGCTTGCAATAGAAATAAAAGCTAAGAACAAAACAGTTCGCAAGCTGTGTGGCATCTAGGTGGCAGTTGGGAAAAGTTTTTGCTTGTCACCCAGTGTGGTGGTTTTGGCCCTAGCTGGAGGCCAAATACCCACCAAGCCACTCGCTCACTCCCCCCTTCAGCCAAAAAGGGGAGAAAATAGATATTAGGAGGCTTAGGACTTGAGATAAGGACAGAGAGATCACTCTCCAACTAGTGCAATGGGCAAAACAGACTCAGCACTGAATAAAGGAATGTGATTTATTACTACTACAACTAATACACCCAGTGAACTGGAACAAGATAAGAAGCGGCCAGGTCTTAAAGCACCTTCCCCCCACCCCTCCCTTCTTAGCACACTTAAAACTCATCACGATTTCACTCCCTTCCTCCCCCGCCAACATGGCGCAGGGAGGGGCAGGGAATGGGCAGTGGGGTTCCAGCGAGCTGTTACAAGCTGCTTTCCTTCCCCAGATCTTAACACTTCTACTTCCCCCCACCCCTCGCCTCTTCGCACTCCTGACTTATCATAGATTTGCTCCCTTCATCCCTCCCCTCACAGCACAGGGAGGGGCAGGGAATGGAGAATGGGGGTTTTCAGTCTGTTCCTCCTGTCTTGTTTACCCTCTTAGCTGTGGGGGGAGGGCATTCCACACACACACACACACCCTTCCCCTGAAGCACCATGGGGTCCCACCCACGCGAGAGTCGTGTTCATGAACTTCTAAAGCATGAGTCCTCTCTATCGGGGAGCCATCTCCTCACCACAGGCCTCTCAGCAGGACTCCCCTCCATAGGGTGTTGACATCCAGGTCCAGACCCCCTGGCCTGGTTCCCCCGCAAAGTCACAAGTCCCCTGGCAAACCTGCTGAGGCATGAATCAATCTTCACAGGGCATAGGTGTTTCTCTTCCCCCGTCCTCATCCATGGGCTTCAAGGGGACACCCATTTCACCATGGTCTTCACCATGAGCAGCAGGGGAAACTCTCTTTTCACATTTCTTCACCCCCCCTCCATCGGGCCTGGCCTTGGTGTCTGTGCAGCTTGTTACATCTTCTCACTCCTGCTCTGGTGGAAAAGTGCCCGCCAGCAGTTTGGTTTTTTTCTCCTGTATGTGATTCACAGAGGTGCTATGACCAGCTCTGATTGGCTCAGACTCCAATTTGGCCTTGAACTGACCAATGTTTTCAAAATATGGGGCTTGCAGAAAGCTGTAACTGCGACTTACAACAGCCCCTGAAGCAGCACAGCTACACAAAACTGCAAAACCCAGTAAGTAGCAGAGATTTCTGGAAAAGTGGATTTCTCAGTTTTCAGCACCAAGACCAAAGCAAAAAAGTTAAAATATCCATCAGTCTTCACTAATTGTAATCTGAGGGCAAATAAAACCAACACCACAGAAAAGAAGCAGCACTCAGGTCTAAAACGAAAAGAGCTAAATTAGCTGCTTTGAGATTGTCTCATCCTGATAATGTTTACCTCTGAGCACTGGAGTGCTGGAGAAGGCTGTGTTCCCACACCACCATAGTCCAACTTTGAAGCTGTGGCAGTGGCAAAAATCTCAGGTACTCATCTCTGACCCCTGTACCATAGTTCAGCCTTCCCTCTGGTATGATCTACAAACTGGACTGATGATATACCTTGGGTTGAAATAATCCTTTGAAGATGAAGGGGTGAAGTGTTAATTTTCTGACTGACCAAATTACAGTACAACAATTGTACTTAGAGAAATGGGAATCGTGAGGAAGTGGTGGCTTCGGGGCAAGAAAAAGTGATGAAGAGACAGAATAGAGATGGAGAGGCAGTGACAGCGAGAAGCAGGAATTTCTTACCCCACTTTCTGTCAAACTCGAAACAGTAACATGCAAGGCAGTTAAAAGGAATTAACACTTGTCACTGAAAAGTTGCAGTGGACAGAACAGATTGCTGAAACTAGAAAGCAGCAAACACTCTATACACTTAAAAAGGCAAAAGGAAAGCTGAGTAAGCTATAGATCTACCAGTCTAAATCTGATTTCTGGAGCAAACAGAGAAAAAAAACTATCAATGAGCAGCATGAAGCCACAATTAATACATATTTCTCAAGAACAAAACGTGCCAGAGTGACCTTATTTTCTTCCCAGACAATGCCAAAAGCCCAATGGAAAAGAGAAAAGCATACGATGTCAGGTAACCTGAGTGTAGTAGGGGGTTTGCCCCCCATATTTCCCCTGACATTTTTAAAAGCAGGCTATAGTGACATGTTCTTGAAGCAACTGGAAGGTTGCTGCCTGAGTTACTGAAAGCCTACTCTCAAGAAATAACTATCAGAGGTTTAGTGTCAAGCCAGAAAAGCATATCAAGTGAGCTTCCAGAGGTCTGCCCAAGGTCCAGGACACATCAGTATTTTCTACAGTGCTTGAGATGCAGTAAAACAGAGAAGGTGTACTAATGGGTTGCTGGTGCGGAGCCAGGAGGAGCTGCTAGCACTGTGAAGGCAAGCCTTGGACTTCCATATGTGCGTGACAAATGGGAGAAATGGCCTGGAAAAGCACGAGGCAATTCTGTAAGAAGTTCAAAGTCAGATAAGCATGTGTCAGTAGTGGTTTACACAGAGGTGAGTTGACCTGGGCCTGCAGGGATGGCTAGGTGACCTACCAGGATCCCACACAGCTTCTTCTTTCCACTGAGAAGATATTTTAAGATAGGAAAAAAATAAGGAAATGGAAAAGCAGAATGCGGTGCTTGCCTGAGCTGTGTCTGATCCTAGTAACTACAAACAATCTCTTGTAGTACACCTAGTAATATTGCCTAAATAGACTAAATTTTAAGACAGTGAAGTGAATTCTGCACCCGTTGAAAATCACTTGATTCTTTCCATGTAAACACATGCAAAATTTGGCCCAAAGCATTTAGCAAGGATTACCTTCAACTGCAATAGCTAGCAGGAAATCCATGTATAGAGAAAGAGTAGAAGATGAAATATTTTTGAGCTCAGTATTTTCAAGAAAAATATGAAGGAATTAGGAAATAATCAAAGTAAGGTTATGTGCAGTTCTTGGTCATGAACATAACTTTCCTGCGCCAATGTTATACTTTAAAATAGATTGGGTAAGTAAAGTCAGAGAAAGAAAAAATAAGCTTTTTCCTCTGCTGTACCTGCCACATACAAAAGACTGATTCCACAACTGTACACTGTGGAAGCACAAAAATGTGCACAGCTGAACTTGGGAGGAGGAGGAAGATGTGCCAGATGTACAGACCCTTCACAGAGATGATCCTGTGCCTGAAGTTTAAGCTGGCAATGCAGAAGACAGAGACAAGCTGACAGGTATGAAAATGAGCCTTCCTGAGGGCTAAGCTCCAAACATTAGCAGGTCTCCCAGACCTTTGTCTACTGCTTCACCCATGGATCACTTCGGACTAATGGAGGTTTAGACTGGCATTTAATTCAGGCCCTACCAGGGAGACAGGTCTCTGCAACACGAAAATCCCTGCTAACTGGTGCCATAGGTGGCAATAATCAGAGAAAGAATATTGTCATGAAATATTGTGTGTCCACTCACAAAATAAGGGTGTGTGGCTCGCATCCCACTGTCCCAGGCTTACTTGTCCAGCAGCTCACTGGTGTTGTACATAGAGCCAGCACAGGGCATGTAGGGCTTCAGGGCACTGAGTCCTTCACGGGCACTGAACTCAACGTGCACATGGTTTCTGGTACCCGGCATTCTCCTAGCTTAATTCTAGCTTGTAGAATTAAATGCCACATAACAAATTACATTGTCAAAGCAGCCTGAGAAGAAATGAATCTTTCCAGCCTCATTCAGTTAATCCAGAATAAATAATGTGATATTTCTCAGTCCGTTGCACAGGGAACAGACTATGCCAACTGATTTCTTCTCCCTAATTGAGAAGAAATGGCTGGTTAATGTAGCTCAGAGGGAAATGGAGAGGTCTGGCACTTTCCAGTGCTGCAGAGCAAAGTCTCTGAAAACTCTTTTGTTTGGTGACATGTCAGAAAGCACCCTTCCCCTTTTGAGTATAGCAAAAAGGGGGGCATTCCTAAGTAGATCTTATCATTTTTATATGTTATGCCGATTGACTGCTGCAAAGAAGAGCAGCCTAGGTGTCAAAGTAGACCAGTTAATCACTGGTGTTCATTAGTCCCCTGCAGCCATGAATAGCCACAGGTGCCACATTACTCTTCTCATGGCACTGAGAAAGGAATTGTCTGCATCACTTGCAGATGAATACAAGTGTTTTGTATTTTCCTTCACTGCTGAATGCAATATAAAAGAAAAATATGGCCTCTCTGCAGATGCCTGTGGACTAGAAGTGTTGGCTGTCTTCAGTGGACTATTCTGTCTGCTAAAAACCCTCCTTTCCTGATTGCCAGTGGCTACCAGTGCTTTCAAAATGGATTTGTTTCTCAGGATCCAGTTACAGTAGCTGTCTGTGCTGCCTCCTTCTCCTGGTGATGTTTGGAGGCAGGAGCCAGGAAAGCTGCTGGTGCTGCTGCCCCACTCCTTGCCTCTGGGTCGGCACCTCTGGGAGAGATGTCTGGGAAGATCTCTGGGAGGATGTCCAGGTCAAGTGCCAACCAAACCACATCTTACACAGATCTGAGAATGGACTTTCCACTTCTGATGGATAAGCACTGCACAGCTTTTCTACCTTTGAGGTGAGAACTATATACCACATCTTCTCTGCAACTACTTTTACAGTCTGGCTTGCTGCAGAGCGAGCTTATGATGACCTAAGATTAAAGGTGGAACTTGCTGGGCACATGTGCCTTTACAAGAAAAAAGGCATCAGCAGGCTGTTACTCTGCAGTTCTTCTGAATTCGAAATAGTTCTGCAATAGAAATGAGATCTGCAGCCTTCACTTTCCCAGTGTTTACAGATTTTGAAGTGTAACGAGTCCAGGATATTACCTCTGTGGTCCTGTAATTTCAAGAAATAGAAGATTAAGTATATAATATGGCATAAACATATACTATTTTTTTTCAGTGAACTGGATTATTGATGAAAATGAAAGTTGGTAGAACTTGTGAAGGACTTTTAGCTACTAGTAGAGATAAATCTCTGTGGAAAGGAGTATTATAAATGTATGGTGTGGGTGTGTTGCACACAGAAATGTGGAATAAATCCTGTGCTGATATTGCGCTCATCAGCAGTCTAATATCCCAGTGTGCTCAGTGCCTGTGTTTACACAGCTAGCAAAAACACTTTAAAAGCCATTCATACTGAGAAGGAATGTGCATCTGTAGGTATCAGTCACTGGTGAACCCTGTTGGTCATGTTCCTGGGTTTTGGGTTTTGCTGAGCTGCAGTTCATGCAAGGCCAAAGATCAGAGAAAGAGGCTTTCAGCCTGCTTCATGTTCCCAGAATGAAGGCTGATCTGATCCTTATCTTAAAAATAACCTGTGGCCATCTCCAGCTTGTGCCTGCCATCTCAAGGGTTTGTTTTGGAAGGAGGGCTTTGAGCACATCAGCAGGGCTGGAGCCAAAGATTTTCTTCCCCTCTGGCACACTCTCAGTGTTTGCCAAGGCAGCAGTCTAAAGCCTGGCAAATATTAGAGCTTTCCTCAGTTGGTGATACAGGCATGGCCATCACGGTGAGGTCAGTAGATCTAAAGAACACAGCCCATGTAAACCTGGCCTGTCAGGTAGTGGCTGCTCTACTACTCCTTGCACATTTTCTGAAGGTTTCCACTGAGGAATGCATTTAAAGAAGGGTCCATGGTGCATCAGCTGCACTGCCACAGCATGCGTCTTCCTGGCCAGCACCTGCCCACTGTGTATCACTGGTTTGTAGTCTTAGCACCAGGCACTCAGGACAAGTGGAAACGTGCCCATCTGAAATGACTCAGCTTTGCCTGTCTCAGGCAGAAGGGAAAGGTTGTCCTGTGTCAGCTGTTAATATTATGTCTTGCTTTTAATCTGTCTGAAACCCACAAGTCTCTCTTCAACCTCCACTCTTCTCCCTAAATTTTTAATATTCTGAGAAGTTATGGGGTCTCCACCCATTGCCTGCAACCATCTTCAGAAAACAAGGGCCTGCTTCAAGGGGCATTTCTGTGCTTTGCAGGACAGGTTCGTGCTGTGATGGAGCATAGTGGGTAAGGGGGGTGCTCTGACAACAACTCCCACCAGCCAGGACCTTCAGCTCAGCTGGGTGGTACTCCAGCCCCCTGGGCACCTGCAAGGAAAGCTAGGCTGACTGCTTCTGCCAGCATCACTGCCTGTCTGTCAAAGGCCATTTTGTTTAGTGTTTCATTGACAAAAAACCATTAAAGCAATAGGTTTTTAAATAAAAATAAAGAAATCCTTAAAGAAAAAAAAAGAAATTTAGTTTCAAACAATTTGTATCTTGTTGCAGCTTCTCCCATCCCAGTTAAATGTAAGGCTTTGAATATTATTTTTGCTATTTCTGTATTATTTTGTGATATAAGAATTACTAGTGCATAATCCAGCATTCTGTTATCACATAATAGCTTAGTGAAAATACCTGGCCAATTTACTGCTGACTTTAATAATGAGCTGCTGCTTAACATGGATTAAAACAACTTAATTTCCATAATACAGAGTTTTCTGACACATAGAGACAACTTGGAAAATCTATCACAATTTGACTAATAAAATATGAGAATGGCTTGGTTTTATTTGTTCTTTTATAGGTTGTTTAGCTATAACAAGGATGAAACACTTAATAGTGAAAATAAAATAAAATGTTCTGCTCAGAACCAACCAGAAGTTGTCCATAATGATTTTTTTTTTAAAAAAAGAGAAAAGTCTTGCATATTAATAGACCATCTCCATGTTATAGAACACATAAATATTTCATTAGAAGGGAAAAAGTTACCTATGTCTCTGTGCATGTTTTTCAAAAGGAAAATTTCAATTTGAAATAACTTCAGGTTTTACTGAGGCACCCTTTACATTGAGCAGACTAATTTTAAGACTTTCTCTTTCAGGGAAACTTTGGGAATCACCCGCAGTTACTCTAATGCAGAGCATACCTGGAGGTAAGATGCTAGGGCTCCCCACAATGCCAAGCTTTGGGACTTTTAGTGTGCCCATGTGGACCTTGTGGGCAGAAAGCATCGACAGACAGACTGAAAGCCATGCACTGCACAACCCCCGTGGCAGTGGATGTGCCCATGGGATGGAGAGATGCCTTGTGGGCAGCTTCCTATGCGTCCCACTTGGCCTGGGAGACTCAGAACCCCTGCACGCCACAGACAAGCCCTTTTGACCTAAGCAACTAAAGACACAAGCTGCTGCTGTAAAGCCTTTGCCATTGGTCCATCAGTGGCAAACAAGCAACTGGACAGAGGTGCCCCTGCCACCGAGGCAGCTGCCAGCCCCTCTACTACAGGCGCCCGCAGCTCACTGGACCTGCTCCTCACCAACTGCACACGCCCCAGCTTCTGGCGGCTCTGAGATTTCCAGCCTGTGTTTTGCCTCCGGGTCTTTTCCCGATGCCAAACAAGATCAGTCCCCAGGTTTTATTTGCTTACATTTCGAGCTGAAGGCCACTACAAACAGCTAACTTAGAAAGCAGGGAGGGTTTGGCGGGTACATCCAAGGGATGGGGCTTTGAAAGAATTTGGCAAGGCTCTCAGATGCATGTTGATAATAAGCACAAAATGCAGGTGAAGGTGCAACAGAAAGTGAAGGCTGGACACCTGCTCACAGCAGGAAAAACAGACCCAGGAAAAAACCCACAAATGCAATTTGCACTTAGCTTTGAAATTCTCTTCTCTTAAAAAACCTACGTCTGATAAAATTTATCTAGTCAGTTCAGGAAGGCAATGTTTGAAATGTGACCCCTTTTCTTCAAAATTAAACTGTTAAATATATGGCTAGAAACAAAGAAAGTGGCCAGCTTTGAGAACTTTCCTTCACTTACAGCTATAATTAATGATGATCTTATTTTGGCATAACACTGGACTTGTATGTGCATGTGGAAGCATACGCTTGTTTACATGACTTCAGCATAAACGTAGAAGGGAATGTATGGCTCACAGGGTTCACTATATTTTGTGCACAAAATGCCCTGAAAATATAAAGATTAACGATCTTCATCAGACCTAAGAAATACAAGAAAAGAGGAAGGGTAAAGCAAAATTCGTCATGAAGTTGAGTTCAGAGCATTCCACAGCATGGGTTAAGAAAGGATTGATACAATGCTAAGTCAGGAACCATGCCTTTCAGCTCATGAAGGAAACATCCTCTAAGAAAAAGACATGAAAAGGGAAGATAACTTATGTAGCAATGTCTCTTGTTATATGAGAGATACAAGAAAATATCAGCAAGCTTGCATTATTTGCCAGCCGTTAAATGTTTTAAGGACAACTGTGAACACCAGGAAAGTCAAAGATGAAGCCATATTTTAACAAAATATGTTTTCAGCTTTCATGAATTGACTAATCAGTTAGTGGGTTTGTGTACTGATGAAGAATTCATGGTTTAGATATAGAATTATGAGAAGTTCACATCTGATGGTTGGATACAAGCTGATTTCTCACGCCTTTTTGACCATAGAACTCAAACAAAATTTATTGCCTACACCCCAGATTTAATCAAAAGGCCATTCAGATGTGTTTTCCTCATTGAGCATGTGTCTGGCTGTCACTTCTATTTTTGTATTATTCTCACTGTTCCTTGGTAATAATTTGCAGACTTACAAAGAGGTATACTGTGAAAAAACTAGCAAATTGGCAAGGGAGTAAGAGCTGAAGGCTCACTTGTATATGTTCCTGGCGTGACAATTTCTTCATCCTGTCTCATGACTGCAAGTAACAAGCACAGATTCTGCCCATGAGGAAACACTGAGCTCTTCTTAGGAAAAACCCTTTCTCATCACTCCTGTTTCACTTCATACCTCCTTTTTACTCTGTCTGTACCCTAACTAAATCCTGTGGGAACAGCAGTGTCAGCACAGACCAAAAGTTCCTTGTTATCGGCAGCGCCGACACTCGTAGTGGCCAGTAAGAGCTATGCAAGGAAGGATGCCAGCAGTGGGAGAGGAGAGGGGACCTTATGGTCTGCCATCACCACTCCATCACTACTGGCTCCAGCCAGTCTTGTTGAGTTTCCTGTGGCCTCGATGAACTTCCTTCTTCGACTTGTTCCTCATCATGCTCTACAGCTACCTGAAAGGAAGTTGTAGTGTGGCGGGTGTTGGTCTCTTCTCCATATGACTGGTGATAGGACAGGAGGAAATGGTCTGAAGATGTGCCAGGAGAGGTTCAGAGTGGATGTTAGGAAAAATTTCTTCATGGAAATAGTGGTGAAGCATTGGAACAGGCTGCCCAGAGGTGGAGTCACTACCACAGAATCACAGAATTACAAGGTTGGAAAAGACTTTTAAGATCATCAAGTCCAACTGTTCCTGTCCAATGCTAAACCATATCCCCAAGTACCTCATCTACCCTTTTTTTAAACACATCCAGGGATGGTGACTCAACCCCTTCCCTGGGCAGCCTGTTCCAGGCCCTGACAACTCTTTCAGTGAAAATTTTTTCCTAATATCTAATCTGAACCTGCCCTGGCACAGCTTTGTGCCATTTCCCCTTGTCCTATCTCCTCTCACCTGGCTGAAGAGACCATTGCCCACCTCTCCACAACCTCCTTTCAGGTAACTGTAGGCAGTGATAAGGTTTCTCCTCAGCCTCCTCTTCTCCAGGCTGAACATCCCTAGCTCCCTCAGCTGCTCCTCGTAGGATTTGCCCTCCAGCCCCTTTGGGAGATGGTTGAGAGGTTACGGTAGTGTAGGGCTAACGGTTGGAATTGATGACCTTGAAAGTCTTTTCCAACCTTGATGACTCTATGATCTTATTAATCTAATTGCTTTTAGTATCCAGAACACCCTGTGGACATTGCTCTATGCTCAATATTCACATTTCTTGGGGGTAACAAGGAGGAATGCCTGAATACTTCCCAGCTTGAAAAGAAACGAACATAATCTCAAATGGTAGGATGTGCATCTCTCAAACCATTGCAGCCATCCCTACTATTGTAGCAATATCATTGTAAGTGTTCACTCTACCATAATCTGATGGATTTTTCTGAGTTTAAGATCACTATTCTACTTTAGATGAAACAAGAGATTTTGCATGTCTGTCTATTTGTAAGGCAAAGGTTCTTAACAGATAGTAGGACAGTATTGTAAAGAGCAGATCTTGACGAGCCATTAACCTGCTGACCACTGCATAATGTTTTGTATATTCCCTGTAATTATAAATTACACTGAAACTGAAAGCAGAAGAATCAAAATGAGTGACATGTGAAAGCCCTGCAAAGATATAAAGGGCAAAAGGGCTTATGAGGTCTAATTTATTTCAAGTAGTCTGTGCTGCTTTGAAAAAATCCTGAGCAAATGATTCATCAGGGTTATCTGAGGAAACTGGCCACCAGAGAAAGAGGTGTCTTGTTCGGTCTTTTACAGTTTATCTTCTGCCTGTCTCTGCTCTTCACTATAATCCAGTTAAAGAAATATAAAACAGGCAAAGGAATACATTAAGCTAAATGATGATTTAAAGGGACCATGTTGTAGCAAGAAGAGCAGAAGAGGGCTGGCCATGTGAATATGCCCTTAGTGTTTTTCCTGAAGGGAGGCATCAAGGTTGAGCAAGCATTCAAAGAGCTAATAAGCTTTTTGCAGGCTCAAAATTCAAGTTGGGATGTTTCAGTTTTATCTAGGATGCAATTGGATCCCTGAAACACTGTCTAATCCAGAGAAAAGGCACCATCAGTGTCAGACAAAACATACTTTTAGCCAGAGTAAACACGGTTTTTGCATTACTGCATTTACTTCTGCCATTGCTTTCTCCCATTTGGCCACAAACTTTAGTGCCCCACTTCTACCGCAGAGGAGCTCAGCACAGAGATGAACCTCTGGGGCCTAGGAACATCCCTTCAAACCCTGCACAATCTGTCAGTTCTACCCACACTTTGCCCAAGAATTTGAGAGCTCCACAGCTGCAAGCACTACTTCACAAGTGAAGTTACGTACTCATCAGTGACCTGGATGAAAGGACAGAGTGTACCCTCAGCTGGCTTGCTGATGATACAGAGCTTGGAGGGGTGGCTGACACACCAGGCGTCTGTGCTGCCGTTCAGCCAGACCTGGACAGGATGGAGAGCTGGGCAGAGAGTAACCTAAGGAAATTCAACAAAGGCAAGTGTAGGGTCGTGCATCTTGGGAGGAATAACCCTAAGGACCATCACAGGTTAGGGGCTGACCTAGTGGGAAGCGGCTCTGCAGAGAAGGACCTGGGACTCCTAGCGGAGAACAAGCTCTCCATGAGGCAGCAATGTATCCTGGTGGTCCAGAAGGCCAATGGTATCCTGGGGTGCCAACAGGTCAAGGGAGGTATTCCTTACCTTCTACTCTGCCCTGCTGAGGACACATCTGGAATATTGTGTCAGTTCTGGGCTCCCCAGTTCAAGAAAGATGGGGAACTGCTGGAGAAAGTGGTGGAGGACTGTAAGGACGATGAGGGGACTGAATCATCTCTCATATGAGGAAAGGCTGAGAGAGCTGGGGCTGTTTAGCCTGGAGAACATTGAGAGGGAATCTCATCAATGTTTATAAATACCTAAAACATGAGTGTCTAGAGGATGGGCCCAGGCTCTTCAGTGGTGCCCAGTTACAGGAAAAGGGGTGATGGGAACAAACTGAACACAGGAAGTTTGAGGAAAGACTTCATTCTGAGGGTGTCAGAGCACTGGCATAGGCTGCCCAGAGAGGCTGCGGAGTCTTCTCCTAGAGATACAAAAACCCCACCTACACATGATCCTGTGCAACCTGTTGTAGGTGATCCTACTTTAGCAGGAGGTTGGACTAGATGATCTCCAGGGGTTCCAACCCCTCTCAGTCTGTGATTCTGGGATTTGGTGACATTACACAAGAGTTTGCAAAAGAACTTGCGCTGTGAAATTTCTGGATAAGTATGCAGGCGTGCTCTAAGGGTGAGCTGGCTGTATCAGATCATGGCAAAGGTAGAAAAGGAAGAGACCCTCCCTCACATATGCTTTGACCAAATCTTCCTTAGTAAGGTGGTAAGAGGACTACTCTTTTTAAACAGGCTGTCACACTGAAGGAGGTATATTTTAACATAGGCAGGTTCCTAGAGTTAGTATGGACACAAGTATGTCAGAGTGAGCAGGCCACTGCACATCAGGGCTAAATTTGGCTACAAGATTGGGTGAGTTGTCTGCAGGCAAGAGGTTAATGTCAGTGTTGTCCTTAGGAAAGACTGACTCTTAAAATATCACATTGGAATATATGCTCTTCTCAAGCTACAAAAATCTGTCAGGCCCCTTGCCAGGAGGAATTGGGTTGCAGATGCTGTTGTGGCTTCGGTTCCTTGGTGCTCCTGCAGGATGATCTACACACATATACATTTCCAAATCCAGGAGAGCGCTGTTAGGGTGCCAAGGCACCCTCCCCCAGCAATCACAGACCCTCCAGATGAACCTGGCATGGTTTCCATGGGGCTCAAATATCAAGGAGGAAAATTCCTGATTAATAAAACCCACAGCTCGCTCTCCCATCTGCTCTGCACAGCAGCCTGCAAAGGTGTTCCTGAGCACTCAGTCTGCAAGGCTACAGGCTCACTGCACTGCGTTTAAGTTATTTTAGTGTGCTCCGAAGCCTCAGCTCTTGGTCTGTAGCTTCAGACAGCCGGCTGAGGCACCTGAGGCCGCAGCAACATCCACCTTGGGCTTCCTCTGCAGCACCAGAGGCTCATTTGGACGCTGTTTGCAGAACCGTTCCATTTGCACAAGGAAAAATGTTTCTGGGTGTGCACAGACGTGTATGTAAGCGTACTCACATCCTTAGGCTTTCACAGGACAATTTGATGCTGTCTGAAAATGCAGCCTAAGGTATTTCAAAGCAAAAGCATGATCTATGGAGAGGAATACTGTATGTTGCTAAAAATGTTGTATGTCTGATCTGGGAATACTTATGGCTTAAGTGGGCTATAAATGAATACTTAACTGTTTTAGTGCTGTGAAGTGATGACCCTCACGTGGCCTTGGGACACACTGCATGGTCTCCTTTAAGCTGCCACTCCACTGAAAATAATGGGAGCATACATAACAGAGCCAGCCTGGAGGGCAAGACTGCCTTCAGGACTGCCAGAATGTCCTCTGCCTGATATAACATTCTAATGTTTCCATAACAATATAATTCTGTTATTGCTAGATGCAATAAATGCTATTTATGAATTCCAAATCAAAAGCACATGTAGGCTGAGTCCCACAGTCTAATACCTGGAATAGTACTTCTGTTGCTATACAAAGCATAAAACATTTTTGTAAGAAAGAGAGAAGTATTGATCACTTAGCACATAAATCATTTTAGGGCAGTAAGGTTGCACGGCAGAAAAAAAATCCCCAATTTATTTCATATCAATTTTTAAGAAATAAAAGCACAAAGCTTGGCTTATTCCAATTCATGGTATTTCTTACTGGAAACTATTTGAACAATCCCTGCACGTATTTTTGTCCTTGTGAGCATTGCTAATTTTAGCATGAATGATCATTCATCTAAGAATTCATGCCTGAAATGAAATGCTTCACCATTTGTTATTCTTCTCTCATAAATGTTTGTTACCCTGTCACAAGAGGGAAAGCACAGAGTGGCTGCGCACCTCCCCACACAGCACGAACAGTGAGTAGTAGCAAGAAGCATTTGGCCAGTTTTGGAGATGAACTAAATCAGTCCAAGGCAATATTAGACATAAAGCCTTCTTCATTCCTTTCGCACTCCGCTGGAGTCATCCCCAACTCAGCACAGCTCAGTTCATAGACAGCATCTCAGCTCCACCGCTGAGCTTACTGGAGCTGGTGACAGGATTAAGCATCACACTGCCTCTTCCCCACTGGGCTGAAGCAGGGTGTAGAAGATGGACTTCAGGCTCTCCTGCCTGCATTCCCCCAGGCCTCTCCTTCCCTTGGCTTGTCAGATGCCGTTGGCTTTGGCTCGTGTCTTCCACCAAGCACCAAATGAACAGCAGGAATTTCAAAATCAGAAATTAAAAACCAAATCAGGCCCTTTAACAAGGATCCAGAGGAGCATGATGGAGACTGAGTGTGTGCTGAGCACCCCAATGATGTCTTTGTGTTCTGCAGCAGCACTCCATCAGTATTTTCTACCAAAGAGTACTTAAGGAAACACCTATCTCCCTATGCTTTCCAATTCAGTATATCTTTCACTGACAGTGTCCCCGAGAGGATTTAGAAATCTGGATTCACCACATCATGTGTGAATCACATGAAGCACTAGTGATCAACTTTACCACTACAACAAATGCAAAGTAGAGTTCAGACTGCAGCCATCAAGCTGGACCAGTCAGGAAAACTGTGTTTATAACATGAACTCGTAAGTCTAAGTGTAACTAGCATAAAGCAGTCAATGCCTGTAGAGAATCTTCAGATCATCTTTGATATCAATTTAATTCCTTGTCCTAAAAGATTTTCTCCTTATCTTTTAATCTTTATTTTCAGTCCCAGGGATGTCCTTTTCCATCCTGTGGGGATCTCGTTATTAGCTACACTGAAGCAGTGCCTGCTCATAATCTTCCCTGCTGCTGGCCTCCGAGTCCTAGAATGCTTGGTACAAAGGACATTTTGTTTATGTGACACATCAAACCTACCATTTTTTACACAGCATAAAATAATTTGCCTGGGTTCTGCTAAGCAAACTAAGAATGTGTGTCTAGTATAGACTTGGGCTAGTATAGCCAAAAAAAGGCCAAAGGTTCACAGAGAAAAAAAAACCCCTGAATTTCCAAAACCCTGAGTTTGGATAAAAGGTATATTTGTATGTTGAATGAGAAATAAACAACAGGAGGAAGAGTGATTCAGGATTTAATTGTGATATTGGAATCATTGGTAATTCTGCTACCCAAGAAATAAACCTGTAATTTAAGGTGAATACAATTCATTGCTATCAATTATTGTCCCAAGCAGCTGAGAATGAGGGAAGGTGAGGCAGAGCTCGTGCTGTGGATAACACTGTGGCATCCCAGTCCCCAGCCTTGGCTGGAGCCTCCCATGCCATGTAAATAATTACATACTCAGGTGGCCTTTGTAACTGGAGCTTTAAAGGTGCACGTGATAATTTAGGCTGCTTTTCAAACAGGTTGTGCTGGTCCTTCAGAGCTGTGGCTGGGGTGGTTACCTATGTTCAAGTTCTTCTATCGTCATGCAAGGCTGTGTAAGTGCTCCCTGGTGGAGTTAGTGCCAAGCAGACCAGTGGTGCTCAGGTAGCATGGTCCCACATTGAATATCACTGGCACAGGAGCCCCAGTTCCTCTCTCTGTCCATGTTTTGTGCACTAGTATAATGCCTTCCCTCTCCCTCTGCTTCACCTCCACAAACAGAGGCCCTGAAAAAAGTGATCAATAAATCAGCAGAAATACGATCAGCTTTTCTCCTGTATATTAGGGTAAAGTGAACATCCCATGATTGGCCTTTAAGGCACTTAGCAAAGAACAGAAAGCATCAAAAGACTCTGCTAACTAAATTTCAGTAGCTTTGGGCTTTGCTTTGTTAGAGATTTCCCAGGCTTCCAAGCAAATTCTCCCCTTGGTGCTTTCGTCTCATCTCACTTTATTGGTTCATGGTTGACTTACACCTCCTTTGATTAATTTGTGGCCAAATCATTAGCCTTCCCCGGTAAAAGTGTATTTCTGCTAACTAACACCCTCCCCCTTTTTTTTCAACAGTATGCACTTCTAATTACATCTCCTGCCAAAGGTGACCTGAATTTGTGTGTCTCGCTGGTCTGCCGGGGAGAGAGTCATTCAGAGCGCAGCAGGTAACAGCACTGATCATTCCTATCACCGCCTTAGCTCTGTTCCTTTCTATTTGTAAATTTGAAACCAGAAAGATTTTCTCAATGTTTTGGGGCCTTACATAAACAGGCCTTAGTGGGAGCCACCTCACTCCAAAATTAAGAGAGCAAGCATCAGGCTCAATCATTTGGAAAGAGCAGTTTGTTAAACAAAGTAGAGCACTCGCATTACTTTTGGTCCATCTTTATTGCTTCCAGAAGGCAACACTCTCAGCAAAGTTCTCATGGCCAGATGTTCAGCTTTCCCAGCTGTTGAAATGTTTTTGGAAAGCCCATCAGTCAAGATAATATTACAGGCCACTGGGGATCCATGCTGACCTTTGCAGGAAGAAGTTGGTTTAGCTCACAGACCAGCCTTCCTGGCCAAAAGTCTGCTTGGAGGTGAGTTCTGTGACATCTCTAATTGGACCTCATTATTCAATCTAATGGCCTTGCTCAAGTCAGGGTATTACCCTGGAGTGCAGGACAGCAGAATGAGAGCCTAGCAGGGCCTGGTGTTTTCAACTAATTCATGCACTGATCATTACCATGTGATTACCACTGATTGCTATTTCCTAACAAATAGGTTGTGGAGCATCTTACACCAGAAATGCAATGTGAGAGGTCCCTGGATATGAGCTGCAATGCCAAAACCCAGTCCCACATGATGGCGATTTCATTGCAGCTTGTGAACAGAGGGAAAGCTAACTCTGACATCTCACCTACCCCCACACTGCTGCTCCAGAAGCAGAGAGAAGTTCTCTAGAAGTCCTGTCATGTCTACCAACCCCATGCAAGTGTCCTGCCTGGGTGCTTGAAAACTTCTTGAATGCCACATGTGTGGACAGATGAACCTGCTCCTGGTGGGCAACCAGCGGAAGAAGGTTGGCCGTGGGCTAGTGGAAAGCTTCAACTACATGAACACAGGTTCTAGTTCTGCTGTATAAGCCCCAGACCCCATAAGGAGTGGCAGCACAGACCCTGAAGGTCCTCTGTCACAGCAGTTGGTCCCTACAGAAGGTCACTGCACCCTGGGTGTTCTAGACAGCAACTTCCCCCTGAGGCAACAGAGCCAAATCATTCATCTTCCCTAGCTGGAAAGACAGCCTGGACACCCAGTGCTCAGGCAGGCTACTACATAGACACTCACATGCAGGTTTCTTTGTCTGCAGTCAAATCTCAGTCCTGGTTTTCCAGATGCAAGTTACATTAAAAGTTTCCAAACAGTAATGTCTTTGGTCTGCTTGTCAGATTGAGCCAAATTAGCATGGGACACAAGAGGTTCTCCTAAGGAGCTGTGACACCTGTGATAGCCAGGTGTTTAGTTACTCATTCTGTAACATATCAGCATGTAATTGAAAATTGCAACCTGTACAGGGACAGGGACAATGTACAAAACTTCACCTTCCTGATGAGAAATCATTAACTGTTTTATTGTTCTTGGCCATCTTATTTATTTTTTTTCTTCCCATTCAGGAAGCAACAGGCATTTTTCCAGTTGGAAGAAATCACAAATTCAATTTATCCTGAAATAGCACATTTGGTAATTGATGAAAATAGTCACTGCTTTTAAGTATTCTTTTATTCAGTTGCAATACTAAGGTGAAGAAAACGTCCAGCACAGTTAGGTTAAGCTCTCACCATCAGCATGACTTGGCCAAGAGCAGAGGCTGACCCCAGAAGACCTGATTCTAGCGGCTTGTACCTTCTTGTTGCCGCAGTGGTGTCCCTGCATACCTCAGAAGGAGCCGAATTAGGGATTAACATCTGAAAAGAAGTTTTGCTGAGTTTTATACCTGGTTAGATCTTAGCCAGATACAGCTCAGCTGGAGACTTTGCAGGCTCTAATGCTGGCACATGAGAGACATGGGCACAAGTGAACATGGATCAGCTTAAACCCATCATGAAACCGCAATCTTGAAAAATATCTAGCAGATTTTGAATTTACAGTTTGGGGCAATAAGTACATTTTGCAACACTGGGACTAGGTGAAAGCTATTAATAGCTTAAATGCTAAAGCCTTTGTTTTCTCTGCCAAGCAGCAGTGACTGATCAGCAGTCACTCTTGCGTGCTGATCTTGCAAGTCTAACAGTGTTTTCCCCACTGCTGAGTGAATCCCAGATGGTTCATACAGCTATTTGTCCTACATACTTATAAGGATCCATTATCTAGATAGCTGACTCGTGCAGGAAAAGATTTTCCAAGCCAGAGTATTTCCCCTCAGTGCTCTGTGCTATGGTTTTCAGGCACGCACACAGTATTTCAGTTAATATATCTATTATTTATTATGGAGTCATTCCTTTAAACAGAAAAGGGGGCATTTCAAGCCGACATCACAACACAGAGAGGACTGAGGTTGTTCCACTGCTGCAGGGCCAGCAGTTTTGCAGCTCAGTGGAGCACCTGCCTGGTTCGGTTTTGGATGTTTATGCCAGCACTGCGAATCTCGCAGATCTAAAAGGCAGGCTGCAGGCCTGATGACAAAAGACAGGAGCTGCCTAGCGGCTTGCAGGGCAGGGCGAGGCTGCGGGAAAAGATGATGCTTGCACGGGGGGAAACGGGTTGTTGGGGATCCCCGTCGCCGTCGTCCCACGAGCAGTCCAGCAGTTTACATCGCTGGCAGCCTTGTCCTCCGGAGGGACCATTGGGAGTGCTAGGACGGGTTTCACCCAGGAAGGAGCTGCAACCCTCCCCGCAAGCAGCCCCCCGCCGAGCCCCGGTCCCCGCTCCCGCGGCGGTGCCGTGCCGCCGGCACAGTGACACCTAGCGATGCGCCCCGCCGCCGGCGGAGTGACACCACCCAGCCATGCACCCCGCCGCCGCCGCGGTGACACCACCTAGCGCTGCGCCCCGCCGGCGACGCGGCCTCAGCCCGCTCAGGCGGGCAGTCCGGGGCGCGCAGAGGGCAGGCGTTCCCTCCGCTGCGGGGGCTGGGAGTGACTCCGCGGGGCAGAGCCGCGAAGGTACCGCCTCGGTGCGGCTGTGCCAGGTGAGGGCGTGCAGAGGGTGGCGCGGCCGGCTCATGGAGGCAGCCCCGCGGCTGGAGAAACCATCGTAGAATCGCCTGGGTTGGAAGAGACCCTTTGGATCATCGAGTCCAACCGCAGCCCAACCCTGCCTATCCCACCTCTCGATCATGTCCTTAAGCGCTTCATCTACACACCTTTTAAATACCTCCAGGGATGGTGATTCCACCACCTCCCTGGGCGGCCTGTTCCAATGCTTGAAAACCCTTTCAGGAAGGAAATAATTCACAGAATCACAGAATCACAGAATCTTAGGGGTTGGAAGGGACCTCGAGAGATCATCAGGTCCAACCCCCCTGCCAAAGCAGCTCCCTAGCTCATATTACATAGATAGGCGTCCAGACGAGACTTGAATCTCCAGAGAAGGAGACTCCACCACCTCCCTGGGCAGCCTGTCCCAGGGCTCTGTCACCCTCACTGGGAAAAAGTTCTTCCGCATGTTGGTGCGGAACTTCCTGTGCTCCAGCTTACAGCCATTGCCCCTTGTCCTGTCTCCACAGACCACTGAAAAGGGGCTGGCCAATTCCCCCTGCCACCCATGTCTAAGATATTTATAAACACTAATTAGGTCCCCCCTCAGTCTTCTTTTCTCCAGGCTGAACAGACCCAGCTCACTCAGCCTTTCCTCATAGGGGAGATGTTCCAGACCCCTAATCAACTTTGTCGCCCTTCTCTGGACTCTCTCCAGAAGGTCCCTGTCTTTTTTATACCAGGGAGCCCAGAACTGGACACAGTACTCCAGGTGGGGCCTGACCAGGGCAGAGTAGAGGGGGAGGATCACCTCCTTCGACCTGCTGGCCACACTCCTCCTGATGCCCCCCAGGATCCCATTGGCTCTCTTAGCCACCAGGGCACACTGCTGGCTCATAGCCAACCTGTCGTCAACCAGGACCCCCAGGTCCTTCTCCACAGAGCTCTTTTCCAACAGGTCATCCCCCAGCCGGTACTGATACAGTTGGTTATTCCTCCCCAGGTGCAAGACTTTACACTTGCTTTTGTTGAATCTCATCTGGTTTCTCCCAGCCCAGCTCTCCAGCCTGTCCAGGTCTCGCTGGATGGCAGCGCAGTGTTCCTGCGTGTCAGCCACCCCTCCCAGCTCTGTATCATCGGCGTACTTGCTGAGGGTGGATGCTATTCCCTCAGCAAGGTCGTCAATGAAGATATTAAACAGGACTGGACCCAACACCGAGCCCTGGGGAACACCACTAGTCACAGGCCTCCAGTCAGATTCTACTCCACTGATCACCACCCTCTGAGCCCGGTCTGACAGCCAGTTCTCAACCCACCTCACTGTCCACTCATCTATCCCTTGTTTCCTTAGCTTCTCTATCAGGATGTTGTGGGAGACAGTATCGAAAGCTTTGCTAAAGTCGAGGTAGATGACATCCACTGCTCTCCCTCCATCCACCCAGTTGGTAATGACATTATAGAAGGCTATGAGATTGGTCGAGCATGATCTCCCCTTGGTGAATCCATGCTGACTACTCCTCATGACCTTCTTCTCTTCCAGTTGTTTGGAGATGGCGTCCAAAACAAGCTGTTCCATCACCTTTCCAGGGACAGAAGTGAGGCTGACTGGCCTATAGTTACTGGGATCCTCCTTCTTGCCTTTTTTAAAGACTGGAGTGACATTGGCTATCCTCCAATCCTCAGGCACTTCTCCTGTAGTCCAGGATCTATCAAAGATGATAGAGAGCGGCTCTGCAATCACCTCCGCCAGCTCTCTCAGCACACGTGGGTGTATCCCATCCGGGCCCATGGATTTGTGTGCATCCATTCCTTTGAGTCGCTCCTGGACCACCTTTACCTCAACTAGAGGGGAGAAAACTTCTAACCTAAATCTCCCCTGGTGCAATATCAAGCCATTCCCTCTCGTCCTATTGCTTGTCACCTGAGAGAAGAGACCAACCCTGATATCTCTGCAACTGCCTCGCAGGTAGTTGTAGAGAGCAATAAGTATGTCCTCTGGAAGCCAGCTCAGCTCACCTCTTTCCCTGTAAATGCAAGGAGGGAAGCAATGGCAAGCTGCGCATACAGGGTTGCTTAGGAAGCTCCGTAGCTACCAGTGGGCAGGCTGGGCAGCCCTCAGCTGGGCAGTGCCTCCTTGCACCTCTCTTTCCACTCCATGTGTGCAAAGCAAAGGTAGGGTGTCTGTCAGCTGCCTACACCATGCACCTCAGCTCTCCAAATGTGCCTTGGATTGGGTGTTCTTGTAATGGTTTGGGAACACTTTGAAGCAATGGCAACAGCTTGCAAAGGAAGGGTAGCATGTGTGCCCATGTCCTGGGTTCAGCTAGGATAGAGTTAATTTCCTTTTTAGCACCTGGTGTAGTGCTGTGTTTAGGAGTTCAGATGAGAGCAGGGCTGATAACACACTGTTATCCCTAACTGCTGTTGCCAAGCAGTCAAGGACTTCACAGCTTTTCATGCTGCCTTGCTAAGGAGGAGGTGGGGGCACCCAGGGAGCTGGGAGGGGACACGGCCAGGGCAGCTCACCCAAACTAACCAAAAGGGATGTTCCATACCATGATGTCATGCTCAGCATGAAGGGGGGCTGGTGTGGGAGGAGTGCATGGCTCCAGGACACACAGTTTGGGGACAGTCCAGCTTTGGGAGAGCTCTGAGCTGTATAATCTGAGTTGTGTGGTTTGGTGAGAAACTTTGTTTATCACCAGTTTTGTCTATTTTGTTATGAAGTCCTGTTAATGTTATTCCTCTGTCCCTTTGCTGTCCCAGTAAACTGTCCTGATCTGAACCCCCAAGGTTTGCTTTTGGTTTTTCTTCCCTTCCCCTGCCACCAACACTCCTGCCCCTCCCCCTGTACTCTCCACCCCTCTGAGACAGCATCTCTATAGTGGTCAGCTGTCAGCTGGGGCAAAACTGTGACAGCTCCGATTGCTTTTCACCCAGGGTGGGTACAGACCCAGGCAGAGCATCTCTGCCTGCCAGCACAGGACCAGGCGCTTCACTGGCACAACACAGTGCCCCACAGGAAACATAGCCCTGATGTGTGCTAAAGCATCTTTACAGCTTCTTGCCCACCACTGGCTCACACATCTGGCCTGGCTGGAGAAGGGCCCAGGCGTGCCCAGAGCCAACACACCCACGCTCTGCAAGCTCTATGGTGCAAGCATTGTATTTATGTCCAGTGCATGTGGAGCACCTATAGGGAAGCGTGTGTGTTACAGTAACTCAAAATATAATAAACAGCCTCCATGTAGGACAAATAAACAGAGAGGCATTGCTGAAATCAGGGCTGGTTGTTGCATTGTCCTGCTCCTTGCAGAGCCATTTTCACCTTGGCAAAGGGGAGCTCAGTGAGCATTTGGCAACGCAGTGCTGCCATTTCTTGCAGCCTGAATCACAGAAACCCACATGACCTGGTGCAAATGTGTAGAAACAGGCACCATGACTCCTCATCACATGCACAACTCGGAGATCCAGCCATTGCAAGAACATTTTAAGGCAAAGATGTTCCTACAGCAGGTGCAACCACTGCTTAACAATGGATTTTCCTTCTCCTTTTTTGAGCATATTCACTTTTTGGTGAACTTTATACTGGCTTTCCAAGTGCTGGCAGGTTTTCTGGCTTGGCATGCCTTTGAATTATACAGGAATTCTGGACTCCTGCTCAAATACTTTAAACCCCCTGTTAGCACAGTACTCCTGCTTAGACTAGTTTAAAAAGAAAAAAAAACAAACAACCCAAACCAAACCAAACCACAAAACCAACAATAAATGCTGGAAATGTGCTTTGCCACAGCCCCAGCAGCTACATAGTCACTTGGCATGTGCCTCCATAAATCAGCTTACAGTCCAGCCGAGATGAGCTTCTTTAAAATGCCCTTTTATTACTTCACAGGGTATTAGCTTTTTGCTATCACAAGCCTGTGCTTCCTGGAACTGCTTGGATTCCATCCCCTCTTCTACTTCCAAAACAGAGATTTGTTTTAAAAAGCACCGTGCTCATTTCAGACAAATTATTTTCTAGAACCTTTTGACCATATGGGGAAGTTAAACACCCTTGGACATGGGCAGGTTGCTGACAGGTGCCGAGTGCCAGGCTAGGTGGTTCAGTGCATTCTGCCAGATCTCCACGTGCTGCACTGCATGGTCCTGTGTTACATCTGCCACCTCCTTCTTGTCTCAGATTTCCTGTATCATCTCAGGCACCATGAGAAGTCTCTGTGGAGATAGTTGAATCACCCTCTGAGCTCAGGTGTCAAAATCTCTCTGCAAACACTTGAGTGTTGATGCTCCAGTCTTGAGCTGTGTCTTATCTAATGCAGCTGTGTGGCAGCTAACACAGCCATTCTGCACAGCAAGGCTTTGCTGCACCTCCCAGTACTTGTGTGTGGTGGGACAGCCAAGCACAGCAGCACCACACTCAACCCGCAGCTCCAGGTTTGTGTCCCTGCATCCCTTCTTCTCAGTAGAGAGGTTTTCACTCCTTTTCTCTGTACACAAACCTTGTCCATGGACTTCAGAGCCTTGCTGCTGGTCTAGCTGAATGGACTTTGTTGTAGATTGCCCCAAAATAGCTTTGCATGTTGGGCTGATCTGGGCTTTTCCAGTGTTTGTGTCAGTGACGCTATTAGGTGTTGTGGTCTTTGGTAGGAAATTGAAATATTTTTCCTGTAGCTGACAGTGGTCTCACTGCTGATACTACAACCCCAAAAGTGCCCTGGCACCCTACCACACTCCTCTGGCCTACTCCCTTTCTCCCACAGCTCAGCAGGAGTTGTGCTGACAGCATTTTTAAAAAATGTCTGCACCCAACATCCCTCAAAAGCAGAATCTCCCAAAATAAAGAGAAAACCACAGTAGGAAGATCTGCCTGGAGCTGGCCAGAGGACAGTAGGTGTAATTCTCTGGATCTACTCTTCTCTCATCCTGTTGATTTACACCACTAGGCACTTTTATTCAAATAAATATTAGGAAAGAGATGCACCAATCAGAAATTTTTATAAGAAAAAAAAAAAAAAGCAAAGCTAATAAGGATGTGATAAGGATATGACCCATGCTGAATAAGGAAACTGTTGGAGCTGCTGAAAAAAAACATTCCTGAAAGATTTCAGTGGAATGTTAGATAGAACTCCAGCACCAGAGTGCAGGTATAAGCATGAATGGGATTGGTGAGTTTGAGTCAAGTTACTGTCTTTTTAATGCATATATAAAAGTGAAAGATTGGTGGACAACCATTGAATCTCCAGGCATTTGCCACCCACCATGTTGCCTCACCATGAGACCTTTTTTCTTTTTCTGAAAACCTTACTGACAGCCACATTTAAACATGGCTCTGGGGACCAGCTGCCATCTGTGTCCTGTGCCTTCACAGGCAAGAAGTGGGCTGCTACCTGAGCACCAGTAATGCCAACAGGTTCAGTCCCTGTAAAGGCCTGCAGTGAGGGTGTCTCTGCATCCACAATCCATGCTGGAGGGCAAATCATATGAGGAATGGCTGAGGGAGCTGAGGGAGCTGGGGCTATTCAGCCTGGAGAAGAGGAGGCTGAAGGGAGACCTTATCACTGCCTATAATTACCTGAAAGGAGGTTGCAGAGAGGTGGGCAATGGTCTCTTCAGCCAGGTGACAGGAGATAGGACAAGGGGAAATGGCACAAAGCTGTGCCAGGGCAGGTTCAGATTAGATATTAGGAAAAAATTTTCACTGAAAGAGTTGTCAGGGCCTGGAACAGGCTGCCCAGGGAGGGGGTTGAGTCGCCAACCCTGGATGTGTTTAAAAAAAGAGCAGATGAGGTACTTGGGGATATGGTTTAGCTTGGGACAGGAACAGTTGGACTTGATTATCTTAAAGGTTTTTTCCAGCCCAGTGGTTCTGTGATTCTGTGCTGGGCTGAAGCAACTCACAGTGCCTGTACAGGAGGTGAGCACTGGGAAGAGTAAAGCTGTGGGGCAGTGTCACTCCTCCCTCCATTCTGCTGAGACAGGCAAGTGCCAGGTGGCACACCAAAATGTCCAGGCAGATGTTGCACATGTGTGAGTCACACCATGCTGGCACTTGGATCTTCTGCGTGAAGCAACATGGGCAGGAATGCCTCCTCCACTGACACATGCACTTGCCCTGCATTATCAGCATCTTCCTCCCTGTTTTATTTTCTCACGGCCCTTCTTAGAATATTTTCTGTTTGGTCTTGTTTACATTGATTTAAAATGCAGAGAAAGGAAAGCAAAGTCGGTTTTTGCTCAGCAACAGCCCAGATCAGGCACGTTTACTAAGGAAAATATAAATAACCAAGCTATGGCTGGTTACTCAGAATGATGCCACAAACACAAAATATATAATTACTGTCATATGTGACTGGTTTTGTGCCACTTGAGTAAAATGAAAGACACAATAAAATGCTTGCTTCATTGTTTCTACAGACCTGTAGCACTTGAAGAGAATGTCAAAACAAGAGCTGGATGGGAACTTTTCAATTAAATGTTTTTCACCAGAAAATGCGGCTTCATTGAAACCAAAACGTTTCAAGGAAATCTATATCTGTAGCTGAAACTTTTTTAGAAAGGTTCTGAGGTTCAGAATCATAGTTCTGATTAAAAGGAGAAAGAGACAAACAGACAGATAATCTCAGTGCACGAGACCAAGCACCGCCTGAGTTGGATTCCTCTCACCACTCGCGTGAGTGAATCACTACCTCACCCAACGCTTTCGCTCTCTTCCCTCATTTTTTTCTTCTGACAAATTTCAACAGCCTTTTGCTAATCAGTGTAACTAAAGTAGCTGCTGAAACCTCAGAAAATTTTGCAAGATAGACTTCTCGTTTCTAGCTTAGCACGACTAATAGCCAAATGTATGAGTCTTCTTGGGACGTCTGCGCAACTCCAGTTCCAGAAGTGTTAAGCCTATGAAAGACTAAAATAAAAGCATAAACCAGAGGAATTTCCACAGGGAACATCAGATATAAGTTCCTGGAAGAGGTCTGTGTGACTCAAAGAGTAGATAAACACCATCCCTCATTTTCGGGTATGTCCAAAACTGACTTCATCAAGTACCCAATGGCTGGTTTGGGCAGGGTAATCCCCTCGGGGTGTTCAAGGATGAGGTATACCTGGCTTGTGAACCAGAAAGTAGCTGTTGTAGCACGAGTTGATAGCAAGCTAACTCAGGGGGGTGTTTCTGAGCCCAGAAACCACTGGTGGGATATTGCTCCCCCAGTCACCAGAATCTGTGGCCCTTAGCACTGGAAGCCATCCACCACCACTGCATTCATTTTTAAAATGTTTGGGGTTGCACTTGTCTGTGCATCTTCCCTGCTTAGCTCTGTAGGTTGTGCTTCCTGTATTCTCTCTTCCTACAGAAATAAAATGGAAAAGCACACACAACAAAAGCAGGAGGTTTAAGACACCCAAGACCTGTATAATACTTCAGCCAGTTACTTCTCTTTCATGATCTGATAAATCTCTTTTCCCATGCTGGGAATTCTGACTTAGGAAATGCTATGAGTGTGGCGATATGGACCTTGAGGAGCACTGGAGAACCAGGCTGACCCTTAGACACACAGTGATATCTTCAGGAAATTCCATGGCTTTGTCCATCATCAGCTTTGTTAAGCTTTAGCTGAATTCCTCTGTTTGGATTTTCAAGGGAGTTGCCTTTTCTGCAGTGAGGGTCACAATAGTTTGACCCAACACTCCTGTGCTGCCTCTGGTCAGCTCTTGCATGCAAAATGATGTATCACTGCAGGACTCAGCTGATGAGGGATCTGCATCCAGGAGATTAACCGCTGGTTTAATTCAAGCCCCTTACGTCTTAGGTGGCAGCAGGCAGGTAAGTAGAACATCATGATCGATGATCACAACGGCTGGTGATAGACTGGGGAGACCTAACACTGACATCTGACATGAGGCCATTATCCATCACTGCTCCGACTGCTGTCTTCTAATTACGAGGGGGCTGTATTTTTGAGCAGACCTAATTCATGGCAAGCTGCCACTTGCATTTCTGGGAAGGGCGAAAGTAATGAGAAACAAATGCCTTGACTACAATTTCGTATTGTCTCCAAGCCTCTCCCATTGTGCTTCCCTGCTGGGTTAAGAAAAAGGGGAGGGGAGAGGGAATGTTTAACTGCATGCTGAATGGCTTTGCATGGCAGTGACAGGTATTCAGAGGTAGTAACACTGTCTGTCTGCAATGAACCAGGACCAAAAAAAAAACCTCCAGGGGGAATTCAGCACCTTTGAGGAGAAGGAGAAGGAGAAGACTCCCTTAAAAGCTTGGCAGGATGAAGTCCTCTACTACAGTCCTCCCTTGACCCCTCAAAACTCTCAGACCTAGAACATGAACTTCTGAAACTATAACTGAATGCAAAACCATCAGCAAAAGTGTGCTCCAGTCACATAACTTATTTGGATGTGTGTCAGTGTAGAAACTGGCACTTGCCCCATTTGTGTTCATAGTCCAACTTCTCTGCCATAGAGAGATGGGAGCCATGACTTTCAGTCCAAGGGCATTTCTTAACATTTCAACATTCATTTTTGGCACAAAATCAAAAAGGAAACTTCAGGCTTTCAAGGTCTTTGCTGTAGACAAGCACGACTGAGTGGCAAAACAAGGTGGACGCGGTGATGCTGGTGATGGTGGATGCAGCTGCCTGTGGGACACGGAGCAGCGTTTGCCTCCAGCTCCAGGCCACATGCTAGGCACTGCGAACATGCCAGGGATCCTGAGGAGGGTGGGATTGGAGATTCAGTGCCAGGGTAGGACGTGCCAGCCTTGCTGCACCGTCCCACAGCCTGGCTCCTGACTTCTTCCAGTCTTTTCCAGTTAAACGAATCATGTGTTATCAGGAGTAAATGTGATCAAACAACTGATTCGCAAACGTTCACCTGTTTTTTCAAGAGAAGGTGAAGTAAAAATCTGTCCATCAAATTTGTGTAAGAAAACTACCAATGAGGAAATACTGCCCCTGAGTCAGCATAGGAGGAAATAATCGTCCCAATTATTCCTTCCTATAAAATTGACTCAGTTTTGGTCCCTCTTTATGAAAAGTGCCTATAAATTTGCTCTGCATAAGAAAGGAAGCAATAACAAAAACAGCCCCACGCTACAAAGTAATATTTTGTATTTAAAATGTTCCTAATGGAATATCCCATTTCCTTCTCTTCTGAGACACTTTTCAATTATCTTCAAAAATGAGATGCCTGAATGCTGCACCACTCTGCTCTCAGTGATGCTGATACAGTGCCATTAGAGTCAGTGAAACTACACGTGTTTGAATGATGGCGGCACAGCTCTGCTTGCTTACTGCAAACATACTGGTAAAATGTATTCCAAAGGAGAAAAAAGGCATAAAAAACCTTCTGCCTCTGTAAACATCAGCATTTTTACTGAATGAATGGATGTAGTTTTTTAATAAATTCTTGCAAACAGAAGTGGATTTCTGAGTTTTTTTCCTTCATTTTTCAAATTTGCGTGGCCAAGCTGTATCTCCCAGTCCTTCACCTGTAACTTCAGCAAAGCATGTGAAGAAAACCTGCAAAGTTTCAGTAATAACAACAAGCACTGTAACTGTTTATACGTTTCCATTTTGAGAATAAAAAGCTCTTTGTATTTTGATTAATTGTATTTGACAGACTAATCTAGGAGCATGAATAGGCTGTATTATAGACTATTAACTCCCTAGCAGACCCAGTGCTGGGAGTGTTTCTAGGGAGGCAGCTCTCCTTTTGATCCTACCAGACCTTGATGATCCTGTTTGTATTACTATTAGCAGTGACATTTTTTTAAAATTCAGCGTTAATTGAATCTTGATTTCTTCATTATTTTCCACATATTGTGTTTTTCCATGAGAACCACAGCTTGTGCCGACAAGAGCCCAGAGAAATACCTTCACCTTGTGAGCTACAAAACACATTCTACCATCCAGTTAATTTATGGAAGCAATTTGGAAGTCTGCTGAGCCAGACACAGCTGGCTGGCAATGAATGCATTGTTATTAAATATGAGCAATATGCGACCCTAATATCAAATTAATTTTTGAGAGAAAATGCATGCAAATTGCAATAACCTATAATAATAATAATAATAATAATAATAATAATAATAATAATGAAGTAAAATAAAATGGTGCAAGACATATTTTCAAAAGTTCATTTCTGTAGCGGGTTTATACACGTTAATTATTTACTCCTAATTTTACTTGGTGATTGATTCAATTAGAAAGCAAACCAGTAGAGCCACCTGACTACTGCATGTACCAAGGCTGAAGTCCTTTGCTTGGAGCTGACCCGAGGGGTTGGATACCTGGGATGATATCTCCATTTAGCCAGCTGTATAAACACCTTCAGGGAGTTGAGGTGGATTGTCAAAGCGGCACGTGTTGTTTTGTGAAAACTACTCACGTGAAAACCACAAACTGTCAGGTCTGTGCCAGGACTTTACCTTAAATAATCTCCTGTAAAGGCTCTGCCTCTGCAAAGCACTGGCTGGGGTTTCCTAATGTGCTCTCCTGGGTGGGGAATGCAGAGATTATGCTGTGTTGGAAAAAGACGGTTTCCGCAGAAGGGTTTGGCCTTAAAATGAACGTTGTCTTAATTAGAAGTTTCCATAGGAAACATCGTCTTTTCATGTAAAACTCCATGCATTCAAAATACTTCAAAGCTATTTGCTTTTTGTTATCAGCTGGTAAGCATTTTCCCTCACCAAAACCTGCTGATAATCTGGGGGGTTTCTAGCATGGCTGTTTCAACGAAACGCAACAAAGTTCAAAGAAAAGATGTATCTTAAGATTTCATTTAATTAAAGTTCCGGTTTATCTTGAAAAAATGAATACTTTTGATGGAAATATTTTGGCCTGCCCTTTTGCTGAGAGTAAATCTTGCTGGAAGGTGGTAGAGTAAAACTCTCCAGACCACTGACACCAAAACCTTACAAAACATTATTAGGAAACATAAACCCCATCGAAATCACAAGTCAGCCTCTTAATATTTGTAAGGTTTTCTGTGTGTCATCCTTCTGAAAGGCCTACCTAGCACACCGCAAGGTTTTGAGATGAGATGTGCATCTGACAGCCGAAGCCTGAAGAGTCAGAAACATCAACCAGCACCTTAAACTGGTCTGCAAGGGAAGCTGTGGGAACAGGGTGTGGGGGATACAGTTTTCTTCAATCCTGGCTGTAAAAGAAAGGGAGGTCTGCAAGGCAGGTGTTGGGTTTTGGGTTTGGTTTTTTTTTTAATTTATAGAAATCCATAGCACATCCTTGGAGGAGAAGTGTGTTTTCCCATGAGTGCTACCAGGCCTAGTAAAATCACTGGTTTTCCAGCTGTTCCCCAGCACCAGAATCCCCAAACTGTTGGCCAGACAGTACCCTCCATGGGCACTAAGCACAGCCAGGGGGAGAAATTGCACATAAAACACTGCACATTTTGCAAACTCTGACTTCACAGCCTCTTCCCTGTGCTGCTGTGGAGGTGGGGACCCTTCCCACCCAGGGGGACCATGCGAAGAGCAGCAGCCTGGGTGCCTCGGCTGGTCAGGCTCAGGGACCTCCACATCCAGCTCATCCTGTTCACATGCAATATGTGGTTTTGTGCTTATTTTTCAGGCTTCCTATCCCACAGAAAATTCACAATGCAGCTGCAAAGACAGGCTGATGTCTGCTATCACCAAAACCTGTGCCAGTTTGTGCAACTGCAGTCTGCCCTACATGAGAGCTGTCCTCTAGCTTACCCTCAGCAGCTCTGGGCAGATGTGTCTGAGAAGGTGTGAGACAGTTATGGATAAAGACAAGGACAAGAAAGCCCAGCTCACTCCGTCTGGCTGCTTGAGATAAACACCGTGGTTGCTTAAGATGTGCCAGCATGTTGGTCTGCAGAGAATACTTTGTTTATGGAATTAATAATAATAAATTATTTATCATTGCCATTATTTATTGACTAAATATAAGTTGGCCATCTCTATAGGCTGGTCATTAGCACTTCAGAGCTCGCTCTGATCGGAGATGGGCATAACTTACATTGCCCGAGGGTCTCTTGGGTGCATTTTGCCTAGGAGGTGTGTGTGTGTGTCCTCACTTCCAGCTTCATGAAGTGCACAGAGCTGACTACATCCTATCAGGAACAATTTAAGTCAGAGAAAAAAGGTGCAGAACAAAGTGCTGATGTGGTTTATTCATGGGCAGGGAAGCCTCAGTTTAAGAACTTTGTCATTTTAAAATTAGAGATTGTTTTCTACCATTAAGTATGCCAGGCATACTGTTCTGCTCTTAAGTCCACTTTCCCAGGGCAACAAAGCTGACGCCTATCACTTGGTCAGTATGTTTCTCACTGTTTCTCTCACAATAATTTTAGCCCTTATGGTTAATTTTATCCAGCTTTTGTGACAGGGCACAGCCCTCATTGCACACAGTGGGGCTTGGAAGTGAAGATAAACTCTGTAAGGCCCCACCAAAGAGGAGTTAGATACCAGGGAGAGCTGTACTGGCCAGCAAGCTTCACTAGGAGTGCTGCCAATGAAATCACCCAGGCTTTTTCTTACCCTCATCCAGCTTGTCTGGCAGGTACCTCACTGCCAAGTAGGCATTTTGCTTTTCTCCCAGCCCCATGAGGTGCACAGCCATAAAGGCAGCCTCATTCAAAGGAGACAATTACTGAAGGGAAGAAATGGTCTGCTGATAAGTATGGACAGAGAAAGGGTGGCCAACCTGGCCCTGCGAGCCTGGGAATGGAGGTTGTGAACCAGAAACATCACTGAAAAGGGTCCCAAGAAACCAGAGAGCTCCTGAGATACCACCGGTAAGCAGAAAAACAAGGGATTGTAATAGCAGTTAATGATCTGAGAAGGTGGAAAACAGTCTGAGAAAATAAAGTTTCTCTGGAAGAACAGAAAACATCATGTGTTGGCCAATATAGATGAAAATCATACATTAACAGCATCTACTGGCTGCTCAAAGTAGGATGTCATACACCCTCTCGTGTCCCTATGTTATAAAAAGGACTTAATTTTTATCCAGAATGGAGTTCCCACTCCCACCACTTCCTCCTTCCCTCTCTGAGAGCCTCCTGGTTGAATCCCACACAAACTTCCTGCAGGATCTCAGGCTCTCTGGGGATGCCTGGCTGGCCCCAGACTCTGTCAAATGAGACTCTGTTACTTTGATGGTTCAGTCTGTCAGCACCACTTCTGAGGATGGCTGGGTGAGTTGCTCCCACCCAGGGTCGCTTCATCCCCCCATTTTATTTGGGATGGTTTACCTCATTCTGAAACATAATTCCCTTTGTACTGACATTATATCTATTTGTTTAAATGATCTATCATAAGTATATCTGCTGCTACATTGTTGCTAAGTTTGCTTTGCTAATGACAACTTGTGGTACCTGCTGATAATACATAACTACTGCGTTGTCGCTGGCTTTGGTTGTAATACAATACTAATTGGTGCTATTCTTGATTGATACCGTAATATTGATTGACACTGTATAATTGATTGCTGCTATGTTATTTGCAATAGCTTGATATATATTTGTTCATAGTCACTTTATTAATCATAGGTATATTTGCTGTGGTGATTTTTGTGGTATTTATAGTAGTCTGTAAAGAAGTACAGATATTTAGAGGAGAGGACCTCTGTGTCCCCATGTATTATGCAATCCTATGAACCCACAGTTGTGAACTCTACACTAATCCCTTAGGTGGTGACAGCCCATGAGGATCCCCGTGTTTCCTTAGTGTGGGGGATGTGCCATCTGTGCACAGAGCGGGTGAGGTCTCAGCCCATGGGGTCCCTGCAAGAGGTAGGGCTGGGGAAGCAGCTGGCCCCACCAGGGATTTGAACTCTGCAAAAAGAAGAGAGAGGAAAACAATTTGGTGTTTTCAGATTTGACCAAGAAGTGACTGTTCAGCAGGTGGCATTTTTCTAAGGGCCATAACACATTTTGTGTTGAAGCAGAGAGTAATTTCTAATTTTTCTTCTTTCTCAGTAGGTTCCTTTTTAAATGGTAGCAGTGGTGGCCATAGATCAAAGCAGAGTCTCTGATATGTTGTGGATGATGCATCTTCCTTTGAAATATACCTGCCAGGAATGAGCACTGCTGCACACACAGCAGTTTGATTCCCTTTGGGTCCTATAGAAATCTGTGTAATAAGAATAACAATTATTTTTCCCATAGACTTTCATTGCAGTGTCTTGGCACTGTGAGGGGCTGGGGCGCTTTGCCCCTGAATTCTCAAGGCAGAGGCACTGGATCACTGTACACAGCAGACCGGCATGCTCCATGCAGAAACACAGGTGATCCCAGCTCTGCTCTCACAGCTCACTTTTCAGATGACTCCTATGGAATACTCCTATGCAATACTCCTATGGAAATACCATAAGCTAGAGCAATCACTTGTGAGTTTTCTTCTCTGTGCTCTGTCGCTTGATGACTCCAGCTACTCGGCAACTGTAGTGTGTAAATTCTGAAGCCAATGACATGGAAAGGGGATGTTCTCCCCCCGCCCCCCCCCCCTCCCCCCAGGTTTATTCTATCCATGTGATTTTCTCAGGGATTCAGAAATTTTTCTTGCATAAGCACAGGCTCAAAGAGAAAAATATCTGTGTGCATAGGAGGGCAAAGCTGCCTGAAAGGAAAAATACTCTTAATTCCTCTAACCCGAGAGTTTGATATTAAGAAATGCTGGGCATCCACAGCTTCATAGTTACTGAACTCAGTGGCAACTGCCAGTGCTCAGCTTCTCCCAAAAGCTAAAGCTCACAAACCTAAAAGCTGCCTACAGAAATACATTGCTGGTCTGAGGGGACCTGGGCTGAAAGGCTCTAGACAAGTACATAGGTGGCCAAGCTGGGCTGATTTTAGAAAGCTGCAAACACATAACCTTCCAGCTAAGGGTGGCAAATCTACTCTTGGATGAGCTGCAGGTAAAAGAATCGTGTTTCAAAGGCCCATCGGTGTGAGCTTCATAGCTTATATGCAACTGCCACAAAACGGCCTGCAGTGGGCTTAGGGCTAGACTCATCCTGATGCAAAACAGAGTGATCTTGTGATCAAGTCCTGTGCAGTGGGAGGTCTTTTTGTCTTGGGCTACAAGACAGGGAGATGATGGCTGCTGAAGAGCCAACACCACAATGCTCTGCTCCCTGGGCTTGTGCATAGAAGAGCAGTGGTGGCCTGGCACTGGCAATACAACACTGCAGCAGGAGGGAGGAAACCCTAGTCCTGCAGCACCAACATCCCTTCAAGGTACTGCACTAAAGCTAACTTGCTTTCACAGCACCTCATGGCACCGGTCCATCTCAGACCTCCAAGGACACACCAAAGCACAGTCACATTGTGAGGGGGACAGAAGAGCAGTTTGGAGAGCTAGGATTTTGAGGTGGCTGCTGCACTGCATAGGGCCTTGGGAACCTCCAACAGGGACCTTTAAATCTGACCTGAAAGATGTGAACTAGTACCTGAACAGAAAGAGGACCTGAGTGAGGAAGCACAGAGAGGAAAACACCTTATGGCATCATTTGCAGAAGCTGAAGAGAAGCTCCAAGGATCTATCCCAGGCTTTTGCCTCTGCTCTCTCCTGCTTCTTCATAACTTTTCTCCTCTCCTCCACCACACTGTCTATCCATTTTTCATCCATGTGATTTGAAATAGCAGTGTTGCTTTGTTTGATAGACTTTTATATACATTTAAATCAATATAAATTAAACCTGTCTTCTCTAGAAGTGCGTATTGATATTATGATGATGGCAACATATGTATGCCATATATGATATGCATTACACATACAGTATATATATTAATATATATTAATATGTTATTTACTTAGAATAGTCTAGATATGTGTATATTGGGGGAGAAAGGGGAAGGAAGGTTACGGCCCACAGCTCTATTGGCTTTGCTTCCAAACCCTAACAACACTGTTAATCTTTTCTATTATTGGTTTAACTGGGATTTATTAACAATGATTACTGCTGGTAAGTTAAGTAAGCAGCTGATTTTACTAGGGCAGGGCTCCCATTTGCTTTTTACTTGCATTTTCTACCCTGTTAAATGTCGCAGCTGCAGTTAAATCAATTGGCACCATCTGTCCAGATGCCTAATTTCAGTTGCCTATTGGTAGAACCTAATCACAGCTAATGTTTCAGCTCACGCTTCAAGTTATCTACCAGACTGCATAGAGTATTTCCAATTCCCTTTCAAAATGTGAGCATAAAGCAAAAACTGAATGGTGTCTCCAGTGATGCTATATTTTCCCTAAAGGAAGCAGCAGTAGCAGAGCAGACCTGTGCCCTTTGAGATGCTCTGCATTCCCTGTGGAGCTGTGCACAGCAAGAGCCACTCACATACCCCCCAGGAGTAAGCCAGCTCTTGTCTTGGGGTACAGTGGGTAATGTGGAAAGATGGAGAACAGGAGCAAAATGTTCCACATGATGAGGTAAAGGCTTATTTTACATTACCTGTAAGAGAGCCAAAATGTTATGTATTATTTGTTTTTCTGGAGGTACCAAGCACTGAAGTCACTGAGAACCTCAGCAAATGAGGCCCAAAGAGCATCATTACAGAGAAAGCATCTGTGCAGGCGCTAAGTAGGGCGATAAACTGCAGTGAGCATACGAGTTGCCACCCAGCACTAACAGACTTCTAGCCCTGTGCAAAGGAGCCGTCTGTGTTTATTCCAAGATGCCTAGGGAGGGAGGGCTGCTTCCTATCCGGCCCAGATCAAGCGTGTCCACAAAGCTGTAGCATAAGGGGCACACACTCATGTCCTCAGCCTCCTGTCTGCATGGAGACGTCGCAGACACCTCTGGGCCACCAGCAGAATACATCCCATTAGGGTGTGCCCTGCTCTGCCCCAGCGTGCTAAGGCAGCTTTAAATCCACAGCTGAGCCCCAGCTTTCTGAGAGGCCCCATCCACGAGGGCAGCTTTGCTTGTTTGCATTTGCAGAATTGCTGCCTGCCAGGACAAGACTGAAGCAGTGTGGGGACCTTCTGCCACCTGGTACCTGTCCCTCCCATGGGCCTGCCCTCCTGCACACCACCTTGGGACTGGACACAACCACTTCTGTCTTTGCACAGCACGTAGCAAAGGGGCATCCTAGGGCTCCTCTGCCCGTTGTTATCAGGCAAATGACAGCAACTTTGTACAATGTACTCCTTACGCTTTAACTGATTTCAGAAAAGAGGTTGGACACACAGTGCTAGGAAAAGCCTTGGGCAGGGTAAAATACAGCTGATCCTTGGTGCCCCACTGCACGGTGAGGATTCAGTGAGCTGAGCAAGCAGGTGCAGCAGCCTGAAGGCACTTCCTGTTTTTTATGCACGTTTCCCTTAGCATTTTGCAGAAAAAGTCTTTTTTTTTTTTCCAAAATGAGACGTGAACAGAAGTTTTACTAACTCAAACTGCAAGTCCTCACTTTTTACAGGGATCTTTCTGAGAAAGAGAGAAGCATTGAATCAGGACAAAGAAAGGAAAAGGAAAAAAAAAAAAGCCTAAATCTTCTCCAGAGCCCTGAGAGCAAGTGGTAGAAATCACCAATTCCTGCTGAAGGTGAGCAGAATTGATTTGCAACCAGATGAAACTGCTTAGCTGTGCAGAAAGGCTTGATCCTGCTATGCTGACTCAGGCAAATCTGCTTCTTAAACACGCAGCCCAACACTTCAGATAAGGTATTTTTCTACCGCTCAAGATCTCTAGTTAAAATTAGAGCAATGACTCCATACCCCACACTTACCAACACGTGCGCACATGTGTGTCCATCTCTGTGGTGGAGCAGAAGTGGGCTTCTCCTGACCATGGAGCTGAACACCAGGCAGTCTGACTTTTTAAAGACCCATGTCTGCAGTCATAGGTTCTGTGCACAACTCAGAAATAACCACTGGGCTTTTCAAAGGTACCTGAACAATCCAAGTCAGCCATTTCATTGTGCCCGTGGGCACTGAGGCAGTTCCTCTGAACAGGGTTGTACTGTACTTTAAGATTTAAGTCTAGAGACTGCCCTCAAATCCATACCCCTTGCAAAAATTTGGTCTCCCAGAATTTCATGGATTAGGGTCAGGAAGCAGAATAATTATTTTTCCTAATGGAAAGACCATTAGGAAAATGGTCCCATCTGTGGGACCCCACTGATGTTTACTAGGACTCCTGTAGTTTCTGAAATGTGGAGTGACCTGGAGTGAGGATGGGATAGTGGGTAGCAAAAGTTGGAGGTGACACTAAATTATTCAGCATGATTAAGCCTGGCTTTGGAGACCTCTGGAAAAAAATTGTGGTGCTAAATGACAGGGTAATAAGAAAAAAAAGAAAAAGAAATAAAAAGATAAACTGATAAGCCATTTGAAAAGCTGATAAGCACTGAACAACGTATTTCCAAGAAAAATGATGTACAGGATGACAGGCCTGAACTGCTACCACTCAGGAAAGCAGCTTTGACATCACCATGGAAAGTTATCTGAAAATTTCTGTCAATGCTCAGGATCTATTAAAAGGCTAATTGAATGTTAAGAACTACAAAATCATAGAACCATAGAATGTGTAAGGTTGTAAAGGTCATCTAGTCCAAGCCCCCTGCAGCAAGCTGGGACATCTTTACTAGATCAGATCACTCAGAGCCCCATCAAGCCTGACCTTGAATATATCCAGGGATGGGGCCTCCATTACATCTCTGGGCAACCAGGTTCACAACCCTCATAGTGAAGAATTTTTTCCCAATATTCAATTTAAATCTACTGTTTTCTAGTTTAAAACCACTATCCCTCACCCTATTGCTACATGCCCTTGTGAACAGTTCTTCCACCAGACCAGGCTGCTCAAAGCCCCATTCAGCCTGGCCTTGAATACTGCCAGGAAGGAGGCAAACACAAAGTCTCTGGGCATCCTGTTCCTATATCTCATGGCCTTCACAATAAAGAATTTCTTCTTTGTATCTAATCTAAACCTACCATCCTTTTAGTTTAAAGCAATTACCCCTTGTCCTATCACTACCTGCTGTTCTAACCAGTCCCTCCCCAGCTTTCTTGTAGGTTCCCTTCAGGTACTGGAAGGCTGCCATAAGGTCTCTCCAGTCTTCTCTTCTCTAGATATAACAAGCCCAACTCTCTCAGCCTGTCTTCACAGGAGAGGTGCTCCAGCCCTTTGATCATTTTTGTGGCCCTCCTCTGTACACGCTCCAACAGGTCCATGTCCTTCTTGTGTTGAGGGCTCCAAAGCTGGACACAGTACTCCAGGAAAAGTCTCACCAGAGCAGTGTAGAGGGGCAGAATCACCTCTCTCGATCTGCTGGCCACACTTCTTTTAATGCAGCCCAGAATACAGTTGGCTTTCTAGGCTACAAGCCCACATTGACAACTCATGTTGAGCATTACATCAATCAACAGCCCCAAGTCTTTCTCCTCAGGACTGCTCTCAATCAATTGTCAACGCAGCCTGTAGTTGTGCTTACTGAGCCATGTGCAGGACCTTGCACTTGGCCTTTTTGAACTTCATGGAGTTCCCATGTGCTCATTTTTCAAGCCTGTCAAGGTCCCTCTGTATGGTATCCCTTCCCTCTGGCGTGTTGACTGCACCACATAGCTTGGTCTCATCAGCAAACTTGCTGAGGGTGCACTTGATCACACTGTCCATGTCTCTGACAAAGATGTTAAACAGTGCCAGTCCCAATGCTGACTCCATATCACACATGATGTCCCTCTCAAGGCAACTGGGCTACCATTGGTGGAGTACCTGTCGGTGGGTAAAATTGAGGTCTACTTCTTTAACCAGTCTGTTAGTTTCAGTTTGAAATTTGTTTTGCTTATTTGAGATAACAGCATGGGTGCCTATAAAATTGCCACTATTTTGTGTTTGAAAGGTACATTTTTTCTCCCAAATGTATCAGAGTAACATTTGTAATGCTGCAGGTTTTGATAAAATGCGTAAATATAGCTGCCAAGAAAACAGCTCTGCCTGTTTCATTTTTTATTAATGGTGCTGGTTTATCTCTATTGATATGGACAAAGACACTCATTGCTCTTTACACAAAAATACACAGAGAAAAAAAATTGGGGAGCACAAACAACATGGTCTTTCACTTGTAGACTCAGTGAGGAGCTGTGATGTGCACTGAGCCTCCTCCTGCCCCACACACTTTGTTTTGCTTGTAAAATCAACTTCAGCTGAGAGCAAGCTATTCCCAGCAAAATAGTGCTCTGGACACCTTCCTTTTCATTTCCAGTGGGTGACTTCAGGAGCAGAATCATAGAATATCCTGAGTTGGAAGGGACCTATAAGGATCACCAAGTCCAACTCCTGGCTCCACACAGGGAGAAGCCTGTTCATTGCTGGTCAGGAGTGTGTTGTTTCTCAGCAAGATGTCAGTTCATTGTCAGCTACAGCTTTTTTAGGAAAACCTCTAAAATATAGCAGCTTGGGTCAGGAGATGACTGGTCTGCTTCAGAAAGTGTTGTTGGCACAATTTGGTTCCTCAGTTTCTCAGAGGTAGCCCAAGTGCATCTTCCCTGCTGGTATAAGAACTGTCCCCTTAGCAGAAATAATCCACAACCTGCAATCTACCCATCTCCCTTTGTGGGGTATTGCATTGGGTTGTAGCAGAGCAAGCAGCAGAAAGGTCATCCCAGTGGAAAGTGCCCCCATGTGCAACTGGATACTGAAAAGTGTAGTGTCCCCAACGTGTTCTCCTGGATTGACTGCAGGCAGTTACTTTTAAGAAAGACTGTTCATGACTTTTGGAGTAATATACTGTGTAAAAACCATGGTTAATCTGCGGAAGATATTATGTAAGAGTGGGGTAAGCTTGGCTTGTAGCAAGCACGTGGGTTTATGCAAACAGAGCATCAGGTATGGTGCAGTACTCGTAAGAGTGGACTGGGGTTGGCAGAGGTTTCTCACTTTAACACTCGCGCTTTGGGTGTACAAACTACCTGTAAGTTCAGCCACCACAGCTTCTAGAAACCATCTCTCACACCTTCCCACTGCTGTACCCACTTGTCACCAAATGCCTCAGTACCCCTTTCCTGCTCTAGGCCCAGGCATTAAGCAGAAAACATGTCGTGTGCATATGGTAACGGCTTACTCATAGGAAAACTCTGACTAGCCCAGGAAACACTCGCCAATTTAAAAAATTTGAAAGGTGATGGGAGAGGAGTGAGCAATCCCCTACGTCACTCCACCTCTTCTCATCACAGAGTAAGAAAAATGCTTCAGAGAAGATCATATGCCTCCTAAAGGCTCATTGCAGTGTGCAAAGGAAGGTCTGTTTCGAGAAATATTTTCACCCTCTGTGCGCTGGAAGCAGTGGCGTCAAGAACCCCTGTGAAACACCAATGTGAATTCCATGGGGGCCTGGGCAAGAGAGGGCAGAGGGGGCTGACACAGGGGCTGCAGGGCATGGGAAGGCGCCCACAAACCCAGAGAAGGGAATCTGTCACAAAAGTCCCAGGGACTGTGTTACTTTCATTATATCCCCAACTGCAGAAAAGTTTTGCTAGAAACCTCATGCAGTGACTCACACACCCCTCCTCCCCATAGGCACTTGGCTCTCTGGTGCTTGTTCATGTTGCAGTTTTGTGCCTCTCCAGCTAGAAACCTGTGTGCATCCCAGCAGAAAGCAGTGAGCTGAAGTAGCATGGAAAGCCAACAGTCTCACGAGAGCAGCCAGAACATTTGCTGTGCTGAGCAGGGACTCCCTGCAGCTGCTTTGGTGGTGCCCGCCACAGCATGAGGTAGCGCTGATGGGGAAGTAAGACCAGGGACACAGGGTGGGAATGGCCCTGAGAGGCCACCAGCCCAGCCATGCCCATCCCCATGCTTGCACTGTCCAGTGACAGCGGGAGTGGTGTTTAAGAGAAGAACAAGTTGTACAGATGTTGGAATAAATGTGACCTCCCTTTCTGAATGCCGAAGCTGGCACCATTGCACACAAGCAGATCATAGAATCATAGAATGGCAAGGGTTGGAAGGGACCCTAAGGATCATAAAGCTCCAACCCCCCTGCCACAGGCAGGGCCACCAACCTCAGGCCTGGATCTACACAAGGTTGCCCAGGGCCCCATCCAAACTGGCCTTGAACACTTCCAGGGATGGGGCATCCACCACCTCTCTGGGCAGCCTGTTCCAGGACCTCACCACTCTTTCTGTAAAAAACTTCCCCCTAATATCCAATCTAAACCTTCCCTCCTTCAGCTTTAAACCATTCCCCCTTGTCCTTCCATTATCTGCCCTTTTAAAAAGCTGATTCCCCTCCTGTTTGTATGGTCCCTTCAGGTACTGGAAGGCTGCAATGAGGTCCCCCCGCAGCCTTCTCTTCTCCAGGCTGAACAAGCCCAGCTCCCTCAGCCTCTCCTTGTAAGGCTGGTGCTCCAGCCCTCTAATCATCCTTGTGGCCCTCCTCTGAACTCTCTCTAACAGGGTCACAGGGTCACAGCACTTGTGTATGACCAGCAAAAACACTGAGGAGCAGCATGCTGCTACCAACCTGTCCCAGTTCTGTCCAGGCCAGAGTTAACCTCCCCAAGCAGCAGGTGAGATGAGTTAGCCCGGGCTGTTTTCCACACCACCTGACATCACTCCCTCTTAAAAGTGGCTCAAATAGACCTGGATTGGCAATGTAAGGGCAAATTATTTATAGCTCACTGGGCCCATGTCACCTCAGGCCATCAAGGAAGAGATGCCACGTATAGATGGGCTTGTGATTGAAGGGTAGATTTGACTATGGACACTATCTCACAGGTCATCCATGAATGTCAAACATGTGCCTCGATCAAGCAAGCCAAGTGGTAAAAACCTCTGTGCTATGGAGCAAGATGGCTGAAACACAAATATGGCCACAACCCTGGGATTAAGAGTCTCATGCTCTCCCAGCTGAGCTATCCAGGCTTTCAGGTGTGTCTCCAAATTTTTTAGCCAGAATGTTTCTGAAAACCAAAACCTGAACTTGGACTGAAGCCATGATGTTGTTCTGCTTTCTGTGCTTTTGGAAGAGAACATTTTGTTCTTTTTATTCATCGAGCTGCTAAATGACATTAAATTATCATTTACTCCAAAAAATCCCACAACATTTATTTAACTGTTTGTGAATTGCAAACGGTGACCCACAAAATGACAAAACAGAGAGATGATAGTGACCACTTCAGCACCTTCATCACACATGTGCTCTTTGCAGGGCAATGATCAGCTTTTCTTGCCTGGTGACATCTGCCATGGTAATTAGGGCAGACCATGATTGACACCAGACATCTGTGCTGCACTCTGGGCTTGCTCCAAAAAATTAACTTGGCCATGCTAAGAGATACACTTTCCTATCAAGCCATCAAGAATTAATGGGGAAGAAAATAGTGTTTCTTAGCTAACAGTGGAGAAAGAAATGGGATTTTCCCATTTTGTCAGTACAACTTCTCCATTCCCAGGCTGCATTTACATCAAGAGCAGCCTATGATGGGGCTGGTTGGGAATTTTCTCTTGGAATGACTTCTTTCCAAATATACAGTTTTGTTTTATAAGCTGTCAGAGAAAATAAAACAAGTACCAGCTGCTACACTGCATGCCCCAGGGACTCTTCCTGAGCTGGTATGGATGACCTCTCCCAAACTCTCTTCCCCATTTCCCCATAGCAGCATGGTATCCCTAGGTTTTGGAGACGCAAAGCAGCTCCCTGCCTGCAGGCAGGACAGCGGGATGTGTGAGCACCCCAGTGCCTGTTGGAAAGCTAGCCTCACTGCTCAGCTTCCTGCAGAGAAATGTGGCTTCCAGTCAGCTCTACCCATCTTGCAATGAGCTTGGAAGGTGACAGCAAGGGCAGGGCTGCTAACCCCAGCCCAGTGACAGTCCAAAAGTGGGGAAAACTGGGAAAGGGGTAGCTGCTCCTTGCTGTCATTGCACCAATGCTATTCCTGATGGCAAACTTCCCAGAAGTGTAGCTTTCTGAATGGGAAATTCTTGTTTGTGTTTTGGTTTTCTTCCACTTCAGAGAACCTCTGAGATTTGGAGCTTTCACCAGTTTGAGTGGTTTGATTTGCAGCTTAACTAGAAAACTGGGCAGGAAAACACATACAGCTATTTTCTTCCGACTTCAGTTTTGCTGCAGATTTTGAGCAGCTGAGGTCATTCACTTTACCCTAAGCTGCTGATGTGCCCAAATACCACAGAGAACCTATCAGCATCCCCAAAACCAGGAAGTAGTTGAAATTTCTGGAGCGAGATTGTTCTTGTGACCATTACAGGTCAGCTCCAGAAATTCACCAGTATAAAGTTCACATGCAGGTCAAGTATTTCTTGAACAGCATTATTTGCTCTTACTCATTGCTAGGTCTTTATAGCACAAAAGGTGTTGGCTGCCTCTTTATGTTCTTTGGTTATCCCCACCTTATGCAATAGCATCTCATCCATGCTTCCGTTTACAAGGATATCTAGTCCCAAATCCTCAGGCACATAGCAGATCTCCTAGGCTTATCTTAAATACATTCCTCAGTACAGTGAGTATGCTCTGGTCCTGAACAGCTTCTAAGGAAACAGCTGGCAAGAGGGATGGAAGTATGCAGACTATGGGGCTTGGTATGCTTATGCCCTGCTGTGTAAGTCTCTTCCCTATTTGTCTCAACATTCATGATTTCAAGCAATGATTCTTGAAAATATCTGTTGAGAGGCTTTTTTTCAGTTCCTCTTTTGGATATAAATAGCAGCTGACTTACCTGAAAATGTCCCCTCAATCATACAGCTTCTGAGAAAGCTACCTAGCAATTGTCCATTGATCTTTTCATTCAGAAAATTCTCCCCAGGGCTCCAAAGTGTGGTTATCTGTTTAGAAGATACTTGGTCCTTCAATGGTGGCCACATTATTACCTGTGAAAAACACAAAGTTGAAATATTAGAGCAAAGTAAACCAAGCTCGTCACTAAGTTGAGGATGCTGTATAAAGAAAGGCTTGTTAGGAAAATTTCCCACCTATCTGGTAGCTACTGTCAGGAAATAAACTCCACAAATTAATTTATGCCTGTGTGGCTATGACAACACAGTCAGCAGGGAGGAATCACTCACAGTCCCTGGGCATTGTTTCCCCTCCGAAGACAGGAGGATTTGGTATCTTTGATGCACATTGCTCAAAACACAGGAACAGGCAAGATGATCAGGGGACTGGAGAACCTCCTCTACAAGGACAGGCTGAGAGAGTTGGGGTTGTTCAGCCTGGAGAAGAGAAGGCTCTGGCGAGACCTTCTAGTGGCGTTCCAGTACCTGAAGGGGCCTACAGGAAAGCTGGGGAGGGACTTTTTACAAGGGAATGTAACAATAGGATGAGAGGTAACAGCTATAAATGGGAAGAGGGTAGATTTAGACTAGATATACGGAAGAAATTTTTCATTGTGCAGGAGGTGAGGCCTTGGCACAGGCTGCCCAGAGAAGCTATTGCTGACCCCTCCCTGGCAGTGTTCAAGGCTGGGCTAGATGGGGCCCGAGCAACTTGGTCTCGTGGGGAGGTGTCCTTGCCTATAGCAGGGGTAGGTTGGAATTAGATGACCTCAAAGGTCCCTTCCAACCCAAAGCATTCTGTGACTCCATGATTCTATGAAAAGTTTTCTCTTTGGACTTTCCTCTCTGTCACCACCTCACTTGTCAGGGTGGTGAGTCATACTGCCTTTTCTCTTGCTTCTGAAGGGTTTCTTCTCCTCCCTCCCTTTTCAGGCAGTGATGGCTTTTCATCCGTCACACTTAAGCCATGACTGGCTTTGCCAGCCTGCTTAGCTTTGGGAAGTGTGACTTTTGCCTCTATTTAGTAGGGGAGTTGAGGTTTACAGCTTTAAGTAGTATTCCTTATCCATGACCTGGGAGATTTTGACTAGTTCATCAGCCTTTTTATGTTGGTGATTTTGCAACTGAATATATTGCTGTACACTGGACCTCTTCAAACAGTGCCTTTTCAATGAACTGCTAAACATTTTCCTCATCCTTTCAAGTGTGCAGTTTTACTAGAGCAATTTCTGTCCATATATCCACCTGATTCTTGTACATTCAGAAAATCAATCTGGAAAGATTTTAACTGTATGAGTGAAATACTGGATAAGAATATTTTGATCAAGCTTTTTCTTGCATTCCTTTCATCCTTCTAATGTTAAGAATAATTATTTCTGCCTTAGGAAAAAAAGCCTTAAAGAAAGTCCTGGGGTGTGTGGGAGGATCCCAAACAAACAAACAAACAAACAAAATCCCTACCAAAAAAAAAAAAAGATGAAGAAAGTAAACTACAAAAAAGGAAAATAGGAAGGGAACATCTAGAGAACACTGAATACATATTTTATCACAAGAGGGCAGTGCATATTAACAAGTGAGGAAATAATTCATGTCTCACAGAGGGCTAATCCTTTTTAAAAAAATGAAAAGCTTTGCTATCAGTGCTAATGTAAAAAAAGAAAACAGCAGAAAAATGCTAACATGCAATGGTAAACAGTGCCTTGTAAAGTTTGTTGTTCACTAGGACTGCAGGAATCTGCACATGCTACAGGGTGCTGTATCTTTGTAATAGAAGTGAAAGAGGTGGCACAGAAGCTGCTGGTTATCCTCATTTTGCTGTTTCCTTGGCAGTCAGCAATGGCACCTGGTGAATGGTCATTTTGCTGGTGTGTCATTACACCTGCAGAATGAATGCTCTCACATCAGATGTATTTATCCTGGCAGCAAAGGAAGAAATTAAATTCGTTCCCCTTTCAGAAAGCAGGATTTCAAGCACAGGCACATGGTAGCAAGGTGCCAACTTCTGCAGTCGCCAGACAATGTTTTAAATCCTAGTGTCTGTTTTCCTTAAGGAAAAATAAAGCTGGTTTTACCTCTGAAAAAATGATAAAAGGCTCACTATGGAGGTTTCTAATGCCAGGAGGATGGGACTTGCACTCTTTGCAGGTTTTTTTCCCAAGAGACTCCAGCAGCCACAGAAACAAACCATTAATCCTGAAAACAGTGAATTTGGCTGAAAGAAAGAAGTGTCAAAATTCCTGTCCCATTAATGTTTCTGGCCACCTCGGCCGGAAAATCAGATGCCTACACTCAGAAATGTGAATGATGCCCCTAGCATGACACATAGTGAGAAAACATCATCTGTTCCAGCAATGCTTATATTTATATACACACTGTCCACACAATTCTGTTTCCACCGTAGACACTTAAACCATTTTGGGCTGAAAAGGTCTTGAGGTTTTAACCATATTTCTATAGATAAAACCATTACCCAGTCTTCTGAATAGCAAAATGCCAGCAGGCTGTCAAAAGCAGTGCATTCTAGCTGATGTTACCCCTCCAAGGCAGCTCCCTGCTGGCCCCCAGCCCAAGATGGGGTGAGCCTTCACCCTATCCCTGTGTCCTGTCAACTTTTGGCCATTGCCTGCAGAGCTACAAACCCCTGTGATGGTGCCTGTGGGTGGTCCTGAAGTGTGAATGCATTATTGATGCCATAAAGCACCTTGTTTTAGAGATCTACCTAAGGAGGAGTTGAGCTGAACTCAAAGAGGGCTTTTTTCTTTCTGTTTTGATGGTAGAAGTTTTGGTGACTAGGCCATGTATATGTAAGGAGAAACCCACCCCACTCTCCTTTCCCTGCATGAGAATTGTGCTGGGGGAATGGAGATTTAATTGCATGTTGAACCCCCACTATCTCTTCTACCTATTTAAATGTGTCTGGGAGGGAAAAATCACATGCTTTGTCAACATACCTTTTGTGGTTACACTCTGGAGGGTCACCCAGGTTACAAGATACACAAAAAATTATCTTGTATCTTAAATGTTTTCTCTTTATCTTGTATCTTATATATTTTCTTATATCGTGTGTATTGTATTCTATTGTCTGTGTGTTCCTAGATGTGGGATTTAGATAGCATTTTGACCTTCCCACCTTTATGAGGGATCTGAGAGGAGGAGGTGCTGTGCAGTCTAAGGGTATGCTATAATGGATCCCATTGGCCACCAGGGGGGAAAGCTGAAATATGTGTCCTTCCCTGGCTGGTCCTATGGGTCTGGCCATTTTGACAATGCAGCCACCCTCCCAGGACTCACAATGGGGTCACCATGAATGACCCTTCCATCTAGCCATATCCCCAAATCCCCAACACTTGCTTTGGAGAAGAGCATGCTTTGGAGAAGAGCCCATAGCCATGAGCCTTCCACAGCTGGGTTGTTGGAGACAAGCAGAGGAAACGTTTGAGTCTTAAAATCCTCTTCTGAAGACAGGGAGATTTGGCTGAGCATTATGTCAGCTATCGTAAGTGGAGATGGTGTCATACAAATGCATTACACCAAAGGTGAAATTTGCCTCTCTGTGTCTCTGATCATTTTCTTCTCTATGAATTTGCAATGTGCAGGATGAGCTAGATTTTTCTAGATATATACAGCTGCTTCTTTGCTACACTGTCTCCATGTTTTTAGAGGACATGTTAAGCAAGCCAATCTGTGCCTGCTCAAAAGTCTCCTCTCTTCAAGTGTGAGGAATCACACACAAGTACTTTCAGGGAAAGAAAAACGGGTTTCAAGGAACTACAGAAAAGCATAGAATAACTTTGCCAGCAGCTGTTTAAGGGGGAGACGACTTCCATCCTGACCTTTTACAGTTACTTCTATTTGCCCAGGAACAACAGACTTGTTCAGTGAAGATCTGAGTGCTCAACTAGGGGGTTACTGTGAAAAGTTGCCACTCATACTCATGCAGAAGTTGCAAGGCATGCACCCAGTGCTGCTGCCAGCCACATCTGGGACCTGAGAGCCTGCAGCTGTGCAGGACTCAATGAATTGTCCCACTTAAACCCTTCTGAGCTTGTGTTTAGGAGCTTTTTGGTATTTGGTTGTGAAACAGGATGGGTACAGTGCAAAGTGATATGCTTAGTTCAGCATGGAACACCCACAGACTTGCACCAAGTACACTGATTCCTAATCTTTTTATCAACAAGAAAACAGAAACACAAACCCAAGAACAGATTTAAAGGCTTTCCTAAGAAGGACAGTGTTTCTATTAAAGAAGATTATGTAAGGAAAATCACAGAGGCAAAAGAATATACATTCATCCATTCACAGGCCATTCTCTTACTTAATCTAAAAGAATGCTATTCAGCATCAAGAGTTAAAAGGGCAATCTGTGTGCCTTGGGACCATGCAGTGCTGCCAGCTTCTGGCTGATGAGCAGCATTGTCCTGTTCTGGGGAATGAAAATCCTGCATCAGGTGCATGTTGCAGTGCAGGCAGCTAAAATATCCTCATGGCTTAAGCCAGGCTAAAAGAATTTTACTGGCCTCTGTTTTAAAACTGACAATGTTGATAATGTAATTTATGTCAAAATCATATCTCAAAACACTTTCAGATACTTAGAGGCTCAGTGGTGCAGTGATGCTCCTCTAAGGAGCATTAAAAACCGAAGTATATATTTGACAAGCAGACAAAGGAAACTATGTAGCAGTCAATACAAACCAAAGCACTTAAGATTTAGAGCTTAGGAGAATCTAAAGAGAAGTCTGGCAGATTCCAATGCACCAAAAGGGAAAAGTATTAATATGAAATCAACCAACGTAGCTGATGGAGATAGTAAAGTGGTTAGAAATTATAAAGAAAAGGAAAACCTCAGTAAATATTTCTGTCACATTGCAACAAGGAAAAGAAATTATACACTTGACTACATGAGTGTTGTGGTTTTGCCCCCAGCAGGGAGCTGATAAATTTTCCAGTCCTTAAATATAAAAAGCATCAAATCACATTCCTCAGATTTTCTAAATAAAAAACTGGCATGAAAATGACAGGAAGTGGTTTTATTACCAGAAGATATATCTATAAGAATGAATACGGTGCCCACAATTTTGGCAATGATAAAATGAAAAGACCCATGACAAAACATCTTTGAGTGAGCGAATCAGAGTACAAAAATCTGCTTAGATTATCAAAATGAAATTGAAAAGTGACTCTGTAAAGATAAGTAGTAAACTTCTTAGGGGAAAAAAAGGGTAATTAAGTTCTTGCTCACATAGAAGAATGTCAAGAGAGATCGTCCAGTAGTTTATCTGGCTTTACAGCTTCTGAATATATAACTTGCCAACTTTTGTGGCAGAAATTGTTCTTTCGCATTGCAGCTCTTGTTTGCCAAGTGACTGTGTCTAGTCTAAGTTCATTCGATTCCCATACAACAAGCACATAAATATTGATAAAAGAATATTCATTTCCCCTCTTAGATATCTGTTGTAGGACAGGATGAATCACTGCTGTAGATTCCTCTACAATCTAGAGTATCGCATTCATTGTAGTTTCACTGTGGGTATGTTGTGGATTTAGTGTAGATTAATCTACACTGTGGAAGGCCAATGCCACAGGTACAGTGAATCATGGCCTCACGCAGTGTCAGCAGCGCTTCAGGACAGGCACTGCACAGGGCACGACTGTCATTGAAGTATGCCATGGGATTCAAAAAACTCCTGCAAGGAGGCACAGCCAAAGAGACCAACCAGACCTCACAGACAGAAGCATCCTGTCCCCACTGAGATGACTATCCTTTGTCTGAGGAAATCTGAGAGTAAAGCAGTAAATGAGCATGATAAAAAGTGTGAAGAAAATGTGGTGGGAACAAGCTGGTTAGAAGTCACAGGAACATCTCTGAAAGTGACTGGCGATTCTAGATGTTTCCAGCCTTTGGGTAGCCAACTTTGAGATGCATGCTAGGAAGCCATGCAACAGAAGCAAAACCTTTGGGTAGACAAAACCAGCACCACGTAGACTAGCCACAAAGAAATTGAGTCAAATCCTTGCCTACTTCAGGGATTAAAAAGTATCTGCTAATTTGGTTCTGTTCCTTTTTCAACATTAATGCGAGTGAAGGAAGGATTATTTTCCTGATGATTGCTGTGATCACTAAATAATACAAATATGCTATCTGGATTTGATAGATTGCTTATGCTCTGGGTGTTGACACTGGTGAAGGTCTTCAGACCACACACTGCATTATGCTATATTGCCATATAAAAGAGGTGTTTGTTTTAGAAAAACCCACATTTCCTATGTGTTCATGCTAAGTATGCCCTCCTAGCAAGTTGTTCATTTGCAGTAAAAAAGTTCTTTTTATAGTCTTCGTGTTACCCATGATAGGCTTTTCAGTTGCTAATTATTACAGAGGTATTTTCCAAGAAAAGGGCAGGGGAGGAGACTGGCTTTCCACATCTCTCCTCTACGTTAATGATTTCTGCATTTGTAATATTGAGCATTCTTAGCTTCTGCTTCTCCTCAAAGATTTCAAAGGAAATGCTAATACTTGTTAGATCACTTTACCCTGTTGAGAAGAACGATGATTTCTACTTTAAATAAGATGAGAGGTACTCAACATTTACACAAGATCTAACATGGAACTCTTGGAAGAAATTTGAATAATATTAATGGATTTTGAAATACACTCACCTGTCAAATCACTGATCTTTATCTCCTGGGTAATCCACATAAATATATATATTTACCTGTTAAATTTTTTCATTCCAGAAACATACTGCATGTCCAAAAGCATTGCTCCTAGGTATTTATTCTGCCCAGGAAAGCCCTTAAATTGTATTGTTAACCATTCAGTCCCTATAGACTGGCAATTAATTGAATTAAAGGTTGAATAATCTTAAAAGAGTATGTTGTTCTGTATTTTGTCTTTCAAATGTACTAATTATCATCAAGATGGACACTTACACCTTGTGTTTGCATAGTCACCTAATTTGCACAAGTATTCTCACAAGTGATGGTGTCATACTGCCCACAGAAAATTCAATCATCAGATGAAGGGCATGAGCTAAATTTGGGCTTCCTTCCATCAGTGGTTTTCCACTTTTAATAAAGTACTGTGAAGACTAGAAGCCTGTCTCGATCCTGCCTCAAATGACAGGGTCACATCTGTGGCAAAAAATATCTTTTTTTCTGAATCCCAGCATGAAACTTTGTCTTGGCCTGAGAGCCAGGACATTTTCCCCTCTGCTGCTGGATTCCCATGGTTTATTCTACCTAGAGCTGAAACAATCTTGAAACACAAAATATGATTGTCTTCTTCTTACCTGCTCTAGGGGGGTTCCTCAGGAAACCCAGAGAAAAGTCTCATTACTGATCCCCATTCATTACTGAGGGCTAATTTCCAAGTGATAATCAGGTCAAGCCCCATCTTTCTCAAAGACCGAATAGAGTACAGGTGCCACCACAAGAGCTGTGCTGCTCTGCTCCATGACAGTACACAGAAGCCCAGAACAAAGTGCCAGAAAGCTACAGAAGAAGCATTTTTGATCAAAACTTCTCAAGATGATGAAATTAAACCAATCTGTACATCTTTAGAAGAAGAATTTTGACATAATTTTAAAATTTGCATCCAGAAACCAGTTGTTGGAAAGCAAGCAAACAAACACTCCAAAATATGGGGAGTGGGGGGATTTGCAATAAAACCCGATGAAATAAATGAATAAAAATGCTGATGCCCCTTTGCACACACATGTGCATACCACTTTCTTAACTGAGCTTTTCCCTAAATGAAGTTGCAGAGATTCTGGGGAGTTCTGGAATCGGACACCCTGCATTGGGTGCCCAAGTGTTTGCTGCTGCTACATATTTTTCCTGTGAAGATGCTCAAATACCATCATGATCAGTTGGAGAATAAAACCCTGAGACAGATGGAAGAGAGAGATACTGTAGTTACACAGGACATGGTTAGCTGAAGTGAAGCGTGGTTATTTGTTGTTTAAAAAAATGATACTTGACCCAGTTTAATTAACTGTGGATTGTGGTTCAACATTTGAGAATTGGTTACTAAGAAATTATACTGCTTTAAAAAAACCACTATAAAACAATCCTTTTTGTGGTCTATTCTCAAAGTAGCAGCTAGGATTAAGCCGCTCAAACATGTGTACTGCATTTCCTTAAAGGCAGCAGTGCTGAAAACACAGTGGGTTTAATACTACACTTTAACCAGAAGGTGTTAACTGCATGTCACTAAAGCCAAGAGAGCAAATGTCTCTCTAAAGCAGGTAGCGTTTCAGCACGGTTCCATTCTTCATGGGTAAATTCTCCTTCCATGCCTACAAGAACGTCTACTGTACCTGGTGAAAGAAAGTGTTCACTTAGATCTTCATTTTACAAAACTCGTCTTTAAATTTATGCTTAAGTACAACTTCAGCTGATAGCTTTAGCTAACAAAAAGCTAACCTAATAAATGCAAGTGACTTCCACCGTGAGGTCTATCTGTGACTAGTCACAACACACAACCTTATAAACTAAAACCAACATCTTCTGATCATTACCAGTGAAGTTCAGGTGTTAACTAATGACAACTCTACGTCTGAGCCAGAAGTTGTAAGCAGCAACAGGTTGTTTGGTGGTCAGTCAGACAGTAAAGAGTCACTTCATGAGCTGCTTCCCTCTAGAGTGATCACATTAGATGTCAGTCTTGGATCTGAGGATGGGAAGGATATGGAAAGGGCATGGAAAGGGCCTTGGGATGTTTCTGAATGTGTTCCACCCACACCAGTTGACTCTAACTACTGATCTGCAATTTTTGCCTCTACATTGATTACCCGTGAAAGGCCAGATTTCATAGCACCTGCTCCATTTCTCTAAGTCACAGGACCTTTGTCTCAAACACAGTTCATCACAGGCTTTGTAGGCAACAAGGCCACATCATGAAGGCAATGAATTCATTTGGGAAAAATAATTCAGGCTAGCTGGGTAAGTATAAGAATAACTGGGCTCACAGCATGACATTCTTTATGGTCTTCTAGTACTTTCTACCATGGCTCAGCACTGATATTTTGAAATCAGGGCTGCTAAACTGGTGTACCTTTTCCAAAAGTTTCAAAAGCAGAAAGTGCAGGTGTATGTCCAGAACCTCACCTCAGTTCTGAACACTGGCATGAGGAAATACATCTGGATCAGGCTTGGAAGAAGTGAGCTATCGATGGAGCAGACTGCCACACAATGAGAAGGATAATTCCCTAGATAGCAGACATTTTAGAATCACTGAATTAATTTGGACTTACATAATGGTAAACTTGAAAACACAGCAATTTTAATGGTTTGTGAGAAATCAAATAGTGATTACCAGGAACTCCTATACATACCTTTAAAAAAAAAATCTTAAAGGTATAGAATATTTATTGTTATAGCTATTGCTAAAACATCCAAGCCTAGTTCATCATTTTCATTTTAGTTGAATGTAACTCTGTGAGATCATTTTTACGAATTAAACTTGCCCAGAGTCTTTAGCCCCATCATGGTGTTCTGGTCCAGTTTTATCCAAGTTCAAATTTATTGAAGGACATTCAATGAGATGAGGAATCTGAGGGGATTTATTTTGTGGGGATGGGATTTCATCCCCCAGAGAATAAGACCTTCTTCAATATCTTCCTTTCAGACTTCATCCTGAAATCTTTGCAGGGTCTGGGAAAGTTTCTAAAGGAAACAGGGTCTACTTCCTGTTAGTCCTGGTCAGTTCCACTATCAAAAGAGCAAGAAGAAATGCCAAGCCCCATCAGACACCTCCTCTGAACATGTAAAAGTTAGTTGCTGCCTGATATTCATCACTTTCTAGATGCCATCTCTAGATGCCAACATGTGTCACTTAATTCTGAACCTTTACATTTAGAAGAGTTGGTCAGTTGCTTCCCTAGGGCCACTATTTTATATCTATAGATTAACGGTATAACCTCCATCGAACCAGTAAGTCTCCTTAGTCTGAATTGTATTTTGCCTTCCATAACTACCAAAAAGACAACATGTCTTTATAAGCAAGAATGTCATATCTCTTATCTACCATAGCAAATGCAATTTGAAACTCCACTTTAAATGTGGGTGGAATGAGAAGCTTTTCTGTAAGTCTGCAGTAGATGAACAAAGCTTAGGAAAAAAAGCTCTTTTAAGATAAGATCCAAATGAAGTTTCAAGATATGAATCTCCTTAGTGAGATAAGACTGCAACCAAATACATGCTGGTACTAGATCAAAAGTAACTGCTCACTCATTTCTGAAAGCTTAATTCTAATCACGGGCGCATAAGACTCTTTCCTGTGGGTCTCAACTGAAACAATAGAGGGTAAGGTGTGTTCGTAATCAGCAGGTTTTGGATGGTGTAGAACAGTACATACCTTTGAATAATCTGATATGAACAGTTGTCCTTAGCCATATTAAATAAACTCTAATTCATATAACTTGACCTCACAGCACTACTTTGTTTGCATGCCATCTCCATTTTTTTGTGGCATGTTAACAGACCTAAAGCAGGAGGCTGTTTGCACTTGTATGTTTCTATATCTATGCGTGTTCTGGTTTTGCTGTTTAACCCCCTACTAGATGCATTTAACTATGATGGCATTTCGAAACTTTCATATGGTTTAGGAGCCCAAAATAGAAATGTGATTTCTTATCACAAGAGAGCAATGCTTTGCAAAGGTGCAAAAACAGCAATGCTGCACTTGTGGTTTGGTGTACAGAGCTTCTGGATGTGTAATTCATTTTCAGACGGGACAAGCTTCAAGATTAGAGAATTGCCATTACATCTCTTGGAGCCCTTACAGGATATGTAGCACCTCAAGCTTGTCTTGTGATAGGGAATAGAGAGGGCATCCACCGCGGACTCACTGCAGGGCCCAAACCTGAATAGCTGCCCCCTTCTTCATGACCCCACAACGACCTCCTTCTCCCCGCTCCCCTGGGTGACAGTGCTCCCTCCCTCACCAGCCAAGCTGTGCTGCTTGCAGGAGCAGATGGGCTCCCTCCAGCGCTCACTTTCCTTCAGTTCCTCACAAGACACAACCACCCAGCAGAGTGCTTAGTGCCACCGTGACGGCCAACTCTAAAATGAGTGTTGTGCAAGTGAGCCAGTGTCCACAGGAGTAGAGGCAGGTTGATGAGTATGATAGAGTCAGCTTGGCCTTCCCAATAAACACAGATGGGCTGATGTCCTGGTTTTGGCTGGAATAAATCTTTCTAGCAGACGGTATACTGCTATGAGAGTATTGATAACACACTGATATTTTACTTGTTTCTAGGCATTGTTTACAATAAGCCAAAGACTTCAGCTTCGCATTACTGCCTGACCAGCAAGGAGGATAGGGGTGCACAAGAAACTGGGAGGGGACATGGCCAGGGCAGCTGACTCGAACTGGCCAAAGACACATTCCACACCATATGACATCATACTCAACGTGTAAATTGGGGGAAATTCAACAGGAGGGTTTAGACTGTGGTTTAGGATCTAGCTGAGCATTAGTGGTCTGCAGGTGACAACCAATTGTGCTGTGCATCACTTCTTTTGTATATTTTATTATTGTTATCACTTTTTAGTATTTTTTTTATTATTGTTTGACCCTGGCTGGAGGCCACCGAATGTCACTCTATGCCCACCGAAGTCACTCTATCACTGCCCTTTTCAGCTGTAGAGGGCAGAAAATATATATCAAGAGGCTTATGAGATAAGGACAGGGAGAGATCATTCCGCCATTGGCATCATGGGCAAAACAGATTCAACACAGAATTAAAAAAAAAAAGAAAACTAGCATCTAATTTATTACACTACACTACACACAGAGGGAAACCTGCACCTGGAGCACCTCCTCCCCTGCTTCTTCACTGACCTTGGCATCTGCAGAGTTCCTTACGTCTTCTCACTCCCTTCTCTGGTGGCAAAAAGCAGTTGCTAGCATTTTTTCTTCTCTTAAATGTGATTCACAGAGGCACTATGACCATCATCGATAGTCTCAGCCTTGTTCAACAATGAATCCAGCCTTGGTCCAGCTGGTGTTTACTCTGTCAGGCCTGGGGTGAAACTTCTAGCTGTTTCTGATTCATTCTGCCATGGCACTGCAGCAGGGTGGAAGTGAGCAAACATCTGTGTGGTCATTTTAGCTGCCTGCCAGGTTAAAACATGACAGCTAGTATTTTTTTTTCTTAAATTTCTTTTTAAAATACACTTAGTGTGCTGTGTTGTTTGTACATGGAATAGGCTGCCCAGGGAGGTGGTGGAGTCTCCATCTCTGGAGATATTCAAGACCCGTCTGGACGCCTATCTGTGCAGTATGAGCTAGGGAGCTGCTTTGGCAGGGGGGTTGGACCCGGTATCTCTCGAGGTCCCTTCCAACCCTTATGATTCTATGATTAGGGCAGGTGTGTGTATATAAACACATGTACACATAAGTTGCAAAGGTGAGGTTAGCCTTTTCCATCAGGGTTTTGTCCTTTTACAGCTTTTAGTGAATGCAAGGTGGAAACTGTTTAAACAGGAGGTGTGGGCACAGCTGGCTGTAAGACTGTCAGAGGTCATAAGACTGAAATAGTCCAAGTTGCCCTGAGAATTTATGTCAAGAGGAAAAACCATTTCTCATGAACTCTTGCTTTTATGAAGTTGAACTTGGCTACTCCTTCTCATGTGAATTTGACTTGAATAGCATCAAATCATGACACAGAGGTTTGTTTTTCATTATTTTCCTTTACTTCCCTTCCACCTAGGTTCAGCACATTTTTCTTGTGGTACCACACCTGTAGAGGAATGAGATTTCACTCTTGAAAATCTCGGCTGGTGTTAGTACTCTTTCATTTGCCAGTGTATACATAACAAATATAACACTTCTGTTAGCCAACCCTTAAACCAAACCTGTGACCATCTGTGTGCAATAAATAGCTTAACCAGGACACTTTCCACCTGACTGACTCATGTTGGAAGAAGAAATTTTAACCTTTCCCCTTCAAATACTCTTATAAGAGCTTTTCCCCTCCCTCCATCAGTGAGCCTGAGCAGGCTGCAGAGAAATGATTAACCTCTGCCTAGTAAAACATCAGGTAGTTAATAACTAGCTCTTCAAGACTTCAGATGGGTTTAGCTCAGAAGCCCTTCCTTTGGGCATACTGTAGCATCAGAGTGACAGCAAACCTTCCATATCCACTGCCAGGGGCACACACAGACCCATTTCTGAACATCCTGCTGGCACAGTAGGCTCTGCACCTACACATCTCGTTGCACAGACGCACTGCTGTTCTGCATCAGGATGATAAATACTGGAATGGAACAGCACAGAGTATTTCACTTGGAAAAGACCTACAACGATCACTAGTCCAACTGCCTGACCACTTAGGGGCTGACCACATAGAACTGTTTGTCTTGTGTCATGGGGCTGCAGCACATGCTGGCTGGGTGTGGTGGTTCAGCCTCAAAGAGTGGCTGAGCAGCACATGCCACTCACTCACTCCTGGAGGAGAAAAGGACCTCCATGGGTTGGGATAAAGACAGTTTACTGATAAAAGTTTGAAAGTAGAGTAACAGCCAATTACACTCACGCCCAATGATAACACAGAATACCTTTCTGACCTGACATTACAGAGTGCTACACAATGCTAGGGGCAACCCAACACCCCAGCCATACTCAGACTGCCCTGAAGGCACCCAGGAGCATTCCCCTACTCAACCAGGCCCTTTTATGGGGGAGTGATGTCAGGTGGTGTGGAAAACCCAGCTCATCTGAGCTAACTCAGCTCAACTGTGCTGGCTGCTTGGGGAGGTTAACTCTGGCCTGGACAGAATCAGGACAGTGGAGTGAGGAGATCTTTCAGAAAAATAAGGATAAAAGGATATGAAAGGGCACAGATCCCTCACGCAGGTCGCTGCAGAGTTAAGAGTTACAAAGGCTTCTGATCTGGAGACTACCACGCTGCACAAGGTCTGGTGAAGAAATTTCTCTCCCATCAGAAAATGTGGTGGGAAGTCCATAGTCCCCAGTTCTGTTTCCAAAGGTAGAAATTACAAAGAAGTTTTTGAACATCACTCAGTCTTTTCCATTGTCTTTAATTAAAAAAAAATCATCTTTGAATCTTTTATAATGCTTTATAATGCATCCCAAGAAATTCTTTGAAAACTCCCCTATGTGTTTTTCTCTGTGGATGGAAGGAAAATCAATATTACAGTTTTAGTTAGCTGAAAGTTGATTTCAGGTGAGGAGCGTTTGCTGAAGAAAGAGGTTACTACTTAAAGATGCTCTATATCATAGAAAGAACTTTAGCAACTTCAGAAAGATAAAAATGCTGCTCAAAATTTGCTCAGCAGCAAAGCCAAGGCTTTGATGCCATGATTAGCGGTAAGTTCTGCATTTCATGCAGTAGCAATCTCAGCTCTAAACAATTATTTCATCCAGGGGGCATTTGCCACAGCTTTTCAATCAAACAAAACTGCTCCAGATTTGGCAGTGTTTCGGTTTATGCAAGGCATTTCTATTTTGAAAGTATTACACATGAACTCCACAATGCTTTAAATAACTAACTGCACATGTTGCCTTATCAAACATTCTAGCAGTACTGTTCTTGATGGCAAATTCCAAATTACCAAACTAAAAGAATGTTGCATTTTTATTGCAGCCAGATTGCCAAGCATAGGAAATGCTACAGCTCAGGATATGTACACGACTGTCATTTGTCTCCCTTCTGTCTATACTTCATCATATAGAATCATAGAATTATTTTTGCTGAAAAAGACCCTTAAGGTCATCAAGTCCAAATGTAAACCTAACACCACCAAGTCCAACCATGAAACCATGTCCCTAAGCACTATGTCTACATTCCAATGCCTGACAACCCTTTCAGTGAAGAAATTTTTCCTAATATCCAATCTAAACCTCCCCTGGCAAAATTTTAGTCCATTTCCTCTTGCCCTATCACTTCTTACTTGGGAAAAGAGACGAACATCTCTGGCCACAGCCTCATTTAAGGTAGCTGTAGAGAATGATAAGGTCTCTCCTCAGCCTCCTTTTCTCCAAGCTAAGCAACCCCAGCTCCCTCAGCCACTCCTCATCAGACTTGTTCTCTAGACCTTTCACCAGCTTTGTTGTGCTTCTTTAGGCATGCTCCAGCACCTCAATGTCTATGTTGTAGTGAGGGGCCCAAAACTGAGCACAGTATTCAAGGTAATCATAATAATTTGCAATTAGATGACAGCCCATTTTAATCTTCCTACCCATAGGATTCCAGGTCAAGTGGGGCAGAGGAAGGGCAATAAGCGGAGGATGTCTCTGAGGTGCATAGTGAATACTCCTGCTTATAAGAGCTTTACTTCCCTTGTGATGAAAGTCAGAAAATGTGTAGTACATGGAGAAAAAAGGATTTCAGAAAGAGCAAGAGCCTGATTTAGGCCATGCTACAGTATCTTTAAGGAATACCCCTACCAGAGAGCTCCCTTTGGATGGCAGGGAAGCAGCAGAGAGCTCTACAGAGAGCAGTGAACTCTGAGCTGTTCTTTCAGAAGAGTTGGGGTTTTTTACTGTCCGTAAGACCATTCACAAGCAACAATGCAGTAGAGCGTAGTTATTTCAGAGGTTCATAGAAGGTAAAGCTTTGTAGGTTCCAAGCAACACAGAAACACCAAGAAAGCCACAAGTTACTAATAAAAAGATAGTAGGAGGTAAGTTACAAATTATAGCTGTAACCACAGATATTAGATAATTGCATTGAAACAAAGGTATTCTAGAATTTATGTCAGATGCACCAAGTGAGATTAATTTCATTTTCTGTTTTCAATGAAATTCAATATGAATAAGGAAAGTGTGAAAGAGTGAAGCTCTACACCCTCAAATTATTTTTCAGGTTGCAAATATTATAGGAGTTTACAAACCGCTCAAATATTTTTAACTCATCATCATACTTAGTTACCATTAGTGTTATAAAAACCAGTAATACAGTATTTTCCTCAAAAGAAACAGATTAATATAATCTACATAAACTATATAATCCATGTAATTTACATAATCTGTACAGAAGATATATAGAGTAATCAATATCTAAAATAAATTGGGACATTTTCCAAACTAAAGAAAAATCAGTCTTTCTTCCTCCTATAATGTTCTATGCTTGGTCAAATGATTGTGCTATTTCACTGTTTTGGGGACAGGAAAACTGTCTGTTTAGTAGGATCAGCTGTTCTCCATCTACTGCAGGGTTTATGCACCACTTGCTATGGTGTATCTGGTGACTTGGGTTGAGCAATAGTAACTGTTCTCAACAAAATGAAAACTTTCACAGTTTTTAAATGAAAACTGCAAATTTTCCTTTTCTATTTGTTGTTTCCATTCCCAGTGCCTGCATGTGTTTTCAGTTCCCCAGCAGGCACAGCTGCCTGGCTTGCAATAAAAACCTTGAGGCAGTGGTCTAGTGAGGCGTGTCCCTGCCCACAGCAGGGGGTTTGGAACTTGATGATCTTTAAGGTCCCTTCCAACCCAAATCATTCTATGATTCTATGTTGCTCTAGTTATACCTGGCTCCAAGTTTCTCAGCAATGAAATCAAACACTGAAGTTGGTCATGCTGAAGCAGACTGCTGCTGCCATAGGACACGGGGGGGCAGGAGGAAGCTCACACTGAAAGGGGCAAAGAGGGAAGACCCTTGAGTGCAAGATGTCAGTAATGATTCGCATCAACAAGGCCAAGAGTCCTGCACCTGGGTGTTGCAGTCTTGTGTGACTGTGCTGCTTTGATGGCTTTTGTAAGCCGCAGCTTACAGCTTTCTGCAAGCCCCATATTTTGAAAACATGGTCAATTCAAGGGCAAATTCGAGACTGGGCCTATCAGAGCTGGTCATAGCGCCTCCGTGAATCACATATAGGAGAAAAAAAAACTGCTGGCAGGCGCACTTTGCCACTGTAGTGGGAGAGAGAAGATGTAACAAGCTGCACAGATGCCAAGGCCAGGCCCAATGGAGTGGGGTGGGAAGAATCCAGAAAGAGATTCCCCTGCAGCTCATGGTGAAGACCATGGTGAAATGGGTGTCCCCCCAAAGCCCATGGATGAGGATGGGGAACAGAAACACCTATGCCCTGTGAAGAGATTGATCCATATCTCAGCAGGTTTGCCAGGGGACTTGTGACTTTGCGGGGGAACCAGGCTGGGGGGTCTGGACCTGGATGTCTGCACCCTATGGAGGGGAGTCCTGCTGAGAGGCCTGTGGTGAGGAGATGACTCCTCGATAGAGAGGACTCACACTGTAGAAGTGTATAAGTGTAGAAGGCCCCCACGGCGCCGCAGGCGAAGGGTGTGTGTGTGTGTGTGTGTGTGTGTGTGTGTTTGTGTAATGCCCCCCGCCCCAGCTGAGACGGAAAACAACTCAGGAGGAACGGACAGAAAACCCTCACTCCCCATTCCCTGCCCCTCCCTGTGCTGCAAGGGGAGGGATGAAGGGAGCAAATCTATGATTAAAGTCAAGAGTGCGAAGAGGTGAGGGGTGGGAGGAAGTAGAAGTGGTGAGATCTGGGGAAGAAAAGCAGCTTGTGAGAGCTCCCCAGAACACCACTGCCCATTCCCTGCCCCTCCCTGCGCCATGTTGGGGGGGAGGAAGGGAGTGAAATCGTGATGAGTTTTAAGTGTGCTAAGAAGGGAGGGGTGGGGGGAAGGTGCTTTAAGACCTGGCTGCTTCTTATCTCGTTCCGGTTCACTGGGTGTATTAGTTGTAGTAGTAATAAATCACATTTCTTTCCTTTATTCGGTGCTGAGTCTGTTTTGCCCATTGCACTAACAGGACAGTGATCTCTCTGTCCTTATCTCAAGTCCTAAGCCTCCTAATATCTATTTTCTCCCCTTTTTGGCTGAAGGGGGGAGTAAGCGAGTGGCTTGGTGGGTATTTGGACTCTAGCTAGGGCCAAAACCACCACACTGAGTCAGGGTATCAGTACAGACTGGAGGAAGTTCTATATTGAGTGTAGCCCTGCAAAGAAGGACTTGGAGATCATGGTGGTTCAGCCCCAACCAATGGCTGAGAACCACGCACCACTCGCTCACTGACTAAGGAGGAACATGCAGAGCCTCCATAGGTTGGGATAAGGACAGTGTATTGACTAAAATCACCATGAAAGAAGAACAATAACATTCCACAGTAACTTTCACTTACACATGGTGATAACACAGTACTGCAAGATATAAGGACGGGCTGACAACCCAGCTGCACTCTGACTGCCCTGGAGGGAGCCAGGAGTGCTCCTTCCCAACCAGCCCTTTATGGGGAAGTGATGTCAGGTAGTGAGGAAAACAGCCTAGGATAATTCAGCTCACCTGTGCTAGCTGCTTGAAGAGGTTGACTCTGACCTGGCCAGAACCAGGGCAGAGATAATGGTGAATGACAAAAAAAATGGGTATTAGTTGCAGCTGAGAAACTAAATCATACCCTGGGCTACATAAGAAGAAGCGTGGCCAGCAGGTTGGGGAGGTGATTTTTTTTAAATCTTATTTGAGTACTGTGTCCAGTTCTGGGGCCTTGGGGGACTTACTGGAGTGAGCCCAGAGGAAGGGGAAACAAAAATTGTCATGGGGCTGGAGCACCTCTCCCATAAAGGCCAAGAGAGTTGGGATTGTTCAATCTGGAGAAGTCTCCAGGCTGCCTTTCCATATATGAAGAGGGCTTACAAGAAGGACAGAGGAACTGCATATAAGGATGGCTTTTTTTTTATGTTGAGGGTAGTGAGACACTGGCACAGGTTGTCCAGAGAAGCTGTGACTGCCCCCTCCCTGGCAGTGTTCAAGACCAGGCTGGATGGGGCTTTGGGCAGTCTGGTCTAGTGGAGGGTGTCCCTGTCCATGGCAAGGGGTTTGGAACTACATGGTCTTTAAGGTCCCTTCCAACCTAAACCATTTTGTGATCCTATGATTCTAACTCTTCCTGTGGGGGGCTTGTCCAGTCATACTGCTGGAGAATTTATGCTTTAGTGATGCACAAGAAAATTATGTTAAAAGAATGTTAGCTAATTTAGAAGGTCAAGCATTAAAAACCTAGGAAAAGGCAGATTTAAAGTTGCCGATGCAAGCTAGTCTGGATAGTCAGTGTGGTGCAGTTAAAGATCATCCTTATTGTGTACCACACATCTCATTTATGCTGTAGATCCATGGCATGATGCTCATCTGATAAGTACTCAGCAGACTCTTTGGTGCTTAATGTAGCCTTAAGCCAATTGTATGGCATACTACTTGAATCCTGCTCTATAAACAGCATTCCTAATGTCTTTGTGGGTTTTTTACTTACCCATTAGGAAAGAAGACTATATTAACCTTACTTTAAAATGAGGATAATGAAGAGAGATTTCACCGCAGGGCAGTCATGGGCTGCTACCCTTTGCATGGAACGTGAGGCAGATGTGTTGTTCACAGGTTTCACAGCCTCTCTGACTACAGTACAAAGAGGTCAGGACTTTTTCCTAGGAAAAAGATGCTGACTGTCTTCATCTGCATAACAGCTGCTTAACTCAGACCCACCTCCAAAATGTTTCTTCCAAGAAAGCCAAGCTTTTGGAGGAAAACAGCAACTACAAGAACAGAGACTGGAGTTTAGTGATCAGAGTGTTTTTAATATCTGACTAACAGCAGCATATGAAGCCAGTTGCCTGGTAATGTATCTTGCACTAACAGAGATACTATTTTACAAAGGAAACTGTTCCAGGAAGTGTTTTGCCTCTGTTTTATCTTGGTATTTTTACAAATGTATTGATATGAAGCCAAGGTGATTTTGATTTCCGTGGAATGTAGCAGTGAGAAGGAGAAATAATACTTTTTCCATATCAGATAATCACTAAATCATATAATCTGTAATCCATGAAGGGCAAGAAAGAGATACAAGTGACCTCAGTTTCCCCTGAGTGCAGGGGTTGGTGTGGAAGGCAAATGCCTGTCTCCCCTCTGTTGCATGAAACTGAACGCAGCCAACTGGACAAAAGTGTTTCAGTTACTTAAGCAGATCACTTAATGCTTTTCTCCAAATGAGAGACGTTCGGTCTTTTTACTGAGTAAACTGAGTCTCATGGATGTGATTCAGGCTTTTAATTTCTTTCCTTCTCAGGCAAACTCTACTCTTGGATGCAGCCCCTCAATCAGAGGTTGTGCAAGCTGAGTGTGGTGCTGTCTGATGTCTCCAGTATCCCCAACTTGGGTAGCAATCAAACTCTGTAGGAACCCTTCACCCCATGCATGGAGGAAGTGACTGGGAAGGGCCCTCTTTAGCATGTTTTTCAGATCAGTGGTGCAATGTGTAGTTTGGGCTCATTGCATCTTCAGTTTGCCCCAGAAAAAAGAACTCTGTGCATCTCTCTGGGGACAGAAAGTTTCTTGGTCCTTGTTTGGTACAATCGGATGGTGGTTTAAGCCATTCCAGCACAAGAAGTCATGGGCCATACACATTTTCTGACTGGGGTCCATGCATTGCTCGTAAACTGCTTGAAGAGACAATAAAGAAAGGCTTATTTTTATACATTGGATGCAATAAAAGTTGCCTAAGCATTTTAGTATTAATGTTTTATTTCTTATTTATGAAAGAGAAGTACCTTTTCACTGTTCCATCTAAAGCATACAGTTGTGGGTTTTTTAAATTTATGCGGTGTATAGGTGCAAATAATGTCTAGCACTTACAAAAGTTTTGTAATCGGCCAACAGACTGCTGGGAAAAGGAACATACTGAAAATGACAGCACAGGGACAAACCATATACGCACAATGGAAAATGAAAATGAGTGTTGGGAAATAGCGTGCTATATTTTATGACATTAATCATCTCGGGATCTAATAGATCATATTTAATTAATACTTTGCTTTCCAAAGTACTGCCGAACCTTTGGAGTCTATATTCTTGAACTTAAAAGCAAAGCATGGATTTACCAAGTGATGAAGCTTGACTTCAGCCTGATGTTTTTAAACCCAGTGTGTATTTTAATTTTTGAAATGTACTTCACACCTTTTATATGGAAGTTGTCTTTGTCTCACGCACGCACGCACACACTCATAGTAAGCTGCTCAGAAATCCCCGGCTCTAAGAAACTGCATATCAAGCAGAACCTAAGCACAGGTTAAAAATCTTCATTTCTTCAAAGAGCATAGAACAGCCATTGCTAGGGGACATGTGCTGCTTCTCTAACAGTACATGCCAGTGTAATGTTGGCTGGTTTTGGATTATTACTTTTTATTTGAGCAAAAATTAAGTCTGATGCCAGATGGGTTGGTTACCATAAAGCTCCAATTCCTGGTAAAGGAATATTACTGAGCTCTCTTCACATTTTTCCACTTAAAATCACAGGAATCACATGTGCAACAAAGGTGTTACACTTAAGGCAGAGCAGGTCATACTACCTAATGTTTACATTGCTGGAGTCTTCCCAGTGGAAGATTGTTTTAATGGTTTATAACCCAGTCAGACTTAAACTGTTCAGATTTTCCATCCAATCCAGGGTAATTTTTATTTTTTTTAAATAATGTCTCAAAAGTACTATTTAATCACTTCCAAGAAAATGCTAGGGGGAAAAAAAGCATTGTTCAGCTGGTGTTAACAGAACCTGCTGACCTTTCTGACAGCTTTTATGTTTCTCTGCCAGATGAAACGTAGTAGCGTGTACACTGTGTCAGGATTCCTTTCTCCTGCTGCTTTGAGAGCTAGACCAACCGTAGCCAAGACATAAACACTTCAAGAAACTGTGGTTTACAAATGGTCAAGATAAGGCAGTTTCCTTCAATGTAAGAAACTTCCATTTTAGTAGACAAAAGATGTGACGGCCATTTCTCCCTACTGAGCACTCTGCAACCTCTTAGTCCTTCCATCTCCAAGCAAGCCATGCACGCACCCACCTTCTCAGAGCTCTTGCAGGTAGCAGGGCTTGAGATGTGCCATCCTCACAGAGCAGCTAAGCAGGTTTCTCCTGGTTACAGGTCAAAAGACAGTAGCAGGATGTTCTCTGTAACAGTTGTTTCTAGCTCCTCCAAGCTAAGACAAAGCTCAAGACTAAAAGTTCCTCCAGCTGGTACTCTGAGTTCATTGGAAGTATACTAGTGAAAAAAGCCGTTTTGGCAGAAATGTTTCAAACTTTGAAGTTAAAACGCTTTGCAGAAACTATTCAGCTTCTGCAAATATGCAGGGGAACTCAGAGGAGATTCCAACAGGATCTGAGATGTCTGACTAGATTCTTCTAAGATGACAAGATGTCTGTCACCAGCTCTGTTCCAACCAACAGGGTTGTATTTTATTTTGGGAACGGCAGCACAGGTATCTCCAAAACTTGTTCTTGCAGGACTTTTATTTGGTCAGCATTGTCATGTTCTTGGCTTTCTGTGCTGATTCAAAATGATCTGTTTCTGGAAGCCCAGCTTTTCACAGCTGCATTTAATGTTTCCATGACCTGGGGTGCCTGATTCAGTGGGGTGCGAGCAGAAGGAGCAAAAGCCAGAACAGAGAGAAAGAGTAGGTGGGGAAGCAATACAGTGAGGTGGGAGATGAGAGGGGTAAAGCCATTAGTTGTAGTATAGAAATGAGAAAGCGGGGAGGAGGGGAAGAGATCAGAACTATTGTGCAAGAAGGAAGCCAGAAAGAGAAGGAATTAATTGGGCATGAAGCCGGAAACTGCAAGGAATGGTGGGAAGATGGAAAGACACTAAGGTTTGATGCCGAAAGGCTGACTGGAGAGGAAAACAGGAGGGAAATTGTGGAGAACAGGAACATGCATTGAGGACAAAGGGACATACAAGAGGAGAACTGAAACCAGATGGACAAGGAGACCAGGACAGCAAGTTATTGTGGGAGAAAACAGACTGAGAATGACACGTGGCACAGTCCAAGTAAGATGACTGGAAATGGGCTGACTCTGAAAATGAGCGCAGAAAAGAAAGATGCATATGAGGGACACCAGGAAAGGACAGGGAGGTGACAGTCATAATTCTGGGGCAAAGCTTGGGAAGAGCGAGCAGAGCAGCCTACTTATGAGTGCACACATCCCACCAGAGTCCCTCCCCAAGCCCGTTGGGAAATGCCTGCTCTGTCCCCTCTAACCTTATTTCACACAGAGGATGGTAGCACACTACCACCATCAGTTACTCGGTTAGGCCTGACAGCAAAGGTCTGTCTTAGGTCAAAAAGAGATTTACAGACTCCTTTGTGGCCATCACCTATGTGTTTATTGCCATTGAAGACTGGAGCTGACCATCACAACCTAACAAGTTAAAAGACAAATGTTGAATTTGCCAGGCCAACACGGTACCCTGTCTCACAGTAATGGAAGTCATGAGTGTGAAGAGGAGGGTTCAGCTTCCTTTTTGATAAGCCTAGTAAAAGACATCCTTCTTTTTAAGCTACCTAGTTAAAAGTATTCATTTAAACTGGTAAAAATCAAAGGTTACCAGATACCCAGACTAGGGCTGTGTATGGCTTCTCCTTGACTGCACAAAGGGACCTATTTGAGGTTAATCAGGATTGTGTAGAGAAGGAGATATATGGGCACAGGAGATACATCTCTGTGCATAAACTGGAAGGTAGTTGGGAACTTATGAGCTTAGGAAAGAAAAAAAAGAATAAAAGAATTTTGCATTCAGTAGGTAAAAGGTATGACAGTGCACAGGGTTTTTTATCCCCCTGTGTCTCTGCTGGAGAAGTTTCTGTGTGAATTTAGACATGTCACTTAAACCAAATTTTTCACAGTTGGTCACTAGTTGTGTTTCTTCTTTTTATATGTGCTGTCCTCAGTGTTGGTGATGCAATCTGCAGAAGCACCACTCATCCCACAGGCACAGATTTATGGCTGCACTCCGGGAAAGATGGCTTCAAACATTTGAAGAGCTACTGCATAATACTTTGTAATCCAGAAGGTAAAGTCACTGAAAACTGAAATTATCATAATAACAATAATGAAATTATAATAATATCTCTTGGCCTCAGATTCTAATCTGTAAAATGCAGAGAAAACCCACCTGTTATCTACTTTGCAGAGCATTTGTGAGGATGTATTAGTTTGTTATGTGTGTGTGAGATGCCGCCGGTGATGCAGCAGCAAATAAGACTGCAAATAGTGCTGGGGTCTGGCACAGCAGGGTACATTGTGCCAAGGGGAGGAAAGTGGGTGCTGGTGGCTGCTCCTGGCTGGAGCATTGCTTTGGGCCATGAGGAGCTGGTCCAGATTGCCAGACCCATCAAGGGAAGGGAGGATGAGAATGATTGCCTGCACAACCATCTCACTGCCTGGAGCTCACCAGGGAGGCTGCTGTCAGTCCAATGGTTCCCTCCCTCTTTCCTGAGACTTTGTGTTTGTATAGCACATGATGCAGGTCCATGGGCACCACTGCCCCTAGCCCTGCCACAGGGAAGCCGTGGAACAGGAGCACTGCACAGGTGGAGCCACACCTCAGCAGGGGGTTTTGATGAAAAAGTGAAAAATAGCAACCAAACAATCTTCTTTTCCTCTTATTCAGACACAGGTAATAATGATTTGAGTCATATGTTCCAGGTATGGGAAAGCACATCCGCCACTTGCTTTTAGCAGCTCGAAGTTGAGTTTACAATGATTTGGGTCTCTTGACCTTAAAAATAACTGGAATGGTGCTTAGGAGTTGACTTAAAAATCTGAAGTCCATCCAAACGGTAGTGTGCTCTGAAAAGTGACTTCTGTGGGCAACTATTCGCTTTCTTCCAAGACAACACACACTTAGTGCCACAGACGTGTCAGCAGCTTACCATGTTGAAGTCACTACCTAAGCACTACTTACTGCCAGACAGAATTTCTATGCTCCCACTAGTAAAACTGCTAGTTTTACCAGTAAACACCATCTCCTTTTTAGTCCAAACTTAGTTTCCATGGGCCAATTTATACCTTAACCACAAAGCAGTCGACCATTTCCAAAGGATTTAAGGACTCTACAGAAAATGGAATAATTTAGGAGATAATTCATTATCATAATGATAATTCAATATCATTCTGCATTATTTGTAATGGGTAGTATTGGTGTCCCAAATCATGTTACTTCTAGGTTATATCCTAACTACAGGTTCCCCTAAGCCAAAATAGAAAGTATTAGTGCAGGGTCCAGCAGTAGTACCCCTGTGGCAAGCCAGCTAGGCTGCAGCAGAGGTACTGTCACCCTTAAAAAACTTGTTTTAGGCATACAGGAAAGTCATTTTATGTGTAAAGGTTAGAATTTATTGTTGGTGTAATTGAAATCTTAACAGCATAATCAAAGTATCAAAATTAACATGGACTTAATTATTATGGCAAAAGAGAGAAAAAGTAAAGCCAGTTTGCTCAGGACCTTGTGAGGGTCTCATGGACTTGTGTATGTTCAGGTTCCTCAGATGGTTTCAAATCTGATCTTCTATTACATTAGGTGTGTCTTCATTGCCCCTGTCCCTGTCTTGAGATTCAGGAGCTCAAGAGATGTGGGGAAAGCAATTGCCATTGAAAACTGAAGAAAGGAAAGAAAAAAAGATAAAGCATGTGAAAATTAAGCTTCAGGCCAGGCAAAGCATGTCCTGAGGCTTTATAAACTGTGGCCTGTTCCTAGGAGTGGCAATACTGCATGTACAGAGCTGCAGGGCCACACTAAAACAAGGGTTTCTGCAACAGGGTACACTAAAACAAGGGCCTCTGCAACAGGGTCAGCCCAAAAGTATTTCCCCATGTAGTCATGCATATCCAGAGAGCCTTTTTGCTTTTGCATCATTCCCTGAGAAGGCCTGATGCTCATGTACCTCGCATACCCACTCAGAAGACCCGCTGAAGTCAGCAGCAAAAATAGCCATTAATTTTTCAGCTGATTTTGTACAATTTTTGTTTCTTGGTGCAGTAATGCCATCAGAGTCAGAAGCGAATCTTGAGGGAATGAACGTGCTTCCTATACATGAGGCACTTCCCTGTGCCTACAGACAAAAGCTTGTACAAGAGGTTAAAAAGCTGTGCTGCCCACAGGACACGTCCTGCCCTTGCTAAAAGCAAAGGAGAAGAACTCAGGCACGCTCATTTTAAAATGACAACAATAATGGTGGCAGTGATGACAACAACAGCAACTGCCAGGGTATTTTCATTTTGCGGTAAACTCCTGTCTTTCTGCAAAGATGAGTTCCGCAGCTGCTAACCTGTGGGTGGCTTTAGTCCAAAGCCTTTGAATTTATGGTGAGTAATTCTATTATGATGATGAGGCAGGAACTCGTTTTCAGTGAAACAGATGATGAGTAAGCTGAAATAAGGCAATTTTCAAGGAAACACCTCAGTCGTACATGACCTGGTGTAGGCACGGATGTATAAATGACTTTGCTGGGCTGCTCAACAAAGATAAACGTGTAACCACAGGAAGCAAGCACCTCATTTCATGTTAAGAGTTTATTCTTTCTTCGCCCAAGTACTACAAAGAAGGGACACGCAGGGAAAACCAGAGGGTACCCTTTCACAGTGGGTTTTATTTTACAGTAAAGAAGAACTAAGGAATCCAAACCCAGCAGAAGGAGGTTCCAAGCGACCATAAGAAAAAATTTATCACTGTGAAGGTGTCAGGACACTGGAACAGACTGCCTAGAGAGGTTGTGGCATCTCCTTCTCTGGAGACATTAAAAACTCACCTGGACATGTTCTTGTGTCACCTAGGTGATCCTGCACTAGTGGGGGAGTTGGACTAGATGATCTTTTAAGGTCCCTTCCAACTCCTAACATTTTGTGATTCCATGAAAGTAAAGCCCCTGCCTTTGTGTCTTCAGCTGCTGTTGAAGTTACACTTCTCGCTTATTCCTCTACTCTTGTTTTAACAAAAGTGAAAGAATTTGACAATACACAGTAGTAACATGGGAAAGTTGCAGAAGCAAATTAATTTTAATAATGTTAAATTAGTTTTAATCCCCACATTTATGCACAAATGTTGGGGTTTTTTAGGAAAATAAGGAAAATGTCCGTTTGAAGCCTGCAGTGCCGATTTCTAGTTGCACACTCACAGCACAGAGAGCCTCCAAAAATAATTTCCTTAGATCAAGACCTCACAATCACCATATTAAATCTTCATGTCTTTTCCCAGTGTAGGGGAACAAAACCTACCAGCAGCTGCTATTTCAGAGGAGGTGTTATATGGTCTGCTTAAATAGTCCTTGCCCCCTCCCTATCCTTGCTGGCCATCCGTCAGCTTTTCCCTTGCACTCATGTAACGGCAAGCGCTGAGCTATAATCCAGGACTGAGATTGCTGAGCTGCCTCTCATCTTTTGCTGACTTCCCACTGCTCAGCTTCCAGTCCCCCTAAGTGGATTTCACAGATGTTTCATAGCTATTTGAGGTAGCAATTTACTAGTTGTTTTCTGTTATTCAGATGTTTGCTGTATGGCTGTGCCATTCCAGTAGCAAAAAGAAGGAGCATGTTAAAATTAAGCAGTGAGAGTCTCCTCCCATGACCTAGCTGTCCCACTGGGAAGGATGAAGAGTTCTTCCACCAGGGAAATACTTGCTGAGGAACTCTACTATTGGTGGCCTGATGACCTGCCAAGCTTTCCGACATAGCCGAGGGCACCTTTTACCAATCCTGACACCCCTTTTCAATGTCTCTGTGTCCTGGCAGACAGGAAAGGCAGAGGAAGTCTTTTTGATTAATTCCTGGATCTGGAAGTCATCAAGATGCTCTACCCTGACTCTGTGCCCCAGGCTTTCTGGAGGGTGCCCAGGGTGGCAGGGGAGGACCACCATGCTGGGTGCTTTGCTCAGCCCTCTCTGCACACCCAAGCTCTGCACTGGCAGAACACTGACTGATGGCTTCAGGGCAGTTCTTTCAAAGCTTTTCACGTGTTTCTAGATTAATTTGCCTGTGTACTTCTCTTGAGCAGCTCAACTTATTAATAATTTTTAATCTGTGGTCTCCTTTCCTAAAATACCCTCTATAAAATCGTATGAGAAAAATCTCCCCCAAAGCTGTATGCAATTTTGTAGAAGCAAATAAATTACCCCTGGCAGCAGGAAGACATCTCTTCACTCATTTTCCTACCGGAGGAGCCAGAGAGCTTAAAATGAAAGTAGATAGATACAGCAGATGGGGAAGGTTTCCAGCTTTCCTTTTCTCTCCCAAAGAGGGAGCTAGAAAGCTGTGTGGGCTTTTTTCCAACTAACCTCGTAACTGCTGCATCCTATTAATTCAATTAATTTTCCGTTGTTTCTTTAAAATAATGAGGGTGGAAATAATTTTATTTGCATTCAGTGGTCCATTTAATCAAGTTTCATGCTGTCAAAAAAAGAGCTGAGTGGCAAAGTGCTAATACTAAAAAATGAATGAATTGATGTTTGATTTGACTCAAGGCGTGACTTAAATGTGGCAAATGTGCCATACTGTAACATTTTAAGTGGATTTTACATCTAAAAATAATAAGTAGCAACAAGGGAAGATTTCCTAAATTCCCTGCCAGTATTCCCACACTGCCACTGAAGGTCTCATGTTGCATTTCAGCAGTAACATCCCTACACCCTCACACTTCAATAACTCCCAGTCTCTGAGGTGTCAACTTATTGCCAGAAAAAATTAAATGATAGTGTCCCCTTGTCTTGAACACTATCTATAGTTCAAATCATGCAATTCTGAGCAAGATGTATTGAACTTGGAATGTGTTCAGAGAACAGAAATCTAAGAACATTGCTCATTGCACCCAGGAGGGAAAATATTATTTAAGGTAAGGGAAATCTTGGTTGAAGAACAAATGGGTAGGGACTGTCTTTAATTTAAATTATATTAAATAATTACTCCTAAAATTTAGAGCAGGAGAGACAAGATTGTCATTACTTCCCAAATCAAATATCATCATGTATAAGCGTTTATGAAGATAGATGTGGTTTCCACCAAAACAGGCACTAGATACAATTATATGAGAAATCTCTTCCAATCTCTATTCATCAAAAGAGGATTTTTTTTTAAACCAAATTAATGCAAGCATCATGATAAATGAAAGGGTTATTCCCAAGAGATATGACTACTGATCTGTACAGATGTCTTTTAACCGTTTATGCAGAATGCTGGTGGTAGTGGTACACACCAGAGGTGAGCCCACCTTGGTCTTCTAGGATAGACTGTTATTTCTGCATGGGAATTTCTGCCCTAAATTTGAAATGGAACTTACTAAAAAAGGATATTAATACAATTTGTTTATTATTCTTACACACTTGTATCCTGGGGAATTACATAAATTTTCCTCTGCTATTCCACTGGAGATCCTGGGTTTCATTATAACTGAGTGAGGAAGCTGAAGAAGGCTAATAAATATAGTATTAGTATTTTTTTAGATGGTGGTAACATCAGCGAGCCTGTTGACCCGTCCTGTGTTTTCCTCTATACCTTTTACCAATTGTTTTATACTTTTCTAATTTATCCATTTACAGACAGAAGCAATAGCCCCTGCCATCTCCTGTAAAATGCTGTGAAAACTGGCAAAGCAAACTGAGTGTCTGAATGAGAAGTTTCTATTTCCTAGAGCACATCTCTTCAAAGAAAATCCCATCTGTAAGGTGCTGTAGATTTAGCGTCTGATAAAGAATGGCCAAAAGTGTCTGGAATTTTAATGTGGTTCACCTTGAAAGAAATGAAGTGACAGCAAAATCAACCACACTTTTAGGTTTCTTGACTAAGACAGTCAAACGCTTCCTCTTTCAGGAATGAACTATGAACCTGTTCTACTCTCTGTGAGAATCTTCACACCTTCCCCTGAAGAAAAACATGCTTCAAGTGCTTACCTTTCCTGTTGAAACTGCCTGAGTTATGTAAGCAGTGATCCAGTTTATAATCATCCTCAATCACTTCGTATAAGCCTGCTGTGGCTTTGCATGCTGCACAATCAGCTGGGGAGTTTTAAAATGGCTTTGAAAGTAGGCTGAGGGACTTGAATGCCCCGATGAAAGTGAAATCTGTATACTTTATATGGTCCTCTGGAATTAAGGTATTATGGAGAATTATTGAAAAAATTATTACAAAACACTATGAATAATCTGTTAAATACACTTGAAGTCTCCCCGTAACTCTGCTAGCTTCTATAATGCTTTGTCCTGCTGTGGTGAGTTGACCCTGGCTGGAGGCCAGATTCCCACCAAAGTCACTATATCACTCCCCTTCTCAGCTGGATAGGGGGAAAAATATGTCATGAAAGTCTCACGGGTCAAGATAAGGACAGGGAGAGATCATTCACCAGTTAACATCACAGGCAAAACAGCCTCAGCATGAAATAAAATGTATCTAATTTGTTACACGCCAATCAAGACAGAGTAGGAGAATGAGAAATAAAACTAAATCTTAAAACACCTCTTCCCACCTCTCCTTTCTTTCCAGGCTCAACTTCACTCCCAATTTCTCTCCCTCCTCCCCATGTGTGGCACAGGGGGATGGGGAATGAAGGTTGTGATCAGTTCATCACACATTGTCTTTGCCACTCCTTCTTCCCCAGGGAGAGGACTCCTCTCTCTCTTCCCCTGCTCCAGTGTGAGGTCCCTCCCACAGGAGCCAGTCCTCCATGAATTTCTCCAACATGAGTCCTCCCCATGGGAGCTCCAGTTCTTCACCAACTGCCCCAGCGTGACTTCCATGGGGTGCAGACCTTCAGGAACAGCCTGTTGCACACAGGGTCGCAAGTCTCCCCAGTAAACCTGCTCCAGTGTGGCCTCCTCTCTCCACAGGCTGCAGGTCCTGCGGGGAGCTTGCCTCAGCACAGGCTTCCCACCAGTTCACAGCATCCTTCATGTGTCTCCACCTGCTCCACCATGGGGTCTTCCATGGGCTGCAGGTGGAATCTCTACGCCCCAGCATCTTCCTTGGGCTGCAGGGGGACAGCCTGCTTCATCATTTACAGGCTGCAGTGGAATTTCTCCTCCAGCACCTGTAGAGCCCCCTCTCTCTCATTCTTCACTGATCTTGGTGTCTACAAAGCTGTTTTTCCCACATCTTCTCACTCCTTTTGCTGGAGGCAAAAAGCTGCCACCTGGTATTTTTTTCTTTCTCCTTCTTAAATATGTTAACACAGAGGTGCTACCACCATCGCTGATGAGCTCAGCCTTGGTCAGCAGTGGATCCATCCTTGAGGTGGCTGGCATTGACTCTGTCAAACCTAGGGAGAGCTTCTAGAAGCTTCTCGCAGAAGCCAACCCTGCAGCTCCCCCATCACAACCAAAACCTTCCCATGCAAACCAAAAGCACCACCACACTTTGTTCTCTGTAAATCTATAGTTTGTGCTGTTAGATTTTATTTACATTTTATTCAATACAGAGGACATTTCTCTCAGAAAAGCAACATCCTAACACAAAACCAACTCATTGCCCAAAAATGTATTTCTTTTCTAGAGTAGAGAGAAGCAGTTTTTAAGTTTAGGCATGGGGTTCGTTATACCCCATGTCTGTGACACAAAAAATTCTCCTTTTAAAATTAAAATGAATTAAGAAGTCGATTTCTTTTCCATTTTACTATTTATGTCCCTGTTGCATCTTCATTCTGAGCCTGATTCAAAGTTTACAGAAGTAAATGGATTACTATGCACTGAAATCAGGAGATATTGGATGGGTCCCTGGTAGATTGAAGAGAAATACAAAACACCTTAATAATGTTCACCAAACGAAGTAGCTGCCATATATACCTTTTTGTAGTTAATTAGCACATACTGTTGCTGCCACAGAGGTTCCTTGAGACAAAGTCTTTGGGTTTTTTCTCTCTTTGACAAACAAGCTCCTGTTTTGTAACCTGAGACTCTGCTTGAAGATACAAGATGAGATTTTCCTGCTGCAGTTAACTTGCCCATCTAAAGCACCAAAGAGCACAGGGTGTTTCCTCCTCTGGTTGGGAAATTACCCCCTATTTGCAACTGAACTGCTTTGCTCCAGTGAAGCGTAAATATTGCTTGTATGGTACAATGCACCACCTCATACTCCTGTGCTCAGTGGCCAAGGCGGCCAATGGCATCCTGGCCTGTATCAGGAACAGTGTGGTCAGCAGGAGTAGGGAAGTGAGCCTTCCCTCTGTACTGAGTGCTGGTGAGGATGCACCTGGAGTACTGTGTTCCGTTTTGGGCTCCTCCTACAAGAATGACATTGAGATGCTTGAGTGTGTCCAGAGAAAGGCTATAAAGCCGGTGCAGAGTTTGGAAGACAAGTCTTATGAGGAGCGGCTGAAGGAGCTGGGATTGTTTCGTCTGGAGGAAAGGAGACTGTGGGGAGACCTCATTGCTCTCAATAACTACCTAAAAGGTGGTTGTAGTGTGGTGGGGGTCAGTCTCTTCTCCTTGGTAGCTAGTGACAGGACAAGGGGAAATAGTCTAAAGTTGTGTCAGGGAAAGTTTAGGTTGGATATTAGGAAAAAGTTCTTTACCGAAAGGGTTGTCAGATACTGGAACAGGCTGCCCAGGGAGGTGGTTGAGTCACCATCCCTGGAGGTGTTTAAAAGAAGAGTAGATGTTGTACTTGGTGACATGGTCTAGTGTTGAACCCAGTAGGGCTGGATAGATGGTTGGGCTCGAAAAACTTGTAGGTCTTTTCCAACAAAAAACATTCTATGATTATATTCTATAAACAGTGAGAAAAACAACTTAATTGCCAGTCCCAGTATTTGACTGTTTGCAAAAGCAAAGTAATTGCATTCCAATTCTTTGTGTGGCTATGAACTGTCTGAAAAGGGGGTTTTGTTTGGTCTTTTTTTTACATTTAAGGGCTTTTAAATATCTATAATTAGATAACTTCAGATATTTAGGAGACAGGAACTCTGACCTCACTCGCAAAGGAGAGAATTATGGTCAAGGAAGATGCCCACAGACATTGCCATTTTAGGAAATGTCACCCCTAGCATTTCTCATCCCCTCTGGATGGAGAAACCTGTTCCAGTTGCCGGGTAATAGCTGTGGTTTGTATCATATCTATACCATTTTTAAAATGTTTTCTTGGGGAATATCACTGAGTCGAGCAGTCTTACTCAGCTAGAAAAACTGTCACCTGCCTTTTCATAGCATACACTCATCTAGTACGTTCTGAACTCTTGAGGACCCTATACATCTCAGTCTGTTTTATGCACTGTATTCTGGTTCAGCTAATTGTACGTGAGCTCGTTACATCAATCTTCTTTGTTCTGCCAAGGTCAGGCATGCTGGAGTTCCTCAGTTCATTAAGGCTATTTCCACAAAGTCAATGGGAAAATGCTTCAAAAAGATGGTAATCAGGTGAACTGGATTCCACCTGGAAAAGCTGGAGATATAATTGTCAAGAAACCTTATTTTCCACAGAAGTCAATGGGATGGATTACTGACACATTATGAGCAGCCCAAGCAGGCTTTTGTTTTTTGAGGGGTTAGATTCCCATAGTCAGCAATGGTTTCATGAGGCAACTGCCACCATCTTGTGGTTGCCTTTGCCTGAAGACTTGATGGACATTCACCACAAAATCCCTCAGCCCCATGTTTACTGGTGCCATCTGCTCTGGTCAGACTCCCTGGACTTCTCCTTTCTCACTTAGGCACCCAAATTCTTGCCTCTTCAAAGACATGTGTGGAATCTGTGGTCTTGAAAGGCAGCTGCCTGTGTCTGTCTTGCAATATCTAGCACCAATTTTATTTCAGGGTACCTTAAGCAAAGATTTTTCTTTAATATTGTTCATTGGGTTTTTTGGTGTTGATTTGTTTGGTTTTCTTACATTTCAAAATTAATTCATAATCTTTGCCTTCATAAATATTCTCATCATGATATCCCAAAATATTACTTACAGTATTCTTGAAGGCCATCACAGGAAAAGTCAGCAAACTAGCTATTTTTAAGCATAAGTAATAGGCAATATATTTTGCACCTCCCTCCTCTCCCTCACAGATTTTTCCATTAGAAGACCATATCCTCAGGGTGCTCAACCTGTATTTTTCACTCCTCAGGCTGGTTATAGCTCTGAGGCTCAGCTTCACAAGTACATATGGCTTTTCTAACTCAGGATCAGGTTTTCAAGGACCCTGTACAGTTTGTGAGATTTGAGGAACTGTGTGTACATATCTGGTCTGCCTCCCTCCCTCTCCTCAGCAACTATTTTGTATTACTCAAATAACCAAAGCTATCATACCAAAACAGTGAGAGATACTCTCAGCTTAGGAGACTTTCCCTTGAGAGAAAACACAACCAAACAGGAAAGTAGGTACATACAGGCAACAGGACCTGGAGCACTGAGAATTGTATAGGAATTATCTTTGTATTCCTATATGGAAGTGGGATGTTGCAGGGTTTGTGTCTCATGAAGGTACACTTTATGTGAACTATTTTCCATTAAATTAGTCTCAGAGTTACTTCATTGTAGCATGTAGAAGGTTCCAGGAGCCACCTGTCCATGTGTGCTAGTGGGCTTTGGTCACTGTGGGCTTCTGTGGGGACACAGCCTTAAAGGTGCTGCGACACAAGTGAGGGACTCATGACACAAGAAGGGAACAAGGGATGGGTGAGGTAAAAGAGGGAGAAACGATCAGCCAGGAGGAGGTAGACAGTAGTCATGGAGCACTTACTCAGTAAAACAACCAATTTACCCCAAGGGCTGGGAGCAGTGTTTGTCCAGAGGCCAGAGACAAAAAGAAAAAAACACATTAATTTGAGGACATATGGGAGGATACTGAGCACTTGGCGCATTTGAAGGCAGATCACATTAGAAATACGTAGATGATGATGTGAAGGGAAAGAAGCAGCACTGAAACACAACAGAGTGGCCAAGGGCAGTGTAATTAAGACTAAAAGAGGGGATCTATGAAAAAAGAGTCATGATGACAGTACTGCCTGTCTGCTACCACTTGTGGGTGAGGAGAGCAGCACAGCCATGGTACTGGCAGAGGACTATTTCCACAGGCGAGCAATGAGAACTTCAGCTTCAGTCACCACCTGGGATGCTCAAAGCTTATGCCTCTCCCAAAGAACAAAGAGGATCTCTGTTTAACATCTGCACCCAATTTTGGTGTCTGAGCCCAAGGTTAGAAAATACATTTTGGTTTTGAGCCTGTCTCTAGAGCTCTACTTGTTGCTTTTGGATGAGATTTGTGGGGAAGAGTACGTCTGCAAAGGAGTCCCCCTAGCTCAGCTTTTTTGCTTTGTGTGCAAGTAATAAGTTCCACCAGCCCTCAGAGGGCTGTTAGGCAATAAAACAAAAGCATCATTTTCCCCTGCAGTTTAACTTTTTCTACAGTAAGTCTTTTTCTTGTGGGAATTCCATTAGAATGTATGGAATTCTTTGGAGGTATAATATACATTTGTTGTGAAAATATTGGGCTTGAAAACCTCTGGTGGAGCCAGGCAGGTATGTTTCCTGTCATCTATTGCCCTGCTAGTGCTAACGCTCATTCTTTTTCTAAAGTGTATAACTTGTGGTCAGCTGCATCTGGTGCTAATACACAATTACGGTAAATATACATTTTACCAGCTGAAATTTCCTGTAAGCCTTCTGTGGGCTAGCAATACAAAATGAAACTAAGCAAGCATGTTCTAACTAATGAGAAATATTATTCGATTTGATTTATTTTTGTTTGCTTTACTTTTCAGAACAGCAGCTTGACTGGCTTCTGTCCTACCACAGCTTGTGCAAAAGAGTGTACAGCAGATAATTTTTAAGGTATTTACAGACATTTTCCTCTCTCACAATAAACCTTGATACTGTGCAGGGCACTAAGGGTGCGGATGTTTCTAGTGATCAGTCAGCTCTGAAGGAGTTTGCAAAAGATCTGGTTTGCTCAGTCTATCGGTCTAAGCTGAACATAAGAACAGGAACATCATGGTTTCCTACTCGTTATCTCACACTAGTGTGTGCAGCTCCTAGAGGCATAGTCCCCAGGGCCAAAGCGGTTTGCCTTGCATAACTTAAAATAGAAGTGGCTGGTGCCATTAGGTGTAGGCAATATAAGGAAAGAATAAGTATTAGATAGTATATGTAGCTGAAACTTTGTTCTGTGGGGCTTCAACTGTGACTGGAGATTCTCCATTACATATAGTGAATCATGATGGTAATGAAAATTACATTTTTTTCTTTTTTTGCAAGCAAAACTGGAAGGTGATCTAAAATAGCAGCATTCATATTAGTTGATTGTTCCTCCTTAAAATACTTGCCTGTGTCCTCCTGTTCTCTCTCCAGAAGAGAAGATTCAGAGGATTCAGTTTGCTCAACCTTTTGCTCTCCATTGACTAGAGAAGCTAGTGCAATTTTTTTATTCTTTAATCAGCTGTCAGTCTTTCTTCAAACTGATCTTTCATAATCATGCAGATGAAGATAAGCACTCACTGTGCTGGTTCAGGATGGAGGCAGAATCTCCAGCCATGGGGCTAGCTATGAACTTCACCTGCCTGGAGGTATGAATACAAACAGTTGAATTCAGTTTGTGCCCAGGTTGGCTGATGTAAAAGGATTGGGGGGCTCACCATTTGACCTTGTGTGGTGCTTCATGCCATGCTTGTCCAAAGTATGGGGTAGGTGCTGGTTCTATAATCAAATACAGGAGCTTGGCCTTGGCATTGTATAGGTGGCCGAATCGACAGGCTGCATGGTGCAATATAGCCTCACATCACTGCTGAGCAGTTTGCTTTTGCTTTGAGGAAATCGTTTCTGCAGTGTGAAGGTACCTGGGAACACTGCACTTTTTTTTTAAAGGGTGGTGCTTTGTGGCCTGGGCTAGCAGAAAGTCATGTGGTAAAGGCACTGGCGACCTTTTGAGCAGGGTGACAGAAAGTGGGGAGCAAGCAAAACATTCAAAGTACCTTTTTCTTGGGTGTTTTAGATCTCTTTCCAACATGACCTTTTGAAAACTGTATGTTTACACATCCCACACACAGCTAGATCAGTGCTGTGAGGCAGAAAGGGACAGGAATACAAATACAGAGCCAGGCGGGGTATATCCACCACACTTGCACCACACCAGCCACCCACACCCTCTGTCCAGCCTCCCTGGCTGGGTGACAGCGGCCAGCCCAGTTGCAGAAGGTGGTGGGGCTCCTGCACCCTCTTTGGGGCTAGTGTAGAGGATGTGACCACATGGAACTGTAGTCTAACCTTTGTCATCTCCCAGAAGTTCCCAGCAGCTGTATGTGACACCTCAGTGTCCTGTGGCCTGAGAAAATGTATTTCTTCACTGCAGTGTCACAGAAACCATATGCATTAAAGAGATTTTGCTGGTAGGCGCCTTCTATAACGTAGCTGTGCTACTGAAATCCCAAGGACAAAGTCATTGTATGGATATGCATGCACATATGGGCATATATGAGTGGCCCTGACTCATACCAGTCTCTGCAAGCAAGGACATTTTTTAATTCTGTTCCAAAATTCCTGACTGTGATTTGTTCCAGTAATAGTAATGGACTATTTGCCATTTAAAGCTGTAGCATTGCTTGGGTGAGGATAGAGCTGCCTCCAAGGTCTGTCAGCATGGCAGACTCTTTCCTTTTCTTGTCACTAGGTGCAACTTCTCAGTGTGCAATTAGCTTTAATAGCAGACTTTTATTTTGATTTGAGAGGAAGGAGGAGGCATCTTTGACAAACTGACTGGGGAAGATAAGCTGGGTGAGAGTACTTTTGGAAGGTCATACGTAAGTAACAGCACAGCAGGGTGACCTGGACTCAGCAGGCAAAGCAGAAGATGCCTCACTATTAAAGCAGAATGGCAGAGTGGTCTGTAAGTAGAAGTGAGAGCTGATAACTGTCCATTGGCATCCAAAGTTGATGGAGACCACAGAAGACTAGATAGGAAGAGTCCGGTGGCTCCTTCTGCAGTATTTTGTAAACAAATGTAAAAAGGAAGTTGGTGAATGCTGGCAACTATGACTGATTTGCACTGCACTTTATCAAGTCCCAAAGTAAAGAACAAATGTCTTCATACCACGTCAACAACTACCACTACATACAGTTTGGTATTCGGCATTAAATTAGAAAACAGACTTCTACAGTTTATACATTGAGTTGCAATTAAGAAGAACCCGATCCAAGCTCTAGCAGGGTCCTTGTGCCACAGGCAACATGTGCAATATCAGACTGATATTTAAATGGAATTAACAAATGTGAAATTTGATTTCACTCGTTCTGAATTTCAATGGCTTTATCCTTCCTCATTTGGCTTTCACTTTCACTCATCTCAGTTGATGGTTATCATTCATTCTTAGATTCTCTTTATCTGATATTCCTTTAGTCATGCTTTTCACTTTGTTTCATGCCATATCAGTTTAATTCCTTGAAGGTTGATAAGTCTGGCTTCAGATTTTCCTGAAAAGACATCTGAAGAGATGGTCCTATCCACATATGAAACCCATTGGTTTGCTTTGAAAATGTCCACCTTTCCAAGTGATAGACACATCTTCTGCTGCCCGTGCTACACTGTTGCCAGTCTTTCCTGACTTCTCCCTGGCCAGACTCATAGTATTCCATGCTCAACTTTTTGTCTCAATATCTTGGCTTTTGTGAATCTTCCTTTCCCTACCTGTAGCTTCCATCTATTTTAGACTGAGGATATTCCTTTTCACCTGCTCCAAAATCTTGCTGTGGCAGTTTGATTGCGAATTCCTGGTCTTACTCTTTTTGTAGTTTGTACCTTTCACTCTTGTTGCTTGACAATCTCATTCACAGTCAGGCCCTCAGCTTTATCTCCATGCTGAGGAAAATCCACTCCATCCCTTGAACTTGTTTTTTTCTACCCAAATTCCCTGTGGTCTCTCAGTAAATGACTAACACCAACCATGGTCAAATGAAGTTGTACTTCTCTTCCAATTCTCTTCTTTCTAGATCCAGGCTAGCAACCCCAGGCTAGCAACCTTTCCTCAGGCCTGCAAGTCATGTATCTCCTTCAGGCCAATTCTCTTTGAGTGCTTACATCCCAGATGTCACTGAGTCCTGCAAGTTCTACAGAATCCACAAACGCATCACCACCAAACACAACACTACTTCCATAAACACAATTAAAAATTAACAATTAGGTTTTTATTGTATCTTAATTTTCATTCTTGTTCTGCTTCAGCACCCTTTATTGGCCTTGAGCAATGCAGTCATCTTGTTTACACTTGTTCAAGAAGATTCAATCTTAGTTGTCTCAGTGTATCACACTAGCCAGGTTGCCACCCCCACCTGCATACCTTAGCAGATTTCCCTTTCTCCCTTGTGTCAAAAATCTACCTGTATGCATTGGCATGGCTCTTTACCCTCCCTCTCATCTTCTGTGCATTGCAGAGATGTCTTCTATCTGGAGACCATTTCTCTGCCGTTTCACACATTGAACTGTATCTTGTTTATGCATAATTTATAAGAAAAGATCCATGTTGTTTCAGAACCTTATGGTATCCATTTTCCAGCAGTATGAGGGAGTGGACAGTAGTATTCTCACTCACCTACACATCTGCTGGCTTGGTATAAATTATCAGGAAATACTGGGTTTACTTTGGGGATAAAAATCTTATGGGATCATATGTTTGCTTCAAGTGAGTCTTCTAAACTCAGGGCTGCCATGTTTCAGGCAAAAGTTGCTGACACAAATGTATGTGCACAAGCTGGTGAGACCTACCAGGGTCCAGAACATAGGTTAATTTTTCATGCATTTTCTTGACATTTTTGGTATCAATTCTCAGGATAAAGCAGATGTGTTCATAATACTAAGTCAGCACTAGCCTCTTGTGTCTTTGACCCACAGCCTACTGTATGTGCAAAACTTGGGAGCAGCCTGTAGTTTCACTAAGCAATTTTTTTCTACCAGAAAACCCCCTCGCAGAACTGTAGCCTCTGATATGGGGAAATTGGTTAGCCTCATATGGCACACCCCGACCATGTTTCCTAACAGCACAAAGCTGAGACAGAATGCAAAAAAAATCTGAATGCAAAAAAAAAATCTAACAGCTTCTAGCTGGAAAGTCCTGTGTCTAAAACTGTATAACATGAGGTCAACTTGTTTTTCTCAGGAATTCAAACATTTCCACACAGACTAGAAACTTTCTAGCCAACAGAAATTACCAATTCAGTAAATCCATTATATTTTCTACAACTTTTTCATTAAGAGGGGAGTGGAGAAGTAAGATGCAGCCATGCCAGGGTTCCTGTTTTACCTATGAATTTGTCTTGTAAATGATCTTGCCAGCCTTGTTACTTTCACTTTGAGATATCTACCTTGATATCCATCTCAAGCAGAATATGAGTGTAATATTACATATCTAACCCTACTGCATAAACAACTTGAAATAAAGTAAGAAAAAAGCTCCCTTTATATTTTCATCCATTTCCTGAAAATTGTAACAATGAAACATTGTGACCCAGGGGTCCAGCTGGGAAAGTCTGAATTCCATCTTAAACAGAAGTAAATGATTCCTGCCCCAAAATGGAGCTGTTACACTGTGTAAATTAACAAATTCTAAAATTCTGCAAGAGTAATCTAAGTATTCCCACAGCTTCTGCAGTCAAGTTTGTCATCTCATGGGAAACCTGTTTGCTTACAAACGGGTGTGGTATAGGACAGTAACCCCAATGCTGCAGTGATAATTGCTTAAGAATGTGAAAATGAGTCATTTCCAGCCGAAGTCATACATATAATTACCACTCCAGCTTAAAGACAAATGAGTAAACCAGCTTAGAAAACACACAATTAAATAAATTACATACTTTTTTTATTATTAGTGTAAGATATTACGCATGGATAGATCAATGTGTATAGGTTTCCACTTACGGAAACATGTTGCCTTCCTTGGAAAACAGCTAGAGGCAAAAGAGGAGGGCTTGAGGAGCTGGATGGAAACATTCAATGAATTCAGCCTCTCCTGAGGTAGCAGGCACCAAATGTGGATGCTGTAGTGCTCCACAGGCTCGCACACACACTTCATCCTTAGTGACAGGCACTAAAGCTTGGTTGATCTACCCCTCAGCTGTGGAGGTGATGAGTCACCTGCAGCATTAAAAGAGATCACAGAGATCATGGCAATCAGTCCTCACCAGGATGAGACCTTAGAACTTAGGGATGCCTTCTTCAGTGCCCCAGAGGGGGGACCACAGACTTGTTCCCTCACAGGTACCCTTTCCTGGATGTGTTCACTCAAGACTGGTTCTCCATTCACTCGCAGCTGTGAGGTGAACACTCATAGTAACTTTCTGCCTAAACAGATTTATTTCCAGCCACATTTTCCTTTTCATTCTTCAGCTGAGAGTACCCGTTTCCATGATGTAAATTTGCCCTGCCTTTCTGTGTCTGCAATGTGGAAGTGTCTGAGCAATTTTTAATTACCATGAGTGATATACCTTCCAATGCATTTTTTAAAAAATTAATTTTTAAGGAACATGAAACTTTTTTTTTTTTGTAAAGCATTATCAAACAATAGTCTCTCTCTATGCCTTTGTAGTAATAATCACCCTTGACTTGACATTAGCCACTCCTTCTCACTGTTTTCTTTACTGTCTTGGAAAAGTAACCACAAGCTGTGTTTTGTTGCCCATATTTTTTATAACTTGATTGTCACTTTACTTTTATGAATCAGCCAGACAACGTGTTCAATAGCTCTGTGACTAATTTAGTGCTTTTTTTCTCCAAACAGCTACACCAAAGAATGCCTAAATAAGATCATTTAGCACTACTTTAATGCGTTAACGTTTGAACTCTTGCTCCTTTGCTGCAAACTGTGCTCACTGCTTAGCTTTGACCACAACTGAGTAAGATCACGGTGGGATTCATTCCTCTTCTTAATAAAAGTTTCTTCACTTCAGAATTGTTTCAGTTGGCTAGATCATCTCTGCTTGCAAGCGGTCCAGCAAGAACAGGTATGTAACGCTACATATTAGAGATGCGCAGGGAACCCATGACTCCTTTGAACTGTACCTCACGGTGAGCTATGGCAGCAGTTACCTTCCATTGCACAAGGTGTATGGTTTGGTTTTCTGTTGTTTTAGTTGCCTGTGCAAGCTGAAGTCAGGAGGGGGTCAGAGCTGAGCTGCTTGCAATGTTCCTGGCAGGTGCTTTGCTGCTCAGCCCAGAGGTGTGTTTTTGTCCGCATAGTTCAGCAATTCTTAAAACTGTGTGTCTGGTGGAAAGGAAATTTAGCTTGCCTCTGGCATTCTGAGAGAGATGTGGTGATACAAACCAGGCTATCAGATGGTGGACCTTTTCTTCTGAATTTCCTTACAGACCTTCCCCTCACCACAGCCTTCTCAAACACATGAGAGCTAGCATTTCCGTTTCAACAATTTTATTTAATGGTTAAACTTGTGTGTAGTCCAGGTGCTAAGTATAAATGAATTCATTCTGGAACAGAAAAGTTGTTTTTGGGGCAAGTTGCATGAGTGTGTGCGTGTCGCAGTAAGATAAAATGTTGTGTGCCTGTACTTTGAGGTGGCAAAGCAGCACTATGGTCAAAAGGAAATTGATTTTTCTTCTTGGGCTAGCCCTCAGTCAGATTTTTTTTTTAAGTCCAGGCCATCTATCTCTTCTCACTCCTCCTTGGAGTTGAAAAACACTAAAAGTGCTCATTCTGGTATGTCAGAACAGCAAAAGCTACTTTGATGCTGAATCTGTTGTATCTGTCTTTTGCGTATTCCTGTGGCTGGGGAGGTATTGTGCAGGAGGACTCTCCTAACTCAAATAGAGACAAACTGAGAATAGCTACCAGGAAGAAAACAAAAACAGTAAAAAGGAACAAAGCCCACAGAATTTCCTATGAAGATAAAATCAATTAGCTACAGGTAATAGCCAGACAAGTAAACTCCCACACTGAATTGTTAGACTCATTATTTCTTATGTGGGTGAGTATGAATCTCTCCAATTAATTAATACCATAAAAGATGAAAGAGACAGAGCATAACAGTATCAGCTTCACTGAATTAGCTCACAATGTTTGATTGGAGCTCACAAGGTGCTACTAAGTTTCATAAACCCAGGATGCAAGCAAGTGTGATTAAAAAAAAAGAACAGAGACAAGATGAGGACAGTCATAATAAAGTGAAATAATTATTTTTAGAAACTGCTAAAGTACATGGCTGAATGATGTGCAGTCTTCTTAAGATATGGGGGCTGAGCGTGAAGAAAGGGTGGTTTGGGCTTTTCTGAAAATAGATGTGCATGTATTAATACAAACATACATACACTCATCTGATAGAGATTTCCTTTGAACTCAGACACCATTATCTTGGTCACATCTCATGGGAAACAGCAGGTCCTAAAAAGACCTGTAAGAAAGGATGAGGTTTGACCTTATTTGTAAACTCAGGAAGACTGGGCTCTGGAAAGGGCCAAGCAGAGTAACAATCAGAGAAATTTTCTGGGACTGGGAAAGAAAAAGAGTCAGGTGACCACAGAGAAAAATGTTTAGCTATAAAAAAATCACAAGAAAGAAGTGGAAATTTGAAACAGAAACAAGAACTGAGGAGGAAGGTTAAAAACAGTCCAAAACCTGGCTCATTTTCCTTTCTGAACCAGTAACTGAATGCTCAGCTGCAGCTTGTTCATTCTGAATATGAGGCCAGAGAATCACAGAATTGTAGGGGTTGGAAGGGACCTCAAGAGATCATCAAGTCCAACTCCCCTGCCAAAGCAGGCTCCCTAAGAAGGTGCTGGGGACCACAGGCACCAGCAGGAACAGACCTTTCCATGCAGGAAGAGGAGCTGGACAGAAGCATTTTGGGTTTTGTGCCACCCAAAGGCAAGTGCTGACTCAAATGGAGATCCTAACTTAGTATCACAGAGTCACAGAATTACAAGATTGGAAAAGACCTTTGAAGATCATCAAGTCCAACAGTTCCCGCCCTATGCTAAACCATATCCCCAAGTACCTCATCTACTCTTTTTTTAAAGCCCCCTCCCTGGGCAGCCAGTTCCAGGCCCCGACAGCTCTTTCAGTAAAAAATTCTTTCCTAACATCTAATCTGACCCTGCCCTGGCACAGCTTTGTGCCATTTCCCCTTGTCCTATCTCCTGTCACCTGGCTGAAGAGATCATCACGCACCTTTCTACAACCTCCCTTCAGGTAATTATAGGTGATGATAAGGTCTCCCCTCAGCCTCCTCTTCTCCAGACTAAACATCCCCAGCTCCCTCAGCAGCTCCTCACATGATTTGCCCTCCAGCGCCTTCACCAGCCTGGTTGCCGTTCTCTGGACTCACTCGAGGACCTTCTTATGGTGAGGAGCCCACAACTGGACACAGTACTCAAGGTGTGGCCTCAGCAATGCCAATTACAGGGGCACAATCACCTCCCTAGACCTACTGGCCACACCGTTTTTGACACAAGCCAGGATGCCATTGGCTTCCCTGGGCACACTGCTGACTCATATTCAGCCTAGAGTTAACTAACACCCCCAGGTCCTTCTCTTCCTGACAGCTCTCCAGGCAGTCTCCCCTAAGCCTGTAGCGCTGCATGGGGTTGTTATGTCCCATGTGCAGCACTCTACACTTGGCCTTGGTAAACCTCATCCCATTGGTCTCAGCCCATCGGTCCAGTCTGTTCAGACCCCTCTGAAAATCTTCCCTACCCTCAAGCAGATCAACACTTCCTCCTAGTTTAGTGTCATCTGCAAACTCACTGAGGGAGCATTCAATCCCTTCATCGAGGTCATTGATAAAGATATTGAACAAAACTGGACCCAGGACTGAGCCCTGGGGGACGCCACTCGTGACCGGCCTCCAGCTGGATTTTGTTCTATTTACCACCACCCTTTGGGCCCAGCCATCCAGCCAGTTTTTAACCCAACAGAGGGTCCACCTGCCCAGGCCAGTGGCAGCCAGTTTCTCAATCAGAATGCTGTGAGAATCCATGTCAAAGGCTTTACTGAAGTCTAGGTAGACCACATCCACAGCCTTCCCCTTGTCCATTAAGCAGGTCACCTTGTCATGGAAGGCGATCAGGTTAGTACTTCTCAAGAACCCTGACAAATCACTGCATTGCACTTTCAGAAATGACCCACAGAAAAATCATAGAACACTAGAATAGTTTAGGTTGGAAGGGACCTTAGAGGTCATCTATTTCCAAACCCCCCTGCCATGGACAGCACCACTCTCCACTCGACCAGGTTGTTCAAAGTCCCGTCCACCCTGGACAACACTGCCATGGAGGGGGCAGCCACAGCTTCTCTGGGAAACCTGTGCCAGTGCCTCACCACCCTTATAGAGAGGAAACTCTAAGTAATGTCACATTACCCCTAATCCTATCACTACTTGCCCTTGTAACCAGTCCCTCTCCAGCTTTCTTGTAGGTCCCCTTCAGGTACCGGAAGGCTGCCATAAGGTCTCCCCAGAGACTTCTTAAGGCTAAATTAGTTTAAGTGTCTCAGCCTGACTTTGTAGGAGAGGTGCTCCAGCCCTCTGATCATCTTTGTGGCCCTCCTGTGGACCTGCTCCAACAGCTTAAAGCTTTTCTTGTAGCAGGGACCCCAGAGCTGGATGCAGTCCTCCAGGTGGGGTTTCACCAGAGCAGAGTGGAGGGAGAGAATCACCTCCCTTGACCTGCTAGTTACACTTTTGATGCAGCCCAGGGTATGGTTGGCTTTCTGGGCTGCAAGCACACATTGCCAGCTCATTCTGAGCTTTGCATCAATCAACACCCCCAAGTCTTGCACTTGACTTTGTTGAACTTCATGCAGTTCACAGTGGCCCACCTCTCAAACCTGACAAGGTCCCTCTGGATGGCATCCCTTCCCTCCAGCATGTCAGCTGCACCACACAGCTTGGTGTCATAGGATAACTTGCTGAGAGTGCAATCATGTTGCTGCTGACCATGTTGCCAAGAAAGATGTTAAACAGAACCCTGTCCCAATATTGACCTCAGAGGAAGACCACTCGTCATTGTGCACACAAGAACCTCATCCTGGAAATGATAGATCATGCTGACAAATAAGTCAAAAATAAGTCTAGCCATTATTAAAGCATCTTCTTGTAAATTCTTCTTCTGTATTGTCAGCTGTCTTCTCACGCAGTTTCAGAAAGTTTATCAGAAAAGGCACTTGGGAGTAGAAGATTACCTAGCTGCCTGTGAAAATGTGTGAATTGATGTTTTATATGGTCTAACAAAATTTTTAAAATGTGAAATTAATGCTGTGTGGATAAATAGTGTCCCTAGGCTATTAAACAAATGTAGAAAGTGGACAAACCTTCATCCTAGAGCTATTCCTTGGCACTTGTTAGAATCTAGAGATCAGACAGCACTTCCCACATTTTTAGAGAGCACCTGCAGTTTGAAACAGGGCTTCCAGTAGGTGGGTTTGATGGATAGTCAAGCATCATTTCTGTTAAAAGTTTAAATTAAATTATATTTTGGGTTGTAAATATTTTTTAAAGGTTTGTTTTTTGGTGGGGTATTTTATGTCATGTGAAACACTCATTGGGAAGAAACTTCTGTGCTGGATAGAAACTACTTAGTCAAAGTGACTTTTACTTTTCATCCAAGACTCTCTTTTTCTCTAAGAGATAACTAAGAGATACCTATTTTGTCCACTGGGTACAGCTTATTTTGGAGGTACTGGCACAAATGCACGAGAATGTCTTCTTTTGGTTATTGTTCTGTCCCTACAGTGTGTTCATGTAGCACTTGTGCAGTTGGTCTACACGTAATTTTAGAATACATAAGAACATCCTGAAAATGGATAGCTAGCTAACTAATACTGGTTCAGGGTTTTAAAATGAATAATTTTTTCCATTTATATCCATGTCACTAGCCACTTGTGATAAATACCATCTCGGAAGCGGACCAAGAAATTTTTTTTAGTGCTGAATAAACAAATAATTTTTACAAAGTCTATGGAAAAAAAAAAATCAACCCCCCCAAAACAGCTGCTGAAAGACAATGCGAACTTTACCAGCTGGGTAGCACATAGGGACTTTGATCACTGCTTGTTTATTTCAGATAAGGAATCTCAAACATTTGTTAAATCACACAAGCACATGAAAGGCATAGGGCAAGTGACAGCATTTTATGTATTTTCTCCAATGTCTGAAAAGTGCTGTACACATTTTGATTTTTTTCTGGTATATTATGTACCTTGAGAATTTTGTCTTTTATCAATAAATTATGGCCCCTCTAGACTTTCACAGACCTTTTATTCCATACAGTCTTCTACTGGGCTAACTGAGAAAAAGGACTTCAGCACATTTACTTGTAATGAAAAGCAAAACAGTTTAGCTTTACAGTGTGTAATAAAATCTTTCCAGCATTAAGTAAAAGGTGTTCCCTCAGTGGCCAAGTGAAAGGTGTGATTTGGGAACCAAAAGACTGCAAGGCCGCACCATCTAAGGTAAATAGTGTCCATGGTGTGTAGTGGGGTTTTGATGATGTAAAGCAACCCACATTCTTCATACTTCTCAAGACTGTACACCTGATGCAAATATCAGGAATTTTGGAACTGTTTGGGAAAAATAAGAATCTCAGCAAATAATGTGAACACTGGTGGTTCTTTTTGATAAAAATTCATGAAAGTGCAAGGTCTATACTAAAGTCTCAACCTCTTCTATACTCTTCCACTTATAAGAGTTATTTGTGTGGGTCCACCACTCAAAGTGAACATTTAAATAAAAAAAAAAAGCTTTATATAGATATCCATAATTCATTTGCCCAATTCAAATCACTTTTAAGTCAAAATGGATCTTTCTAATTACTTTTGTGAATTTTTAAATCATTCAACCTGTAACAGAGACCTGAAGCAGCAACAGCTGCACAAGGAATTATATGCATCAAGTGAACAGCATCCAACTGGCTTTTCACTAGAGATGGTAAAGAACTGCATGTGGCCATTGCAATAAACTGGGTAAGACTGAATTCCTTAGTGTTTGTTTAGCCTGGTAGCCAAGTTTTCAATTCAAGTATTTTAAACATTAGTTGCACCATTCAATTTAGCATCATGGTTCCTTGAAATACTGCAGTCATGTAAACACAGCTTGAGTGGGGAGGAAATATTTTATAAATCCTTGAAAAGCATTTTTTGCATAGTGTTTCTGTTCAATAATCCTTCTTAAGATGAAGCGAAAAAGGGAAGTCTAAATTTGTTCTTATAAGAACATAAATCATTTAGACCTACAGTCTTTGAGGATGCAACCAGAAATCTATGGAGGAGGACACAGGATGATAATACAGGGAGACATTAAAGTGAACTGAGGACAGAGTTGTGCATGGCTTAGAGGTAGAGATGCCAGTGAGCAGCATCAGTTGTTTGACCTTCAGGAGCCTATAAGGGTGACTGTGGGGGTGTTTCTTTACCACTGCTGACATTAACAATCGCAGGATAACAAACTTGTAAGTTGTGGAATGACTTTCCTTCAGTGTGTCATTGGCTTATTTTCACTGTATATGATGATACAGTCTTTAAGAATAGTTTTCTGTAGAAATGATTATGCAAATAGATACATTTCACCACATCTTAATAACATAGATCCAGTCTAAGTACTGAGTGTCATTTACTCCTGTTAATAGCATCTGACAGAAGACTGCCAGCTCCTTACAAGCATGATCCTATAGGCAACAGACTGAAAAGAGTAGTATGTCCAGCCATGAACACAGAGAAATCCTCAGTCATTTCCCAACAGTATATTCCTGTGTGTAGCATTGACCAAAGCCTGTATATTGTATCACATGTACATGCCGTATAACTCCACATACTCAGCAGATACAACACCAAAAGGTGTTGGAGTGGCAATAGGTCATAGCCCTGGGTTGATTTAGAGACCTGGTTTACCCAACTGGCTTACTTTCTGTTTTGTAAGGTCAAGGTCATCTTACACTTGCAATTTAGAGGGAAATCTCTTAAATTACATGTTTGCCTGTGAGGTAACAGTGAGAATGGAGCCATGCAAGCGGTTCCTACCCACTTTGTGTGATGCGGAGCTGTGCACTCCATTTTGATTTTGCTCTGGCATAATGTGACCACCATACAGCCAAAGCTGCTTTTTCCATGGATCAAGGAATTACCCTGCTTACTTCTGCAGGCAAATTTTTGTCATAGACATTCCTTATTGCATCCCAGGAAGAGTTTGCCTGCTGTGAGGAATCTTGAAAAGAGTAAAAGAGGAAGCCGAAAGATGGGTGTCCTTATATTGCTATCTCGTATCAGGACTCATGCAACATAGTGAACCCAGAAGTTTTATTTGTTGCTGATGCTAGACTCTTACCCTGCTCCTCACCTACTTCAGCAGCCTACATAGATCCCATGCCTTGCACAAGGTGCTGTTACCACTTCTCTGTCTCATGCAAGACAGCGGGGAGGTGACAGGTTTTGCACAAATATCTATTTTGGTCTGAAAATCCCACACCTGTCTGACAGGTTTAGGTTTCTCCCACCTACAGACATTCTTTAGACTGTTTTATTATTCCTACTTTCCACAGACCATGGTCACTCTGGAGGAAGATGACCATAAGGAAGGATTTGAGCTGGCAACCTTTACCCAGGAGTCCTGAGGGATTCAAGAATGAGACAGCTAAACTACAGACTGCAGGTGTGTGGTGGGATATAACCTGCCCTTGAGTCTGTCCCTACACCAAGGATCCATAAAGTGGGCTTACAGGCTATTAATTTTCTAAAAGGCTTCAGATGAATCCCATAAAACTGCAAACTAGTAGTAGTTGACATCCCTACCACACAGTACCGAGACAGAGTAGACCCATAGGCAAACGCAGTGCACAAGAGAATGTAAATGTAAAGATTCAATTGTTACAGGATGTAAATGAAAATGTAAAAATGTCATCTGTGACAGGATATACCACAACTCTTGGTTATGCTAGTGCTAACTGAAAAGCCAGTGAATAGAGAGACAAGGGGGAGCCAAAAGAGCATCGTGTCTTAGATCTTCAAAGAAATCTCAGCAGACTCCTACTGTAAAGCTGTCAAAAATTTAAACTATCTTGTTATAATAAAGTCCTCACATATCTATGCAATTGATTAAAGGATAAAAATTAAAGGATGGGAAAGGGGTTTTTGCGATTGATCAGGTTCAGTCATGAGAGGGCCCGTACCATTTAAAGTAGCCATCAGCAATTTGGGAAAGGGGGTGAGCTGTGAAGTGATTAAATTTGCTGATGTACTAAGTTACTGAGGACCAGAGAGGAGGTTCAACCACAAACTAGTACAGGACTTCAAAATACTGACTGACAAGGCGATAAAATGGCAGATTAAAATCAATGCTGATAAAATACGAGAATAGAGAGTAAGGGCAGAATCAATCTGCTGCAGAAGTGATGCATAAACAGCAGTGACTTTCTGAGACAATGCTGCCTTTTCTTTTGATTTTTTCCCCTTTCTAATTTTAACTACTAGATAGCAGATAATATGTTTTCAGTCCTGTGCATGTGCATCTATTAACTGTATTTCTTGGGTTGCATAGCTGGAAAAAAATGTGCTGACCTTCAGCAAGATTGTTCAATGCTTCTGTTATGTTTCTCTTTGAAAAATATTTAGGGCAGCAATTAAAATTCATTTCACACTTAAATTTAGCTTAGCTGGAAATGTCTTCTTCACTTGCATACAGTGAAGAAAGACAGGATAGGAGACCCAAGACTCCTATGGATGTGAAAGAAGAGGTGATAGGGTTTCATGTTAAACTATTCACCTCATTTTCATGGTATGCAACTGAGGGAGAAAATGTGGTTTTATGGAGGCTGACTTTTTTGGTGGTCTTCTATAACACTATTACCACATTAACACAGCAAAGTGAGGAATATTTAGTTCAAAAGTTTATCCTGAGGACCCTGTAGAAATGGATCTCACAGGCTTACACTGGGTAGGGAAAGCTCGGGGGGGCCAATAAGAGAAGCAAATTATGTGGATTCCTTTGAGTGGTTAGGTAACTATGGCAGCACTGGTGAAGCTCTGTAATGTCTGGTGTTAGATTTAACATGAAAGGTTTAGAAATGCTTGAAAATTTTCCAGTTGTAAATAAAGATACTGTTAGGGGACACGGAGGAACCAACACCACAAACAAACCCACCAAATTGCTGACATCAGAGTATACAAACACATTTTGCCAGCAGTGCCAGCTGCTACTCCATCTCCTAGCTGCTCAAGGACTCTCTACTTCTCTGTGTCTGCTACGCAGCACTAGGATGAAAAGAATCTGGGAAATTACGTGACTGAGAAATAGCCTCTCCCCAAAACCTTTGCTGTTTTGAGACAGATTTACCAGGGTAACAACAGGAACACATGGGACAGCACCGCACAGAAAATGGCACAAGCAGCTGAGGCAGGATGTATGGGTAAATATTAATCCTGCTGGATGTATAGTGATGGCCTTAATTGTTTTTCCCATGGACCTCTTCGGCCAGGTGCAGAAGGACTGTAGACTTGTCAATTTATAGACTAATAAGGTAGCTCCTAAGCAGTCCTGGCTTTAAATTTTAAAAATAGCATATTGATTTAATCAGGACTAGTGGGGAGACTCACTGTCTCACTGACAATTGCTAAGGAAACTTCAACCTTCCCTGCTAGGTTTTACATTTTTCCCTCTCCTCTCCTCTCCTCTCCTCTCCTCTCCTCTCCTCTCCTCTCCTCTCCTCTCCTCTCCTCTCCTCTCCTCTCCTCTCCTCTCCTCTCCTCTCCTCTCCTCTCCTCTCCTCTCCTCTCCTCTCCTCTCCTCTCCTCTCCTCTCCTCTCCTCTCCTCTCCTCTCCTCTCCTCTCCTCTCCTCTCCTCTCCTCTCTCTGCCTTCTTTTTTCTTTCTTTTTTTCCTGTTCTTTCTTTATTTTCTTCTTTCTTTTGTTTGCTTGTTTTGTGGTTTTGGGAGAGCTTTTTGGTTGGTTTGTTGTGAAGTTTTTTTGTAGTTGAAGTTGCTGTATCCGAATTTGTTTCCCTGGGGACAGCTAATCTCTTTTAAATAATACCTTATGAAAGAGCATGTGCACAGAAGGATAAATTGCCTATGCTAAATGCATACAGAGTCCTGGAACAGGACTTTGTATGCATTTAGCATAGGCATTATTTCACTTGTATCTCACAAACATGCACGTGTTTGTGATGAGTATAAACAAGAACAGCTGTTTCCTTCAAAATCAGTTCAAGTTTCCAGGATTACTGAGTCACTTTGTTATGACTTTAACATGAGGATATGAATGAAGGTATCTTGGGAGCAGGAAAGGCTGCAACATGGTATCCTTGGAGGTGTTCAAAAAACTGGAAGTCAAGGCACTTCAGGAGATGGTTTAGTGGTTATAGTGGTGTAGGGCTGATGGTTGGACTTGATGACCTTGAAGGTCTTTTCCAACCTTGATGATTCTATGATTCTAATCACAACTAAGCTGTGGGTTTTATTACAACTGAACTTTGAGGTCAGTGGGTTGCTATTTCTGGAATTTCCTGACTGTGGTGGTTTGATCCTGGGTGGAGGCCAGATGCCCACCAAAGTCACTCTACCACTCCCCTTTTCATTTGTACAGGGGAGAAAATATATATCAAGAGGCTCAGGAGTCAAGATAAAGCCAGGGAGAGATCATTCCGCAGTTAGCGTCATGGGCAAAACAGACTCAACACAGAATAAAGGAAAGAAAATTCTAATGTATTACACTACACTACACACACAGAGTGAAACCAGAATCGGATAATGAGAAGTGCAACCACCTCTTAAAGCACCTCCCCCCACCCCTCCCTTCTTAACACCCCCCCACCACTGTGGCACTGACAGGGTCAGGGAATGGAGGAATGGGGGTTTCAGTCAGTTCCTCACGAGTTGTTTCATTCTTAGCCAGGGAGGCATTCCTCAGACTCTTTTCCTGCTGCACTGTGGGTCCCACCCACAGGAGACAGTCCTTCATGAACTTCCCTAACATGAGTCCTTTCCCACAGGGCTTCAGCTCTTCACCAGCTGCCTCAGCATGGGTCACTTCTGTGGGGTGCAGTTATTAATCATACAATGTCTCTCAAACTCTCAGGCTCAGACTGCTCCAGCCTGGTCCCCCACGGAGTCTCAAGCTCCCCCCAGCAAACCTGCTCCAGTGTGGATCTCTCTCTTTGTGTGTCTCTCTCTCTCCACCAGCTGCAAGTGATGGCAGAGGATTGATCCAATGTGGGTCACAACATCTTCTCTATGTCTTCACCTGCTCCAGCATGGGGCCTCTCTTCAAGGGCTGTGGGGGTTTCTCCACAGGTCGCAGAGGCATCTTTCTCTCTGGCACCTGGAGCACCTCCTCCCCGCACTTCACCAACCTTGGTGTCTGCAGTTTCTTACATATTCTCACTCCCTTCTCTGGTGGCAAAAAGAGGCTGCTTGCGAGTGGAGGTTTCTCCTAAATGTGATTTCCAGAAGCACTGTGACCATCTCTGATGGGCTTAGACTTGGTCAGCAGCAACTCTAGCCTTGAGCCAGCTGGTGTTTGCTCTGTTGGGCCTGCAGAGCACTTCTGGCTGTTTCTTGCAGAAGCCACCCCTGCAGCCCCCCCTCCTCCACCAGAACCCAGACACACAAAACTGCAACACTGACGCAGCCAAAGTTCAGGGGGGAGTTGGAAGTCCCATGATGGAAGGAATCCCAAGGAAAATCTGCCCCATTCTCCATTAGCCCAAACAGTCTGTCCTCTGTTAATTTCCTTGGAAAACCCCAAATTCAGAGAATTTTGAATTCCCTACCTGAGCAGCCCCTGACCTCCGGCTTTTAGCACTCACAGAGAGTCCAGCAAATGGCCTGACCTCAATCTAGGCTCCATAACTTGGACTCGCATAGAAATTTGGAAGTGTCTCATTTTAAATCAGGGTAACAAGAAATTTCATAAGATCAGTGCCTTCCTACGAGCAAAATTGTATTTCCTCATCCAAATACAAGTAAAACCTTTTAGGCCCTTCTCCCAGATTTCTTAAAAACTATATCCATTCCCAAATCTTGGACAGGCAGGAGAAAATAAAATATGTTTTTATGTATCTAGGCAGGGCCATCTTTTGTAACAACATAGAGTAAGATTAGCAGTCTACATTTCATAGAGATTCTGGTGAATAAATATGCAAGCACTATTTATTTGTTTGGGTTTTATTTAATATGCAGTTTTCAAAAAGTTTCCATTGATAAATCCAAAGTTTTAAATAATGTTCTAATACAAAAATACAGTCCTTGAGATAAAAACTTCCATACTATTAGTTCCAAATAAATAAAATTACATCAGACACATTTGATTCAGTACAAAAAAATACAAAACTTCTCAAAACTTGAGGCTAAATCAGTGCAATAATCATGTTTCCTGGAGTTCCTAAGTAGCCCAGTCTCCTGGTAACTTCAGTGCATAACAATAATTACCAGCAATTAATCACCAATACCCTACTTCAGAAAAGTGCTTCAGCATTTGCTTATATTTAAGCATGTCTATTTGCTTGATTTGGATTTAGATATGCTTAGAAGTAAACAAATGTATGTTTTCCTGAGTACAGAAACTTCTACGAACTTATGCTTGTATTTCCATGCTAAACAGATGAATGTTGAGACTAATCTTAGAGCATCCCTCTCCCAAGACAGCACCAGATGGAGAACTGGGTACCATATCATGTCATTTCAGGATTTCCATAAGGAAACTAGGTAAACATTGCTTCGTTCTGTATTTTCAGTTCAACAAACATATAACAGATTGACAGGATTTTAAGATAAAGTCATTCCTTATATAATAGTAGGAGGTATAAATATTTTGATTTACCTTTATTCATAAATAATTGTTTTAAATACTTAAATATTAATAAATAAATGTACAAAATCTCAGTAAAAATCAAATAAAAATGTGCATCATAACAAAATTTGCACTATAACTCAGTACAGAAGGTTATATGCATCTGCACTTCCTCTGAGACTGACTCCTTTTCCTTTTGAAAGAAGTTGGAGGATCCACCAGTTTTTTTAATACGATGAACAGCTCGTTCACAGCTTTGCGTTGAATTTTCAAGTCACTCAGCTGTTACAAGTAAGAAACAAATGGAATGAAGGTCATGCCAAGAGCTATAATTATTTACTGATCACATCCTACAGGCTATACTGCTACTGGGCTAAACCAGATGGACATCTGTAATTTTCAACTACTCTACTACCTAATTCCTATGTAACAAATTCCTATAACAATGATTCATCACAAATTTTTGTTTTCCACTTTCTGTGCTACTTTGCAGCATGGCACAGACCAGCCATATTCTGTGAAACAGAGCTACTCATTAGCTATTGAAATGATATACATGCTACCCACAAGTAGCTAACTCCACTGGGGTGCTGGCTGTGGAACTCGGCAGAGGTCAGTGGTTTATGCCAAGGGCCTCCAAAGCCCACGGAGGCACGCTGTAACGGGACACAACTTTCCCGTCTAATTTCAAAACCACCAAGAGCTGTACCAGTGGCAGCTCTGGTGGGCAGATGATGCAGCAGCACTGCTGGCACCTCTGTGGCAGAATCCAGCAAGACTTGAGGAAGGCTGCCCCCGCACTGACACCCCATGCCACAGACCCACGGCAGCTCTTGCAGCTGGAAACATTAGTTTTCCAGTATGAACTGAGCTAAACGGGGGGTTACCAGATGGGTTACTGAAGCATTATTGACTTGAGTTACACTGAAATATCAACTGGAAAATATAGTGTCATGAGCCTTGGAGGCAAAGGAAGCTTACCTGAAGCTTTGCCAGGTCCATGAGGTCTTTTGTCTTATTGAAGCCATCAGAAAGGCTGTTTTTCAGCGTATAGAGCTCCTCGGATATATGCCTGACATGGTCCTTCGACTTGTCAGCCTTTTCAAGTATTTCCAAGTACATGGAAACAATCTGGCTCAGGATTATCCTTTTTTCATTTCTCTGTTGAAAAACAGAAAGAAAGGTCTGTGACAGCCCATCGGCAGGTAAATGAACAAAGATAAACCACAGCGCACAGAGGTTCCCACTGCTGCTTAAAACAGGATGATAAAGATGCTGTACCTCAGGATCAATTCATGGTGCAGTATAAAGCACCTTGATCCATATGGGAAGCATTTTTGTATAGAATTTTTTCTCATTTCCAAGCTACCAAAGCAGCCTCTGCTCTTTTTCCTACTACCCCAGATGGTTACACTGGCCCTGGGAGCTGCTTTGTACCAAAAGTGCCCTGCAAAGTGCCTCAGATGCTTTCTCATATCCGATTCTGACTCACCTCTGTCCACTTTGTCAGTTTTTCTGTAAAAATAGGTCCGCCATCAGCTACATCTGAATGACTTGAGTTCTGCAACAAAGAATAAACATATATGTTATACAAAAAACACTTACCACAAGACAAATTTGTGTTGTCTATTCAAATAAGCAGTAAAAACCAGAGAAAGGTGATTTTTGCACTGCTGGCCTATAGCTATTACAATGCTTTCACTTCTCTAAGCACCAAAATGCATTGGATGACTGCCTAGTACCATAAGCAGCATTAGTCTGATGTTCAATGTCTTCTCCTGATATAACTCTGTCTCATCTGAATTGAGACATTTAGCAGCATCTATTTTACCAAACGCTCCTTGCGAGTTTTGGTATTAACAGCCAAAACTTAAACTTCCTAAGCATAGAAACTGGCTAGAAATTTGTCAGATCTGATTGTGGCATGTTTTCTGGTAAGGCAAGAACCACCAGTGTGTAGCCTGTGGCCTGGAATTGATCCAACCTTAGTAAAATACCATATGGAACAAGAACAAATTAAGTTTACTATAAAACTACTGTTTGTAGGACTGGAGAACAGCTCAGTATTCCACAGTCAGGCATGGGGATATAGAAGGTTAGTGGGCTACCGAGAGGCTCACAGGGTTGAAGTTTAACCATCAGATGTTAGCCACGCACTGTGACAGGTTCTAGGAAACAAAGAGCAATACAATTCTCCTACCAAGGAAAGGTAAACTGAATCATTTCCTCTACTATGTCTTGTTTTTTTTTTTCTTTTTGTATACAACAGTCACTATTTCCTTTTTTGCCTGCTTGGTAATTTAAATACAGTGAGTGCAAAGGGGAAACTTGCCGGCTGACAGAAACCTTGTAGCCTGATTGGCTCCCCATGCTGAGCACATTACCAAGCATTGTTTTGCTACTCTTTTGAAAGGTGGGGAACACCTGCTGTGAACCAGAGTTTTTAATGTCAGTGCAAGAAGCTCAATAGGGCTCATGATCTCTCTGGCAGAGTTACACATATTCTAATGAGAATCTCTATGATGTATGCTAACAGCAAATTTAAGATAGGATGCTAATTTTACAGCCTGTTTTCTATTAATCTTCAGACATTGAAGTATCACACCAGTCTTCTTTATATGATACTTCAGGGTGAATCTTTGATTATTAAATTTCAACTTCACACATTTTGAAATTTATGCACAAAAATTTGACAAAATCAGAGCTGCATATAGGAGATGACTCTTGCAGTTGCTTTCATACATTTAAGGAACAAACCCAAAATTTATTGAGAATCAAAGTTGTTAATTAGAAGTGACTGTTGTAGCTCTCATATCTCTGTGACTAAAGTAGTTCCCAGTTAATTGTGAACTGCGCTAATGCATTATAGATGAGTATAGGTGAATTAACACTACAGTTATCAAATTATCAAACTCCTTTCTGAAAAAAAGCATCACCATGCCAGATAACATTCCCATGAAAGATCGTAGTTACAGATATGGAACCAGAATAGCTGAAGGATGCAAAAGAGTAAGCAATAGGAACCACCTCTGGGCAGCTACTACAAAGTACCAGATGCATTTGTTAAAGCAAAAGGTCTTCTCCACTTTGTTTATATGCTAACTAATACTAAATACCCTAACATCACTAACCTGAAACTAAAAAAAAGTGTCAGTAAATTGCATCTGAATAGAATTGAGTCAAGATTCATCATTCATCACAAACTGAATTAAGATTTCTTGTTACAAAACATTCCATGTAATCAAAGACTGAATGGAGCTAGGAGAAGCGCTTGTGAAAGGAACTCTGCCCCTGAAATAAATGTAAACTACTTCCCAAACTATGTCTGTTGAAAAGCTGAATCACATTAGTGGAAGAAATTAGCAAAGCCAAAGAAATTGTCCATATTCTTGTATAAAAAAAAAGAGGCATAACAAAAACTTTGTTCTATGGTTACCCTCTATTGGTACATATTGAGTATGTCAAGCATTGCTCAAGTCTGGACTATTTAGAAACAGAGTGGAACAAACAGAAGAAGAGAAATGCAGTAGAAGACCATACTTACAAAGTCAGCTTTCAGTTGGTCTATATCATTTTGAAGTTGATTAAGATTTAAGCTATTTCCAAAACGTCCAAAACTAATCATGATGATAGACAGAACAAACAAGCTGTAGGTCTGGTGAGTCATTTTCTTAATGATGATTCAGTAAAAATGCTCAGATAAATTCTAGTGGATGTCAGTTCTAAGAGCACTGAGCTTCAACTTCTAACAGTTTCTAAGCTTCTATTAGAAGAAAGTAGACGAATGAACTTCATCTGCCTGTCAGTGGTATTTATACCTGGTCTTGAAAATTTTTATTTCGTCATCACAGGCTGTGTATATTTAGCCAAGATAGTGTTAGATAAGAACCCTTCGTTTTTGGCTAATCAAGGGAATCCCTCGAAAGCATCTTTCTTACACTGTGGTCCTGGAAAATTTTTCAGTGGTTCGTCAATGGGTAACATTTATATGGCAAATTCTGAAGTTTCTTTTACTCATGGTTGGGGAAAAAGGGGAAATTATGATACTGATTGAGGAGTATGCATTATGGCTCAAGGATGTTCTTACACACTACCTGAAAGAGTCATATCGTGTGTTTAAAGGGTCATTGTAACAGTCAACTCATTTCTGGTGTTCTTTTAAAGTAAGCACTGAGATTGCCCTGGCATTCTTCACAGTCACTTAGAAATCTAAATGTTCTTTCTACTGCTGTTCTTTCATGAAATATTATTTGCAATTTTTCTGTGGTCTAAAGTGAATTTCTGCTGCTTTCTCATTCTTCACCTCCAAACTCAAAATAGACTCAGGGAAAATGACATCCAGTATGGATGCAATGATGCATCATCGCATTAGATTCCACTATGGTTGTCTACTATCTGCAATAGCAGAGTATTTAGTAGTCAAGACACTAATTTCTGCTTGGCAATAATTAAATTTCCCCAGAATTTCTACGTATGTGTGTAAATACGGAAGCAGAATGATATGGACAAAAAAAAAAGCACAGATGAGGAAGAAAGGCAGGTGGTTCTCCAGGGGTATGCAGACCCCTGAAACATCCGTATTGAGGGTAACTGGGAAAAACATTTTCATATAGGAACTGATCTCTGCTTGATGGATAGTGATATCAAGGGGAAAGAGCATATTGTGAAAAGTCTTTTGAAGAAATTTGAGTAATTTTAGGTTGTAGTATATAAATGCATGGTAGGAGGGAGCCTACAAGGAAAAAAAAAAGAAGGAGCCCATAGGGAAAAAGAAAAGAAAGAGGATCAGGAAGAGGGCACTTGTGAGCTCAGTTCACACAGGTTGCAGCAGAGGATGTCTGTAGCTCATCAGAAACAGATGAGAATTAAACTGCCCCCCTGGGAGGTATGATTTGAGCTCTCCAGCACAGACCTGGATGGCTCTTTAGGTGTTTCTTGCAAGAAGCTGGCCCCTTCCCCAGCAGCACCTCCTATCACAGCAAACGACCATTAATGCCATCAAACATTTTTCACCTTCAGCTTGAAAAAGGACCTCCATCTGTGGAACAGATCTAGTCTGTTACTACCATTGCAAACATTGCCATTTTGCAGAGAAATTATCCTTATATCAACAGCAACCACAGGCCTAAAGTCTGCATGCTACAGTTCCTTGGGAATAGCATCATAAACAAATGGCATACATCTCACAACAGGTGAGATATACTGCATGAAAATTAGGTTTTTAACCTCCTTGGGGTAGCAGCATTATGCAATTCCCATCTTAATTCTAGTTTAGAAAATTAGAAAAAGCAGTAACATGATTGCAGCAAGTGCTGACATAGAAGTGATGTAATAATGCTATCCAAGGAGGCTTAAAAGCACTGTAAAAAATGCAATTATCATGCCTGCCCATGGCAGAGGGATTAGACTGGACAATCTTCAAAGATTCCTTCCAACCCAAACCATTCTGATTCTATACCAAAAATTAGAATCACAGAATTACAGAATCATTTAGATTGGAACCTTAAATAATTGAATCCAGCCAATAACTTAACACTAACAAGTCCACCACTAAATCATGTTCCTAAGCACCACATCTACATGTTCTTTAAATATCTCCATGGATGGTGGACCAAGGTTCAAAGTGGACTCACAAATGTCAGCACACTGAACAAACCTGTTAGTAATGTTGATACACCTGGATTGTTTTGCAAGGCAAGCATAGGCAAACGGCAGGTTGTGGCACAGCTACATGACGCTTTATACATGCAGGAAAATCAAGCATATTTTACAAATACAGGAGACACGTGCTGAGTGAGGCACATTAACTGGCCATGAGCCTATGGAGAAATTCTTTGGCAAAGTATTTGTCATGGTTTAGCCCCAGATGGTAGTTAAGCACCTCATGACTGCTCACCCTCTCCCTATCCCCCAGCGGGATGGGGAGGAAAATAGGAAGACAAAGGCAAACATTATCATTTACTGGACAGTTTATTGGAACAGTAACACTGCCCTCCTCTGCAGAATACTGTTATTCCAGTGACTGCTCTGGCTTAGACTGCCTTGGTAAACCTGTCAGACATGCATCTCACCCACAGCTGGCTGCATCTCTCAGGTGATCTCCTTTTGGCCTCCCATTACTACTGAACTTTTAAGAATAACAGATGAAATATCAGAAAGAAAGGATTTTTCCAACTCACCTTTTCAAGATACTGGTTAAAGTTTTGGGGATTCATATGGGTAATTTTATCACTAGATCACCTCATCTTTCAGAGGAGGCCACTGTCAAGCATCCAGTTTTGCAGTTAAGAAAATAAAAGCACAGAGCAGAGAGATGGGTGATTCATGATCATTCACCACCCAGGAAAGGCAAATCTAGGAACATAAACAGGGTCTTCCAGTCCCGTTGTAGTCCTTTATCCACTAAGCAGTGCTACAAGTATTATACCATAAACTGAGACAAGAAATTAAGCAAAGAGCAAAACAGAAGAAACCCATGATGTCTGGCTCTGTCATGTGAGTTACAGGTACCTTCTCCTGCCTGTGGAGGTTAAATTCAGGCCTTCTTCTCATCTCCACATTCAAATTCTCACACAAAGGGCTGAATGTTATGTGGTAAATCACCGGCTGGACAGAAATGTATCCTAATACAGAAATGAATGGTCTCTTTTCCAAATCCTTTACATTTGAATAAATGGTACCATGATAATGTTGACACGCTCATCCCATAATGTTCTCTTCTACTGACACACACCATCACCTCTCTCCAAATTAACAGCTTTCAGCAGATGGTCAGAACATGAGGGTCCTTGATTTTTGGAGATACTACACCCTTCCCAGCTCTGTTGTGCTTCCCATTCTGCCCCCAAATGATGAAACAGATCACCATTGTCTCATTGTCTAGTGTATGTCTGTTACTAAGTGCATGTTGGAAGGGATTGAACAGTCGGCATTAACACAAGCTCTTTGCCTGAGCTCTAGTTCTAATTTAGCTAATTAATACAATAGTATTGGGAAGTCTTGTGCTGTGTAGAGTTGGAGTGGTCCTTCTTTCTGACTCCACAGCCACAGCTGGACTGTCAACTGTTTCAAACACAGAAGGAAATGAAACCAAGGCTTTTTTTTCATTTTGCTGCCTGGAAGTCATCTGACTCTTCATGCAAAGCAGAGGTTTCACACCCTTTTGTTCATACAACACCTTACACCAATTACCCAATCACCCAATGATACCCATGCAAAGTCATGTCAGATTTCGCTATGACCATTGACTAAAGGTTTTTCCCTTTCATTTTTTGTTTTATGCGTACTCCTCAGAGTGTTGGCTGAGCAGTTTGCCAGAAACTAGCCTTACCATCCCAGCAGGCCTCTGTCACACTTTTGTTTCTCTAAAACCCAGTGGCTTCCTCTATTACCACTGCCCAAGGAAAGCAGCTCAGGGGTAGAAAACTCTATCTGGGTTATCATTCTGACCTCATGTCACACTTCACCTTTTAGCCTCCCTCTCCTACAAACCTGGAGAAATAATTCCTTCAATTCCTCTTTCACAATGTTTGAGGGACAATAAGGGGTTTAAGTGATTAAAGTTTGCATGTGCCTTGTACCAGTGCTATGTAATTACTAAGTACTGTTATTCATGTTACCTCTATCTGCAAAGTAGATGTCTTGATAATCAGACTTCATGACTTTGCAACTGACCATTACAAACACACTGTAAGAATAAGACCTCTCTCTACCACAAAAACAACCCAAACAACCAAAACCAACCAACCAAAAAAACCCCCAAAACCAAAGAACCACCAAAAAAACACCACTCTTGTACAGATATAGATATGTTCATCACAGAGGACATAACTATGAGCTTCTTGTGACCACCAGATCTCTGTGATTTAGAGGATATTTCCTGTGAACATTAGGGATACTTTTGACATAAAAGAGCTACTTTGTTTTATAAGAAAAAAAACAGGCCAGGGGCAACTTTTGAAATTCACAAAATTAATTCCTTTAGCATTTTTCTAAACTGCTAATTCAAAACACTTTTTGGAAATATTATTGTTTGAGAGAACTGGAAAAACAGCTTGTACCATCTGAAATATGACACAAGGAAAACCCTATGGCCTCCACTAGATACGCCTGTCTGCATGGAATCAACATTGCAAAAAAGTGCATTCTTGATTCCTCTTTCCACTCACCAGATTTCTCACATGCAGAGGCTATCAAATCCTCCAAAGAAAGGGCAGGAAGAGGAAACTTATGCCCAGTGTTGTTGGACATCTAGAGAGACAGATGTCCAGACAAATGATGAAGCAATGGACATAACTTTAAGTCATTAAAGTGTAAATTCAAAATTATTAAAATCACTGTACCTTGACTGACAAAAGACAAACATTTCATATTTCTCTTCAGAATTCCAATTTGGTAACCCCACATGAGATGGAAAGAAATGTACAGGCACGTATGAATGATTAAGAAACTATGAGTTACTGGTAGGAGCTAACCATGAAAAAAGGAGATATAATCCTAAAGTGCTTTTATTCTTGTAGTGAAGTATGGAAAACAATGATAGCATTGTAGGAGACAGTAATAGAAAACCATGGTATGCATTTTTACTCTATGCTTCTACATTTTTGAGTCTTCACATATTCAGCTCCAGGTTAAAATCTTTTACCCATAAAATAGAAGATTCCAAATCTGATTCAATTTTAGTTTAAGTGCATATCAATAAAAAAGTAGCACGACTGTTGGCATGACAGCAGCCCAAAGTGTGGCTTGCAGTGCATAAAATACCTCCTGTGCTACAACCACAGTGTCTACGGGTTTTTCCACATAAAATCTTTCATTTTCACCAATTCTTCTTCATTCTTCCAAGAAGAATAAAACACTTACTCTTGAAAATTTTCTGTTTTCAGCAGCATAATATCCTTTGGAGGTACACTAGTTCTGAGCATTGTATCATGAATCTTACATTTGTTTCCTTTTTTAAAGTCCCAGCTTCTTGTCTTATGTGATTTCATGAACCTTGGGGTCTATTTTGGAGTTTTGGGGTTGGGATTTTTTTCTAAACACATTTTAATCATCATAGTTTCAGGGAAGAGATTGAAAAGACTTTCTAAAAGCATAACAAGCCAAATAGAAAAAAGTACAATTTAAACTTAATTGTTTCAAGGTTCTTCCTAAAGACTTTTGAAATACCTCTGCCTAGGCTTTGTGGACCTTGAAGCACCTACAACATTCATACCGTTGTTTTTTCATGTTAGCTGGCCAATGTTATCGATCCAATGCTATTGGTGCAACACACTGATTTCAGATAAGGCACTTTGTGCCTTGGTGGGCATAAAGTCTTCTACAAAATAAAGATATATTTTATTAAAATAGTTTTCCTTAAGTGGTCTTCCAAGGTTTTCTAATTCTTTCTTAATATCTCTGCTCTTCATAAAGCCAAAACACTGGTATTTCCATAACCCTTTCCACAAATATTTCCTTTAGTTTCAAGGTAGCATTTTAATTCACTTTAAGAGAAATATTTCATTTAAAAAAAAACTCTGCTGCAATGTGGTCCGACTGTGTTCTGTAGTTCTGACTCTCTGCTGTTTCCTGTGAATATGTGTGCATATGTCTACCCTTGCTGGGCATAAATATATAGAAAAAACATCATGTTTTGCTCACAGCATCTTTCCTCACGTCTCCGTACACAAGAGCCTGTTTTCCTTTATATATTAACTATCTGTCCAGAGAGACCTCTGATATTTTTCACAGTCTGATCTTCAGTTTCATTTTCATAGGATCAGCTCCACCTTCAAAAGAAGCCAAAAAGCCATCTGAACTTATGCAATTAGACTTCACGGCACCTTTTCAAAAGGACCATGTTATTTTAAAGAGAGAAAAGCAAAGGATTCTAGTCTTGGATTAGCTGTTGGTATCAGTACATGCTGGGTGACTCCAGTTAGGTGTCCCCATTGGCCTCATAACCTGCCACCTTGCAACCTCCTAAAATAGCAGGGCTCTGCTGAAAAATTTCTTGTAGATTGGAAACGTTGGAAATCATAGCCCTCTGATCAACATAATATTTCCCATAAATTCTTAATACTATATCCAAATTATACTTTTCAGTCTTTCAACCTGCCAGTGACCCAGTCCCACTCATCTTCCTCCCATTATGCTTCTCCATCTGTTGGGTTTTGTGATTCATTCCTTCTCCTTATGTTGATTTTTCCCAATGCTTTTATTTGCATTGGAGTTTTTTTAGTCTAGTTTTCAGCAAGGAATTCAGGCACCATTCAAGTTTTCATTGAACTGTTGCATTTGTTTTCACAGTTTAAGTAGCTTTATCATACAGTCACATTTATTGTTGGAAGTGAATATGCATATATAAATTTGGAAGAAAACACCAGTGAAAGCAATGTTATAATGTTTTAATTTCTTACAGAGTTTTCTAAGTTGAAATGTGAAAATTTTGGGGAAAAATATGATCATTTTCACATTATCCCTTAAACGATTTATAACAGATAATACCACACATGTACATGCAAACACAAGTGTGTAGGTGTGGGCATATGTTGGAGGCTAACTCTGATCCATTTCAAGCACCCGTAAGAAAATATACATTAAACATTTCAAATCAGCCTACAGAGTGGGCATTTTTTGTCATAACCATTTGGAAACATCCACAAGAGATTTCTGCTAGGAAATCTCCTGTGTGATGCAATCTTTTCTTCTAAAACAATCCAGGAGACAGTTTGGCGGGGATTCCCCTTGACCGCCATTCTCTTTAGAGCCATTCATAATTGTGTGACTAAGCCAGCCAGTCTTCTTTACTCACAGAAAAAAAGGCATATCAGTTTGCAGATTGGGTCCTACCTGTTTCTGTCCTGCCTCCAGAACACTTACGAGCACACCAGAAAATCAGGCGTACAAGTAATCCATCCACAGATGACATTTTACTTAGAACTGGACTTCTTGAGAGCAATTTGCTTGCACAGACTTTCCAGTTAGATTGACAATTTAAAGTGAAAGGAGAAATATGCAAGACCTTTGCTTTTTAGTAGTTAAAAAACTAAGAAGTGCTTCACACCCTAAGTACATTTCCTCTTCAACTCCACAGGAAATAAGGCTGTCTATAGAAGCCGTATTGGGTCGAGTTTAGATGCACTTTATTTTAAAGTCACATACCTTCTTTTTTCAAAGATCTGGAACAATGACCATGAAGTGCTCTGAATGGACACCCTCTAGTCAGCTTTAGGTGATGTAAACTTTTGTTTAGCTAGCAATTAATATTTTAAAGCCCAAGAAATAAGAGAACTAATTTTCTGTTGCTTTTTTGATGAGGCTAATGAGTCTCTACCCCCAAACTGAAATCAACCTGGTTTCTAAAAAGACAATAAAACAAGCAAATGTTGGAGAAGAACATAATACAGTCTCAAGTAGCACACTTTAAAGTAATCAAAGCACAAGTACTGGGTTGTTAATCTTTTTTCCTGAGGAAATGAAACTTAGGCAGTTTCTCTAGCTCTCAGTTCCTTCTCTGTCAGTAACTTTTGAACAGTCAGCAATTTGATCAAAATTTGAGAGTATGAAGTGTCACAGCTAATTTAGCCTCTGCCACTTTCATTAAAGTTGGCAACTAAGCAACAGTAAGATTGCTTTGCTAATCATGGACCATGTGTTGAAATTTTTAAGTGTCTATATGAGTTAATTGCCATAAAGAGGGGAATAGCTTTTCTAACACAGCTATTTCATTGTTGTGAAAGTGTATTCATTCCAGTAACTACACTAGAGTTAGTTAATGTCTAGGAAAATCCATATGGCAGTTACAAAAAAATTTTTCAAGTCCAAAACTTAGAAGAAAGAGTTATAAAAGGAACTTTACCGTCCCACTTAAAATCTTTTTATTTCATATTAATGTGTACAGGGCTTTGGACTCCTACTTTATCCTTTTTCAATACCTATGGTTTGCCACATCAGCCTATTCTGTGCATATCTGTGCATCAAAGCTGATGAATATCTGTAGCATGTGCTACCATAGCTAGGCTTGGGGTTTTTTTCAATCTACTAGTGTGGGTACCAGCAGCACAGAAACTATGACACAGGAGGCTTTAGCTGTGGTGTACTATCTCTTATCCCCATGTACAGCAGATAAACAAGTTCAATTTCATTTGAGAAGGGCTCCAAGTTCAGTGACACCAACTCCGGCTTCTATCAGCACACTTGAGACACTCTCCCCATTCCATAAAAGAGTTTTCTTTTGGACAACCAGCAATCCTGGTTTGATAGTTGCTAAAAAAATACCCAAATAACTTTTAGATTACCAAATCATTTTTTCCCTCCTGTATAAGGTAAAATGCCATTTCATTGAGATATTCTACATTAGTGTCCCATTTGTCCTACACTGGAATTTAAACCCACTGATCGTACTTTGGGTTACATTTGGAAGCACTCTTGGGATCCTGGAAAAATGCTTCCTTTTGACATAAAATAAAACTGGAAGATATTCTCCAGTTGTTAAATGTAATTCCTGCCATGGGACCAGGTTAGAGCTAGTTAAAAGGAAACTCAAAACAAATGCAGTGTAGAAGATGGGGTCTCAATGTCAGCTTTTTAACTTACAGATCTCCTCCTATACCATTGCTCCTTCTGCTAATGAAGATACATCTTGCAACATTTTCTGCTATCTTATTTGAAATATTTAAGCACTGAAGCTGAATGATTTAAGCAATGGAATGGAGGAAGTTAAAATGTTGCTTGCACTAGATCCTGAACCAGAATAATCAGGCACAAGTAGGCAGATAGATGTTCAGAAATAAATATTTGTGGAAGAAACAATTAAATATTTAAAAGAAGTCATGAATCTTCTCGTACCTGGACACACATGGAAACCTACTTAAAAACTCTATAATTTCTGGCATTGCACCTTGAATTACACTCAAAAAAGACTGTGGTGGGATACATCTGCTTCTAAGGTTATCTTTGCGGTAACAGCATGTCAAGGTGTCAGTGATAATGTAGCCTTGATTAACTGAAAAAGGAATGGATTTGAGTTGTTTTTCTATTTGCCTCAAATTGCAAGGCAATGTTTTGTTGATACTCAAAGACTTAGGAAGTTTGTAGGTCTTAGAGTAACTCCAAAAGTGCTGCAGAAATAATGACAATGAAATAGTGAAGTGGCAGACATGCCTAGAGCACAGGCAACAAAGTTTAGGAAAAGAAGAATTCAAAGCAGAGCTCATGAAGAAACTTCGAATGTCACAGAAGGAACCAATGCTGCAAAAGTCTTTAGAATTTGCCTCAAAACTAAGGAAGAAATGTCTGAGGGAATATCTTGGAGAAAACAAAAGTGTGGCTGGGTAAAATATCATAGTAAACTGCATTCTTCTGGAGTCTAATCCACTGGTTGGATAAAGATAAAATATAATAAAATATAGAATGACCGAAAAGGTAGCTACTACTGGGAAATGTATCATTATGGTAGATGTAAATTCTCTGAATAGGACTGGGTGTTGTTACATGAATTGTAACTTTTCAGTTAAACAATGATTTTTTCATTTCAAAATGAAACATTTTGAGAAGTTAGAGGAACCCGTCACCGGATTTGAAGGTAAAAGAATTTGCCTCAAAAGCAAAGAAGAAAAATATGGCAGGCAGTAGTGAAGGTCTGCTGAAGAGGACTCGAAAGTGCTGGTGGACCGCTGAACATAAGTGGATTTCATCTTGCAGCAGCAAAGGCAAAGGGTTTCCTGGGCTGCATCAGCATAACTACAACCAGCAGGTTCTGGAATGTTCTGTCTCCCAGTCTGCTTTGCACCTCTCAGGTCTCACCCAGTATAGTGCACACAACTTTAATTCCCCCTAGATCAAGAGAGATACTGAAAAAATGGATGGTTACGCAGTGGCCTCCAATGTGATTAGAGGGTTGGAGACCTCTTCTTGTGAAGACTGAAGGAATTGGGTTTTTTCAGGGAAGACGATTCAGGAGTATCTAACCACAGCCTTCCCTTTCAGCCTGGGCTTTTCTGTGATCCTGTTCAACGCAACCACTCCCTCAAGAATAGCAGGAACATAGCAGGACCCTGTGGCACAGAAAGAAGGACATGTCAGCAGAGATAACTGAATTTTGGATGTCAAAAAGGTGTGCAGAAAAAACTTTCCAAAGTCACACCAAATCAGAAAATCAGCAAATAACGCCATCATCATTTAAAGAGGAGCAGGAAGAAAGAAGTGAGGTTGGTACTGGTTAAGACTATGTACTTTGTAGCCAAAAAATTAAATAGGCAATTCAACTCAACTTTTAATATGGTTTGGGACATTAACAACATTAATGAATGTAGTAGGTGACGAAGATAATTCTGAGAGTTGCTGACACAGAACACAGAAGCAAAGTCAAGATGACTGATAGCGACAGGAGTGGAAATGATCTCCTCTGGGGCAACAGCAGAAGCAAGAATGGAGACTTAAAGGTTATTCCATCAAGGAAACAAACCAAAAAAAATGGGCACATAAAAATGCAGTTGCAGTAGGGAGAAATTTTAATCAATCTGTAAAATTTTCAGATCAGAGAACAGAAAATGCAACAGCTGTCATTAAGAAAGGGAGAAATTACAAGTAAGGCAGAAAGAGACATATTATCTGACAAGAATGGTGTGCAAGACTTTAGAACAAAGTATGAAATAATCAACCATTAAAGACAAGGAAGAAAAAGATTATTATGCAGCCTGGGTTCAATGCAAGGCAGATTGAAGTGAGAACATCGTTTACTTGACTGACTTCAGGATGGAATTAATAAAATAGGGAGAAATATGACTGTCCACGTGCCAGTCCAGGTTTTTGTCTTCTGGTCAGAAGAAGTTGGGAGGGCACACTTTGGAGGAGTAAGGCCCCATGGTGCCACTGCTCATTGCAGGAACCATCAATGCAATGCTGTGATGGAAACGGACATGGTGAAGGTTAACTGGGCAAGGCATTTACAGAAGAAAGAGGAAGGGAATGATGCCAATGTACAGTTGCGGGTTAACCCTCTGCTACAAAGATGAGTTCAAACTACATATGGTAGAGAGATCCTGTTTTATAAAAAAAAAGTCTGGAAGAGTTTGGCTTGTTCAGCTGAGAGAAGATGGAATTGTTCTCTGAACAACATTAGAGTGGGAAAACAGCAAATTCAGTAAGACTTGTAAACTAACAGAATAAACTGATACTAGATGAAATGACCATGAGTAAATTTAGAGCAGAAGATGGAAGACATCTGGCAATCACAGCATGAAATTCTGGAAGAGCCTTCACAAAAGAACAAGGAAGAGTGTGTAGGTACAAAACTTCCTCAAAGCATCTCATTCTACCCTAAGCTCAGTATCTGGTGGATGCAACTTATCAAAAAATGTGCAATTTCCATTCGCAGTCTTAAAAGTGATTATTTATACCAGTTGGTGTGGTGAGCCACTGCCTTATTGCTAGTTCCAGAGAATCTGGATTTCCTGTTTTTAGTAATGAAGAGTAAAACCTTACTGTGCTTTCTTCCATCTGGCTGGAGAAACCTGGTGTTTCCTATGAAGTCATTTACGTAGATTAACTGCAATCTGGTTGACTTATTATCTTCCCATTCATGGATAGGACTGAACTGATATCTTTCATGTCTTGTTTCTACCAGACATCACTTTTTTTATAACTCTCCTTTAAATCCTCTGCAATATTTCATTGTTTCAAATAAATTAAAAGTTTAAGTAGACTCAAAAAATCAATAGTGAAACCACATGCAGAAATTATATCTGCTTCCTCTCAGGAATCTTCATTCATTGTTGAATTGAGTATGCATATTCACTCCTTCTGCCACAGTACAACATGTGCCATTTTAACAATTCTTATGTATTTTTTCAGTCCCTAAAACATTCATCCTGAATTTAGGTCTGAGAAATATGCTTTACTACATAGTAGCCATCCAATACATCCATGTGGCCTCTTCCATCTATAAAACCTCCCCCAGAGATTCATTTTCTCTGTACAGAGGAGTAAGAGCCAGGATCTTGCTTTCCATGGTCTGAAATCAGATTGTGCTGAGCATATCTATCAGCTGTGCACCATTCATATCAGTGAGATACTGTCCTCAATAATCCTTGGTATCAGCAGGCCTTTTTGGGAGTACAGGGCATGCAAGTCGAGGCTTCTGGTCTTGGAGAGACCAATCCACTGATTCAAATTGCAGTCTGCACCAGACACTGCACCACCTCTTTGCAGACATTTGCAATCCTGCGGTTTTCTCCAAGCTTTGACTGCCCTTGGCTTTGCTTAAGTGGAATGGGAATTTTTTTTCTTAAAAACCCCTAATAATTCATAGAGCATGAAACCCACTCCAGTCCCCACGCTGTCGTCAAAGTTGCCCCCAAATGCCACAAATAGCCTGAAACTGAGAAGCGGCACCACCACCCCATCAACATCCACATTATGGCTCCACTCATCACGGGGCAGAAGAAGAAAGCGGGGGAACCTCTCAGGGGCGGGGGTGATGCCTGGTACCCGTCTGAGAAACTCCAAACTGACGGCTGGCGTGGGCTGCCCTTCTCCAGCTGCTTCTGCTGAAGTTCTCCACGGGCTTGGGATTCACATCTGCAAGCCCTTGCCGGTTGTCGTCGTACGTCAAACACTCTTTCCCCTACTGCGGGTAGAAAAACAGGCTGCCTTTTCCACTGACAGCCTGTGGTTTCTCATTCACAAAAAGATGTTTTTCCTCACATCTAGGAGGCTCGATTGCAAATAGCTTTATCAAGTGACTAATTTACCACGCCTGTGGTTTATCTCTGTAAGCTTTCTTCATCACTTGGAAAGTGCTACTGGTTATTCCCTAATTGTTACACAGGAACAGAGAAAACATTTATGCTGACATGACAAAATTTGTCTAGGAGACGTCAGTGGGTTCTTCACTCGTGGTTAGGGACAAGTCAGGCTGGCACAAACCACTTCTGTCGTGTAGGGAGGGAGAAAGCAGAAAATAATTGATGATGCTTTATTAATGATAGACAGGGCTACTGATCTCCATCTGCAACGATAAAACCACCATGATTTATTTTGCTGTTAACTACCACTCATTTAAGCTTTAGAAGAAACAAGTTAACAAAACTTGTCTCTACCTTTGCTTCTTCGAGGAAGTTATTTCCTTCTCATGAGCTCGGTTGAAAGTATGGTTGCACCGTGAGTACCAAAGGAAGCACATGAGTACATGAGGAAAGTGGAAGAAAAAGCATAGGTCAAATGTCATTAACAAGTGATGCACTTTAGTAACTCAAAATTCTGTTAATGTGTCATACATGTAAAGGTCTTTGTGAGGCATTTAAAGAGAAGAAAAAATATGGTAATTGATTAAAAGGTTATTTGAAAAGCAAAACCAAACCTGCCCATAGCTCAGTATCTTTGTGTCTATAGTATCTATATACAGCTAAGAATCAATATACAACCTCATTCATGGTCTCTTTTCTCTGCAACTCCAACTGCTGGAAGCTCCACTTCCTGCTGTCTTTAAATAGATATTTTTATGTGCAAAATACAGCAGCACACTAAGGCTACAGCTGAGAACTGAATAGGCCAGGCTCCTCTACTCACCCATCGTAACACTTCTTCTACACTCCCATGCCACCTTCCTCTGATTGCCTCTGCCTTTAATACACCTTCTTTAACTAAACCTTGTTAAATTCAGATTTTCTCAGGTTTTTATCTCAGAATATTCAAAAATCATGGAATGCTAATCATCTAGCTAATATTTCCTAAATATTTTAGCTTGACATGTTCTTGCACTGTTTTGCCAGGTTGCTGAGCCACAAAGGTGCTTTCCCAACCAGGAAGTGACACATGTCTAGAAAGGGCATCATGACCTGGAGTGAGGAGGGGAGGCACACTGGAGCCAGGCAGACTGAATGACCAAGGAGCAAGGAGATCTGAATGACCTTTTTATGACCCATACAAGAAAAACATCTCTGGTGATGCCCATGTCATAAGGAGCAGACCAAGAGCAGGAACAGAGGTGGTCTGCTTTCCACCCCTTGAGCTTTGGACCAAAAGCCTCAGCATCACTTGTGAGTGGCCTGTAATCGTCTTCAGAAAAAACTTTCCAGAAGAGAAACATCTGTAACTTCTCATCTCTCTTAATCCTCTTTCAAAATTCATTCGACCCTTTGCTTTTGGAGGACATGATGCTTTCTGCAGTTTGTCTTTCATCTCACAGAGATATTTTGTGGCCAGATAGTTGCTTGTGGTTTTCCTTTCTGCTATGGAAGCAAAGACCCCTGTCCTTCAATTGCCCTTTTCACAGAGCGACTGAGCCAGCAGTCACTATGGGACTGTATTTGAGTTAATTACATCTGGAAACTGAGGTGGGTTTGCCAGGGTGATTGAGGCAGCTGCTGGATGTGCACATGTGATGTGCATAGTTGGTTGATGGGAGAGCATCTGCACAGTCCCACTGCTTATTCTGTGGCTGCATTCAGCTCTGTAACACTTTACCCTGTCCAGAAATGATGTGATGACCCTTCAAAGTCAATCTTCTGGGGCTTCTATCAGAGATTTTCAAGATCCAGTTGTAAGAAACCCTGGGCACCATGGGCCAACCTCCTGGTAGATCTTGCTTTGAGCAGGAAGTCAGAACAGAGGCCTCCAGAGGCCACTGGTAGCCTCATTTACCCTGTGGTCCTGGGTAAATGCGACTTTAAATTATTGTTGCCTTTGAGAGCTGCAACCCCATCCATGGGACTGAAAAAACTTTGTCCATAACGTTTTTCAATTCAGCATTCCGATCTACTCCTGACATATGTCACCAGCATCTTTACTCCCTGATAGTCTTCAGCTTCACTTGACGGTATTGTTTCCAGTACCTCCCCACTCCCTCTGGGAATGCTTCTCAGACCTACTGTCTGCCTTTATATTTCTTAATCTCTCTCCCAACTGGAGCCAATGAAATAGGAATAGCAAGCTAAGTACTGATTTTTAAATGAAAACTTAATTAAAGGGAGACCATTCTCTGCATGTGTTACTGGAGAGTGACTCTCCCATGTCTCCTGTTGATTTTCAGGAGCAGGTACCACCATGACAGTCTATTTACAAGCCGCTTGTCTCTGGAGATGGGATATGATAACACCACCTCAGCACTCTGGTCAAGACCAGGAATTTGCTGTAGATGCTTCTAGTTACAGTAAAAATTACTTACTAGTGGACAGTCTGTGCTCTGAAGATTTCTCACCTAAGAGAAAAACACACTTCAGGAAAAGTAGTTAAAATTTTTACTTTGTCTTGTCTGTGATGGAAACTGTTGTCTTTGCTGACTGTTGCTGTATTATTTACATGACTCCAAAACTGCATGTGCAGCTGCTACTTTCCGCTAGATCAGTGATTTTCAAGAAGTTACAAGCTTTTGACAATTTTAATGCACAATGTTTCATTCTTTCCTTGCAGTAACAGTCGCAAAATGCCCTTTTTGCCCCATAATAAAAGTTACTACTCCAAAAAAGATGGAAACACTGCAAGAAGACAGGCCATGCTAAGCAATAGCGACAACTATTAATGCTACGTGGCTATTCATTTCCTTCTGAGGATTTCTGTATGCACAGCAAAGGCCAATAACTTTGGCAAATAATTGCTAGGCAGTTTTTCCTTTCGCCAAATGAGAACCGTGTCTTAATGAAACAACTTGCTTACAGTGACATAGGAAGTCTGCAGCAAAAGTGGGGACTGAATTCTTACTTATAACCCTAGTCTCTGGTTAAATACCCATCTCTCCTCCCTCACATTTTTAATTCCAACTCTATGTTTGTGGCAACTGAATTTAAAAACAAAACAAAACAAAACCAACCTTATAATCCAACTGCATGTCTAATTGTTTTACATCCAAGGAAACTACTTGTGAAACTTGCTCTAACACTTTCTTCATCACCTGAAGAATCAAAAGCAAACCGGGGCCAACACGAGTCTTGTTTTCTAAGAGTGACACCTAGAGTTTCATCTGGAAAACTGAAAACCTACCGTTTTAAAAGGCAATTAGCAATAAACTTCTTTCCATACTTCTTACTTTGAATTGTCAGTTAAATATATTAAGCACTAATTATTTTGCTGGTTTTGTGAGGATGCTGCACGATATTTGTTGCTAACTGGCCTGTATATGGCACCTGCCATTAATCACAAGACTTGTCTATTAAATACCAACCTTTATTTTGCAGGTGCCGCATTTTGCCTTTCATTCCATAAGGCGCCATGCCTCGTGTGGTGGGTTTACCCTGGCTGGAGGCCAGATGCCCACTAAAGCCTCTCTATCACTGCCCTCCTCAGCTGGTCAGGGAAGAGAAAATAAAACAAAAGGCTCATGGACTGAGATAAGGACAGGGGGAGATCACTTACCAGTTACCATCACAGGAAAAGCAGACTCTACTTGGGGAAAATTAATATTAACCAAATCAGAGTCAAGTAATGAGAAACAAAACCAAATCTTAAAAACAGCTCCCCCTACCCCTCTCCTCTTCTTGGGCTCAGTTTTTTTCCCGATTTCTTTCCCTCCTCCCCTCAAGTGGCACAGGGGGACAGGGAATAGGGGTTATGGTCAATTCATCGTGAGTTGTCTTTGTTGGTCCTTCCTCCTCAGTGGGAGGTCTCCTCACATTCTTCCCCTGCTCCAGCATGGGGTCCCACCCATGGGAGACAGTCCTCCATGAACTTCTCCAATGTGCATCGTTCCCACAGGTTGCAGTTCTTCACCAACTGCCCCAGCTTGGGTCCCTTCCACAGGGTGCAGACTTTCAGGGAAAACCTGTTTCACTGCAGGTCACCTACAGGGTCACAAGTGTCCCTATCAAACTTGCTCTGGTATGGGTTCCTCTCTCCATGGGCTGCAGGTCTTATCAAGCGCTTGCTCCAGCGTGGGGTCACAGCGTCCTTCAGATGTCTTCCCCTGCTCCACCATAAGGTCTTTCACAGGCTGTAGGTGGAATCTCTACTCACCATCATCTTCCATGGGCTGCACGGGACAACCTGCTTCACTACAGTCTTCTCCACGGGCCACAGGGGAGTCTCTGCTCCAGCTCCTGGAGCGCCTCCTCCTTCACTGACCTTGGTGTCTGCAAAATTTTCTCACGCCTTCTCGCTCCTCTCCTTCTAAAATGCGTTATCACAGAGGCGCTACCACCGTCACTGATTGGCTCAGCCTTCATCAGCAGCAGGTCCATCTTGGAGCCAGCTTGTATTGGCTCTGTCGGACCTAGGGGAAGCTTCTAGCAGCCTGTCAGAGAAGGCACCTCTGCAGCCCTCCCACTGCTACCAAAACCTTGCCACATACACCCAAAACACCCAGAGACTGACACCCAGGAACACAGCGTGGTGGCTGGGCCTGCCCTTCATCACTCCTCCACCACAGGACACTATGCCAGTCACCAGGGAGGAAGGTGCTACTTGTAGGCTGGTGAATAAGTAGATAAATCACTTAAACCCTACTGAAATATGTATCCACTTGCACCCATTTCAGAGTTCTTCTGTCTCTCTGTGCATCACCTGCGTACCTCTGTGTCCCTCTGAGGGGTGAGCAGTGCTCCTTTTGTAAAATCACATTTAACCCCTTTGTACCACAGCACAGCCAAAAACACAAATAACCCACAAATAATCACTGCAGGCTGCTTCTGGAGTTTTTCAAGTCTGTACATTCACAAGCAGAGAAAAAGGGAAAAAACATCCCACTGACAGGATACAGTACCTCAGGAAAATAAAAAAAAAAAATTCTTCAGCAACCTGAATCACTTGAAATCATTGCTCATGGATCCTCTGAATTAAACATTGAAGGTTTTCTGTTTGGAGGTGTCACTGCCTCCCTTCTTCAGCAGAAAAGCAGCAGCCCTTCCTGTGCTTGAAGCCATGGGGGGTGGGGGAAGCGTGGGCTGAGTCCCCAGATCCCAGCTACTGCTTCCTGCCAAGAGCAAAGATGGGACAGTGACATCTGATGAAGTCTGTGAAGGCCATGCCCATGGTCACTTTTCTATTCCATACACCAGAGTTTGGACAAAACCCATTAAAACAGAAAGCAAATCTAAATCTCACAAATGGATGGGCTGCATGAACAAATTCACAAAAAAGGCCAGCATGTTAAATGAAAATTAAATTAGATGATCAAAAAGGCCACAATGTTAAATATACCCCCTTTGCAAGTTGCTCCCCCCCCAATTTACCATTTTGGTTTTAATTGAAAAAAAAAAAATCTGTTTTGAATTGCAGCTCCCCTGTATTAGACATCTGCTGCAACGCTCCAAGCTGATGTTGGATATTGACTCTGCAAGGTGGTGTGATTTCACTGCAGTTGTCTGTCCACATTTGAAACAGTGGACTTATACTTTTATGAGTGAGCAAGTGACCATACCATCAGCCAGTTACACTCCCTTTCCTCAGGTCCTCCCACTGCCCAGCTCACCCTGGGGTCCCTCTGCTTACACTGGAGTGAGCATTGTGTCCTGGGAAATCTTAACACTCCTGCCCCAGCCATGTTTGGCCAGGATGTCTCCTGCCGTTTCTGGTAGCAGGATCCTGTGTCTGCCCTGGTGTGGAATAACTGCTGGAGGTGACTTAGAATTTAAAATTATGATCCTGCTTTAAGTAAAGGTTCAGCGTTGAAGAAACATCCAGGGTGAAGTGCAGGTGATATGCTGACAGACCCTTCCATAAAGGTTCCCTAGGCAATCTTAGAGCTTGGCAACACCCAGGGAGCTTGATGTGCTAACCCTGAGAGCACAGTACACAGAGGCTAGAGCGGAGCGGAGACACTGCGGCTAGGCTCTGTTATCTATGAGAACCTGTTGTACTGTGGTACTGAGAAGCTGCATTGTTTCCGCCCTGGGTGAGAACTGAACCAGAACTGAGCCAGCAGTTCATCGTTTTCCTGTCTAGATCATGTCCTTTGGGTGAACTTTCCTCATTATAATATCATTTTAATACAAAAACACACTTCCATCCCAAAAGTTACCTGACCCCAAGGTGCAACTGCCCCTCACTGAGCACACATTCTGAATTTTTGTTAGCCTATTCCCTTAAAAGCAAAGCAAGGAAAATTTACACCAATCACAACAAAGGTGTGTATGACTAGAGTCACTCAAGCTCCACCTGATAGGTAAAAATAGTGTAAAAGTAGCCCCAGAACAGAGGCATGTTAGGGAAGATGCAATTGCAACAAGTCAAGAAGATGCCATCACACACCATCACTGATTTCTGAGACCAGTCAACGGGCTGAGCCTCTCCTCCATCCCCTTGGGACTAATTTAAACACCAAGTTATCCTAGTATGGTGGGTTGACCCTGGCTGGAGGCCAGATGCCCACCAAAGTCGCTCCTCAGACAGACAGGGGAGAAAATATATATTGAGAGGCTTAGGAGTCAAGATAAGGACAGGGAGAAATCATTCACCAATTAACATCACAGGCAAAGCAGACTCAACATGGAATAAAATGCATCTAATTTATTACACACCAATCAAGACGAATAGGATAATGAGAAATAACACATCTAAACACCACACACACTCACACACACACATCCCCCTCCCTTCTTCCCAGGCTCAACCTTATTCGTGATTTCTCTCCCCACTGAGTAGTATGAGGGGATAGGGAATGGGAGTTGTGGTCAGTTCATCATGAGTTGTGTCTGCTCTTCCTTCCTCCCCACAGAGAGGACTCCTCACACTCTTCCCCTGCTCCAACATGGGGCCCCTCTCACAGGAGACCATTCTCCATGAACTTCTCCCATGTGAGTCCTTCCCACAGGGCTTCAGTCCTTTGCCAACTGCCACAGTGTTGGTTCCATGGGTTCCAGATTTTTAGGAACAGTCTGCTTTAGCACAGTCCTTCACCAGGCCGCAAGTACCCCCAGCAAACCTGCTCCAATACAGGCCCCTCTATCCATGGGCTGAAGGTCCTGCCAGGAGCTTGCTCCAGCATAGGCTTCCCACTGAGTCACAATGTCCTTTAGGTGTTTCCACCTGCTCCATTGTGGGGTCCTCCATAGGTTGCAGGTGGGGTCTCTGCTCCCCATCATCTTCCATGGGCGGCAGGGGGACAACCTGCTCCACCATCCTCTTCTCCATGGGCTGCAGGGGAATCTCTCTCCAGTGCCTGGAGTACCTCCTCCCCCTACTTCTTCATTGACCTTGGTGTCTGCACAGTTTCTTAGAGCTTCTCACTCCTTTCTCTGCAAGTAAAAAGCTGCCACTTGCAAGGGGTTTTATTCTTTCTTAAATATGTTATCACAGAGGCTCTACCAGTACCACTGATTGGCTCAGCCTTGGTCAGTAACGCATCCATCCTTGAGCCCACTGGTATTTACCCTGCTGGACCTGGGGGAAACTTCTAGCAGCTTCTTGCAGAAGCCATTCCTGCAGCACCCCCCACTAGCAAAACCTTGTCACGCAAACCCAAAATCACCAAGAAAAATCAGAAACCTCTATATAGAGTTATTTGTGTTACTCAAGTAGTTTTATCGGGCTTTGTGTGTAATTTCATGCTGCCTTATTTTGCCATATTTTTTGCACCTGCTTTAGGATCCACCACCGGCAATCCAAAGGACCGGTACTCTGTTGGCCCAGTGAATAGCACCAGTCACTAATTTAGCCATGGCAGTTCCTACTGAACGTGACCAGGCCTCCAAGGTCCTTCACACTATTTGTTGCATCCATAATCGTGATAGTTCAGTACATTGAACACGACTGGACTTACGGTGCTGAATTGGAAATCACTCAGAATCTAAGCCCAGCCGCCCCCAGTCCCTCTGGTATCCGAGGGCAAGCTGGAACACAAGGAGGTTTATTTTCTGCCAAATTCTTTTACCTGTTTAACACAACACCTGGTCTGTCTCTGCAGCCTCCTGTTAATTAGAGCACTGGGCAGCTTTCCCAGCTCCTTCTCCCTGAATTGCTATTCTGGCAATAACCAGCCTCATGAAATCTGAAGGAGAGAATTAGGACCACATTTCCGTGCCATTAGCCTCCTAGGTGTCTTCTCAGGAAGGAATGTTGCAAATTGCAAAAAAAAAAAAAAGGAATGTTACATCCAGACTTGGTTTGCTTTATAATATAGCTTGCTCAAATAAAATACAATTGCCTGGTAAGGTACTGCCATAAAACCTGGTGTGTGGCATACTGCTACACCCTCTAGTAATAAAATCACAAATCACAAAACAACATAACATAAAACTGCTAAACAGAGGATTAAATTTGTGCCTCACTGTTAAATACACAAGGCGTTCAGCTGGAGCTGGTGTTCCTCTGGAATAAGGGACATAAGGCAGCTTTCTTCACCTCACCTGGTCCTTTCGTATAAATCTATATATGTTTTGAATTGGTGAGTCCCTACCAGGTTTAAGATCATCATGTAGGATGGCACATTAGAATTTCTGTCTGCTGGAGTAAGAAAGTATATGAATAACAACTTTTTTTTTTGGTTAGGCATATCTATTCTTGTTCAGGAACAGGTTTAAGTGTATAGGGCCAGGGTATTCGGAACGATTTTAACAGATGGCATTTTCCTCACTGGGTTTGTTCCTTTTATGTGCTTTTTTTCTTGTTGGAGTTTTTTGAGAATTATTTGCTGAGTAGCTTTCATAGGGTGCTTTGCAACTGAATTTATCTCACAAAATATTCTCATTCTTCCCTTTTACTCCTACCGTGATCACCCACCTGAGCATTCTGTTTCCAAGCTCTGTCCTTTCATGCCAACAGCTGAGGAAGCTGGAGATTGAAGATGATGGGAAAATGATACAGGTCACAAAAATATGAACTCCACTAGCAGCTCACCTGGATGATGGCCAATAGCTCACAAGCAGTAGTAGCAACCCTTTTATGGGTTCAGGCTTGGGAATAGCCAGGCTGCCTCATACTACAGCTACCACCTGCACAGGGACCCCAGGTAGTTTCTGACTGGCTCCTGAATGATTAAAAGTGAAGGTGAGATGAGCATAACCTGTTCAAGGAGCACATGTAGCTGGACCCTGGAGACAAAAGGGCACCCCTGAGCTATAAAAGGCCACAACACAGAAGTGAAATTGGCTCAGATCCTTCAGTGTCAGCACAGGGATGTATTCTATGCCCCTGACCATACCAGCATGATGAGGTCTGAGATTTTGTAGAATATAACCCCCATGGAAGTGCAAACGTACAGATTGAGACTATTTTCACCACAGAGATCGTTTCTTCCAACAAATTTTTAAAAATGTGAAAAAAGTAGAACACCATTTTGTACTATATGAAAGGTATTTTGAAGCCACTGCGGTCATTGGAGTAACAATTTCCCAGAAATCTCTGTCAAAACATTCTGCAATCCTAGTGAAAGGCAATCCATTTATTGTGCTTTCTGCACTGTGTGGTCTCATGGAGAGCACGTGACGTCTGAAGACCATGCATGAGTCATAGACCAAAATCTTACATTAATTGGAGTATATTTATTAGTTATCAATTATTACCTTAAATTATTAATAATAAGCAGTGTATAATTAATTTTATTATTTATATGTAGAGCAGCTTGTGTCTACCATTCTGTAGCTATAACAAAAACAAACAAACAAAAAAAATAAGTATAGCTTAGGGGAGGGATTTTCAAAAGTGGCCCTCGTTGCTATGAGTTGTAATCACAGGGGGTGGCACAAGGCACAGCCAGATTGTGCCCACAGCACATGGGACATTGTATCTGATCCACACAGCAGCAGATTCCAAATTACACTCATGCGATGTGTCCAGGGGCTGCCCGTGAGGCAGCTGGCAGGCAGACAGGACCAGAATTACATCATCAGGCTGCAATTGCTCAGGAGGCTGCGCTTGTACTGCAGGACAGGCGTAGGTGCTATGCCAGGCCAACCGTGAAAGCTCTTGAAAATCCCTCTTTATCCCCCGGTATTACAGAGCCTTTCCTTCAGTGGGACGGAGTTACTGCCAGGCCCATTGTATGTCTAGCTCTTGGTTCATTTTCAAGCCTTTTGGGTAAGGATCTGTTTAAGCACTAGAGCAGTGTGTTGTCTGTCGCTTCCTCGTTCTTCATATGATGGTTTGTATGTAGGCCTGAATCCAGGGAAGGAGAATATCCAGCTCATGGATGGCCTTGTAGATTCCCTTCTCTCCAAGCTGTCAAGAAGATAAAGATGCTGGAAAATAAACCACCCACAGCACTTGAACAGTGCAGCTCAGAGCCAGCACCTCCTGCTCTTACCTTAAGAAACGTTTTCTTTAATTTTTTGACAGCAGAAGTTAACCTTGTGGATGGAGCACATGGGAGCTGAAGGGATGAGAAGAAACCAAAAGAGCTTGTTGCAGCAAAGATGCTGAGGTAAAGACGTAGCGACGAGGAAGAGTGCAACCTGCAGCATGGCACTGTGGCACTACTGGAGCATTGTGTGAACTCAGGCCTTGTTTCAGCATCACCCGCCACTACAAATGTGGAGGTTTACCTGTGTGCTTCCCAGGAAGTTGAGCTAACAGGACAAAAACATTGTACTACAAGCACCACTAAGTCTTCTTATTAAACACTTTATCTCAGGGATAATCTCTTCTCATTAAACACTTTATCTCAGTTGCAGTTGCAGCTTTTGTACAGTTCAGCCTAGCTCAGGGACTCAAGGTCCTTTAACTCTGAACTTCAGAGGGGAAGATGCTCAGGGCCAAAGACTTTTGCACAGCAATCTGCACATTTCTGCAAACCCTCTAAATACGTTTATAAAGTTAATTTGAGCTTCCCCCGATTTTCCTGCCCACGGCTCCACCTTTCTGGCTAATTACAGGCTATCCCGCACCCTTTCAGCAAACTAAGTTTTCCATTAAGATCACCAGGAGTTTTGCTGTCAAAACTCCACCCAGCCCCCAGGCACCCCTCCCAAAGCGGTCGACAAACACCTTGCTTGCAAGCTCCGGCATCCCACGCCCCCCGCTGCGGTATCAGAGACTCGGGTTTACGTTACCACGGCAAGACTGCAGTGAGAAGCTGTTTTTAGGAAGAGTCTATCCGTGCAGGACCCGAAGGCTGCCCCCACCCTCCCGGTTTAACCCAGCTAGCTCAGGGCCGCCCGGAGCGGGGGTACCGGCGCAGCAGCCGGCGGGCTGTGCCGAGGCGCTGCCGGCAGGAGGCGCCCCAGGCCCGGGGAAGCCCCGCGCCCGCTCCGCGCCCCTCCGCGCCCAGTGGGGCTCAGCCCGATGCTCAGCACCCAGCTCTGAGGGACCGGCGCTGGCCTGCCAGAACTGGCCCGGCTGGGGATTTTGTGGGTGAAAGCTGCCTGAGCAGCGCGGCTTACTGTCTCCCCAGCTGCCCGGGCTTCCCAAGGGGAAGATCCGTCCTTTCAGGGAGAGACAGATGGAGAAATCCCATGTTTGCCAGCCCGCGAACACGGACAACACGCCTGAAAGGGAAACGGCGAAGGGCCTCAACTCGTAGGAAAAGAGATGGCTCTGCTGGAACGCGATGGTTAGTCCCTTCTGCCTCCCACAGGGTACTGTAGAAAGGAAGGCAGGCGTTTTAGAGTTACCTTTTGTGCTTCTTAAGTAATCTCGCAGGGTGAAAGTGCATATAGACCAACTCCAATTGGTAAACCTTTAAAACTCCTCTGGTTTGGTTTTTTTAAAGATCAGCTCATATACTGCAGATTTCCACAGAATCCATTCCGTAGCAGATGGGACTATGCTGGCTTGAGCCGTGATACCCATCACAAACTCTGCCATTCCACCACAAAGAGCGAGTAAACAAACGAGCAAGCTTGGCTGCTTGTTGTGGGTGATGCTGCACTGGTCTACAAGCTCTACCTATGGTGATAGAGCAGTGATTAAATGTCCAGCAGTGAATATATTCCCTTTCCACAATTCACTCAAACATGAGTGAATCCAGGCCTGTGGTTGGTGGCCCTACCTGTGGCAGGGGGGTTGGAGCTTTATGATCCTCGGGGTCCCTTCCAACCCTTGCCATTCTATGATTCTATGAGGACGAACTTCCACAATCTGCTATGGATGTAAGAATGTTAAGCCTGACCTCAGAAGCAACTGTTCTTGGCAGTGTTTCTAAAACTAGTGGTGCTGCAGGTCCAGGCTCCCAGAAATCTATCTGTTCCCTTTTTCTGTGCAGCCTTCACTGCAGAAGAGGGATTTAAAACTTTAGTAGCTGTGTGAAAAACAGGACTTGGGCTCCTAAAACATTGGAAAATGTTAATGTTTCCTTGCTTGGACAAAGCCAAGAACTAGCAGGGTGAGAATCACAGTAACAATCCTATAGTACAAAGACTTTGGAAGTGGTTTGGAGACAAATATGATTTTTTAAAATAGTATGCCTGCCTCTAGCTGGATGAATTAGAGTCTGAGTTTATGAAATAATATAGTGTCAGTATGTCTATAAAGGTATCACTCTTTCCCTCAATTGTATAAAGAATTTTATCCTTGAAAGGTAACAAATTCATCACATAAGTTTATTACCATGGTGGAAACCCCTTCTGATAAACATCTTAAAACTCAACATGATAGTAAAAATTAAAGAGTATGTAGATGGATGAACAAGTTTGCTAATTTATTGAGAAATAATATGATAGAGAAATCCCAAACTTGTACTAGCAAAGGATCCGTTCTTTTCATTCTGTTCACAGTTTCTATATTCTTTCCCATGGTTTTGTATTGTTGGCTTTGAGATAATACAAATACTTCAAAAAATGCCAGAAAAGTGATCGCTCCTAGAAAATCATGACAACCCATCATTTCTCAAAGATCTATTGCTTTTCCATTAGCAGAGGAAGTCTTTACTCTCCTACCAGTATTTTTTAAGGCTTACAAATGTAAATTGTGATATTTAGATGTGTGTCGGTTAATACACTGGCTCTAATTATGAAAAAGAATTCAGGAGCTTTGAGAAACCTGCAGCATTTTGTCTCCATCAGCACAGCACAGATGTTCTAAGCTATACAGCAAGCTCCAGTCACTGATGGTATTTCAGAATAACCAGTATTCTGAATTCAGCCACAGCTGACTGTCTGAACTCCTCAGGGTGTACTGGCACTTGTATCAGGTGCACTTGCTTTTCCAGATGAGAGTGAAATCTCTGCAAATTATATTAGAGCATACACTGTCTGGACTTTTGACAGGCACAGATAACCACAGCAGCGTGTTGAATGCTGTGAATAATGACTGTAAATTGTGACTGTTTTGCCTGGTTTTAAATGCAGGACCTGAAAGCATTCTCCCATTGAGATTTTAATCTTTTTACATTATACAAATACTCTAGTTGTGTCTTGAGCTCTAACACTGCAAAGAAGAGACATATGAAGCTGCTCATTTTTGTATTGCAAATGCTTGTGTACATGTAGAACCAATGTCCTTTTCTTTCTTACTACAATACAGTTCAGATTAGACAAAGTCTTGATTAAGTAACTTTTCATTGACTTCTCATCCTGCCCTCACTTTTAAAAAAAATACTGTAGACATTTGCCTGGATATCCATGGCTATTATTTTACCCAAAGTCACACTCCACTTTTTGGGCCACTGTGATTTGTGAGAACTGCAGTTTTCTTGAAGGAAAAAAAAATAGCCAATGGGACATAAAGTTTAAGGCACCCCCTGTTGCTATTCATCTACCCTTAAAAATGAGTTATGACCCACAAGGGACAGTGCCATCTTAGCATCATAATACATTAGTATGCATATTTTGCAGAGGCACCTGCTGCTATTTACAGGGAGGGATGGTGGCACAGTGTTGGTAAAAGTGCCTCTTCCTTGGGACACCTGTGACAGTGAACATTGCCGGTGGGCGACATCACTCCCTGACAACTTGTTCCCACTGTGGGCAAAGCTGACACATGGAAACTGTTCCAACGTGCCTCATAATTGCAGTCCCTGCTTACACATGAGACACCACCAGCTCTTTCAAATTTCAGAGTGAAGGAGCAGAGGTGACATGTGCATAAAGATTACACACATCCCGTGGGAACACTGTTGAAGAAGGAAAGCATAACCAGTGTTACACTACGGAAACTCAAGGAGCCACGTTTGCCCCTGTGATTACCCTCCGTTCAGCTTTGGTGCTGAGAGGGCAGCACAAGACGACATCAGCAGGGAAGTGGCTTGTCTCCATGGTATCTACACCACCTTGCCCGCTCCCCGCAAGCTCACTCTGGGAGGAAATGAGTGGTGTTAAACTTCCCCGGCCCCAGTGGGGAAGCCCTTGGGAGGTTGGGTCCTTTATGATATGGGGCACGCCGTGACTCTGAATCACCCTCTTTCTCTGCTGAGTAACTGCGATGGAGACCTTCCCTACCCTTTCAGCTGGACACAGTTAGCTTGTCTGTCAGGGATATACTCACACAGGTGTTCATGTTGGCTTGCAGGACCTGGAAGGCACTAGTAACGTACAGTTTGTCACTTCCCACTCCAAGATGACTGAAAACGTTTTTCACATAGAAGGAGAGGAGCTGATCTCGAACACTGCAGTTTGTCTGAAAACAAAGCAGGTAAAGAGTTGCCAAATGAAAACCTCACAAGTCAACTTCAGCCTAAAATTTCATCCTCTTAAAAATGTGCATGTTTAGAAAAAATACAACCAATGGAAGCGTTTTTCATTAATTTTAGTATCTCGTTGGATTGCTTCCTTCCTTTTTAAACAGTTCGGTGTACCTCTGTGGTTTCGGAAGGAAAGGCAGGAGAATGCTCTGCTGGCAGCCAAAGGGCTATTGGTAGGGCCATGAACAAAACTGACAACAACAAAACTTTTTAACATGCAAAGAATAAATAGAGGATAAATTGGGGAGTTAAGTCAAACTTGGCCAAACCGTAGGAGTCATTTGGGGTGCCATTGTCCCATTCCTCAGTGTCAGTGTCCCATACCATTTGAGATGCTGTGCCCAGCTGCTGCTCCAGAAGAGACCAGACATCCTGTACAGCCTGTGTTGTATCTTCCTGGCCCAAAGTTAGTTCACTTGGCTATATGCTTATTTTTAGGCAATGGAAGGAAGTATCAAGTATGAAATTCCCACCAGGAGGGTAATGCAGCAGCAGATTAAGCCATACAAATGCAGGTGTCCATGTGTAGGTTCCAGGCAAGCAAGGACCTTTCACTCCAAATCAATGAGATCCAGGGCAGTCCAAAGGCCAGTAGGTCTCTACTTAAGGATAAACTGACTCAGTTTCTCCTGCCAAATAGATCTGTGCATTAAGGAAGCTTAAATATCTCACACACGTGTGGTCACTAACAAATAGGTACCCCAAGTTCAGTGTCTCGCTCCAATGCTGAATTGTACTGGGGAACTTTGATCTCCCTCTCACAGTACACCTGCAGCAGTCAAAGCCCAAAGCAGCTCCTTGGGTGCCCTGGCTGCTCTGCAGCATCCCAGGCTCATCCATAGTACTAGACATCCTCAGCAGAAGGTGCCACAGCTGCCCTGTGCCTACCTGCTCTGGTCCTCATGAACAGGATGGTGCCTCAAAGCATTTCTGAGGAGGATTGCTCACAGCCAGGTGCTCACAGGAGGAGTAAGTGCTACCACAAGCACGCTCCTCCCTGATGCAGCAAACACCCTTACTCCAGCGCCCCTGGCAGAGAACCACTGCCATGACCTAGAGAGAAGAGCCTCCAGCTAGGCTTTCCAAATCCACCTCTTCCTCCCCCAACCAAACTCAACTCTCCCTTCGTGTCCCAGGGGAATATCCCTTTCTATGAGGCAGAAACAACATTCTTCCTCTAAGCAGAGGACTCCATTAAATGTACAGCTTTCATAAATATAACGCCTTTCCCAATCAAACACAAGTGATTTTTGTGTTGGCTGTCATTCCTTTTGGTTATCCATTCCTATCTCTACTGACCAAAGGGAAATCAAAGTTAGAAAATGGAAAACCAGTAGTATAAATCTTACCATAAACAGCATTTTTGTTGTCTTTTTAAGCAGCCTTGTGTTCTTGATGAGATCCTTCTGCAAAATATAATGTATTAATTAACCTAAACAGAAGAAGGGAGATAGAGTTTTAAGTCTGGTTTGTACAAAACTTAGTAATAATCATCATTATCATCGTCTTACTCAGCTGCAGGATGAGGACTCAGGAAATCTGTGTTCCAGTCCCAGCCTAGCTACAAACTTCTTCCATGGCAAACTCATCCCACCTCTCTATGCATCTTCTTGTTCCCCGTTGTTACAAAGGAAGTAGCGGCGTTAGCCCATCGCTCAGGGCTGTAGAGATCATTCAGCTTATTAAAGTTTCCAGGTGCTCGGTAACGAAGCTGGTAAAGAAGCATCTATAAGGAAAACAAACTTCTCTGCTAGTGGGATCAACTTACAGGAACAGATGATTTTAAACTAGTTGCCTTGATATACAGGTTCTCTGTCACTTGGGAGAGGAGTCCTTTTCGGCAGGTGTGCTTTCCTGCTGGTGACTTTTTGCCTTCCACAGTGAAAAGACAAAGCAGAACTAAAAAACGCCCAGATCTGAAAATAGAATATACTTTCATCTTCGCTCCCAAATCTTCGTGACTCTACAGTCAGAGCAGGAGATGTGATACAGCAAGACTGGTTAGATGACAGAGGTTAACCTAATTTTGTTAACCCTCAAGGCGGCTTCTGCACTATGATACTCACGTAGATAAGTATTGCTCGTGTGCGGGCTGATCAGGATTGTTGCTGTGCTTTTATATACATCTTGCTCCACTTTCAACAAATTCGACCACAATCATCTGTGACGTTTTTCTAAGCGGTATCTCCATATTTACTGGCAGCAGGGTCAAGGTTTCCAAGAAAGAAGAACTTCCCTCTCATGTGAGAAGGCTTCTTTCATTTAAGCAGTGGTCAAGTGAGGAAAAAGGAGTTGAGTTGGTTAGTTTGGTTTCTCAACAAAGGGTACCAAATGCATGACATTTTTTTTTCTGATTTTTCCACAAAACCTTTTGGCAGCAATTTTCTGAAAAGTAATGGCCTGGAGGGAAGGGGGAAAAAACCAAAAGAAAAAAACCTTTGCTAATTTACCTTAAGAATCATTAGAAAGCAAATTATCTATAAGGAAGTTGGACTGCACTGCCTTTAAGACTTCACTGCCCAGTCCTTGAAAAGTATTTTCTTTCAGGGGTACAGCTAGTAGCAAAGGGGTTTGCTGACTATAATTAAGGTCTGTAATTAGTCTTCTGCCAGGGTAGGATTTGTCCCAGTAGAAGCAGTAGGCTGTTCAGTGTGAAAGGGAGGGCTCCAGGGAAAGATCTGTTCAAAGTCCAGGGCATACCTGGCTATCAGGTTGTCTCACGGGGCCACTAAGAGCCACAGGACTGGGAAATGATGTACAAGGTCCCAGCATACCCACCACAGATGTTGTAAAAGCAAAGCAGTAGAGTCAGATGGTCACTCTTCCACAGAGTTGCTCAGATTGGGCAATCTGGGTCTCTGGCCTGTTTCTGTGGCAGGCAAATGCTGAGGGTTTCTCAGGCACCACTAACACCAAGGGTAGACTTGGAAATGCTAAAGTGACACCAGCAATGTGAGGCTGTTAAGCCAAGGAAGAATATAAGTCACATGTCAAGATCTATGGGACTGGCTGAGGTGGATGCAAGAAGAGGAAGAAAGAAGGGGTTTTGGTCCAGCAAATCAATACTTCAGCCTACAGTGATGTCATTTTTGTTGTAAGTAAAAGCAAGCTCTTGAAATGTTCACCCAGGAGAGTTTTTTACTTCTTTAATGTTTCAAGAGCAACACAGAAGGCTTAAACAGATCAGAGGAAATTATTTAAACTACAAATTATGCCACTCAAAGGGACCTGCCAGGGCCATTGGCAGAGCTGTATGCCCCTCCATGGCACCTGCAGCATGCCCATGCCAGTGACATGAGATAGCTTTGGGAGGAAGAAGGGTGAGAGAAGTAAATAATAAACTCACCCAGCCTTAATCCCACTGGCCATTTACACAAACAAGTATGCATTCAGACTCCAGGCCAGGCTGGATTTGCGTCCAGCTTCAAGGATCCCACCTGTAACAGCTCTGGGAAATGCATTTTACCACAGGACCATCCACACACATCGGTAGCTTCACCAGCACTGAAGTTCTGATGATGTCCAGGAACAAAGAGGCCCAACAACGTGAGGAGAGCTTAGACTTTTGAAAAGTGGAGATGGTGGAGACCATGGGCCCTATGTGCATTTTAGTGCTCATTTGAACTGTGGTCTGTACTCTCTGAATGCTGTCAGGCTTGTCAGATGATGTGCCTCAAACCAAACCTCAGACTACAAGGTATGTGGACAGCAGATTAGCCACTTAGTCCAGAGTTTGTTCCTAGAAAAGTATCTTGAGTGACAGCAAGTGTAGAGTCAATGCAGAACTGCCTTGGGTTCCCCAAGTCATGGTACTCCCTGGTCAACAGTTTTCCACTTAACAGAATAAATGGGTCATGTAGACAGTTTGTAATGGCTTTTCACAAGAAAATCAATCATTCTTAACAACTCTGAAACTTCTGATGTTGCTGGAAAACTCTCGAGCCCACAAGTTTCATTTTGTCTGTTCTGTGAGCTCCTGTTACCCTTCTTAGACGGCTGTAGCAGTGATACTATTGTGCTGGGCTTGAGAGACCTCTATGCATGAATCAGCAAACATCTTACTGAATTGGCTACATTTTCAACTGAGTGGTGTAATGGGATGCAGGTGGATGCAGATGCATGGTGAACCAAATTTTATTTTTTTTAAAAACAATAAGTAAATGAAAAAGAATTGGGACTTCCCTATCTTTCCTGTCACAGAAGGATGGTGGGTACCATTTAATATCTGATCTTGTGAAACTGAATACACTTCCACCTTTTTTTTTAATGCTTAATATCAAATATTATTACTAGCATCAAATTTTATTACTAGTATTACAGTATAATTGCTAGTCAGAGAATAACTGTCTGGTACTTGTTCATAACAAAGATGGTCTTTTCTTTTTTGGGGTCTTGTGTAGCACTTTGTTCACATGATTTTAATACCACTTTGTCACTTCAGGCATAATTATGGTATAAATAATACAGAACACCGAGGAACCAGTATCATTCAGTATTTAAAAGCCATATAAGGCAGAGGAAGAAATGAACTGAGGGACTCCAGCCCTTTTAGCAATGAAGACAGAAAAGATCTGCAAATTTTTTGTGGACAGTGGGACTGATAATATCTAGAGGCAGCCTGAGGACAACAACAAAACACACCACCAAGCACGTTGACTTCCAGACCTGGGCTGGGAACCACAGGAGCCTGTCCCAGAGGAAATGTGCTCTCTCGATACAGAAAATTTTAGATGTACAGTATCAATGAATGCTTAAGGAACAATGAAATACTGATAACACATGTGAAGTTCATGTGCTACATTAATACGAAATGTGTAAAATTTGTGATCATCTGTCTTGGTTCTGTCCAGGTCAGGGTTGACCTCCCCAATCAGCCAACACAGGTGAGCTGAGTCAGCCCAGGTGAGCTGAGTTAGCCAGAGCTGTTTTCCACACCACCTGACACCACTTGCCTATAAAAGCAGCTGGTTGGGGAAGGGTGGGGGCTGTTTTTTGCCTCTAGGACAGTTGGAGTGCAGTAGGGATGTTGGGTTGGTTGGTTCTTGCTGTCGGGCAGCCCTCTGTAATCATTGGTTCAATAAGGTACTCTGTGTTAGCACTGTGTGTTTGTGTAACAAGCCATTATTGTTCTGTATTCACTTTGATATTTGGCAGTAAACTGTCCTTATCCCAACCCACGGTGGCTCTGCCTGTTTGTTCAAAACAACAAACCTAATTACATTTCCTCTGAGCATTTGCATCTCTTTGCACTTTATGAGTAACATCTTAGTTAAGTCTCAAATGTGAATTGCTATAAAGCAGTTAACCTCCTCTCATCTTCAAGAAATGGCACGGACTGGTTCAAGTGGTGTTATCTCCCTGTGCTACTGGCCTGGTTCTGTGCTTTGGTTTCATGACAGAAAGGCAACGATTGTGTATCGTCAAGCTGGTTTTACTACATCCATCTGATAGGAAGCTCTCAGCACATTCAGTCTTTTCAGAGATGCGTTACACATTATATTCAGAGTCCATTTTGAAATTACCAAGGCACTAAAACTAAAATTTTTCCTCTGGGTATGGAAATTAGACAAGAGTTTAAGTTTTCAGAGTAGTAGTAATTTTTATGGCCAACAATTAGCTGCTTTGAAAGAATGCTCAGCACTCCCTGAATATCTTCAGATGTCTCCAGCTGTGTAATTAAAATCAGTAATCATGGCTATACAAAGAGCTGAATTTGACATAAAACTTCTATGGTTATAGCCTTTACTTGTCACATTCTTGTAGTCTGATAGGTAGACCCCTGTTTGAGAAAAGAGTTTATAAACAAAAGAGAGATGGAAAAGTGTTCGAGCATATTCACATTGTTCCCATCAACCAGAAAAGTGTTCTCGCTTAATAATTGTGATTCAGTCCCCAAGCTCTTTAGAAAACATTAATCAGCTACCACCAAACTCATGCTAGGAAATCCCTGTGCAGCGATATTACTGCAGAGTACAGACGTGCTCAGCAGTAACAGACAGCTCAGCTTGCCCACGTAGGCAGATGACTCTTCCAAACTCTTGCGACACAGGCGAGTCTTCAAGAGTCTGTGACCTGCTTTCTTCTGCAATTTCATCATGGCTTTATGAGAAGGTTGTACTAAAATTATGAAAGGAAAAAGCAAACCGGATGGAAAACTTGGGCCCAGTTAAAGGGGGAGGAGGATACCCACAGCCGCTAGGCTGGTAGAAGTGGGTCAGTTTGCATGGCACCGCTCTTAGACCAAAAAGCTTCTTTCTTCTTCTACCCTTGTGCACCATTTTTAAGTTTTTTTTCTCCACCACCACCCCCACCCCAATTTATTTTTTTTACCCTTCTTGCTTGATTCTTTTTTCAAATTTAATTTGCAGAGTTTTTTTCCCCTCTGTTCTCTTACCCCAGGACATCCCTGAGCATCTTGGCAATGCCAACAAAGGGTGACTGTACAGCTCTATGAGTAACATCAACTGGGAGCTGGGCTAGAAGATTTTGAGTCTGCAGAAACTATAGGCTCCATCACGGAAAGATTTCTTGGTGTTGGAAAAGGATGTTATTTAAGACATGAATTGAGCAGACTGCTCAGAGGTGGCTGCATCACTAAGGTAAAGTCCCTTGACAAACAAGTTTTGAAATGTAATTTAGAATAGTAATAAAATAGAATTTCTGGGCAATATTCAGAAGTTGCAGAGGTAAGTTAGGACATAGAGAGATATAAGTAACCTAACCAGATACTGGCATTGAAACTTTCAGCTGGTCTGGCCACATTAGCAGCAGGCAGCAAAACAAACTACATTAAGAAAAAATACAGTTGATCTCTATTGGCAAGAAGAGTCTTGCATTTTATAAAGAAAATAAAAAAGTATGTAGGAAATGTTTGCTTGCTGTGTATTTCCATAGCTGGACTAGAAAGGCTGCGATCTTGATTCTCCAACAGTAGCACCAGAGAATAGAAGTGAATAAAAGCGCAGTAGACAAGATGATGTTCCAGAGTGTGTTTCCATTAGAAGTGCCATTCTCCTTCCAGTGCACTTAATCCTACTGTCAATAAAGGTGCTTCCCTCAGTTACATTTCCCTTGGAAGTAGTCCCCAAGCCCTGAGAAGTCTGTGACCTTCAGTCAGAGATTTCTTCTAGGTCCCATCTCCCCAGCCTTTGTTCCACAATCCCTTAATGTCTCTGGACTTCACTTTCCACTGTGTATCTGCCTTCTTTGGGAGGTGGTGCTTTCAATGAATCTCATCACTAGGGGCATTTTTTGTGGAAAATTTACTTATTTAATTATGATCACATCTGGCATTATTTTTTGCTAGAAAATATGTAGGAGCCAAATAATAAATTACTTGTGACAAGTTTATTTTCCAAAGCATGCACAATCCTGTGCCATAGGCCACATAAATGAGCACTGGAAAAGTACTTAAGGGTGGGATAAAATTTGTGTTTCTTGTTGGCAGTGTTTAAAAAAGAGATTGTATTGTAAAGACTCCTAGAAGTTATAGGAAAATAAAATATCACAAAATATAGGTAACACTTTGAGAGAAAGAACAGATGCCACACATCAAAATCTGTATTGAGATTTTCATTTCAGATCGAGAAAATTTTGAGGATTTTTTACAATTAAAAGGATGGGGAAACTTTGTGTTGACATCTAAAAGATAGCATCACTTATTGAAAAGAATATAATTGAACAGATATTAATGATAGTGGTTAGATCTAAAAACCAAGGAGATAACAATGAAGTTCACATTTACTACATTATTTGTTATTTATTTAGAAACTTAGGAAAAAGTAAAATGCTGGTTATATTTAACTTTGGATAGCTTGCTCTTTGTACAGCAAAAACCTTTAATAAATGTTTTAAGGAATCCTTATAGGCAAAATTACAATTAGAGATCTGAGTATCGACTTTACAAATTCCCATATGTCCCATTAATTATGTAATTGTGACAGAAGTTTAAATACTTGTAGGAGTGAAGTGAAACTAATTAGAAAGTTGTTGATGTTCTCACATGAAAAAAGCTCCCTTCCATTTTTTAAAACATAGACACATAGTTTCCAATGAACAACCAATGAAAACTTCTTTTTCTTTTTTTTTTCACCCACAGTACTGGTCTTTCCAATTTTTGAGTTTCTAGGAGAAAATCAACACTTACATAGAAAAGCAGCAAAAACATTAATTTCTTTGCAAAACCCAATTTTACCTGCAGGGAAAAAAACCCCCAACATTGGAAAAAGGCTTCCAATCTTAATGAAAGTTTCAGATCTACTATTTGCTACCAAAAAAAAAAAAAAGGAAAACGCCCACTCTTTGCCATCATTCTGATTATTTTTCTTTGTTACATAAGCAGTATCTTATCTGTATCCCTCTGTATGGGTTAGGAAAATTATGTGGCAGCCTTGATTGTCTTTTTTTCCCATCTTTAATGAAAAATTCTGTACTTGTACTCATTTGGGAAGAAGTTTTTATCAGTTTCACTGCAAACTTTGACCCAATACCAGACATCAAATGAGCTTTTTAGAGGTTGTAAAATGTTTCTTCACATATCCAGGTTTAGATTAGATAATCTGGACAGAATTTTCTCCATGTGGGAACTCCTTTCCAGGAGAATAAGCATTTTTCTAGCAGATTTCCTTTTATTTCTTAGCAGTTCCATAAAAAGAAAGAAAGACTCGTTGTCTTGCTACTCATCCAACCTGTTTCAAAGCTTGCAGACAAGCCCTAAAAAGTATTTCAGATCTCAGAAGTTTGCCCAAACTTCTGAAGATACTGAGATTTGTTTTTACCAATCTGTCACTTCTGAAAAGCAAACATTTTATTTATCATACACTCCTGTAACCACACAGCAAAGAACAGGAGATAATTTATCAACCTGCAACCTCTCTCTTATCTCGGTTCTGATAATGAGGTTAGGGCATAAACCTAACTCTCCCAGCCAAAACTTCATACTGCGGCTCTATGAAATTCTCTGTTTTACTTTTCAGAAGTAAGAAAATATGAGTTGCTCCTTTTTCCTATTTTCAGAGAAACCTCATATATTTATCTCACCTAAAATGCATTCTTTATTATTTGTTCATTTTCAATGTCACTGGGTTACCAACATAGACTGAAGTTCATAGCTGCAAGTACTGTGAAAAGTACCACTGGAAAAACCATTAAGAAATGAAAAATTAAATTCACATTCTCACTGCCAAAAGACTTCCTAAGTAAAATGGCATAAAGAAAGTTGGTTGTTTCTGGTTCTTTCTCTTGTCAGTAGCTTGACCCATGAGCAACACAATTCCACACCTGGAACTGTAGAGGGATGTTGGATCCCTGAGTCTGTGGTCCCCACCTGGGGCTGATGGAGGGGACTGAGCCCTCAGAGGACACTTTCTCTCATCTGCCTAACATCCTTGATGCTGAAAGAGCTAGTGATGGGCTCCATGTGACCTTTGGGCAGAAACTCAGAACTGGCTAGCTGGTTTTGTGGCACCAAAGCTAGGGCAGGTGACTCATACAAGGCTATTATCAAAATGAGGAAACTGTGGTGTTTTACCAATTCGCAAGAGCAAAGTCTTGATCACTGATTTGTTTTGTGCTCCCTGTTGCTGCCCTGAAATCTTTGTCATGTAACAACTAAATTACTGACAGATTAAAACTGAAAGCATGATGCCAAGGCTGAGCAGCTCCCTGTTTCAGAGACTCGAACCCCACGTATTGAGTTAAACGAGACATTTCATGTGTAAGTAACTGTCATGCATTTCCTGAGACAGACATGACACCTGTCAAACCAAGATGCTTTTCTGAATTTAATGAAACCTCTGTTACAGGCAGGAGCAATAATCACTGTGTTGAAGTTGACAAGTTAATCCCTACAAAATAATCATATTGTTTGCCGAATCACAGAATCACAGAATCACAGAATCTTAGGGGTTGGAAGGGACCTCAAGAGATCATCGGGTCCAACCCCCCTGCCAAGCACAATGCTGTGCTTGACAAACAAGTAATCTCCTTTTTGGAGATACCAGAGTAAAAACGAGCATCAGAGTTGATCATCCTTAAATCTGGGATTTTCTGTTTAAAATCTTAGGGGGAGGGGGTTGTTTGGGGTTTTTGGTGCTAAAATATGAATAAAATAAAAAAATCTGAATTTTCTTCTCCTATTCAAAACTGGCAGGAGTCACATTATAAAGGATTGCTAAAGGAGGAAGGTTGGCCAAACCAGAAATTTTAGAGATATAGTTGATAAGAAGTATTAATCTAAGACAAAGCCCGGAGAGTTTTAGACCAACAAATAAAAGGTCACTGCAGTGACAAGCTGTGTCTAATCTTTATTTTGGAACCTCTGCTTCTGAAATATGTGTTGATACATTGGACTTCCTGGAACAAGCCTTTCATAGGAGCACTCCAATTCATCGCTTCCATCTTAACATCTGTGTTGAAATCTTTCTTCTGCTCTTTGTAATATAACTAACTTTATACATGCACAAACTGCAAACCTGATCTTGCACACTTTGAAGTCAATAGGAATTTTCTATCTTCTGTGGAGCAGGAGCAGATGCATGGTGAGCTAATCCGTTATGGAGCCCTTGCACATCAGGGCTCAATGCAGAAGACAAATCAGAAAGTCTGTCTTCACAATACATAGCTTTGGACTTCACCGCAGACATGTGACTGCCCCATTCCTTTCACAGCTTAATGAACATCATCACCACTCCTTAAATGTGCTGTAGGAGTTAAAAAATACCCTTTTGGAAAACTATAGAACCAAATAAACTTTATATCAGTGAAAATTTGCAGGTTTTGGAAAATAATATAATTTTGTATTCAGTCATTTGAAAATAGGGTTACAATTTCCATTTAAGTATGTTACTGGTTTTTGCACAACCAACCATACCACAGTTTCAAGTCAGCTAGTGAAAGGCATATTTTTCAGACTTTTTTTTTCCAAATATTTCAATCTCTGTTCCCTTGAACAGAACAGAAACTGGTTTTAGTTCAGAAGATTTCCCCATTCTCTTTATTCAATCCTAGCAGGGAAAAATGGCCTTATCTTGGAAATATTTAGTGCTATGCCTTAATCCTTCATATTCAAAAAATGCTTACATTTCAGTTTCATGGGCTGAGTTGCTGAAGGTAAAGGAACAGTTATTCTCAAAATAGTGTTTTAATTTCTTCTTAGAGGAAGAAAGATATAGGAATAGCTTTTCTAAACTACTCATCGGTGAATTCCAGTTTAAATTATAGCAATTGCTATCTATAAATTTGGCCAGGGCTTTGGAATTTAAAGGTTAAACAGAGAGGGTGATTTCCTAGACTTCAGAAGAAATCTTTTGACTTACGTAGTTGTTTAACACTTTTCCTGGTAGTGAAATTCATATAGTTCATCTGATAAGGTCTGCGCTGTGTGTTAACCAAGAAGAAGGTGTTACAAATGTGTATGTGTTAAGAAGCATCTGTAGCCCCAGAGGTGCCATCAGTCTTAGCATAGTTTGCATTTCATAATTTAACTCACCCAGATAAGACATCCTAACAACTTCTTGAATCGCATGGAGTCCTGGTCTGTATCCTCTGAGAGGCTGCATCACTTTCCATCCTCAATACGTTATTTTATGTAGCATGTCGTTGGGTAGTGGACTGCTTCTCAGTCCCATAGACCTGCACTGTGGGTTTTCCTTTTTGCCTTGGTCATTACTTTCTTCCTGGAAGCATTGTTTATAAGCCTGAGATCTACTGCAATGCTTCTGCCAATCCTGCTGCACGTTAGCAAGCCAGTTCTGCTCCAGATTACAATTTTCCAAGCATCCATTGGGTACTGCTGATAGCTGACTGAAAAGGTTATCAGGCATTTACTCTTGTTCACTGCAGTCAATACCTTCTTCAAAGCAGCTAATTGTTTAGCTAATTATGCTTTTAGGCATGGACAGCATAATCACATGCCCCTGGTTTACCATCAGAATCAGCTCTTTGCATTGTCTGGAATATACTTCCAGCAGCAAATTGGAAATGTTCTAGGTCATTTAAGGAGTACATTTTTAGACATTTAATATGTGAATCTCACAACTGAGTAACACTCCATGCGATATGCTTAAGAGACATTTCTTAAACTCTCACCAATACTTTCTCAGCAGGATGTGGAAACTTCTATTCATACTTTGGGTTCCTCTGTCTTCACAATACGAAGTTTCGGAGGTTGTTTAAATGTTTTAGAATTATCTATATAGCAAAAAAAAAAAGTGCCTGTTCTGGTCACCTAATATAAGTGAAGGGGAGGAAGAGCCAAAGAAACATAAATTTGGCAGTAGGCAGCTCTGTCAATTTTTGCCTGAGAAGCAGTCCTCCAGACACTACAATGGAGGCATTCTCAATGAAAGATGTGGGGTAGGAGCTTTCCTTGGTAGTACTAGGTTGAGGACCTCTGGGAATTACAAACAGTCCATGGCTTGGAGGCAGGCTGAGGAAAGGAAAATAGGGCAACGGAAATCAGAACTGCATGAATAAGAGTTTCTCCCTGGTGAGCCAACTGAAAAATTAAACACAAAAAAAAAAATATTAAAAATTTTGGGTCAGCACAAAGAACTTGTTCAACTCAAAATGAAACAGCTCATTTTACTTTCAAACCTATTTTCAACCTTTTAAAGAAAATGTACCTAAAATTCTAAACCAAAACACTATTTTGAAGTGTAAAACTGAAATGTTTTATGTAGAATATGTCAGAACGAAACATCTCAGCATGGCTTTCCTTTTTTGAGCTGTAACTAATGACTGAATTGAAACCCAGCTTGCCTGACTGAAACTACATCTTTATTTTCTTTTGGTCAGTAATAGTTTGTCCCAGACATTTCCTCCAGTTGTAAGAGAAACTTCCTCCGACTTCTACTTCCTTTGTCTGTTCAAACTTGACCATCACCCCCCATCCTTCACACCCCCACAAGTCACACGTGTCCTACAAGAAAAAACTATGAAGGAAATTCTGCAAAATTTGCTGTGTGGCTTTTCTGGGGCTCCAGCTCATGAGGTTTCCATGGTAGAGTCTTCCAGCTGGTGATTTTCAGGATTGGAGAAGTTAATAAGCATTTGACTTTGGTTTTACTCTTTTGTGGACAAATGGGTTTTCATCTGGACTTAGCCCCAGCATGGAAAGCTAGGAGATTCATTTGAGATTTCTGGGCAGGGCAGCTCAACAAGGTCAATGTGGAAGGGGCCTAGAGGAAGTATAAGGAGGAAACAATTATCCGTTTGTGAAGAGATGGTGTCAATGAGGAACAGCATATGTGGCTCATGGTCTAGTCTCTGTTTATAATCAGGGAAGAAAACAGGTACTTTTAGGACAATCTTTATAAACTTCTAATGTGTCATCTGGGTAATTCCTATTACCCTGCAGTAACTATAAAGGAAACATCGTGCAACTCAGGGATAGACTGTGTCTGTCAAAGGTCAGTGAGATGAACACCTCATTAGGTGCTTAACTTCCCTCCCTTTGCTGTCAGCTGTCACAAGTGCGAGTGAAAAGATGTTGGCCAACAACTCCCGACAACATCATTGCTTACCCTACAAGAAAGAAAATAAATGTCCTACTGAACAAAGTACTGTAATGTGCTACCAAATCCTGGCTGGCTGTCACTGTTGGGTCACTTCTGCCTCGACTGAAGCCGTATGTAACTCATATGTTGTGAGAGGTAAATGAGAGTGTGGAGTTAAGTAAACCATGTTGATTGCATCTAGTTTGACAGGTAACGGGCATCCATCACCCAGATGGCTTGCATGCCAGTCTAGTATGTGAGGTCTCACAAGAAAGTGTAATAATTTCAGTTCACATAAAACCTTGTTCACATTAAGTATGGATGGACACTTTGATTTCTGGTTCAGGAGCAACATGGGATGGTTTAATCCCACTTAACTTCAACATTTAACTTCAACAGCTGATGTAACACATATTGAGACTGTTTTTGGACTAATTTTAATTTCTCTTTGAATTTAAGTGATGAAGCTACAAATGTAGATTTCCTGCCAATATTTTCCCCATATAAAAATATCTATTTATCAGGTGTCTTCTAGATATCCTTTTAGCAAGATTTTTCATATGAATGGGCCTGATAAAGTGTGTTTGCAAAACCTCACCCTCTTCACCTCTGCTGCTTCCCTGAGTCTTTTATTTGAGGGCATTTTTTTTTAATTTTTATTTTTTAGATGGGACAGGATGCCTTTTGTCCTGATGAACAGGAGCAACACCTTGCTCAAAGTCTTCACCAGTTGCTGTCAATCCACTATTATGTATTTCCTCTGGCTTTCTCACTATTTGGATGGTTTTTATCTCTTTAACCTCAGTCCAGCCACCAATGTCTCTGGCAGAACCAGAGTGATTCCTTTGTCTTTGCCCAGGGGACATTGCTGATAGTGATGGATTAAACTGTTCTTCAGTGACTTTGGGGTTTTTTTTATGTCAGGGAGACTGCATTGAGAGTAGGCACCAAGCACTTTTCTTCTGAACTGCTCTCAAATCCCTGATGCTGCAGCTCAGCATCCTATGGGGCAATGAGAACTTGGCATTTTATGTGTTTTCCCCTCAGCAACTACTGCCTGACTGCTTGGCTCCATCTCATCTGATCCAGGAAGGATAGCTATTCAAGATAGCATCTTGACTATGGGGCATTTTGAGGCAGAATCAGTGAACCAACTCCATGACTCCCAGAAGGGATGCTATTTTTCCCACCACTCCCTGCAAGAAAAGCTGACCCCCACACACACTCACAGCTAAGCCCTGGCCTGTGATAAATTGTATCAAAGCTGAAATCGGCTTTATGGTGAAGAAGCATGTCGCCAAACCAAGTCACTGGCCCAGCAACTCCACAGGCACAGTATGTGTCATCTCCCTTATGTTTGAGTAAAAGAGAAAAGTTCTGTAAATAGCAATAGTTTAGGATCAAAATATTTATTATAATAAATTAAAGAGTAAGCATTTATAAAATAAGCTACTTGCATATAAATATCACACAGCACTTTTAGTTATATAGGTCACTTAAAAGCCTCTAGTACAGCTCATAAATACATTTCCTTGGATGTTTTTTCAATTAATCTATATAAATAAAATAAAAGTACTGTATAATTATTACTTTTAAATAAGTTACCATTTAAATATGAACGATAAAAATAATCCCTGAATCAGTCTGAAATACCAACTTTTCAGGTAAAGGTCAGAAGGGGGCAATATAATGCAAGAGAGATTTCCAAGTAAAAGGCTCAAAACGTCCTGGCTACCTATCACTGCCTACCTTCACCAAGGCTGATTCACTTATCTCAGCCTATAAAATAAAGAAGCAGTCGCCTTGTTCCATGGAGATGAGGAGACCAGGAGCGTGCCTTTGAATACAATTAATGCCCTGTGTTGAAATAGAGCTGGTTTTGGCACAGGTAAAAAATATACTGTGTCTTAGGGGGGGTTGTTCTGCAATAGTTGATTGATCTGAGTTATAGCAAGAGTTTTTTTGAGACATCTCCTCCAGGCTGATCTGTAATTCTTTCAGTTTTTCTTCCTGCTCCCTCCCTTCTTCGGGGCATCAGTACAGGCATTTTCTATGTAGTCAAACAGTAAATCCAGCTCTCCAATGGCTTTAGTCTTTCCATTCTCTCCCAACTAGAAAAGAGCAGAATACAGGTTTTACCATCTTGTTATTTCTCAGAAAATTGAAATTAGGTTTGTCACAGAAACTGCTTCAAGAAATAACTCTTATTCTCTCAGGTAGATCTATTAGAGTCATTACACCATAAGATATAAACTAGCTTATTCAGATCCAGTCTAGCATTATTGTAACACAGCAGAGAGTTAACAGGACACATAAAGGAGGGCTGGAAGTGGAAACATCACTAATCCCCTCTTTAATGCCCCTGCAGGCTTCACTTTCTAAATAATCTCTAGAGTTTGTTTCATAATTAGTTCAGTCTTAATCCTACTTAAAGACTGGGGTTTGGAATTGTTGATGGTTTTTTAATGTTGGGGGGAAAAAATGTACCTTTTTCATTTTGCTCTTCATTTCTTCCAGGTTCTTTTCAACATGCTCTCTGTGTCCTAAGAATTTCTAAAAAAAGAACAAATCCAGACGTAACATTGGCAGCTGTACACAACAGTGTGCTTTTTTGTTTTCATTCTCACACCTTTCTGTCAACCTTGAGTTTGGTATCTTTGATCTGAGGTTTCCTTTCATATCACTGCCTTTTGCCACTGTTCACAGCATTCTCAGATTCAGGAGCAACGAGAGTCATGAGAAAGGAAAAAAATCTCAACACTACTCACACATCTGCTCAGCTCCGAGGTCAGGGAAGCCAAGAACTGTGCCACCTCCTCCACGTACGGGTACTGGTCCTTGGCCTCAGTGAGAAGAACATCTTTCACTACAATCTCCACAATCCTTTTCATCATGTAGCAGCGGTTGTTTTCCTATGTATGCAAGCACGAGGTGCCGTTAAATCATGGCAAGAGATCAACAAGTGCTGCAGGAAGATGGAAAAAGCAGGTTCCTGGTTTAAGACTTACCTTGACATTAACATAAAGCTGCTGCCCAATGAGCCTGTTGTCAGTATCCTGGTCCGAGACCCTGGCCTGAGAGGGAAAAAAGGAAACGTCAGGTGGGAATGGGAAGCTTACCTAAAAATTCATAACTAAGGTTTTCATCAGTAATAGTGCAGGTGAAATGAGGGAATGGACACAACAGTCAGCCTGTTACAGGTAGATAAGCTTGGACATTGTGACTGTTTCTCCCCTTAACTGGGTGAGATTCAAGATCAGTCCCACCGAAAAATAAACAAGCTGAAGTCTGAATTCCTGTCCCCCTCCTAAAGGTCAGGTGTCATAGTGGTAACGATGACTAAACCAGATGCCACAGGTGGCCGACTTCACAGCAGCCCATAGCACTGCTGGGAGGTGCTGCAGCCCTCCACACTGTGCATCAGGGGGACCTACTCAGGGTAAGAGCTGCAGTCAGACCTGCCCAAGTTAAGCACTGTGAGATGCTTGAGGAGTTTCCCAGCCACGGCTGGAGTCACAGACGGACTCAGCTCCAAATGGACTGGGCAAACAGAGACATTTAAGCTCATGTTTCACAGTTGTCCCAGTCTAGCAGCAGCCACTTGAGAGAAGGAGCTGTGCTGTGCCAGGGGCTGCCTTTCCCTTGGGGAGCTGGAAGAGGAGAGGTGGCAGCTTCCCCTGGATACACAACAGTGGGCAACAGACCTGCTCCACATGCCCACACTCCTCCTTACTGCAAACACATGGGTTTTTTTCTGGAGAAAGGCATGAGAAAGAGAGGAATGACGGTGAGAAGGCAGATGACTCGCAGAAGAGGAGGTCCTCAGATCCTGCCGTGAAGGATACATGGGTTACTGTACCATTTTAGCCAATGTGTAGGTGCGATTCCTGATGTAGGGCTGCTGGAAGTTGATTTTCCTGAGCCTGCAGGCATGAAGGGTAGTAGAAGCCAATCCTGCCCCTTTTGGAGGCATAGAGCTGGTGAGAAGAGGGAGACAGCAACAGCAGCAGAAGATGACCCATCTTGAGAAGTTTGTGGTCATGGTCTTTAGGGAAGAGACAGTTCACAATCCAAAGTCGTCTGTCCCAGCAGATTGCAGCTACAGCACTCTGTGCTGGTGAGAGAATGTAGCGTTAGCATCAGGGAGAGTGGGCAAGGCAAAGTGAGAGAGGCACAAAGGCTGAAAGCCTTACCTTTGCTGTGATTCTTGATGTGCTCTGCAGGAGGTGAGGTGCACCTTATATAGGGCCACCAACATCTCTCTCAGCTGCTTTTTTTTTGTGTGTGTGCTAGTGGTGAATTAAAAATGACATCAGCAAGTCTCTTACTTTCCAGTATCCTCTTCTGAGAACTACCTAACCACTACAAAACCCACAAATACAACTTTAAGGCCATTGTAGTCTTTAGTTTCTTATAAAATGAACCAAATTTTAATGTGGGGCAAAGCAGGGGCTTTCACCGGGGCAGAAATCCTGAATTCTTTTTGCATACAAATATTTGAGAAGTTTATGGGTTTGTGTGTTCCGTGCTGGGTGTAACATGCTAACTAGTTGGATTGGCAATTTGATGGCAGAAAATGTAATTAATATTAATTTTTGTTGGTCGTCTCTGGTAGAATACTGGTGCTGTGCTCATGCTGACTGACAGGCACAAGTGGTCAGAGACTGCACCAGACCTAGAGCACTGACCACCTACACTTCCTACCCTGCAAATACCCTTTCCCACACAGTGTCACACTGGTGTCAGGATCAGACAGATCTCTCTCTCTGAGAGACCAACACTGCATTTATCACATCCCTGATCCCCAGATACCCCTTTTCTAAAAAATTACCTATTTTTCAGGCTGTAACCAGGTGTGATGAGCAGAGCTCTGGTCATGCACGTACTCATGCAGGTGATTTCCATGTCCCTGACCCTGTTGAGCTAACATAAAGGCAGGGCTACACCTTCAACCTGAAATATTGCACAGGGTGCTAAAGGGAAACTGCACTCTCTCTGAAGAGTAATTTGTAACTCAGATGAGATGGTAATGCATGAGGACACAGATCTGGTACAAATGCAAACTCCTACTTGTCTAATGCCCACAGGACACACAGGTGACAAATGTGAGGAGTCTGACCTTGGACTACCATGGCTCCAGCTCTGCCCCTGAGAGTGAGCAGGGGCATCCTTGGGGTCGAGCCTCACAGCTGAGGCTCTCAGGGCAAGAGCCATAATCAGCTTTACCTCATGAGCTGAACTGTCCAGCTCTTTTGCTTGCACCTGAAAGGAAGCAGTTACAGGCTGACTGTCACCAGATTCACACTCTAGCATCCCTTGATGCATCCACAGCACGAATTCATCTCTCCATCAGTTTACCTCAGATACCTGCCACATCAGCTCTGCACAGCTCTGTGGCCTTGAAGCTGCACTCTCGTACCTAGAGCCATCATGCCCACCTCCCTTTCTGTGCCCTCTCAGGGTATCCCACCCATTCCCAGCCTCCAACTGCATCCTGACTACAGCAAACAGCAGAAAGCAACTCTGGATTTAGATTGTCCATAGCCTAGTTCGTACCCCAAATGTACCATAAAGCTACTCAGGAACATATTTATAAACTCTTTCCCATAATTTTTTCATATGTCAGGTTAATAGGCTCAGCAGAGTTGCAGGTTAATGAGAAGAAGGGAGGCTGGGTTATATTCAGCCAAAAGACAGACATTAAAAACCAAACTGGGAGAAATTCAGACCAAGAGGCTATTTTGGAGGATTGGCTTCCCCTGAAGTGCAATCCCAGAAACAACTCTCCAGGTGCTAAATAAACACAGTCTGACAACTAAAGTCTGCTTCTAACTGAGATTTCTCATACATCTTCACCAGCAGAAGTCCCAACACCAGAACAAAAGCCATGAAAGGGCATTCAGACCCTCCTCAAGGGGAGATTGCAGACCTTCTGGTCCAGACTCCCTGTCCTCCCACCACTCTGGATCCTACCTCTCCATCCCTTTGATCACTTACTCTTGCCAGACACGGATCCAGCTTGCCTGACCTCTTATTGTAGCTCCGACCCCATGGAAAGGGCAAGCAGGTGGTAAGCAAGTGCTGTGCCACTTGCATCTGTTGAAACCACTGCAAGGACCCCACCTTGGTCCCAAGCTTCCTGCAGCCTCCTGATGGATATCTAAACAACATCAGGCAAAGGGATGAAAAATTAGGTGCTGAATCTCTCCCCTCTTTTGTGTAGTGATCGTAGGATATCTTCTCTCTGTCTTCTCTGTTATTATAAACTAGTGATATACCTGTTATTAAAGAAAACGTTACGTTAGACTTGGTAAGGATCTTTCTCCCATCTTTCTCCCATGTTGTTAGCCCCCTCTCTCAAGTCATACTACTTTCAGCTGTGTCATGATACCCTCCTTCTGGTAGTTTAAAAACACTTGATCTCCCTTTATGTCCCTGCTTCTGGGATGACACTGAGATGCCAAAATCATTGTAAGTTTGTTAATTTTACACATTCCTTTTTCATGACATTCCTAAGGCTTTCACATAATTTAGCCTTTTGTTTGCAGTTGTGAGTTATAACAACCCATCTTCCAGCCCTCCAGCTGGCTGTAGGTATGGTCCAGCCCGAAGAATGCATGTTCCAAGTCTTGCTGGACACTAATGTTAGTGGACTGTAACATCAGTCCACTCTGGGCCTTTTCTCATCCACCTTCCATCAGATGGCTGTTGGTCCTGGATGTCCCACTGATGTACATCCTGTGGATGTACCACAACAGCCGTGACTGCAGTTATTCCCTGTAACATGTCAAGGGAATTTCTTTGGAAGAGGAGATATGGCTCCCATTCTTAGAGTCTGCTATTTCTGGTATGAGATTACATTGAATGATGGGCCTGGAACAGGTTGCCCAGGAGGTGGTTGAGTCACCATCCCTGGATGTGTTTAAAAAAAGGGTAGATCAGGTACTTAGGGATATGGCTTAGCATAGGATGGAATGATTGGACTTGATGATCCTAAAGGTCTTTCCCAATCTTCTGATTCTGTGAACAACGATGTGACAGGTGGCTGCTGTCACCTCTTCTGACTAGCTCACCACACGCTGGATGGGATACATACAGCTGGCACTGTATCTGATGGAAAGATGGGAATGAAAAAGCTCGCTACCACTGGGTCTTTCTCCACTCCTCAGCTGAAGTCCAGAGAGGAAGGAAGAAAGTGGAGGCTTTTCTGCTGTAGTTGAGAAAGAATTCATCTTTCTTCTTGTTTAGGGAAGAAATACAATAAACCTTCAAACAATAAGTGCTTGAGCCAGCATGGAAAGTGAATCTCAGGGAAATAAATGGCTTACCAGGACAGCCCTCCCCAGACAGGCTGCTCTGAACTGTAGAGTAGGCAGAAGAGATCAGTGGAAGGAAAGCTGCATTTCTTTTAAAATGAGGTACCCTGGCTGAAATCATCACTGGTGGGTCTTACTTTGGGGAGAAAGAATGAAGCGGAAAAAACATGTCTGAAGAACGTGTATTAAAAGAGCAGCTTTTCTCACCAATTTTGTCCTACGTTAACATTGTCAAGTGTTCCAGTAAGTGGTATGGGAACCAGTAATTTCTCTCTGAGCCTAAACTGCTGATGTCTTGTGATACGTGATAGTCCCAAGGTTTTCTTGAAAAACCAATGTGCTCTTGGGTGGGAGGGGAAAAAAAAAAAAAGAAAAAACCAAAAACCAATCAAACAAAACAAAAGAAGACTTTTCCCAGCTCAGGGGAGGAAGAAGAAAAGGAGAAAAATGAATTTTCCTTTTTAATTTTATAACTTTTTCTCTTTAATGTTATTTTTTAATGTTCGAAGCTAGTAACGTAGTTTAAAATACAAAAATCTTACAAGAAAACACACCTGCTATGCTTTTACTTTAATTAAAAGCCACCAAAGACCTCTGAGCTTGTGTAAAGTACCCTCTGCATTTTTTTCAGTATAATTAATTAACAAATAATTCTGAAATCGTTCTCAGATTGTATTTTCTTCCCAGTGCCATCCCACAAGTTAAACGTCTATCCTACCACTGACCTCAGCAATACATTTTTAAAATGTAATTACATGGAGTTTCCCTAGCTCATTAAGAAACCACAGTGGTTGAACATTCTCGACAATGACTTATTGACCCATATTGAAGACAGGATTTTATGAGGAGGACTGGAACCCTACATCACATCTGCCTCAAAAGCCACAGACACTTCCTTCTTACTTTGAACAAGGCCACAGGTGAATAACCAATACTGTACTTCGATGCTCACCCGCTGCATACCATCAGCAGTGTGCTCGCATGCAGGAATTGCCTTGAGCCATGATACATGTTCAGTCAGCCATACTGAAAATTCTATTTATTGTTTAGATTGCATTATTGGAAACATCTTCAGGATCAGACACTGGGCTAGAAACCTTGTCAGGAGCAGGCATGTGGAAGAATGAGCTGGTGTATAGACCTAGGGTCTTTTACCTGGTGATGAAATTCTCCCCCTTTAAACTTCTGTACAAATGGACCACAGGTTACAGCATCTAAAACTGACAGGCAATGGGTCTGGAGACATCCCCGACTTCCAGGTCATGCTCATCCCCTTCATTCTGTTCCAGCTCATTTGTGAGCCAGCTCATTGTGTTTTCTCTCAGTTTTCTCTGCTTTTGCTGAGGCTTTCAAGTTTGAAATCATTAAAACTGACTTAAAACATGTTTCAGCTCAAGCCATGCTTGAGCCTTATTTCAGCCAGGTCTCTGCCCAGCAATGAAAATGTCAGCAATGGAAGCCGATTCTTCTTTACAAAACTTGAAAATAAGCTTTTGTTTAATTCAGACATTCATTATGGCAACAACCTAGTGCAGAGGCAAGTGTCTTCTGGGCACGATCATTAGAAATGGCAGAAGGAATTAATTCTCTGTGGAGGAAACTATATCAACGCAGATATTGGGAGAGGACATACAACATCTCACTGGTTTATTTTTGCTTTTTTTCTACAATAGGTTTGGTGTTAAGACACTGTGAAACTTTTGGAAGTATTATTATTATTTTAAAAATTGCTTAGCCTGGGAGAGTTAGGTGGCTTTGGAAAAGACTCTTGTGTCAGACCTCAGTACAGACACTGCTGACTCAGGCTTTTTGCAGAGGATGTGCAATTCACCTACATCCCCTGACAGTAACACTTTTGTTACAGTGAGTAACACATTTCCTCTGACAGTAACACTTTTGCTTATATATCTGATATTTCATCAAACATCTTTTTTCCTGACCTTCACTCAGATCTGTGCGATAACATCTGTGTCTCCCAAGTGTGAGATGCTATATTATAAACTTCATAATATTGGTATTTGTTATCATAAAAATTAATCGAAGTGGAAGGTAACTAACAATTCATTGTGTTCACAATTTGAAATTACATTCAAAATTAAAAAAAAAAACCAACCCTTGGTTTAAATAACTATATATTCTGTCCTCAGAAATACTGATGTAGAGGAGCTCCAAGAAAAAAGCATCCAGAGACACACTGAGACATTATACAGGTACTACTAACGTTACCACTGCTGCTCCACTCAAGTCATAACTTGCTGCAGTGCCAGGAGGATTCAGTAATTCATATGAAAAGAAACAGACAAAAACCATCCAGGTGTCAATGGAAGGAAGCGCAATAGGTGTTAGTCCAGTGGTCCTGCCTCTGCAGGCAGCTGCAAAGCACAAACACAAGTTTTAATAAGACTCAGTGATAGAAACCATCACTTAAACTCACACAGGTGGGAGAAAAGGTAATTCAGACCCTCTCAGCACACCACAGGCACCAAGATTAACCCTCCCACCAGGCAGCTGGTTCCTTTAATTCCGCGTGTAAAATCCCATACATATTGTGAGACACTGACACTTTATGTAGTGACCTACATATGTCCAGCTGTGTCTCGCGAACTGTCACATCAGGTGAACTGAAACTTGTGTGCTTCCTGTTCATGTGGTGTGGTTGCACAGCAGTGACTCACTGACATGGCAAAGTGGAATTACTGACACTGTGTATCTTAAAGAAAACCACTCTATCTGGGAACAACATTTTGCAAACTGTTTTATAATCCAAAATTCAGCATCAGTTACTCAGATTAAGAAATAGCCCCAGCATTATGCACCTTGATAAAACCCATCGGTTTATCATGGAATCACAGAATCACAATGTTGGAAAAGACCTTTGAAGATCATCAAGTCCAACCAACCCCATCCTAAGCTAAACCATATCCCCAAGTACCTCATCTACCCTTTTTTTAAACACATCCAGGAAAGGTGACTCAACCCCCTCCCTGGGCAGCCAGTTCCAGGTCCTGACAACTCTTTCAGTAAAAAATTTTTTTCTAATGTCTAATCTGACCCTGCCCTGGCACAGCTTTGTGCCATTTCCCCTTGTCCTGTCTCCTGTCACCTGGCTAAAGAGACCATCACCCACCTCTCCACAACCTCCCTTCAGGTAGTTGTAGGTGGTGATAAGGTCTCCCCTCAGCCTCCTCTTCTCCAGGCTAAACAGCCCCAGCTCCCTCAGCAGCCCCTCACATGATTTGCCCTCCAGCCCCTTCACCAGCCTGGTTGCCCTTCTCTGGACTCACTCGAGGACCTCAATGTCCTTCTTATGGTGAGGAGCCCACAACTGGACACAGTACTCAAGGTGTGGCCTCACCAACGCCGAGTACAGGGGCACAATCACCTCCCTAGACCTACTGGCCACACCGTTTTTGATACAAGCCAGGATGCCTTTGGCTTCCCTGGGCACACTGCTGACTCCTATTCAGCCTAGAGTTAACTAACACCCCCAGGGTCCTTCTCTGCCTGACAGCTCTCCAGGCAGTCTCCCCTAAGCCTGTAGCACTGCATGGGGTTGTTATGTCCCATGTGCAGCACTCTACACTTGGCCTTGGTAAACCTCATCCCATTGGTCTCAGCCCATCGGTCCAGTCTGTTCAGACCCCTCTGAAAATCCTCCCTACCCTCTGGCAGATCAACACTTCCTCCTAGTTTAGTGTCATCTGCAAACTCACCGAGGGAGCATTCAATCCCTTCATCGAGGTCATTGATAAAGATATTGAACAAAACTGGACCCAGGACTGAGCCCTGGGGGACGCCACTCGTGACCGGCCTCCAGCTGGATTTTGTTCCATTTACCACCACCCTTTGGGCCCGGCCATCCAGCCAGTTTTTAACCCAACAGAGGGTCCACCTGCCCAGGCCAGTGGCAGCCAGTTTCTCAATCAGAATGCTGTGAGAAACCATGTCAAAGGCTTTAAGGAGGTCCAGGTAGACCACATCCACAGCCTTCTCCTCGTCCATTCAGCAGGTCACCTTGTCATGGAAGGTGATCAGGTTAGTTTGACAGGATCTACGTTTTGTAAACCCATGTTGACTGGGCCTCATCCCCTGGCCATCACGCATGTGCTGCATGATAGCTCCCAAGATGTCCCTCTCCATGATCTTCCCCGGGACTGAGGCCAGACTGACAGGCCTGTAGTTCCCCAGATCCTCCTTACGGCCCTTCTTATGTATGGGTGTAACATCTGCCAGCCTCCAGTCAAGTGGAAATCTGCACCACCTTGAATAGTTAAACAGAGCCACTGTGCAAGAAAGCAACATTATTTAAGGTGAAGTACATGTGCCCAGACACCAGCACTTCCACTGAGACTTCGAGCTCAGCATCATCTCCTGAAGGTGAACCTCTGGCTGCTCAGTTATGCAGTATAACAAGGCTGCTAGAGGAGGTGACTGTTCCCCTGTTGTTGTTAACATGAGTCTTCTAGTTAGTATCTGTCCCTAGAAGTCAACAGGCCATGCTCCAGCCCTTCCTCAGCCCGAGGTTATGCCAGTGACCATCTCCCAGGAGAGTCTCTGAGTCAGCAAGTTTCCTGCTGGAGTGGGATTGTTGTCAAGAAAGTGAGATTTATGGGGACAACAGGAGACCAAACAGAATAGCTACAACCTAGGAATTAGGATGCTGTTTTCCTGGGTTATCTGTTTTTAGCCACATCATGTAAGCTAAAATATGTAAACAAGCTGCAGCCAGCTTCCCCCTGGAAACAGAGAGCACACTCCTCACGCAAGCACTGTGCTGGGAACGCACAGACCCAGGCCAGCTGAGGAGCACTGAGCCTTGGCAGGTTTCCCCCAGCCCCACAAGAGAGCTTGGGGTAAGAGCAAGACACCTGGGTCTCCAGACTGGGGTGCATCTGTAGGTGTCTGTACGTGTGTGCCACACCAACCCAGTGACCAGAAAGGGACCTAGCAAGGGAGAAACTCAAGAGTAGGGGCCTTCTGGGTCCAGTAGCCATTCCTATTCTGCTCCAAGTGTTGAAGTAGGTCCTTTGGAGACACTCCAGTACATGACAGTATTAAACAAAGTCACCTTGAAGAAAAACATATACATACACACACGTGTATTTATACATGCACAGAGACTACCACACGATATGTGCATATATCAGATATAAACAGAGTTAAAACAAAAAGCTTTGAGGCCCACTGGAAGCCTTCACAGGTCACTGCATTACCTCAGGAAAGGTAAACTGGCATACATGTAAATCAGTTGCATTTACAAACCTGGCACGTGCTCTCCCAGAAGACTTTATCAAGATCTCTGAAGAAAATAAGGAGAACCTTCACTTCTTCCTTCCCCCTCTACTGAAGAACTGTCTGCACTAAGGAGGATGTGCTGCCATGACTATACCACCACACTCTCCCTGCAAAGAGCAAGCTCATACCAGCAAACGAGTGCTTTTGCTCTTTACACTTTTAGCCCAGCACCATGAATGGAATACACGACCCAACAAAAGGTGTGTAAGCTGGAAGCACTATCAGGCATTGCTCTCTTTCCTACAAAGGACTGGCAGGCTCCAGGTGAATCCTGTGCAGTTCTCGGTCCTCCACCTTAACAAGACACTGCAGGACCACTGAGTGCTGTCCTTCAGAGTTTCTCAGGACTCTTCCCATGTTTAGCAGCCAGAGTTCAAACCTGCTAGGTAGGGCTCAGCGCTCAGTTTCTCTAGAACACAGTGAAACAGAAACCTTGCAAGGTCAGATCACAGCCAACATGGATGAACTGTAGTAAATACCAGAGCATTCATTCACATTTTTAGCATGGAACTTCAGATGTCTGTCCTTCTTCAACACAGTATTAAACTCACACCAAAAAGCAAAACAGAACTTGGATTTCTATGAAACTGGAGTTTTCTATTTAGCTACCATTCACTGTCCTCTCTCCAACTTTCGCTTTCAGTGTCACCACTGCTATGCGATCAATACTTTCCACCAGGCTTCAGAGCAAAGCCAAAGAGCTGACTGCACACCAAAGAGTTAACTGCAGCTCCACTGTCCCCCCTCTCTTTCTCAGGCTCCTGTCTTTGAAGGTTTGAGCAACCACTGGATTCAGGACGTTAATTTAGGTCGCCTCACATGAAAATTACCACTCGGCTCGTTTTCTTTATCACACTTTTGTGGGTAATGGAACAGCTTTGCGTCAGGCTACGCTAAGAATTGGTCAGTGAAAGCACAGCAAAAGTTCCACTTGCATCAGATAGTGATGAGGCTCTTTGCTAACAAATTTTACCAGACAGCAAGAACTGCTTTGATACCAGAACATGAGATCCCAGCTCAGCCTTGCAGGAACAGATGTAAAGAAGCAGTATGCCATTATGCAAGTAAGCACACACTAAATTGTTCAAAGGAGCTGTGCTTCCTGCCCCGTCTTCAAGCACTACAAATTTGCTCTTTGAGTATTACAGGTAGTATTTGGAAATCTCTTTTTCCTCCACTGCTGTCTGCCAGAGAGCGATGACACCACAAGTCAGACAAGGAAAACATCTTAGTACCTGGACTCAAAAAATTTGTGACTGAAGGAGAAAGCTGGTGGCTGGTAAGTAATTTCCTTCCACCTTTCTTTCCTTTCACCTTCCTTCTGCACACACTGCTTTCAGGCTGTGGCCCTTATGTCCAGAATTCAGGCTACCCGCAAAGCATGGGTAAAGGTAAACCTGTTTTCAGGACATTATCACTCACTACACAGGGATCCATTTTAATCAAAAAAGGCTGAAAAATCCTTGAACAACACACCCATAGTAACTTAAGTATCACTGGAAAAGCCTTGGGACTTAATACAGACTGTGTATCTGAAATACATGTCTTCTTGCCTACACCTTTGTTAAAAGCAATCTAGCTCTGATGGCTAAAGAAACTTTTACTACTTTGATTTCTAAGGTTAATGACATTGATATACATCACATTATGTTTTAGAACTCACCTCAGTAATCTATTAAAACATTACTGCAAAACTAACACATTTTATCGAGATTTTCTTTAACTGGATGGAACTATCCACAATCCCAGATCTTCTCCCAAACTTCCCTGTAGAGCTGGAAAGCCCCAACTGATTCAATTATTAAAATCCTGGATTTCAGGGGCATTTCAGCACTGTAAGTAGAGAAGGCTGATGCATCCTGAAAGGCACCTGAAAATAAAAATCTAAGAGGGTAGATTTTTAGTAGATATTATTAAGAAATTCTGTACTCTGAGGGTGGTGAGGCCCTGGCACAGGCTGCCCAGAGAAGCTGTGGCTGCCCCCTCCCTGGCAGTGTTCAAGGCCAGGCTGGATGGGGCTTTGGGCAACCTGCTCTATGGCAGGGGGTTGGAACTAGATGGTCTTTGAGGTCCCTTCCAACACAAACCATTCTGTGAGTCTATGAAATTGAGAAAAAAACTAAAGCCCAGAGCCACAAAAGGATGCAAGGATAGAAGGATGCATTCCTGAATATTACCTTGCTGCTGCTGTGAGCATTGTGTAAGTACTGTGGAAGATGCTTCATCCCTCCTGCTGAAGTCATTCTACTCCAAACAATTTGGCAAGAAAGAGGAGGATGCTACAATGTGCACAGCTTTATGGTCTTTCTTCCTACCCCTCTAGGCCAGCAACCATTTTACTATAAAACAAAGTTTCAGTATAAGCAGCTGAGAGCTTTCTCCGGTCACAGACAGTTAACAGACTTCTTATCCGGCAAGGCATGAAGAATTTGAGTAGCAAGACACAGGAATCAAGTCTCCTGTGTGTGTTCTTGCTTTACGGGCAGGAACACTGGGCAAAGAAAGGATTTTTCCCAGCTGGCAGCAGGCAGGGAGGAAACACCAGCTTATTTACATGGCTGAGAGTTACGAACCCCCAACAGTGGGATTCACCAGCAGGTACACGCAACTTGGGAACAGGAGCTGAAGACAATCAGTTCAACACTTACTGACCAGGCCCACTGTTAATGATGTGCTTGGTCTGCAAATCTGGACCTTAAGTCAACAAGCTCCCAAAGCTGTTTACTCCTTACGATACATCTCCTGTTGGCAACAGCCTTCCTCCTTGTTTAGTAACGTGGTCTCTCCACTTCAAGGCTTCTACGATTTCCTTGACAGAAACAATACACATTCACTGTACAGCACGCACCTGCCATTATTAATAAAGAGTGCACTTTTGAACCCTTTCAGCTTGCATGACTAGACGAGAGGAAATACATTTGAAGTTTGGACTGAAACGTCCAAAAACTCTCTTGAACTAGGTAAACAACAACAGCAGAAAGCAGGCACAAAGAATTTCCTATCTGTCTGGAAGACTACAGAAGAGCATCCTTCAGAAGCTGTGCACGAGCATTACTCAAAGAAGTATTTTGTCTACATTTCCACTGATTACCTCTGTCCCCACAAAATAGTTAGAACATTCCAGGCAAAAACTAAATTTTGCACAAATGAGGAATATCATGATGATGTGTGGGACACCACAGGCTTCCACTCTCATCTCCAAATTGAGTTTTTACCCCCATGCAACAAAAACTGTCTCCCTCCTCTACCACATCTGTGGTGTCCTTGGCAGAGATCAATATACACATACCATATAGCACATATAGCACCCAAGAGAACCAGAGCTACGCAGACACCCAACTCATGGTGCAATGCTGCAAGCAAAATTGGCACATACACTGTCATATCTTCTATGGCTTACTGGCCTCAAAATCAGGCCTGCTATTCAGCACTCACTCTTTAAATTAACACCAAATTCATTAGAGACTGGCCCTTCAGGTACTGCAGCCTTCCAGATGGTGTAACCCCCATCTACTTTGGGTCACAATTCCAACTATCAACACATCTAGCTTTGGTAACTTACTTTTTCTGAAGATCAGTTTTAAGGGAACATCTTTTCTTTCAGAAGTCCAGACATATTCCAGCTGAATAGGTGAAACAGAGAACTATAACACAGAAGTGCCATCATAACAGCCTCTACCAATTTATCTGGCATAACTTGAACAGAAACAAATCAAACAATCTTAAATTTTATTTTCAGTGATATGCATACATAATTGTGTACAAAATTGAAACGTAAGCAAGTGTGTACAAAATTCAATTTTTCTTGTATAAAATGTCCAAATGAAGTAATAGTAAAACTTGAAGCCACATAAGAACAACCAAACTGCCTGCTAGCCACCTACTTCCTCTACGTCATGTTAACTTGTTTGCTTGGAAAGATAGAATGATCTGTCAGCATAAATCACATACATTTTTCACTGTGAAAATCGTAACAGTATTCCAATTTTCAAGAAACAGGCAACTAGGAAGAGAGATAATTAAAATGTCAAAGTCAAGTAAAAACATTCTTCTGAGTTTACTTTAAAAGATGAACTACTCCTAAAAACCTGAGTTGGAAGAGGGGCTGGGGAAGGCCACTGTTTAAGGTGGCTCTAGAGAAGTTGAAATTAACACTGAACATGGGTCTTGCTGACAAAGACACATGTTCACATCAGTACATCTGACAAGCTGCAGTACTGTACTTAACAGTCATCCTGGCCAAAAACCTGTGCACAATGAAGAAACCCGAAAGCTTAATGTTCTTCTCTTGAACTCTAGTATATTCCAAATTAGCTTCTTTAAGAAGTAATAGGAATTTTTTTTGTAATGGGTTAAAAGCTGTAAGCAGTCTAACTTTTTGTTACAGCACTGTGTTGTACTGACAATTCATACAGTAACAAAAACACCACAGCTGCTTTTAAGATAGCTGGTTAAAATCAAGCAGCTGAGGTGTCTGGGGAATGATGGTGCTGCTCCTGAATCCTGTCCCAGGTCATACTGCATGGCTGCAGCAGAATACCTTGAAAAGTAACAACAGGTTGCATAGGAAGTAATTTTCTCCATTTCAAGAGATACAACTGTGGAAAAAAAACAAACCCCAAAACTCCACATGGGTGTTGTGACATAGTGAATTAAGACATAACTCAGACATGAAAGGACCTACATTTTTACCACTGGTTTAAATAGTGAAATTGTAAATTGAGATGACAAGTCCTAACAGTTGGGTTATATTAGTGCTAAGCAAAAGGATGCTGCATAGTATCTACGATCACATTATTTTTACAATATACACTACAAGCTATAAAAAAATCAATCATTTTACAGAACAGTTTCTACACAACAGGTGGGAAAGATTATGTCTTGCCCCAGAAATCCTTCCTCTTCTGAGCTCGTTCCAGTATCTGAGATGCAAGTGAGCTAGATGCTGCTGATCGAGCAGAAATCTGAGACAGCCTGTCATCTGTGGGGAAAGCAACAAGGGAAAAAGTAAATAGGAAGACTAAACACACATTTTTAAAAACACAGTCTTTTCATGCCCTCTTTCACTATGGATATGAAAATAGTCCCACATTACACTTTAACTCTATTACTTGCTAACTGACATGCTAGAGAAGAATCCCACTAGAAAGCTACTAGGGTGTTAGGTTAAGTTTAAGAGAGCTATGTGCTCAATGCTTCAGAAACTCCTGAGTGAGATCCCTGCTGTCATCTGGGAATTGCCCAAATCTCTATCTTTACATTTACTCTTCTATGTCAGACCTCAGAAATCGCTCCTTGAGCCTCTGTCACTGAACTCTGTACAGACCAGACTCTCCTAACAACACAGTCATGAAAGCAACCCACCACTCCAAGCAAAGTGGACCACCTCAGAACAACATACGACCAAAACACCAAAATCTGTGGTGCCAGAAAACCCTTCTGTGCCAGAAGCAGCTAATGTGCCACAAGCTGTTAAAAGAAACATGTCTTCTGAAGAAAACAGGAAGTTTAACACAGCAATGAGAAGCATGCTTTGAGAATGTACTTCTGAAAGGTCTTCCTTTTGAATACTCTATACCCAGCAGAACTCTTAAAATGAAGCAACCTGGATACAGTTTCTCTAAAAAAAGCACATTATACTCATTAACATTCCTATTAAAATGTTGCTACAGCTCTGTCAAGATGCCCTCTATGAAAAATTACCTTGTTTACACTTGTTCTCCTGCAATGGACTGAAAAGAACTGTATCACTACTTCTCAGGCCTGCCCCCAACAAACAAACAAAAATCAACAAAAATATTTCACAACTCAATCTTAACAGGCCCTGTACTTTGTCAATGTTTCCATTAACTTTTCAGAAGCATTTCTAAATTCTCGAACTACAGTAATCCAAACGACCTGTAACTGGCTCACACACTGCACAGAACAACTATATTCCCACGTACAAGGGCTGGTAAGTGCACTTCTGCAGACATGTCACTGGAGGGACTCCCAGGTTGTTTGCACATGAACAAATATGGACATATGAAAGATCCCTGAGCTGGCACACTGCACCTGTTTCTGAATGCTCACACAGCATCACTCAGCTCAGAGGGAAAAAAAACCAGCAGTTATAGCATTTAATCTGTGTGCAGCAAGCTTGTGGGAAGCTGCAGAGTACTATTGGATTTTGCATGTTTTGTGTAGACACACAGATACTTGGCTGAGCCATCTGCACAACCCACACATTTTCCAGACAACTACAATGAGTAAAATAGAGAATCGGGCTGAACCTTGGTTAAAACCAAGGAGCAAACAAATACAAGGGGTACAGAAAAAAAGCTTTAGGTTGCTCTGGGGTGTAGCTATAAATAAACTGCAATCAGATATCAGTTTGCTCTGCCCATACTCTAATCTGAGCCAAGCACAGGTGATTCCGACTCGCACAGCACCAAACCAAGCTCAACCTCATATACCATGCTAAGAAACAACATGTAGCAGCTCACGCTCAAGCTAATGAGGCTACAGTGCCTCTGGCTGACTCATACTACTGAAGGAGTTTATTTGTGTCTGCCCACAGAAAGGCCAAGAAGATGCACTGGTGGTCTGTGCACTGGCTGCTCCCCAAGCCTAACTTTACAGCAAAGAGGAAAAAGACCAGCCAGAACAGCAATCAGAATAACAGGGTGCCATACGTACCCCTAATGCACTGAGCAAATGAACAGGTGTGAAAAAGTCAGAAGAATCATTTTATGCTGCATATCTGGTGCTGAAGATGCAGAGGCAACATCTTAATATTTTTGATACCTTTAAAGTTGCATCCAAAGTTGCTGCAGCTGCAACTTAGGCTGTTATCATTTTGCAGTTTGCTTCTGTTGCTGTCAACACAAAGGCTTAAAAATATGTGGGGAGGAAGCGATTTTAGGTATGGAACCAAACAAGCAGCTACAGTAACCATATCAAGCCACAATGGTCTACTGACTTTTCAGCTGCATTTAATGGTTCCTTCATACTAGAATATACCTTCACATCCATACTTCAGATTGCTAGGATGAACATTTTCAAAATACTTTGGTGAAACAGTGCAGCAGTAATTCATGCAAACATATACACCAGTACTGCCTACTGCATTCAGAAATTTCACATATTAGTATGAAAGTTAAAATTAATCAAGGTAATATACACATGACATACAACAATACTTTGGGACAAGAAATACCTTCAGCATTGTAGTTTCTTTCCTGCAGGGGTAAGTGGAAAGATCTCATTTTTGTACTGCCAATGTTCCCTAAGACAAAAAGTCAAAGTCATAGCTCTGAATCATTTCAAAATTGACAAAGGATAACACTTCATTTTCAGACCATTTAAAAGTGTTTTTAAATTACATCCAAAACGTGAGTTTTATAAATAGCAACCGTACCAAAACCTCCACAAGACTCCTTTAAGCTGAGGTGAAATAAACTTAGTCCACTGTATTCTTCCCAAGGCACCTATCTTTGGTTGCTGCTACAAGTTACTTAGTGAACTATACTCGACACACACAGCTAGAACACAGCACCAATTCTCACCTCCTGCCAAGGAAATTCTCCAGGTTTCATCATCCCACTTAGAACAGAAATACTACTTTAGTTTAGCTAATCTCTACAATGAAATACCAAGAATTGTGGGACTTCAAGCAGCTAGAGAAAGACTTTGTAGAACAGAGACTTAAACACGTGAACTTTATGTTGACTAAGGGGTGAAGGATTCTTTTCTTTATCATACTTATGTCCTCAGTACCCCTAAACCTTGTTTAAAATCTTTGAAAAGCTCCTGCACAAATTCCTCCTCAGACAAGAAATGCCTTTTCTCAAAATCCAGTAAGTCTTTTACAGATGGCTCTTCTTTGTTTCCATATCCTGGAACATTTAAGGAGCTTCTCTCTCAGAAATCCACAATTCTTGCAAAATAATAACCATGCTACAAAGGTCACCATTTACACAGTGTTGTTGGTAACTGCAACTGGAAAAGTGTCACAGAATCAGTTGTAGCCTAAAGGTTAAAAATTACAACTGTTCATGCTAAACCAAATCATTCTCATAATGAGTAAGTATTTATTGACATTAATAATGTAAAAGTAGATAACAGACTGCTAGAGTACAGTGGTATTAGTGGAATCTGAAACTAAGGTGGAGAGCTGTGCAAATTTCCTCAGCAAGACTAAACATACAGTAAAAAAGCTTTTATTTACAAACACCACGTTCTTTCTACAGTCTGTAAGGCAGCAGGCTCAGCACTCTCTTGGCCTGATCGTTGCACAGCAGCCACTTCCAACCTGCATCACTAACACTGGTAGTCAATATACAAAACCCACCATTATGCTGGAATTCTGGGTCCTTGAGAGTCCCTTGAATACGATGAGAGGGACTCCAGCAAGGCACAGCACAGGTTTTGGCTGACTTCAGCACAGGAGGGGTAGAGGAACGTTCTTGATGCGCTGACGCAAAAGGGACTCGCTCATCAGAAACACTGTTAGGAGCCCACTGATCCTGCCTAAGTGGCAGAGGATCCAAAGTTCCCAGCCCAGCAGGTGGAGAGGTAAGGAATGAAACAGCATCTGCTTCCACATTAGGCTAAAACACAATAGAAAGAAACAAGAAAGACCAAAACCAAAACCACGAATCTCCAACATCTCATATACAGCCTTCCAGGAAAGATCTTAACAGATGCAGCACGTTTGCTTTAGACTGTTCACTTGCAAGCTTGTGAGACAGCTTAAAGGAAATCTATTCCTAATAACAAGTGTTTAACAGGGTCTGAAAGTTCTCTTGTCAAGTCAAAACAAAAGCTTATTTTCTGTATAGCAGAAAACAGTGATCTCAGATCTTAAACCAACTTCTTACACAACCATACTGCTTCTAATACAGAACTTACTACAGAGGATGTATGCAGTGAAACGCCAGCTGGTTTTGTAGAACACAGACTAAGCACAACTTGACCAAAACCCCACAATTTTGAGAGGAAGACAGTTAAAAACTTCTAAACGTTTCTATTTTTCTCTTGTTAACAGTGCAAGCTGCTAACTAAAAGCACAAAAGTAAAGAAAAGGGAGAATGAAGCTATTGTGGCACTTTGACCTATCTTCTACATAGGCACCCAACCTCTCCTTAAACTGCATTCAAGTCAAGGAGTCTGGAGCTGTGCCCTATGTCAGTGGTAAGCTGCAGTAGCATCAGTGGGGAAAATCAACAGCTCCTGATCACAGCTTTAAAGAAAAAAAAAAAACCCAACACAAAACAACAAACCACAACACAAAAAAACCCACAACAAAACCAGATCCTGTGCACTCAGCACAAAAGCAAAATGGAGCTCATCCACTCACACTCCAATAGTCTCAATGCTTTTGCTTGGTGCCCCAAAAACACGATTTAGTCAGACATCAGCCTTTTTTAGTCACAGATACCGAAAATTCTAGAATAGTAAATGCTGCCTCAAGAAAAAGAAGTGTTAAATAAATTGCTCACAATTACTTCAAAAGCACAATCCTAAAATGCATAATGTAAGTCTCTTTTCTGGCTCACCTGGAAGGACCTTCTTTTTGAAGCTTCTCTTGCACCTTGCTTAGCTGTTGAAGGGTCCATTCCTAAACCTCGTGTTCTCTGCTGTGAAGACTTGAATTTAGGAGGAGACACTAGAACTGCACCTCCTATTGTAGTGAAGAAGATGAAAAATGCTTTATTACCTTGAATAACCTACTAAATTAATTCATATGTGTTTTGGTTTTTTCTTTAGTTCTTGAAATACTGCTTTGGCATTTGAAAGCTTTTACCAACAGCTGGGGTTGTAAGATCATGATGAGTCCTCTGAGCTCCACCAAGTGCTCTCAGCTTTGGGGTAGGAAGTCTGCCACCTGTCCTGGAGGACACAGATGAAGAATCTGACACAGCTGCAGAAGAATTCAATACTAAGGCACTCTCGCTGCAAAAAAATGGGAAATGATGAAAGAATTAGCTAAAGACTCAGAAGCCTTGCATTTCTAACACATTCCTACAACAGAGCCTAAGGCAAAACAGTTAGGGCCATAAAACACCAAAAGCCTGTAGCTAAAACATCTGCCTATAACAGTGAGTCCTGGATTCCAGCCCCCAAGCCTCAGTTTCTGTATGTTTTTAATGCAAGCAGGTAAAATACATAAACAAGATGCATGTTCAGGCTGTCTGTCCCAATAAACCTTGAACGTATTGCTGCACAGTAGGAGATTCAACAGGAGAGCTAGATAGAGCAGCCACCCAGAAAACTGAACCTCACTGCCACCTTAGAGGTAGGAACCTGGGTTTGAGTCTTTTCAGTCAATGAGGTGGAACTGAAACCAAGCATCCCACATTTGTGTAACTAGTCTAGTCCTGAGGTTATTAAATAAATCAGCATTACCACTTCTCTCCTCTTCCTCCAGATGCATTTCAAACGGAGGTGGCAGCACGCCCGCTCTGTGAGAGGCACCTGAGCCCACCAGTGTGTGCCAGGCACGCTCTGAGGGCACCCAGGCAGAGAATCACCCCTCTCTCGCACTCAAGCAGGCCGAGGTAACATGCAAATGTTAAGCCGCTCTGTGTGGACAAGTCCAGAGCAGATCTCAGCACACAGCCACATTGCAGGATGACAGAAAACCATAAATGTCAATCACAGGCCTGTTTATGAACTAGATAACATCTAGAATTAGAAACAAGGTTTTCAGGATGACAGTTTTGAAAGCTGTATTTCATTTCTATCTGAGTCTAGCATCTCAACCTGTCTTTGCCTGGGTTTTGCATACAGGATATTCTCCCCATAGGAAACAATTACAATTCCTCACCTTAGATTCGCACTGCAACACCAAAGATAAAAACCCAGTGAGGAACAGAGAATGCTTAGATGGTATGGTAACAAAGGCCAAAGTTAGTCAGATTTAAATATCTATTAAACTGCTGTTCTGTCAAAAAAACATATGCAAAACTTGCACAGGAAAAAGAGACTTCTGGAACTAGCTATAATTTGGATGCTTCAACTGTCAAATATAGTACTAAGCACCATATTATATACATACTGAATTGATCTCTCACTATTTCTAAACACCTCTCCACCTTTTTCCCACCTGTGCTCAGTTACATAATCACCAGTGATTACTGGATGCTAGTTATTTTTTTCTCCCAAGTCCTTTATTGTTGTGCATGACTAAGAAAAACAGCTGTTTAGACACAAGATTAGCATGGATTCCACCCTTTCAGTCCTAGCAGTCCTAAGCTGTCAATCTGAAGCAAATTGTGAGCTTTAATTTTCACTACATTTGGCTGCTTTCACTACAGTCTGCTCTGAGAGGCCCAGACTGCAATTTTTAAAGTTTGGGGGGGAAAAAAAAAATTGGAATTGTTTATGCTTCTACAAACTCCTGTCGTGCAAGGTAGATATCCAGATACATTTCCACCACCAGTTTTGAAGTTCCTTATTCTTTATAATACTATTAAAAACAAAAGCAGTGTCACACCAACTTATACTCTGGTAAGTAAATCTGATTTGAAAGGAAAAATTAGTTAACCTACATATTCCTGAGACATTAGAGGAAAACTTTATAGATATACACCACAAAAATGTTCACTTTTACCCTTCAATTTTCTTATCTTCAGTGACATCCTTATTGTTTTCTTCTGACTGCTGAGCCACGACTGCAGCCTGTTCACCTTGGTTCAATTCCTCTTCTGTTGATTGCTGATTCTCCTTTTCTTCCATACCTTCCTGTTCACCCCAAACCAAGCGCCTTTTGACTGGAACAGTTAAAGCATCTGACAAGTCTTTCTTCTCAGCACTGTCCTGGTGTGGATATTGTTTGGAATCAGGTTGCTCCAGCAGTGTGGGGCTTGGTACAGTCTCTTTTTCAGAAACTCTAGGGAACAAAGAGAGCAGTGTTTCATACTGTTGATTTGCACAGTATGTATGTGTCTCTGTAGAACACATTCATCCAGTTAAGTTCTTTGTCAAAAGTAAAGCTCAGATATTAAAGGGTGGTACAGTTGACAGGGTGAATTGACTTGACTTGGTTAAATTCCCACTGGTTTTAACTAATGTTTAAGTACAACTCATCTGCAAACTAGATTCTATGAAAACTCTTTCTGGATTGCCATTTCCAAAAGTGGAATGTAAAATAAGGGGTGTATTTCCAATTGAAACAACAAGTTAAATTGTCAGAGGTGCTCAAAAAATGTTCCATGCATAAGGACTGTCTGATGGCAGAATTCTGAAAGCCAAGTAGTTCATGAAACTCCTCTTCAGGCACAACTTTTGAAAGTCTTGAACTCTCAACTGCTCACAGAAATCAGTGTGAATTAGCCCAGTGCACAGAAATGAGATCAGAAAGAGGATCTGTATTTCATATGAAATGAATACTTCTCCATGTCATTCCCCAGCCCCAGAGCTATGGTCATGCAAAGGGTGGATCTCTCACACATACTAAAGCCTACAACAATCTAAGGGGACTGCAGACAGAGGCATTCACAGCAATGATTTAAGTATCAGATCTCAAGTAAGACACAAGTGGCTCTTTGCTTCCTTGTTGCTTCAGCAACAGCCATCTGTATATTTTGCTAAAATAATAATACTAACTTTTCCTAGCAAAAGATTTGTTATCTGCCAATTCTAATGGCCTTCAAAGGAAGAAGAATATGGATGTATACCATTCCAGTTCTTAAGTCTTCATCTCAGAACAAAACAGTGTCTAAAACTCAAACACAAGATTAATTAATCCTGAGAAGAATATTTGTAACATCTTGAGTAAGCAAAATGTATTTCATGTCATCCCAGAGGAGAGAAGACTATTACTTCACTATGACTCGGTGTGAAATTCCTCCAGACTTGTAAGGCTAAAGCTGTCACACTAAATATGCATTTGTGGGCAACTATAAGGGTGTAACTACTTCTTTCAGAAGACTGTACTGTGACTCATTTTCAATTGGAGCACAAATCAACTGATGCATCGGTGGCAAGGTAAGTGTTCTGTTGTGAGAATTTACACGTCACAAAATCTTAGAACAGTTCTGGTTGGAAGGGTCTTCAAAAAGACCATCCAGTCCAACCTTTCTCAAGGAAACAGAACCTAGCTAAGATTATCTAGCACCCTGTTAAATAGCTTGAATACAGTCAAACATCCCAGACCTCACAGTTATGCTAAGCCTATATTCAGCACTTTGCTCTGTTTCAAACCTAGTGAGTAACAGGCAGGAATGACCACCTTACCCAGCAAGATCTAGTGCTCTGATGTTGTTGCTGATGCCTTCTTCTGCACTGGAATTTGAGGACACATCCCACAGACTGTTATTATCGGACAGGATCTGATTGAGGTGGTACCGGGAGAAGTGGGTTCCCTCCACTTGCTGCCTGTAAGCCTTGGCTCGTTCTCGAAGTTCTTTCACCTGGGTATCAAGGTTTTGTAAGCTGCAAATCTGTGTAAAGATCACTAATAGGCTGCAATATTATTTGCATTAGCTAATGGCAGCTAAAGGAGAAAGGCCAGTTACTCATAATACAGAGTCACCCACAGCACAAACACTGCATGCCACAGTAAGTGCAACAGAAGGAAAGCAAAAATAACAGAAGTGCCTATTTAATAAGCATGTTTCAGCCATGAAGCCAAAGCAAAATTGTCAATTACTCATTTCATGGGCACAAAAAGTTATGCAGCAACTATGCATAAATTTAGTGCTGGAATCTAGTTCTTCCATCAGTGCTCAGCCATCAGTGCTCTGAACATTGAAACAGGAACTTAGATGTAACCAACCTCCATATACCACAGGGAATTTAGGGTGTTTTGAGATGCCTAAAGAGAGGAATACAGAATTATTTTTAAATTCCTTACTTTTCTCTCAACACTGTATTGTTATTATCACCCTTGTAACTTTATTTCACTCTAAGTAGGAAATTAAATCTTAAAAGCCTGTCAACGTAGCTCTATGCTGCCTCCCTGAGATTCAGTAACAAGTTGTAAAACAAATACATCAGCACTAATATTTCATCAGTTTTTGCTAAGCTTGATGAAATTAAGATTTCTAAGCCTTAACACTCAAACATGCATTCACTACACACTGATTTATGATTACTACAAGTCAATGGATCTATGTGCACATGTAACACTGAGTTTGTATGTCTCTACTGCAACAGTCTCTAGCTACATTAGTCTTATCTCAGGAGCATGACAATTACATGAGAACTCTCCATGCTACTATAGGTAAGACAGTATCAAAATCACTCTTTTTAGGTTATCAGTACTTGTTAAGAACAAGATGTCAGGTTCAGTCTTTAAAAAAAAAAGTGGTAAGCCTTCTCTTTTGACATTACACTGCTGATTTTACACTATCAATTTAATGGTTAAAATTATTTCAACACTCACACTGTCTTGTGTCCTTCACCCAAACACAATTAAAGTACAGGAAGAAAAAGCAACAACAAAACTTTGATGTTTCAATGATAAAAATAACTTTGGGACATTGTTTTATGAATTCTGGCTCACTAAAATGGTTCACAGGAAGTAAGTATTTTGTCAAAGAGCAGGAAAGTAAGGCTGACACTTCCTCCAGCACATTTTCATAGTTTTTCTTATTTATTCTTCTTTCATGCTAGACTTCACATCATTCTTCCTGCAAGGAACAGCGTTAAGTGGGCCAAATTCCACTAAACCCATAAAAAGTAACTGGATGCAGCAGACTGAAATCCACTTAGTCCACACCAGCCAGCTTCCCAAAAATTTGACCCACTAAACTTCCAAAGAACAGCCCATTAAAAAAAAAAGTATACATGTTTTAAGAGTGGTGTTTAAAGTTTGAGGTGCAAGTGATCTACTAGCTTATTCACTTTAGGTAGAAGAATGAAAAATTAATTAAGATAGCCACCATAGAGGGAATATAAATCCAGAGCAACAGGACACTACTGGGGGAGGAAGAATACTATGTCTCCAGTGAATTGTGAAGAAGTACAAAGGACAACTGTCTCCTTCAGTGACTCAGCAGGCAGCATTATCTCAGCAGGACACAGGCCCCAGAGAGTCCTACTGTGACTATGAATTACCCACATTAATTTTTCAAAAGCATAATTCAAAGAGATTTTTTCATTCAACTGCTGAAAAGCAGCCCTTAATAATACATTGTAGAGTAGCAGTCTAGGAGTAATCACTACAGCTAAGGTCATACCAGAATTCTATTACCATCTTTGCCTGTTTGGGCTCAGAACTTCAAGGAAGTCTGCTCTGGACCAAAGTTATGCAGGTGCAGTCCCAACAAAGGGAGAAACTAGACTGAAATCAGTCAGAATTTATCATCAAATCACGTAAAATATGTTCTGAAGGTACCTTCAGCAGAGGTGAGTCCCAACAACCCATCATAAGCTGAGGTTAGATACAGCTTTGAGGAACATTTATCTTTGTGTCAATGAATTTGTCTAGGAACAGGTACAGAATCATCTAGAAACAAAACTGGCTTTTGGGGAGTTGATACTGTGAATAGCTGAAGTACCTTTGCTGCTTCACAATACAATGCACTAGACACTTTTCCCAAGTTATGCATGTTTTCATTAACCTGCTCTTAACCTATTTGTCAAATGGCTAGAGTGTCTCTTAAGTCTCAACCGTGAATGAAATGTTTTGCTCTGTTTTCACCCTGCTGGATCCCATCTAAGAACATCCCATGTTCTTAGAACAAAAATATTGATGGATGCTAAAAAAAAAAAGTCTGGCCCAGAATCAGATTTATCAGGATTTTTATTCTTCTATTAAGAATCTATTCTTAAGAATAGACAGTTTCAAGCTTTATTATTGCTCTTTATTTTCACTACACCCACAAAAACTTTTTGAAGAGATATAACCCACAGTGTTAGTATTTCCATATATACCAAGACAAGAGCAAATTTTAAAAATGCTATACAGAACAAAAAAACAAACAAACAAAAAAAAAATCACTCACTATCACATTTACTCAGGTTATTAATCTTTATCTACTAGGTTAATATGCTGTTCTGGTTGTGTCTAGGGTGGAGTTAAATGTCTTCAGAGTTGTTTATGTGGGGCTGTAGTTTGGATTTGTGCTGAAAACAGCGCTGGTAACACAGGGCCGTTTTAGTTACTGCTGAGCAGTGCTTACACAGAGCCAAGGCCTTCTCTGCTTCTCACCCCACTCTGCCAGCAAGGAGGGTTGGGGGTGCACAAGAAGCTGGGAGGGGACACAGCTGGAACAGCAGACCTCCAATAACCAAAGGGATATTCTGTATCATATGCACAGTAATAAAAGCTGTAGGAAGGAGGAGGAACAGGCGAACATTTGAAACTACAGTGTTTGTCTTCCCCAAGTAACCATTTTGTGTTATAAAGCCCTGCTTTCCTGGAGATGGCTGAACACTTCCCTGCCCATGGGATGGAGTGAATGAATTCCTTGTTTTGCTTGGCTTGCGTGTGCAGCTTTTGCTTTACCTGTTCAACTGCCCTTATCCCAGCCCACAAGTTTCCTCACTTTACCCTTTCTGATTCTCTCCTCATCCCCACTGGGGAGGAGTAAGCAAGCAGCTGGGGTACAGGGGTTAAACCATGACATGTGCTCAAGGGCATATGATTTAAAGTCTATGAGAGAGGAGAAATTCAGGTAATTCCAAATATAAAATTCTCTTTGACATGAACTCATACTAGGATCTAATACAGATACACATAACAATGTGTGCATAATCTAAGCACGTTTGTCATCAATACAACACTCCATCATATTCTTAGAACGAATACGGCTCTTCCAGCCACCCATCACAACTCCTTCATTTAGAAGGCCCTAAAAATCCTAATAATTTTTTTCTTTTTTACTTCTTCATGTGTACTCCCCAGTGGCTTCTTTGCCGTTTCCTCTGCAGTTCCCTTGTCAGCAAGAAAATCTCCATGGAAAAGTCAGTCATCCAAAACACATATCTACAGTGTGAGAATTTCTTGGTTTCTCATACACTCTAATTAAATGCTGCATACATTTACTTCCTCCACCTCTCAAATATGACCCAAAATGATCCTGCCTGGTAAAGCAGAACACCCATCCTCCACTTGCAGTCTCTGCAGTTTTTCCCTTGACTCTACTGCAGTGACTCCTCCCAGCTGGCTGCGCGCCGCAAGCACAATCTACTCCAAGGAAATGCGTCCCTTTCTCTTTACTTGCCTACCAGTCAGTTGCTCTTGAAGCTGGAATGTTACTGATGCAGCATCCAGGCTGCAGACGAAAGCCTTACATGCCAGAAAAATGACATAATATTCTATGGAAACATTCTGTACACTGCTTGCAGTCAGGCTGCGTGCATATTTCAATTATTCTACAGCCTTGGTGACGGTAGGACTAAGTCTAATGCATATATCAAGGCATTTTAAAAATAAAGAAATATTGCTTGGTTTTAGTTTTTAGTCCTCTAACATCATCATCATGCATGCATACACAAGATCACATTATGAGTTACCTCAAACTGTGATTTACTTTAAACTTTGAGACCTAGTTCTCATTATTTCATATATATTCAACATATATTTCTTTTTGACTAAAAAGGGAAATTAAAATTACTTGCTAGATGAAATGCAGTAAGGAAGCATAAAACAGAATACTACCACACTATTTCTGCAATACCCAGAGAATGTAATTTCTAAAATCTCAAAGCCCAATACCCTAGAGACTTCTTCAGTTCTAATTTCCACATCAGCTTGGTCCCAACTGATGAGGAAACTCACATTTCCAAGTACATGTTGTACATTAGCAGCACACAGTGTCTCAGGAAGGCTACCTTTATCAGCTGAAAGAAGCCTAAGTCACTGCAGAGAAACCTGACCACTGCAGAACCAGCTCTTGCAGTTTCTTAGCACACTGTTAACAGCTTTGATTTACCTGGCTAGCTCAGGAAACTACTCAGTAATCCTACTCAGAAATCCTACGGTCCTGAAGCTGCTCAGTGTTTTCAGAGTTCTGCTGAATGAGTCCCTATATACTGTAATATTGAACACAATTACTGAATAAACTACATGAAAATAGTTAGATTGACTGAACCTGCAAGAGAATTCTTAACTTTGTGTTCTATCTGACAGAATTCAGCTGACTGCTTTGAACAGACTCAGTGCAGCAAACTAATAAACCGGTACTATCAAGCTGACCTAGGCAGATACATATGTTGGTCTTTTCCTTTGATTCCCTTGGAATTCCTTATCATCTAATTCTACATTTTGAAAGCTTATACTTCTTACAATGGGAACTGAACATGAACACAACAATTATCTGTTCCAAGAGACCCTGTTCTGCATGATTATGATTTGTCAGGGAAACAAAACCCCTCCCTCACTTTGCATGTCACATTAATATATTCTCTAAGTCATGTGGGGTTTTTATCTCACTACATATTACATTGGCTTGTCAGAACCTAATCTTTGTGCACTCACCTTTGGGAGCTTGAGTAATTAATATTACAATCTCAAAACTGTACCTTGTAAACAGCATGAGTCAAAGCTTTTTGTATATAAAATTCAAACCAAAACATAATCAGGCATCAGATTTTTTAAGAATACTCACTTGGTTGGGAAGTTTACTCCTGATACGAGACCAAACTCCATCTTTATAGAAATACTGGGCTGGAGACAAGAATTTTGATCTATATTCAGTGTTCATCTTCCTACAAAATCAAGAATGAAAAGAGGGAAACAAGACAGAAAGAGTAAAACTTGACATCCAGAATACTCTTTAGGAGCTCTTTTAGAGTTGCATCAACAACCACAAGTATACTTGCACTTTAATGCCAGGCTGAGATTTGAAAGACCCATGCTTTGAAACACAGCTCACCCATACCAACACAACTAGGGAAGCTGTGAAAAAGCTCATTCGCAGTTGGTGGCTCTTCAATTAGTTACTCCTGATGGTTTTTCTTCACAACCCTTCTGTCAGAAGCTTTTACCCTCAGAGCAGAGCATAATACAAGCCGTAGGACTCAATTACTTCAATGCAAAGCAGAGCAAAGTCACTTGATGAAGGTGCATTTAAGCAATGCCTGGTCTGGCACTAAGGTGGTTAGGACAGTTCCTTCTACGAACTGCACTCTAAAGGCACTCTGCATGTGGGTGGTGTGAACTACTGGGGTTACAAGCATCTACCTACCAGAACAACAGTCAGTTTCATTCATCTAACTACGTCCTACTGGCTTTGATCTTCAGAAGGCCTCAGCACTCAAAAAGATGAATTAGTTTTCCTTTCTGCCACACATGCACATACGCAGAAAAATTACCATCATCTAAAGTCAAGCAGGCAATAAGAAATACTTCCAAGTCCTTAAAAAATGAACAGTGGATTTATGAGCTTAAATCTAAAGAGGTTTTTAGTTTTAATCTTGCTTCAAAACATTACTAACTTCATTTTCATATATTCAGTGTTGGCTGAAAAAGCACTGGTTTTCCCTTATTCTTCAGAAATAGATCATAAGACCGTGAAGCCAGAGAATAAAATGCACCTTGTAAAAAGAAAAATGCCAAGGAAAAAATACCCTTTATTCTAGATCACTTTCCAGATGTCCCTTTTGTTGGAACTGATGGAACTCCTTCAGCATTGCTGGCAAAACTAGTGGATTAACTAAAAAAGCCAACCCCACACATCACTGCTGTGCCTTCGTCCCAGTCATTCTGCTGCCTAAGCAGGCCGTGCAATGCAGGTTGCATAGACTGACAGTCCCGTCTGCATATTGAGAGCATTCTGGCAGTTGTTTGCACAGTGACTGTTTTGGAAACTTTCATCTTGTGCAACCGTCCTGAAGGCATAAGAGGCAGAAATTTGTCCTTAAATGAAAAAAGTCAACGATGAAGAATTTCACACACCACTCACTGAAAAAACTAACTACAATCTACTACATCAAAGAGCTAGGAAAACCAGAGTTAAAGATTTTAACTACACTGCATCCACTCACTTCTTCATAAAGCAAATTTTATTTCATAGTATTTGGGCTGATCATTTTGTAATTATCTCCCAGTATCTCTTCTCCCATCTTTAGTGTTGTAACACTGCCATAAAGTCATGTGAATGAAAGCAATCACTGGGACACAGGTTAAGCACAGACAGCAGAGGTGGACCAACCTATGCATTTTAAAAGCTATATCCATTCTTGGCCTATCTCAGACATGTAGGAATTGCAAACATGAGTTCAGTTCATCCAATGTAGCTATGTGGCAGAAGAAAAAGATACTTGTACAGCCTTCAGTAACATACAATTTCATATTATTCCCATGCTTGTCAGATTACCCTAAATCAGATTTATTTCCCCTTATGGTTGCTTTTGCTTTTCTGGGTCAGAAAGTGGTACTGACTGAGAAAAGCAGACATCAAGTACAATCGTCACAGTTTTGAGCAAGCACAAGAGATCAGTCTGATGACAACTTCCAAACCACTCCCTGGAAGTTTACTAACTGCACTGCACCAAATTAATTTCATTCATGTTAAATTTATTAATATCATTAGCACTGCTTCAGATAGTTGAACTGAATGAGTGTGGCTACAAAGCTTCTGCTGCCCAGAGAAAGGGATGGAAGTTAACACCAGGCTTAGATGTGCCCACAGAAAGCTCAGTCCCAGTGCTGCAACGGGGCATTTGCCCCTTCAGCTGTGGCGTGGTGTGGGTAGAGGTCCAACATCCACCACTCTACATATTAGGCTGCTGTACACCTATTCACTAGGCTAGGTTTTTCCTATTTTATACATACCCACGACTTGTACGTAAAGAGAGGGGCTTTGGACTGATATGTTGCTTATTTTTTTGTTTAGGATGTTTCTGTTCTGAGTTCCCTTGTTTTCCTGCATCTTCTGCTGGCTTTTGAAATGGTTCTTCCCTCTTACTCTAAGGCAAAGATAATTTCAAAAATACCACATTAGCTAACAATCTGAAAACCCTCATAGCCCTTTTGACATCAAATTTTTTCCAAAAAGTTAGTTTCATTTTAGTGTTAGCTGTTTTAAATAATACAAGCAAGAATATTACAAACTAGCAAAATGCCAAAGCTAAGATTCCAAATGCAACACTCAGTTAGTTAGAGGATCCAGTTTGTATGCTTTACAAAATTAATTTGAAACACAGAAACAACATAATACGGTACCTGTGCATTCTAATCCGAGTTGTGTAAGGCTTAACATGTATATCTCTGGAATTTGTAATATATTTTAAAAATTAAAACTCATATCCTTGTAGTCTAGCAATATAAATCAATTTATAATAAACCAAAGGCAAATTTTTAATCTCCTGCCATTCTGGTTTATAATAGGTCAGATTGGCTTGTTCAGTTTTTACATTAATGGTATTTTTTTTCTTATTTTATCCTCTCTTCCTCCACTTAATTACTCTCTCAAGAAAAACCTAACTTAAATTTCCAATACTAAAAGCAAATAAATACTTCCTGAAAGCTTCATGCCTTTCAAGCTTTCTTCACATCTGCTAGACCAGGCAAAAGGGGAGAAAAGATTCCTCCTTCCTGCACTGGGCAGGTCTGAGTTTTAAATGATAAAGTTTTCAAGCCAATAATCATCACTGAGAACATCAAAAGTGCCAACAGCTTAAACTGATCCACAGGCACTTGATGTTTATGCTTTCTGCTCAGTAATGGTCCTAGTGAACATGTGACTGACAATGGCTCTTTCTGTTTATCAGAACAGAGACAGTTACTGAAGAGATTCCTATGTGGTCCTTCTACCTAAAGAATGGTGACCTCCAAGAATTCAGACAATAGAACACCTGGCAGCTAGCTACAGATCACCATATGTCCACCTTGCAAAATAGGTTAGCTGTCATGCAGTCTAAATCACTCTCTCTTTATTTTTAGAAGGTCTCAGTCTGAAACAATTCCTTTTCATTAAGTGTATCTAGTAAAATGGCCATAGTCATATTTCCTAAAAGTACATTTTGTGTCCAGTTCTGGGCTCCTTGGTTTAAAAAGGACAGGGATCTCCTGGAGAGAGTGCAGAGAAGGGCTACGAAGATGATTAGGGGCCTGGAGCACTCCCCTGTGAGGATAGGCTGAGGAAGTTGGGACTCTTCAGCCTTGAGAAGAGAAGATTAAGGGGGGGACCTAATTAAAGTCTATAATTATCTGAAGCAGGGGATGCAGGGGGAATTGGCCTGCCCCTTTTCTTTGGTCAGTGGGGATAGGACAAGGGGCAATGGCTGCAAGTTGAAGCACAGGAAGTTCCACACCAACATGCGGAGGAACTTTTTCCCAGTGAGGGTGACAGAGCCCTGGGACAGGCTGCCCAGGGAGGTGGTGGAGTCTCCTGCTCTGGAGATATTCAAGACCCGTCTGGACGCCTATCTGTGCAGTATGAGCTAGGGAGCTGCTTTGGCAGGGGGGTTGGACCCGATGATCTCTCGAGGTCCCTTCCAACCCCTACAATTCTATGATTTGTTTGTCCAAGCCAACAGCAAGGCAAGGAAATGCAATGTCTCAGAGAGCTGAATTACTACCATAAAAGACATTTTAATATGTTTGGACTGAGTAACAGAGCCTACACAGGCTACACAATGTCCTGTTACAGCCCTATGCTGAATACAGGTAATTACTTTTCAACTTATCAAAGCAAAGCCAAATGATTTGTAACCCTTCTTCCACGTTTCTTCAAATTACAACTACTTGGTGAAAGTCAGTTCCAACTGTAGCATCTTCCATACATCAATGTATGTTTTTCTAATTCACATTATGTCTGATTTGAGATCCAAAAACTTGCTGACCTCCCACCCAGCCCTCCTGCATACCAAGAGACTACACAGGTACCAAGGAGAGTACAAATTAGAGTTTCTGATTTCAGGAACTATCCCAATGACTAAAACCAAAGTTTCAATTAAAAAAAAAAAAAAGAAAAGAAAAACCCAAAAGAAAACCCACTTGAAAACTCATAAATTAAGGTAACAGGAAAAACACACTTAAAATGTCATTGTAAACTCAACAAATGCACTACAGAAACTACAAAACCCACTACAGAAACCCCTAAGAGCAAACAGAGCTGCATGATGTTATTTTCAGTGTTTACAGCAAAACCACTACTACCCAAGTCTAGTGTCATCAGCAACAGCTCTAAAATGTTAACTAAAAAATTAATAAACCCATAAACTAAAAAAATAAACCCATGCCCTCACTATTGAAAAGAATGACCAAAACCATCTAAGTACATTAATGCCTTTCATTTAGGGAAATATTTAGTTGTTCACAAACCAGAAGTTCTTTCTCTTCTGAACCACCTCTCTCTTGTGGACCCTTAACAGGAGGAGACTCTTCCAAATTTCTCTCAGGCGCAGGTTCAGAGGTAATTGCAGGAGATTTAAAAGGAGGTATGGATTTACTTGTGTTGCACATAACCTTTGGGAAAAGAAAACACAGCAACAGAGTGTGATTTGCTTACCTTAAGGCTAAATTTTCAAAATCAGTTAACCAATTCATGCAAATACACTCATGTATGAGCAGAGAGACAGTCATGTGTACAAATACAACATATGCAGACTAAGTGACTTCCAGGACAGTGGAGAGAACCTTACTTTGATAAAATTGCATTTAAAAGTGACTGAGTCAAACACTTAAACCTGTGGTCAAATGCTGTTCTTACTTAAAGTCACTAATAGAGGTTTTCTTTATTTAGGAAGACAGTTCAGAGGGGTATGTAGGATCATATTTTTAAAATGTTTTCTCATTAAACTGTCCTATGAATCCTCAGTACATGCCCAGTTCACAAGTAACAGACAACTGTCAGAACTAGATGCTTAGGGCTTGGTAATCTGAGTTGTCTGCTACTTTCCAATCAATACTGTATTGTAACCCAAGGTACAAAATTTGCTTAATATTAGCCAGGTATCATCTCCTCAGGAGGTGCTGAATTAAAAGACCATGCCACATATCACAGGCATACATTTTCCTTAGCTTCAGTCTGACTTAGAACCTAACTTGGATAACAGAATCTCTTCAAGGGAAAGGTATTGTTAGCATGCAGTACTCAGGTATATTCTCCATCATATCAATTGCAATCAAAAGAAACTCAGTTTGTTAACATCTCTACTTTTTATCATTCAACTCTAATAAAGCGTAGAACCTACAAACCTTTACAGCTATTTAGATTTAAGTTCTATTTATCTAAGGATTTATGGTGGCTGCAGAATTATTTTTATGGCTCCTTATTCCATGTAAGCCGTGCAAAAAGAATTGCTATTTTTAGATTTCATGTCTGTCTTCTGAAATAGCACAGTGTTCACAAGTGTCAGCAATGACGTTATCAGACTGATTTCTAATAGAATCAAATGGAACTCTCTATGAAATTTTCCTAAGGTGACTTTCTGGGACCTGCCTCCTTCTCAAATGGTCCTTTGGCTTCTATACTATTGTCATAAATTACAGTAAGTTTTTCTTGGATAAGAAACTGCTGGGGAAACATCTCTCAAAGCAAGGCCACCTGCTTGGCATCCCAACAGGAACAAGACAGGAAGAGTTTTTCTAGTGACTGATCCTGGTTACCAACATTTATTGCCTCTGAAAGCTGTTGTTACCTGTGGGTAAAAGCAGAGAGTGTACCTCTGCAATAATGCCATTAATGTACATGCTCCTGGCAAAGAAACAGAAGACAAAATAAAAGTGGAAGCACCTATTTTATGCTGTGAAATGACCAAAAGATGGACTGAGTCTCCCAAGTTCTGATCCCAGTAATAATGAATTGAAAACACAAAGCAGTCACACCATCGGCACTGCTTCTTGTGGTCCGATTAGAAATAGCAGCATTTCCAACCCTACAAAGTCCAAGACCTCACTCTATGTATCAGAATGCCACAGGAGTGTCTTAAAATCAGAAGATTCCACTTTTAAATATAAGCAGCTCTTAAGAAAGAAAAGCCACTACACAGCTGCACCTTAGGGCCTAGAATTCTATGTGCACAGAAATGGAGACTGAGAATAAGAAACTGTGGTAACCCATAAAAGACCATGAGAATAAATACCGAAACGACTTCAGTGGCAAGATGTGTTATTACAATACTCAGCACCTGAACATTCATCTGTTGATTAGATAATATAAAAATGATAAAAATGAAGTGTAACACTAAGCAGGATCATAGAATGGCAAGGGTTGGAAGGGACCCCAAGGATCATAAAGCTCCAACCCCTCTGCCACAGGCAGGGCCACCAACCTCAGGCCTGATCTACACAAGGTTGCCCAGGGCCCCATCCAACCTGGCCTTGAACACTTCCAGGGACGGGGCATCCACCACCTCTCTGGGCAGCCTGTTCCAGGACCTCACCACTTTTTCTGTAAAAAACTTCCCCCTAATATCTAATCTAAACCTTCCTTCCTTTAGTTTTAATCCATTCCCCCTTGTCCTGCCATTATCTGCCCTTTTAAAAAGTTGATTCCCCTCCTGTTTGTATGCTCCCTTCAGGTACTGGAAGGCTGCAATGAGGTCCCCCCCCACAGCCTTCTCTTCTCCAGGCTGAACAAGCCCAGCTCTCTCAGCCTCTCTTTGTAGGGCAGGTGCTCCAGCCCTCTTGTTCTGTTAGAAAGGATGGAATACAACCAGGGAGAACAAGTAATCAGACATAGCTACAATGAAGAATCACAGGGAAACAAACCTAACTATACTGAATTTTTGGATACTGGAAGGAAAATTAAAAAAAAAAAAAAAACAACCATGTAACAGCATTCAAGTTTGGACCCACACCACGGAAGAAGGAAAGACATCTTGGAAAGCAAGCAACTTCGCTGATACATGAAAGAAACCGATCATTTACTTTTTGGATTCTTTATAATTACCTGTTCAGCTGCAAGTATCGGTGACTTTTCATGAGGACTCTTCCAAACAAACTGGCTTTGGTATTCAGAATTTCTAGGGAAAGTATCTAAACGTGAAATATTCATGCCTGCTTTCCTCTGAAGGACTCTGTGAAGCTGACAAGGTAAGAAAAAAATAACACTGACTGAAAGATACTTGACTTTCAAAGCATTGTAGGACAAGGAACAACACACACCTTCAAGCCAATGGTTTGGGGGTTTTTTTGTATGAATTAAGTGAACACAAAGCATGTTTTGTCATTATACCACCCCAAAACATCTATATAATACTGGCTAAATCCTTGTTTAACTAAAATCCATAGGGACAGTATATGAACGCCAAAATACCTAATGACTTAACTGGAACCAAAATATGGCCTCAAAAATGCTGTTCTCCCAACAGAGAAGCTACAACATCGAACAACATAAAAATACATGGCTAAAGAGAGAGTTAAGACAACAGTGGCTGGTGCATGTCTATTACTGAAAACATCAGATTGGTACTTTTTATACTGGTCAATTCAAATATATATATATATATATATCTTCCCGTACCCCATTACCCATTTCTTCAAATTCCTTTTTTGGAGAGGTAAAAAGTGCATTTTGATTTGGTGGAGCAGTAGAGGGCGATCTCTTCATGTTGTTTTCTGCAAGGGCAAGAGCGGTTTCACCTCTAGAATCTACGGATTGTGACCGAACTTTTGGGGGCAGCCTGGGTCCTTCTGGGGTTTCGATTCTTTCCAGATTCATTTCATTGTTGTTATGGTCTGTGCACAGCTCTGCAGTCCTGACAGCTTCAGTTTCAAGTGGATCATTCAAATCACAATCTGCTGTCCATTCAAAAGACTTTGAAATTTGTGGATCACGGTAAGGTACCCTTCTCTTGGAAATGAAGTTTGGTTCTTTTATGATTCCTGAAAAGACATATTAGGTTTAACAACATTCTACTGAAGACTTGATATCACTCTATGACAAGTTCAAACTGGAAGTTTATCACGCACTCATTATTAGAAAAACATATTTTAGGATCTTTGAGCAATGCCAGCCTCTGGATTACAGGTATGGCTGTGAAATTTTTCTTTCCTATCTGCAAATGTCTTCCCTTCCACTACCACAGCACCATGATTCTCCAGGACCATGTTATGCAACACCTTATAAAGCAAATATGGCCACAGCACAACCTTTTGCAAGTTAATTCTGGGAGTTCAACTGCAACAACAAAATCAACACAGCCAGTGAAAAGAATGCAGTTAACACAGATCATAGAATGGTTAGGGCTGGAAGGGACCTTAAAGATCATGTTCAATCCCTCTGCCATGGGCAGGGACACCTCTCACTAGACCAGGCTGCTCAAGGCACCTTCCAACCAGGCCTTGAATACAGAATAACCAACTGTCAGTGCTAAAAAAAAAAAAAAAAAGCCACAAACATTTCTCATTGCATATGAAGAAAATACCTTGCTGAAAAGGTTTTCACCTACTGTGACAGGACAGTGACAGATCCCTACTGATCTAATACAACCGTGATTTAAAACCATCTCAGATAGCTGGTGGCTTTTTATAGTACAAACACAAGAACATTTCAAAATTCTAAAATATGCAATGTAGCAAAAGCAGGTATCGAGTTCTTTTGAGGAACTGCTGCCCATTACATGTGCAGATGAAAATAAAATTACCCTATCATTTTAAGAAGGGGATTGAACGACTGAACATATTTAAAGCAGGAAATCACAATCCAACTGCAAGGTGCTTAACTGCAATGGACAAAAAAAAGGCCCCTGACTGGCTGAAATAAACAATTTACAGGAGAGAGAAAAACTCCATGAAAAAGCAGAGAGAACAACAAACACTGAGAGGTATACAGAATGCCTGGATGTCCAAATACACATACAGGTAGAAGGAAACAATTCCAGTGGAAAAGCACTGGAAAAGCAGCAGGAAGGAGCTGAGAGCACCTGCAGCTGTTATCTTGTTGTGGATATAGACTCACAGAATGTGTTAGGTTGGAAGGGACCTTTGGACGTCACCTAGTCCAACCCCCTGAATTAAGCAGGGACATCTTCACTAGATCAGGTCACTCAAGGCCCCATCAAGTCTGACCCTGAATATCTCCAGGGATGGGGCCTCCACTACATCTCTGGGCAACCTGTTCCAAGTCGTTCTTAAAGCTGTTAGCTATGTGTTTCAACAGGAAGAACTCTATCAAAAACGATCTGCAAGTCCTGTGAGGTGTCAAGAGTGACGTTTGAAGATGCACATGGTTACATGGCCAGAAAAGAGGTGTCAGTACAAATGTGGAAGAAAACTACACCAAACACACACACAAACACTACCACAGTGTGAAGAGGAGGTGAAACTGCTGTCTTGCTATCTCTATTGTGGCTTTACTGCAAATCTAAAATCTGAAGTTTAGTTCAGCTAGAAAGGCAGCATAGCTTGCAATTTTAGTAAGAAAACAATGTGTTTGGATGTTTGGGCATTTCAGAACTTGTGGAAGATATTCTTTTCAATATAGGTGCCCACACAGAGTTGTGTGGAAGCAAGGTTAAAGAAATACATTACTTTGCAGTAATGAAAGAAAGCAGTAATATATATAAAGCATAATGTATGGCGTTATTTATTAAAATGTCTAGTATCTCAAGTGAAAACAAACCATCTTCCCAGCAGGTAGTTCTTAATGACCAGGCCATAACTTGGAACACTTATACTGTAGGAATGCTATACTGGACTCTAATTACACAGACTGCATAGAGTGGTTGCACCGAGTTACACAGTTTTACGAACCTATGTTATGCCACTACAATAATTCCTATTATTTAATGCCCTTTTCAAAGCATCACACTTGCCATCACTCTGCAGCTTACTCCTTTTCCTCAACTCTCTATGGGTCTTTCAATCCAGAAGCTATTTCCTTTGTCTTCTATGCTCTAATCCCTCATTTACCACTGATAATAATGTCTATAGCATCTAGACTGCAGCACCATAAGCTTTTTCCAATTAATGCCCTTCCTTTATTTCCTTTCCCTTAGTTAGCTGCCCCTGTAGGTCTTCATAAAAATGTTATATTGTATCAAACCTCCCCCTAAATTAGTCTCTTCTTAAATATGGAATTTCACTAATTAACCACTAATTAACCACAGGTAACCCAGTGCCTCCTACACACCATGGGTTAATGCTGCATCTGTGCTTCATGCTAGAGACTCACCTTAACACTGCAAGTCAGAAACCATGTACTTTTCATGCTTTACTTAAATACCACTAACATTGAAAAGAAAGCTTCGGCACAGTCAGAAAGAAAACGGCATCTAAAAACATTCTAACTTACAGCCAGGAATGTACTTCTAACTGTATGAAGCGTACCAACTGCAAACATCACCAGTGCACTGTGGTGCTGCAATCCCAGCAAACCTCTCTAGACCTCCTGCAGCCCAGGCTCACGCTTATCAGAGCCAACTTGGGCAGCACCAGTCTTTGCCAATGAGGGGGGTGGCTTTCAGGGGCTCTTACCAAACTGGTCCGACCGAAGTCCTGCCCACAAGGATTTCTGCTGTTGGGTCGGGCTAGGAAACTCTGGGGTTTGCCACTTGAAGTTTCTTTTGTATTCGCTCAGTCCCTGCAGGAAACAGAGAGGAGTGTGTCAAGCGAGCGGCGCGTCTGCTGCTGCACGGCTCCTGCTGGTAGCAGATCTCCAGGGGGGGAACAGGGACGCTGCAGGACTGAGCCACGCTGACAGGGTGCTGAATCTTCCAAACCCACCCCTCACCCCCCATCCAAGAGCAGAAACTACCTGGCCGCTCTACAAACAGCGGGAGAGAGCGTGGAATCACCTCACACGCCAGAAAGTACGCAGAAACTTTCGGGAACAAATACAGCACGAACCCTCCGTCACCCACACGACCGCGCTCTTTCTGCCTTTACTAGCCAGCGCTCCCCAGCGCAAGGGTCTCCCCTTAGCCGCTTCGCCAGCGGCACCCCAGAAACGGCTGTACTCCCGCTGCCGGGGCCCACAGCGATATCCCCCCGCCTGCTGGGGCCCGTCGGACCCGCCGCCTCCCCAAGCCCGCGGCGCCGCCCGCCCGCCGGTGCGGCGCGGGGCCCGCCGGGGCGCACAAGCTCTACAACCCCTTCCGCCGGGGCCACTGCTCGGGCAGCGCCGCGCCGCCTCACCCTGAAGCGCACGGGCATGGCGGAGTGGGGGCCGCCGGGCCACGGTCGTCAATACCGCCGTTCCCCTGGCAAAGCTGGCGGCCCGCCCCGCTCCGCCTCGCCGGGCGCCTGCGCGATGGCTGGGCCAGCGGGGGAGGGGAGTGCAGCAGCCCGGAGCCGGCCGGCGTCGCCGGTGGGGGCCATGTTGACCGAGTGACGTCGCCGCTGCTTCCCTGCGCGGCCCAGCCTTTAAGGGCCGTGTTGTTAGGGTGCTGCCGCCTTGTTATCCATATTAAACGGGTTTTCCCCACCTATGGTAGGATAACGGCGCTGTGTTGTTAGTGCGGTGTGCCAGGAGGAGATCGGCAGGGTGTGAGCCCACCTACCTGTTTGTCAGTAGTGTGAGGCACCTGGCAGTTACGCAGCACAAGGACAGGGGAATATTGATGCCTGCCTTAAAAAAAGAACCCCACACCCATGCTTGTAGCATTATGATGGCACAAAAACGAAGTTTTGTAAAAAGGAAATGTCAGTTCCCTTACCTTCCTGAAGCCTGTGCCACGGCGTGCCGGCAGCTGATTCTCCTTTGCAACCTCACCCGACCTCGTTGCGTGGTCAGGAGATCTTAATCCACCTTCTTGTATAGATCTTACCTCAGGGCTTGCTTTTTTGACTGCCTTCCCACTGCTAATCTCCATCCTGAGTCTCTTTGTATCAAGAAAAAACAGAAGATCGTAAAAAAGGGCATATGATGCTTAGGCAGTCTGCTTTTCCTCTGCCTGTGGCTGCTGACCCTCTTCTTTGTAAGGCCTATTGCTGATGCCTCTAGTGCAGCATAAGCTGCTTGAGCAACAGCTTTGTCATCTCTCTTTCTGCAAAGCACCCTTCCAGACACAGGAGGAATGATTCATGCTGGTCCCAAAGATGTAAGTGGAGTTTAGGTCTAGCAGCACCCTGTATAAAAGGTGAGCTACAATTTTTGCCACCTATGCGAGGGAGGAGAGAGCACCAATCTGTGAGGAAAGGCTTGAGAGCAAAGGAAAATGTTCTGCAACATAAACAGCAGAAAGGAAATGTGCTGCACTGGTAGCATTTACAAGTTTCACACATCTTTCTAAATGAATTTGGAGATCCAGACAATAATTTTCTTATCATTGGCTTGCTGATTACACTTGAAACTTCTAGGTCCACCAAATGGTTTGTTTGGGTTTTACAATGGCTTGTTTCAGTCAGGTCTAGTTCAGTACGTTTTCTAAAGTAATGCGCAAACTTGTCACAGAATGTGAAAAGCCAGCTGGCAAGCTCCTAGCTCAAAATACAGATTCTGGGTTTGCCAGGAATCTCTCTTCTTTGATATGTTTGGCAAACTAGGCCAATCATAATTTCAGTATCTTTTAGAGTGTTTTCCAATTAACCAGACTATAATAATGCATTTATAGATGGTTTGGTCTGAATTCAGAGATGGGTTTAATTCTTTAATGCAGAAACATAACATGACACCACACCATCCTGAAATGCAGGATACTGTATTGTTTAACAATTTATTTTTTTTTAAGATAAAATAAATTATCCTGAAACAATGGCATTCACATTCCTCTATATGCACTGATGGATTTAAATTGCATTTTCAATCTTCTTTTAGCTAAGAGATAGGAATAACTGATGTGGAGGAAGCACTCTAGTAAATAACTTCAAACACTGAGCTACTAGGATCTTTACCTCATGCTCTTTATCACCACTGCTGTATGTATACTAGCTAGTTCAATGTATGTACATCACTGAACACACAGTTATTCAAGGTAATACAATGTAAGAGTACTAACATGCTTGTGCTGGTAGGAATGTTTTCTTATAAGTGCTGAATAAATAATCATGAATATGGATCTATATGTTGGAAAAGTTACAGTGCATTGACAAACTCATGGTCCTGAAGAGAAGGAAAAAATTGTTTCCCATCTCCTGGAAATTAAGCTAGCTGGGACTAATATAAATGTGCATTCCTTGGTAACTGGACTGTATTAATTATTGGATCCCATTGTTTAAAAAAAAAAAAAGCACTTAAAGCTTGTGTTGCTACAGAACACATTTAAATGGTTTTGAGTTCATGTCACTTCACATTTCTGTAACACTTGAGAACTTGACCATCCTCCACCTTTATTTCTTATAACACAAATGTAAGAATTTTATTTTGCCTGCTACTTACCGATTTAGCTCTTCTTGCTGCTGCTCTTCAAATGAATCAACAGATGTAGTTTCTCTTGCTAAACCACAGGTGAAAATTCCTTTTATTTATGTGTAGCATTTCAAATGGAGAATTTGTGCCCTGTCTATTTTTCTTTTCACATCGTTTCTTTGCCTGTTAGCTTCGCTACATCTTGCTGCATATCCTGACCCATATATTTGACCTCTTCTGTCACTTGACCTCAACTGTCTTGAGTCCTGACTTCAAGTGCTTGATTAAGGTAGATTTTCCCTGAGCATCTTTTACTTGAACTGTGAACATTTAACTGTAGCCTGTGAATAGCTGACTGTCTATTACATCTGACTAAATGGAGACCTTTTTATGACCCATTTCTCTCTCTGCTTGTAAACTTGCATACCACAGTCAACCCTGCCTAAAAGAATTGGTAACCTGAAGTTTCTTTCTTTTCTTTTGCTTTAACATTGATGAGCTCTCCTGCCAAAACTCAAAGCATGATGTATCAGCAATCCTCCTTCCAGCCAAAGAAGGCTAGACACAGCTTGCCATGGAGCCTGTCAACTCCGTGTGTCAGCCTGAGGGAATCACATGAGAGCAATGAAATGAGTTTTCTACCTCCAGAGCCTGTAGCCTCTGGCACCTACTGCTACAGGAGCAAAGGAGGAGCAGTAGCACAGCTGGCCTGGCTCAAGTCCCATGGTTTTACTCTTAATGGCAAATATTTCACGTGCAAACTCGTTCCAGCTAATTTTACAACTCATTTAGAAACTGCAGTGTTAAAACTAATTTTAGTCTTAATTTCAGCCCCTTTCTTCAGTTTACAGAGCTGCTCCAGCAGTCATTAAAGGGCAGCGTTCTGTTGCTTACAGGGATCTGAATTCAAAGATCTCCTAGCTTCATGCCTTAGTAATGGTTCTTGAGCTTGGCAAAAGCATTAGCTGTTACCATCTTAAACTAGTCTGCCCGTCCAATACAATTTCATTCTGAATTGCTGAGAAGCCTGTGTAGTTCATCTTTCCAACCGTAAAAGAGGTCATAAAATGAATAGGAAATGTGGATAGACAGGTCCAACTCTCAGCCCACCATCCACTTTTTTGTGCATTGTATGCTATCTCTTAGGGCAAAACACTGTCAAAAGTGACTGCTGCCTTTGCAAACTTCATCTTTTACCCACCCAAGGCCAGACAGACACTGCAGAGCTTTCCCTAACCAAGGGCTGTCAGCCTCCATGACAGCCCAAGGTGATCTTGAAACGGCAGTGTCTTCAGATCAGACCACTTTTGAAGTCAGCATCCTTGGCCTTTCTGTCATTCCGCCTTCTCTAAAGTGAGAGTTACAAAAGACTCCTAACCATAACCTGGTATCTGCTAATCATGAGCTTATTTTGAGTATAAAAGTGTGAGATACTATTTTAAAATTGCAGAATTCATGGTCAGAAACAGAACAAAGCATCTCAGTGATGCCAAGGCGACAGTGGCTAACTTAATTTCCTACATTAGAAGAAAAAGGAGAGTACGAGAGCATGTGCCTTTTTGATCTAATTTTGATCTAATGTTTGCCTGGAGAGCACAGTGAAACTGCAGCTGCTCATCCTTCAGCTAAGAAGTGTACACCCAACTTGCAGCCATAAACAATAGTGAGCTCAGTCTCTGGGAAGCACAGGGCATTACTTTGTGACACTTTTGTGGCTCTACATTCTCATTCATTACCAGTCTACATGACTGTTCATCATGTGGAAATAATCTCCTTTCAGTTTTTAAAGGTGTGTAAGTGTAGGCTACTCTGCAGTAGCAGAGTTATGCAACGCTGGCATAAATAATCTGTTATGACAACCCCTTGGGGAGTAACTCCCGTTGGCAGGATATGTGTAATCCCAGGATGGTCTGATGCATTGGTAACTGCACCGTAACAATGGAAACATGAGCTTGGCCTCGGGTATCTCACTGCTCAGGTTGGTGGGCTCAGCTGTGTTGGCAAGGTAATGTGGTTCAACTTAAGAAGGGAAGGAGAAAAGGCTAATAGTCACGGTAGAGAGCCATCTGCTAGACAGCCATGTATGTATTAAGAAAAGTGCAGTATGACGTATTAAGAAAAGATTTTTGCAAGATACACCCTGAATTTTTTGTTAAATGAAACTTGTTCTTTTTCATTTCTTACTTTGCCTCCCATCTGTAACAATAATCTACTGTCACACTATTGGAGCTGTATGCTTACATCAATAACAAATCACACTTCTGTGATGCTGACTCTTAACAGACAGACATTTAGAAGAGAAGGCTTATTAAAGGGGTGGGAATTGGCCATACTATCTAAGGCAGATAGTCCTTTTACCTCTCCCTCTTCCCTAGCACTCATGGGAGTATCCTTCGGGAGGTGTTCAGGCAGAAGTCTGTCTCAACAGCCCTGTAGAACAGAGTGAAAATGTTGCAGCAGGTTCAGGTTTTGTACCTCTAGGTCAGCACAGAGGCAGATTTTTTTTCATCTGGCAACATTGTGGTGAAAGAACCTCTAAAAATTGTTCTTGGCCTGGTAACAGTGGTCTATCAGCACACTTTACCATGGTAAGATACAGAATCACAGAATCACAGAATTGTAGGGGTTGAAATGGACCTCGAGAGATCATCGGGTCCAACACCCCTGCAAAAGCAGCTCCCTAGCTCATACTGCACAGATAGGCGTCCAGATGGGTCTTGAATATCTCCAGAGAAGGAGACTCCACCACCTCCCTGGGCAGCCTGTCCCAGGGCTCTGTCACCCTCACTGGGAAAAAGTTCCTCCGCATGTTGGTGTGGAACTTCCTGTGCTCCAACTTGCAGCCATTGCCCCTTGTCCTATCTCCACAGACCACAGAAAAGGGGCTCTCTCAGCCTTTCCTCATAGGATAGATGTTCCAGGCCCTTCATCATCTTCATAGCCCTTCTCTGGACTCTCTCAAGGAGATCCCTGTCCTTTTTATACCAGGGAGCCCAGAACTGGACACAATACTCCAGGTGGGGCCTGACAAGGGCAGAGTAGAGCGGGAGGATACGATATGATCAAAAGGGAAGCAACTTTGGCAGTCAGCTGCAGGAAGAGCCGCTAGTGGAATTTGCATGTGTCATATATTCCCCTTCATTATCATTAACTCACTCACTGTAGTACCAGGGGTATTGGCTCCAGACTGGTAGCTTGTTACCCCCTTTCTCCCTTACTGGTGGGATCTGGAGAAGAAGTTGCATATTCCTCTGTAGTATGCATCTGTCCTTCCCCAATTTCTTGTGTCACCACCACAGTTTTACGGTGATGGCATTTATTCGCAGAGAATCATGGAATTATTTTTATGAAGTGGTGGCAGTTCTCAAGATTCTGAGTCATATCAACTATTTTACCTGACATTTTAGCCATTAACCCTTCAGTAACTGCAATGCAAACATCCTTGTTGTTCTTCTTTTCACTTTTAGTTAAAATATCTGCAGACAGCAAGGCTTCACTGGTACAGCTTGATAATATGCAGCTTGATACTAAACACAGACCAGGCTTTGATTCATCAGCCTTTCTCACTGGGTCCCTCTTCCCTCCCGACTGCTGCCAGCCCACAGGATTAAGAATAACGCTCCAAAGCAGTTACATATACACACCTACCTACATTTATCTGCAAACTACCAAAATTGTTAGATGTTACTGCGCTAGCTACATCATGTCTAGGAAACTAGATTTGATGCACACAATTACTTGTCTAGCTCCAGTGCCTTCTGATAAGGTGATTTGAAGGCACTGATTATAGTAGCATAGCAGAAATTGATTCCAAATTGTGTTCATGCATTCTCCTCAAATATGTATACTTTGCAGTTGGGTATAGGACCTGCTGTCACTAGCGGTGGCCACCACCACAGCTGTCACCGGTGTCACTGCCAGGGATGGTAGCTGGCTTTAAAAGTTTGTGAAAGTCAGATTTGGAATCATGTCTCCCCTCAAAGACTGCCAGCAAATGTGGTGAGGAGGACATCTGAATGAGCCCTACTCTAGCTGCCCTCAGTAGATAGCCAAGCACAAATCTGCAAGTAAGCAGGATCTTGTAGTCCTGGACTACTGCCAGCCTGAATAGCTCCTCATTCTCCGGGCATTTGTTTGCACTAGGCACACACAGCAGCTGATGTAAATATGCCTCTTAGCTGTATTTAGGCATTGCAAGGAATCTTTTACTGTGTACCTGGTTCTGACGGGCTGTTCACAAGGACAGGAGCTTCAGATCACTCTGTATAAACCTTTGTTTACTGCAGCTTAGCTTTTCAGTTCGGATTACATTAGGCAACACACGAGGACGTTTTACCGCACTGCCTACCAAAACACTGCAGCCTCGTGGTGCAAAGTGCCACAGGCACATGACTTGTGCTGAAAAAGTGTTCCGGTTTATATTGGTTTGAGTATATTCTGACCATACCCTGACAGTTTTATGCCAGACTGGATATTGTCAGCTCCCCCAGACAATATAAAGCCAGTTTAAATACCAAATTGTCTATGCTGGATAATTCACCAGAAGTGCCATCGTGTGCTCCTGCCCCATCTATTTGGACTGGTGATCCAGTGCAACACAAATCTACTCTTAATGGTCTTGTCAACGTGTCCTTATTAAACCTGAGGTTCTTAATTGTCTCAGCCTCTCTTCTGTCTGACATACATACGAGCAGAAAGAAATCTAGTATTTACCAGGGCAGCTGTTTCCTAGCTCCTTGCCTGTCCACAGCCCTCTGGGACACCATTCTAATAGAGTTTTGTGTAAAATGCAGTTGGCAAAAATCCTGAAGTCCTTTCTAAGGTGCATATGGCATCAGTGTGAAACGTGTATCTTGAGTTTCTTCAGAAAATTATTTCCTCCAGATAATGCCCACCGGAGGAAGCTGAGGGTGTTCCTGGAGGGCCTCATCCATCTCTGGCTGAAGATAGTGTCAGCCTTTGCTTAATGTCAGCTGCATGGGAGACGGGTGTGGAGCTACAGGCTGAGCCTAGCTCTACGCCTGGTTATCCCGGGAAGAGGCCCGGTGTTCCCTGTTGCGCTTTGTGGACTTGCTAAGCAGGATTTGTCGAGCACAAGACGTGCAATTGATCCTGTCTCCGTGCTTTTCCAACTAAAGGAAAGCCACTGTGTGGGGATGGGCTGAGACTGGGCACAGGCATGGTGGGAGCTATTGCTTCAGCAGGGACCCCCAAGCCCTGGCACTCAGACCAGGGTGAGGGAATGCTCTCAGGGCCTTTACAAAATAGGCACAGTGGGCCTTGCCATGTTTATAGCTGATTTGCACAAACACGATGCTTTCTAGTATTTTCTTTCAATCTGTAGCAAAATCTAAAGTTCCCAATATTGTTGGAAAGGAAAATGTCACCCACCCAGCAATCTGGTCCCTACTGCAGCTGCTCAGTCACAGTGCCCAAAAGTCAAGTTTCAGTTAATTTAGTCTTGGATGGCTTTTCAATTTCAGATAAACCGCAGCCTTCAGTTCTTTAGCTTTTAGAAAATATATGCAATTAAATATGATACATTGGATTCAATTCAAAATACCTGACTTGCAGTGGTGCGCTTCCAAAGATAATTTCATTAGGGTTTTTCTTTCCATGACATTACCTGGAACCAATTCTTGCAATTAACTTCTCCTAAGTAGCTCCCACTGAAATCAGAGGTACAGTCTGCTGAATGTATCTCTTGTCTTTCCACAGACCAGATTAACTGCCTTGCAGGCCCAATCTACACATAGGGTCATTGGCTGATCATCTCTTCTAAGAAATCTGAAAAGGATTATGTATTACAACCTTTTATGGTCTAGTCAGTGGCTTGAACTTGGCCCACATGAGCAGTAGTTTGTGTCATTTGCAGAAGCAGTCTGTAGCTGTAAATTCTGGCAAAGCTTTTCCTGAAGTAAATAGACTGATGCAGGTACAATTGGAAATCGGGAATGGCATCAAAAGGTTTTGTGAATGAAATGTAGCCTCTCCACCTGTAGATGCTCCAGGCCTCACCATCATCAGCTGGAGCGAGCTCTCAAAATCCAGCCCACTATTACAATATCCTGTGAAGAGATAAAGTTGTAACTATCATGTCCAGAAAGCCCCACTAACATAAGGACCAACATTCCCAGTGACCTCAAGAGAAAGAGGAGTCGTCCTGTTCTGAAGAAAAGGATACTGAAAGCATTAGTGTTAAGAGCAGTATCATAGTGAGTTACAAAAACAGTGGTGATATTTAACTGTTTTCAAAGGTTAGTTCAGGAAGATGGTCCACCACTTCTGGTAGCATAACCGAGGTGAAATTATCTCAGCAGAACAAAGCATTTCTTCATCCCCACCACGATGTAAACTTTGCAGGAAAGAAGCCATGTGAGTAGCAGATAGATTTTTAAATATCCATTTTAAAATAGAAATGTGTGGGGAAAAATTATAAAAACCTAAAAAAAAAAACCCTTAAAAATTACCCTTTTGTCTGAATTATGCTGGAAGTTTCCATTTGGGTTTGGATTTGCACATGCGAAAAAGTCGGGTTAATATTTTCAAATTATTCTATTGTTCTTCTGGTTTTTTCATGTGTGAATACCTCCCTGACATCACAGTCTCCAATGTAGCAGCATGGTAAAGACAGGCTACTGGTAATTAATTTACAAAGCTGTTGGGGCCTCCAAGGCAAGCAGTAAACTACCTCCACCTTTTATTTGGCAAAATGTGTCCATGGCAAAGCACTGCCATAGTAGTAAATACTTAGCTACGTATCCACATGTAGCCTCCAATGTGACATTAACCTCCCATGGAGTATTTTCTCTGGTGGATACAATATTATGGGGAAGTATTTGGAAGAGAAATACTTCATGTGCAATCACCTGATGAATAAAGGTTGAAATTTTCCAACTGAAAAGCTTCAAAATTTTCCAAAGCTTTACTTTTTTTTGTTGAGGACAAGTAAAGGACAAGTAAAAGAAACAGGAGAGTCTCAGTCTGCTCTGGTCTTAACAGAAATTAGACTTTGTAGAAATAATATCAGAAAGAAGTTTGAAAATCATTTGACATGTTAATTGAACAGTAGCAACAGGATCCAAGAAAGCAATCGAGCTTGATTGCATTATCACAGCTGGTGTATTGGTCTTGCTTGAAAAAAATGGGTATTTTTGGTTTTCTCTCCTTTTTGGGTCTCTCCTTTAAGCATGGCTCATGCTGGCAGTCTCTGTGAAATTGTTCCCTTTTCAAGATCAGAAAAATTATTTGAGTGTTAATGTTTGATTTTTTTTTTCCTGCTTACAGCATTATTTCCCTCCCAGACATAGTCATCCTCAGATAAACATTTTGCTGTTTAAAAAGATGCTACATTGATTTCTGTCACAAGATGCTGTAACTGTCCTTACTCTAATGCAGCCGCTCTTCCAAGTGATTTCCTCCTCAGCTTTTTACATCTGCACTTGCTCCACCCCTGACACTCACTGAACACTGAAAGCACTGATAAAATGCCTAAAAGCCTTTATTGGCATAATATCACTTCTGTTAGGCTTCAAAGTTGTATTTGCTTCCTGGGCACTTTGGCTAACCCCAATGGCAGAAAGGCTTGCTGGAAGAAGGATGCACAGCAGAAAAAGGGACTGGGGACATTACATAGGGAGCGGGACCAACTACTGAGGTGCTGGAGTAATTGTTGCTTATTAACACGAGCTTTTATCAACAGTTTCTGTCAGAAGAACTCATAGGGGATGGCAGTATTAATTTAAAGCTAATCTCCTAACAGTTTCCAGAAAAGAGTGGCAGAAGCACCGTGTTTTTCTGTGCTCCTGGGGAGTGACTTGCGAAGCAGCTCGGGGTTTCAGATTGCTTCCTATCTCCTCCTCAGGGTGAGCCGAATCTTTGATCTCTGAATGGGGACAATGCAGATTTTATGGCATGACGGTTTCTCTGAAGACTTGAATGCTGACTTTCTTTTCAGCATTGGCTTGAATCCATTACACTGCACATGAATGCACCATACTAGAAATTTTCCACTTTCATTAGAGCTGCAGTCTCTTCTGTGGCTTGCTCAGTGCAAAAAAGATTGAAGCCGACAATTTCTTCTGTTGTGTTTTGGTCAATAAATCTGCGGGTCCTGATTCATTCCTGGTACAACTCCAGTTCTGTAATGTGGATAGATGTTGCCTTTTTTTCTCCCTCCCCTGAATTAAATTGTACAACCACAAAGATGGGAAATCTTCAAAAGTGCTTTGCTTAAGTGAGGCTGAAAATGTCATTGAACAGAGACAAATGGAGGAATTTTAATTTAAAATTTACTGCACGTTAGCTGACAGCTGGCTGTTAGGCCCATCTATTCCAGGTTAAGTTTAGGCACTAGTCATAAATTTGAGTGAAGAACAAGATCAGTTAAATTAAGCCATTGAGAAACTTTGTTTTGTTAACGATACACCTTTTAGGGCTTCCAGGGCCCCACTGACAGCTGTATGATGACCGACCTGGGCAGATGAAGTGGCAATGTGTGAGTGAGAACTACCCTAGTGAAGCACTTCTCTATTCTTCTGTTTTATTACTACATTGCTTCTGGCTGCAAGATCCAGGCAGGAGGCAGCTGCGGCAGGCAGGTAAATTTACAGATGTTAATGCTTGCCTTTGGCATTTTCACTCACCCAAGTCCGGGGTATCATCTGCAGTCTTCAGGGGCTACCGTGCAGTTTGGAGGTGAAAGACAAAACTTGCCTGAGCATCCAGGGTACGGATTAATAACCCAGGACATTGTGCTGTATCATTTGAAAATATACTCCGAGCAGTACTGTGTTTCATGTGCCGATGTGAAACCACCACCTGCGTTGCCGGTGGTACGCAGTGGGACTGTCACCACTAGGTGGCACGAACCTGATGCAGCAGAAGACACGTCTGAAAAAAATGCTGGAATATTTAATGCTTTGCTGAGCAGCTGCCATCCAGCAAGTGAAAAGACTACCACCGCCACCACGCTAGCCATCAGCACAGGACTCGTCTGGAAAGCCCACTTCCTTCTGGTTTGCACAACAGTCTTCTCAACAACAGGGAAAGGAGGATGTATTTTGAACAGAACTGCTGTGCCGCCTCCTCCCCCTGGACAAAATGAAAATGCATTGCTACTAATAACTTTTTTTCTATATTTCTGTAGCCAGGTATATAAAGCACACACTGGTTGGTTTTTTTTTCCACTTGGAGCTACAGTGATGAGGACATCTAGGACCACATCAGAAAAATGAGGCTAGCTGGCTGTCATTGCCGACCTGTTCCCTCTGGCCATGGCCACACAGCTCACTCAGTGCAACCTTGTTTTTAGACCTCAAGGTTATAAATTGAAGTGTCTCAGCACTGCTTCACCTCCAGGCCAGTGCTGACACTGCACTGCAGGTCTGGGGAGAGCTGCTCTCATGGTATTCTCTGAGCAGTAAGTCAATCTGGAAGCCTTGGACGGCTCTCCAACTAGGTATTAGGGATCCTGAGATACTCCCAGGTAAAGCAAGTGATCCTCAAGGTTTCTTCAGAGATATGCACTCTAATACACCTTCATTTGTGGTTTGGATTTGCTAATACCTAATCTGTTATTTTAAACACCATCTTTAGATAAATATGACAGTCAGTCTCTCTGAAAGTGTAGGAAAACTGGCCTCACTGCTCATAACAAAGGAGACTGAGAGCTACAGAAATATGTAACATTTAGGCTTTTAACTCTTGGTTAAGCTTTTGTAACATTTTTTTTTTTAATTTCTACAGCTTCGTAGATGTGGAGGGCACTTAAAGTGAATACATGCTTTAAATGTAGTAGTATATATGCAGAAGGCACTCAAAGAAAATGGAAGGCCCTTGTACTAAAGCACCTATGCTTTAAATGAGATTAAGTGCAGGCTAGGATGACAATAAACAAAGAGCTGGATGAAAGGCTGGCAATGGTTAACAGTCAGACTTAATAATATGACCATATCTTATTTCCTCTTCAGATTTTTTTTAATACAGTAAATTTATTGTAATAGGATTTCTGGACAGCATCCACTCCGAAAGCCTGCGCAGAGGTTAGCAGTAGAAGATTGGCTGGGAAAAAAAACCCGAGGCACGTCAAAGGGTTTTAAGGGAGTCTGAAGTTGCAGAAAGCAAAAGATCAGAGACTGTTTCTTTAAAGATACTTCTAAGAATTCCCGTTTCTTATACAGACAGCATGTTTTAATACATCACTTTTATATATGCTCCTGAGTCATTCATGTCGGATGTGAATTTGGTTTGATTTCCTGGAAGTGTGATGCCTATGGTGGCAGAGGGTTATACACGTTAAGCTAGGCAGAAGCTGTGTGCAAGGATAAGAAAGAGTTTCCTTACAGGAAATTTGGGGTTTGGCAGAAAATTAACAAAATCCTCAACAAGTTGATAAAAAAAAGGACATGTTCTCTCTTTTTACATAACACAGAAGAAAGAATTTCTGAGAAAATCATCATTTTGCCCAAACCTAGTTTTTTATCAGCACAAGTTTCAGTCAATGATTCTCAAATGTTTCTGAAGCAGGCATGTGAATTCTCACCCTGTCTAAGTCCCTTGCCTGAAAAGGACTGCACTTTACTTGCACTTGTCAATTACATTCAATTTATCTACAACTTTATTGTGGACAGTGCTTAGAAACACCTGACTAATAGCCACAGAAGCCCTGAAGCTTGCATAGGGGTAGAAGCTTGAGGGTCTTTGCTTGGAGGAGGCTTTCTGCCCAGGCAGAGATGCTTTGCCAGCCTTTTCCCCTGTTTTGTGGTCAGAGCTTGGTCTCACCCTACATGCCGTTGGCAGTTACTGGGGTACAGGCAAAGTAGGGGAACAGCCCAGGGAGCAAACCTTGACAGCACCTGCAGAGGCAGAGAGTGAACTACTGGGACTCAGTATTTGTCAAGTATATTTAGAATTAAAAAAAAAAGAGTGAGCCTACCAGCTCACACCAGGGACATACAATCAGAACTCTGCAAATTCAAGGCATCCAGTATTCACGCTTTTCCTTTCTAAAGTGTGGCTGAGATTCAGACTATTTCACAGCCTATCCCTGTGTGCTGTTTCAGGGCACCAGAAGAGTTGGGCAGAGACACTCATCCTTGCAGCTAGAGCCCGAAAAGCACAGCCCTGGACTTCCTCACTAAAACCTGCTTTGCCCCTTTCAGCCCAGCCCTTCACGTGCCCCCATCCAGAGTGCAAAAAGAGACGGTATTTCTTTTCTGCACGGCTTTCCTGAGCAAAACAGCCTGTCTGTTATTGTTGGGTCTGTTGCTTTTGGATCTGTGTTACAATCAAAGGAACTAATTTTGACCAGATCTTCTTGGGAGAATCTACGAGCTTATTAGATCTTTTTTTTTTTCTAATGTCTGTTTCTTCTAAAAATAGAGAGAGAGATCAACAACTGGAAATTTGTTGTCCTAGTAGCAGCAGTTGAATTATTAGTATTTTATTTTCCTGAAGGAAAGTGTTTTCTTTTGTCAAAACATTGCATGATAGTGCTGTCAGAGGTGCTACACAAAACATCTGTACTCGTTTCCATTAACTGCTAGCGTGCTGGATCAATATTCAAACGCGGTCATTTGTTCTCTGAGATACCACCACGCATCTAAAAACTGGGTGGTTAATGTGAACCAGGCATTTTTAAATAGATCAGCTGGCCCACCCATGATTATAAGCCTGAACATAAGGGAGCACATTTTACAAGGTCAGTTCCAATTAAAACTCCTCTCCCAACCCAAATATCTTTAATCTCCCAAGACTACTTGTATGCATCATTTCACTTATGCAAGTCTGTTTTGTGATTACTCCCAATTACTTCCCTGCCCACGTAGCGTTCTCACCCTCATCCGACACAGTCAGGAATACACACGTAAAGATGAAACCGGCCCCAGCGTACTACAGCTGCTTTCCTCGGGTGCCTTTTTGTAGGGCAGCCTTCACGATGTGATTTAATACTTGGGAACAAGCCGGCACGTGGGGGGAAGGGGAAAGAGCTGCTCGGATGCTGATGCTCAGTAGATCATGTTCCTGCTATTTTAGTTACTAGTTTTACTTTTTTCCTCTAAGCTTTATACACAAGCATAAAGTTGCAAAAATGCTAAAAAAAAGCACGGGAGAGGGTTCTTTTGATAGCAGAAATAGAATGAAATTCTAGTCTTAACTATGGATCAGAGTCAAATCTCCTGATTGCCTGCCTTGGAGGCAAGCTCAAATGTCAAGGGCAGATTTTGATCTTAATTCTCTGCATGGAAATCTGAAGTAGCTCCACACTTTGTCAAATGCAGTGCTTTGTTGGAAACCTCACTGACAGCACAGCTTGAATCAAAGTGTGTCTATTTGGTCTTCAATGTTTTGATTTGGTTTGCAGAAGAAACCCGCTTGTGAACTCTGGCGCAATCCAGGACTGAGAACGGAAATTTGTTCCAGTCCATTTTAATTAAAAATATATTTTTAAAATGTTAATGCTGCAAAGGTCAATCAGGACACAGACCCACTGTATTATTTGAACAGAGTAGAAAGACATCTTTCTTCAAACTCTACCAAAATATACTGATTTCTTTCTTACTTTTCAACCGGCGTAAGAAACGATTGGCTTCTGCAACTCTTTCATTCCAGGAAAGGGGAACGATTCCATCTGATTCAATATTTGCTTCCCTGATTTGTGTCAGCCCAATAGTGCACAGGGAGGTGGGAAACAGCCGGTCTCCTAAGCTGGCTGCCCTCTCCGAAGGGACATTCAGGCACCGAGCTGCCACGCACCCCTCAGTGCACAGGGTGAGGAAAGGCAGGGAGGGAGGGGGCTGAGCCCACGGTGCTCCCATCCCAGCTCCTATGGAGTCCTGTGGCACACCCACTCCTCAGGAAAGCAGAGTGGTTGTCAGGCTTTTCCAAGATGTGTCTTCCCAGGTTGGGCGTGCCAGAAAATCAGGCCCAGTGGAGTTATGCCAGTGTGTATGACAGCAAATTAGGGCCCTGGCTCTTTAGTTTCATTGTTTTGTGTTGATGATGCAATATGACTAATTTGTTAGGAATAATAGTGCTGCACTCAGATATGCCCTGCTCAGAAGCAGCTTCCCCACAGGCTCATTAAGGGTAGCCTTTTAAAAATAAAACAAATGCATTTACTTTAGTTCCTGAGAGCAGAATGGCTCTTTAAAATCACAGATACTCCTTTCAAGCTATGCCATCTTGCTGGTGTATTACGTAAAAGTACTAGGTGGCACCGTTCTGCATTTGAATGGTGCTGTTTCTCCAACCTCTCCAGAAAAATACATCTAAAAATATAATTTGTAACAGAAATGGTCTCCTTTCTAGCAGACATTTACACCAGTACCCAGGCTTGGGGTTTGCTGATGTGGGACTGTCACTGCACAGTATGCTGGTAGTACCAAGACCTTGAATGAAAGGTCTGAATTAAAGCAAGCAGGTATTTAACTGAAAGGAGAGCCCGAGCATACACAGAACATTTCTAATCAGTGTCCATAAATATAAGTGATGGTAAAGGAATCCTGCCCTTGAACTGATTGCTCCAATCAGATTTGGTTTTAATTGAGTTCAGATGTAAACGTTGTTTCTAAAGGAAGCAGTGCTGGAGAAATAATTGGGGTTTGTGTACTTCCAGTTGGATCAGTGGTGAATTTTGAAATTCCTCTCTGACAGTTCTGTCAAGGATGTGAATTTCTAGAATGTTTTCCTTTCTTTCACGTAGGAAGATGACAATATCTATATTAGTCCACCTCACCCAAGGGGTCAGAAAGGCTTTAAATGTGAGCGTCCTCCTACAGTTCAGTCTCCATGATTTCTGTGGGTCTAGCAAAACTAGCCCCAAGTGTTAAGTGAGGGTTTCCTAGGTAAGCTGGTGATTGGATGAGCAGGAATAAAAATGGCATAAAATGGAAAATCTTTTGGTACAGGTAAAAGGGATTCCTTTGGACATGGAAATATTTTGGGGAATGCCTGAGAAATTTTCCATTGCCTTCGTAACAGTTAATCTGTAAACTGTCCCATTGCTTCCCACCATATTTCAATTTGAAAAAATGTATAAGGTCATATTAGGAAACAAGATGTAGTAGGAAAGATATTGTGTCAAACTGGAATATTTTTTACATATAGCTAAACAGTGAATTTAGGTTTTGAGGAGAAAAGGAGCAAACATACATGTTTGAATGAAGCAATATAGCTTACATTTATCCTCCGAGTTTGCTGCATTGAGCATGTGTTTTCTACTTCTTAACAATCTCCCAGACAGGCATGATCTTTACAGAACTTACTACAAAAATTGGGCTAGCAGACAAACTGTACCTGAAATGTTATTCCTAATAAGCACATGTGGTTGGAGACTATGTGCTTACTGTCTGCAGGAGCTGCCCATGTTTTGAGGACTCAGGAATTATACCTGTTTTGACTAAGGTAGACCTTTGGAGCAGATGTTGTATTGATCAGATTTCTAGGACACACATCACTATAAAGTCCAGGACACCTTAGGCAGCGTATTTCAGAGCTATGTATAAAGAATATTGATTTTTGGCTGCCTATTTCTAAATGGAGAAAATGCAACATCTGCATCTTTCTCCTCCCTGAGTTTGCACCTGGTATTTCCAGTTCTTTCCATACAGACTGGCTGTGAAACACTTTCCTGTACCATCCCCTCTGCATGTTTCTAATACCTAATCCCACTGAAGTCCACAGCAGCCAGCTTTGTGTGCGGAAGATCAAACCTTGAACACCTAGATTTAGACCAAGGTGAGGGAGAGAGGCATATGCTACTTCTGCTTCACAGTTTTACACTGAAAGCCCCTTTCTGCTAGTAAACTGCATATAGTGCTTTGTCCAGATAAAAAATACTTCAGAAGAAGCCCTGCAAATCTCAAGTTCAACAAGGCCAAGTCCAAGGTCTCTGCATGGATCAGAGCAGTTCCAAGCACAACTACAGGCTAAGCAGATAATGGATTGAGAGCAGCCCTGAGGAGAAGGGCTTGGGTGTGCTGGTGGAAAAGAAGCTCAGCATGACCCAGCAATGCACACTTGCAGCTCAGAAAGCCAACCATGTCTCAGGCTGCATCAGCAGCAGCTTGACCAGCCCATTGAGTGAGGTGATTCTGCTCCACTCCTCTGCTCTGGTGAGACCCCACCCAGAGTGCTGCAGCCAGTTCTGAGGCCCCCAACATGGGAAGGATATGGAGCTGTTGGAGGGGGTCCTGTGGAGGGTATGCCTGCCCATGGCAGGGGGTTGGAACTAGGTGATCTTTGAGTACCCTTCCAACCCAAACCATTCTAGTATTCTATGATTATCCTGTCCAGTTTGTTCTTAACTGATTCCCAGCTAGGCAGTGGGGCATCATCATAGAAATAGAGGAAACATTGGAACAAAGTAATGGTCCTGTGAGAAGAACGGAGATGTCTCACAGCCCAGTCACTCAGATCCCAAGGCAGAAGCAAAGGGTTATGCTGTTATTGGTACCCTCATGACCTTGCCCACCAATATTCAAGCAGGCTTGCCTGAAAATTTTGTTTTTCAGGCAAGCACAACAATAAACACAACAACAGAGTAAGTTCAGTTGTAAATTAGCAGTAACTGTGGTGGAGAGGAGACTAGTTATGCAATGGTGCTTGGTGATTCTTGTGAATTGAGATGGTCCTTGCAGGGAGCAAACATTGCACATGGCCATGTGAAACACAGTGTGCTCTGCTTCTCTGTGCAACGTAGAGGCATGGCCAGACTCTTTAATACACCCAAAGAGTGGGCCCAGCTTGCCACTCAGAGGTATACAGCGTATTTCAACTTAGTCTCAGATTTTTATCTCTTCTTGAGAGCTGGAGACAAGCTGCTTTTGTAAGCTACGCTGAGAGATACCGGGGACACGCATTAAAACCTTGCACCTCGTTGACAGATACAGGCTATTAAAAAAGTCTTGCTTTAGTAGTGCTGGAGTAAGATGATGTATGACTAAGTCAGGTGATTGCAGAAAGTCTTTATACTAATTGATTGGTTATGTTCTCTATTAACGTAGGGAGCTCATCCACCATGCTTTAGCTAGACATATGGAAGGTTTTAAAAGTGCCTTTGGCATTAGGAGCTAATATGAAACAAATTGCAGCATAAAGTTGTTTCAGAAGATCTAGCCCTGTTTATCACAGGCAGGTTAGGAAGTCAGGAAATATTCTTTCCATGAGTAAAAGGTGCAGAAATCTGGCCCAATTTTTGATATACTACCCAAATGGATCTACATGATTGCTGCTGAATTTATTTCTGCTTGTATGCAAAAGCAAGTTGCTTTCTGTGGGAATTTGAATTGTGCCCTGTGTATTATTTACATGTGTTGAAAGAAGCATTGATGTACGATAGCAGTCAGTATGAGACTGTAGCAGAGGAAAGCTATTAAAACATATACACACTGAACTCATTAGCTAAATTTATCTTGTATTATTTTTAGTAAAAGTCCAGATGACTGTGTATCCCCATTACATCTCCCTGGGCTTGTAAATGATCTATTTGTTAATTTAAAAAAAAAAAAAAAAAAGAAGCTTAATAGAAATTTATGGCGTTGTCTTTCTTTCAGAAACAAGTTTCATCCACAGTCTAGCACAACACCAAGGGTCCATGGAGGCTGCCTCTGTAGCTCAGTGGTTACAGCTCAGCAGTAGGAGGACCCACATGAAATCCCACCTTCAGCCTATACATCCTCCCTCCCCAGCTGAATGCCCTTAATTAAACCATAGCTACTCTCTGTGTAAGGGAACCTCTGCAATAGAGAAGGCAATGCAGTAAATTAAGTTGAAAACTGGTGTCTTTCTGGTCTCCAGCAGAGGAGGTGTGGAGTAGGGCATCCTCGGGCAGTGGAAGATGACCAGCCTGCACTCACCACATCTTAGGCATGTTTCTCTCCAGGAGAAAGAAAGAGATGTTTGCATTGCAGAGTGCCTTAGGAGGACAGACTCCCTACCTGTGGTGGCTTTTATATCTCTTCTGGCCAGGTACCTTGTTGTCCCCTCGCTCTGTGCAGTGCCATGGCTCAGAGCTGTGGCTCTAATAGGTGACAGCTGACAAGTCATAGAGCATTTCATCTTGGCCTAAAGCAGGGATTTTTCCATACTGCAGTGAAAGTCAAAACTCAGTTCTAATGAGAACACCATTAATTTCTACACAGACCTCCCAACTGAACAAAGCCCCTCTGCACCAGTGCTTGCACCACCTCAACATCATACTTGTTTCCCACTGCTCTAGTGTGAAGCACCCTCAGGATACCAATGAGCCAACACCTTCCAGCACCCTTTCCTCTCCTCAGATGCTGTTCACTGCATGTCATTCAAAACCAAAACAGGCAAGAGCACCCTGGCTAATTATGCTTTGTCCCACTGGCTCCTGACGTCTTTACTCTTGGCAAACAATGAGATACTGACTGTGTCTAGGGAAATTGGGACCTGCTGGAGGAGTTATTCAGCAATTACATCTATTTCAGGATAATTCAGGCACACCTCATTACTTCTGGTGTACCATTGATTTTACTGCAATTAAATCCTGGAGGTTTCAGACTTGGATGAAATGTCAAATATCAATTAAAAAAAATCTCAGACATTCACAAAACAGATGCTTCCTGGAGATGCTTTAGCAACACTTTGCCCCTCCCCCCTGCCTTTGATCACCAGCTCAAATAAACTTCAAACAGGAATCTTCTTCTGATAGTGTGAAAATGTTGGCCAAGGTGGCTGGAAATCATTAATACTTCAGCTTTACCAGCTAAATTCATACACCTTGGCCAAGGAGAGGTAGGTACCCAGTAGCCAATGCAGATAAAGGACAGCATGGAAATGAGAAAAATAGGGCTATCATGTGGGAGCTACTGCAAGGTCAAATTAAAATGCATAATGGGAGATGCTTCTCATGAGTCAGGCAAGTTTTGACACAGAGAAAAACATAAGATAGCAGAGAGAATGCATTTCTGTCCGTCCTAAGTAGAGCTGGTGTCTCACAAATGACCCCATGCGAGCTCTGTGAATGAGCTGTGTTCACCGGGGCTTGTCTGTGGACTTAAGGCCAAAGGCCATGTTAGCTGGTGCTAAAGCCAAGCTCTGAGCTTGGAGGTACCACAGTCCTATTTTTCATCCCCTGCCTTTGCTGTGCTGGGTGGGCACATTACCCAGACCCCTCACTGGGAACTAGATCCGTTTATTGTGTTTACTTACCCAAAAAGAGCTCATTAGATCAATACCACTATCATGCTCACACAGGAGAATTTGTGTTTGTTCCCAGTGCACATGTGCTACAAATCCCTATTGCATCTTGCCTGCATCCTAGGAACATCTTCCCTTCCTCCTCCTGCTCCTGCAGCGGAGAAAGGGGAGAGAGAAGCAGCGTTTTCCTAATGCACATGATAAACATCACGAGAGGTCTAGAGGGTGAACATTTAAAATACGGTGCTCATTTTATCAGACACTGAAAACATTCTAGGTGGGGATTAATGAAAACCAATAGTTTACTGGCTGTGTTTATTGTTTTCTGATTTAATTAGGGATTTAGCTCTATGTTCCAGTGTCAACAGAGCCAGCGAATATTTAAATGAGGTTGGGGCACTCGTTTCTTCGTTGCTTTGCTGTTGTGGGAGGGGGCAATTTGCTCTGTCTCTCCATTTAATACTTTATCATGAAGCAGCAAAGTCAAGGTTTTTCCATCATCCACATCTTTGTGTTGAAAAGGGGCAGGGAGGTAGAAAGCAAGGCAACAGGCACTACTTAGGAGGCTAAAACACCTTGTCCTTGCGTTATACAGGAACACAGGTGGATTATGGAAAACTGATGCCCTAGGCAAAATACAAGAGAACTCCCTGAGGCTTTCTCTGCTCCCCCAAGGACACGCCATGTCTCCACCCCCACATGGAGCAGCACTGACAGGGGAGTTTAATTCTCTGGCAAGCAGAGACTTGCCTTCCAGCCGCTCCTGGCACTGTGCTAGAAGCCAGGGGGACATCCGACAGCAATTGCTCTGCCTGGGTGTGGTGGCCTGAGATGTCACACTCCTCCAGCAACACTTTCCATCTGGGGAGCAGTCCCTCTTGGCTTTTAGGGTTTGCACTCTAATTTGCCTTGGGCTAATCTTCCTGGTGCCAGCAGGATCAAGCATCACTGCATCCATTACACACTCATCACACTTCAAAGATTTTCTTCCTGATCATGATATCTAGAAATACCTACGAGCTTATGTTCAGATGCAATCACACAACTCTGGACATGGAAACCAAGGCCTGAAGTACAGCTGGTGGCAGCACATCTGTCATGAGGGGAATTGGGAGCATTTGCTGCGGACCCATTCTGCAGAGGGTGAGGTGTACCCCAGGTATGAACAGTAAATACAGACAGCAGCTCTGGCAGACCTTTGTGAGGCTAGGCTTTCTCCCTGGCATGCTGAAAGACTGGGAATGGAAGACTGCTTCAGATGTAAAGGTAGCATCCATTTGTATTTAATAGCTAGCATTGATTTCCAATTTCATATCTGCTGAACAGTAGCCACCAGCCACATTAAAATTCATCATCATCTTCACTGCACCTTCCAATTCAGACTCCACCACCACCCTTAATGAATCAATCTGTGTCAGCGTACATTGCATATGTTTTTAAACCATTCTTGGTGGATTTATGAAGTGAATTCACCTGGACTCGGAGCAGCCTGATTTTAGTTGGTGGGGCTACAAGGGAGATTTAAATATGAAACATTCAAGCAGTCAAATGACATGTTCAATCTACACTGGAAAACTTAGTATTGGACTACTCTCTGCCCTGAAACCACACATGTTTAATGCATGCTAATAGTGTTTATCCATCATCATGGAGCTTTACTGCTCCTTAAAACAACATGGAAAACACTGGATCAGCTGTGTTATTCTTTGCCAGTGCTGAAGCGCAGCACTCTGGTTGGCTCACACGATGCACACCCTGAGCATGCACCAGCACAGTCTGCCTGGGGGCTGGGTAGTCTGGAAGGAGGAGGGGGATCACACGTTTTGTCCTTCAACCAAGAAAGGGGAACAAATATTTAATTTGGTGGCTCTGTGCCTTTGCAGCCAGCAGTAGGATTTGTTCCTTTGCGAGAGAACTGCAGAACCAGGCCTTGCTGGTAAGGCTGGAAATGTCAGTGATGCAGAGGAGGGAGACCTGAGGCTTTTCCAGCCTCCAGCCTGCAAACAGAAACATGGTGCTTTTGTCCCAGGAATCAATACAGCCTGCTGCTTGCTTTGTTTTGCACGACCTGGAGCCACCCCTTTTTCACCTTATTACAGGACAGCAGCGAAGCGCATGTTAATGCGTGGTCTCCTCAAGGAAAAGGCACCAATCTTCAGTGGGAAGGCTTGTGAAGCACTCCAGTAACTGACAGCAGTGAACTCGCACGATTGCTGGGTGCCACGTTGAGAATGGGGTTTTTGTTTGGGAAAAGGCAGCTCTTCTTGTATCATGTTCTCCTTCAGGAGATTAGTTCTCCCTAGACCTAATGTTAGCACAGTGAGTCCAGGGATATTAGTCATCAATTAAAAATTCAATAAAAATAAGCTGCCATTACCATAATCCTTCATACTGGGACATGTGGAGTTGAGAGCTTTACCATCCTGGCCTCCGACAAAAGCCCCAAAGACTGCCGGCTGGGGTGTTAATTGATTGGTGTCATTTATAAGTAATCTAACAACCCTGAATAATTTATTTCGCAGTGACACATGCTGAAAATCTACAGCTGCACAGATACGCGCACAGCTTCGGAAGGAATGGTGCTAAACAGGGTGTAAGGCAAAGATGAAGATTCAGTGATCTCCTTAGGAGCCCTGCTCTCCGGCGCCTTTATTACGGCGGATGTATATAGGTCTGACAGTGGGAGCGTATAGATCTGGGTGGCTGAGACACACAGGCTCGATACTCTGCTTTGCAGCAGATTGCCCATAATGAATTTTAAAAGCAAGGAAGGTGGATGCCAAGCGGGAAATGTGCAGCGCTGAGGACAGCCTTGCTGAACCACAATAAAAATTGACCACTGTGTTTCCACAACAAGGATGCTGATGATGGGAAAAAAGCCTTAACGATCTAATCTCTCTCCAGCCAAAACGGAATACAAATTCTTGCCGTTGAGAGACTGCGGAGCGGGTTTTCCAGGGGTCACGTAGTGGGGAGTGACGCTCATGAATCCACATTGTTTTTACAACTGCATGAATAGCCCCAGCTGATGCACTTTGAAATCTAGAGGAACCACCCCAGAGAGCCAGGAAGACTGCAGAGGCTGGCGGCCAAAGCCGAATCTCTTCTCTTATGGATGCACAAGAGAAAAGTTCGTGTGAGCTTGTACTTGCTCAGGCAAAACTGATGATAAAGTCAACGGCTGGTGACCTGGGCCTGTTTCAAGTCCATGTCACCCCTTGCTCGGGGTGAATACCACCCTGCATGGGCCAAACCACACTCCTTTTCAATCCTCTGAAGCGCAAAAGCTCTCCCTTAGATTCCATTTTACTGGAACACTTAACTACGTTGCTGTGAGTTGCTTTGAAAAATGTTCCTGTGCATTGTAACTGAAAAGTCTAATCCCACACAAGTTCATAAAAGAACACGGAAATGAACCCCAAAAGATGTGTGATGTAAGGATGGGCTCCTTATGGCATCATTTCTGTGCTGTCGTATCAAATTTAAGAAGTAGATAATTAAATTTTTGAGACCTGATTCATGTGGCTAGCTTAAAATTTAATTTGTACACAACATTTGTATTTTAACAAGTGTTGCAGGGCTGGGTTTTTCTTTCAGAACATTAGTTTTTGAAGAGAACTGATCATGCAGAAATCTTAACTTTCATTTCACAAAGCTTTTAGTTCTTCAATCTGCTGCTGGAACAGAGCCTAAAAATACAACCAGACATAGCTAAATGGCTCAGAAAATAGAATGGCAGAAACAAACAAGCATGCAAAACTTTATTTTAAACTTCTTTTTTCCCCTCCCTCCCAACTTTGACCTTGTTTTGAAGCCCAAAGGGAGCTCCTTTTAACCCTGAGTATGATGAGCTATGCCTTCTCCATGGGATTTTTCCATCTGCATGACGTTTCCAGAGCGGTGCTCGTTTGAGGGGAATGCTGACTGTAGGCAGTGAATCCCATTTTACTCCAGAGAAGTCAACAGCAGAGCTCCCCCTGACTTCAGTCAATGCTGGATAGCATCCAAAGAGAGCAAGGGCAGGAGGGAATATACTTGTTTTCATTATTCATGTTGATTGTGTAAACAGCGCTCACTTCTGACTGAGAAATATGTGACTTTATTTCTATCATTTTTAGGAGAAAAAAAAAGAAAACCACACAACAAACGTTTACCAAGAAAATAATCATTACTACACACTGTTTGCTTGTTTTTTCCGTTGCTCTGCACGTCAGAGCATGCATTGGTACAAATACAACTGATCTGGTTAAGTGTTTTAATACACAGGGGAGTAAATTGTTTGGGATGAAAGAAATTCATTATCCACAGTTTGCAGGGCTGAAAGTCTGGCTGTTTTAATGTTACTGCTGAGTAAAAAATTTAAAAGTGCATGCTGCAACAAGCTGAATATGTCTTTAGAGCCTATTCTAGTACAGTAGGCATATTAATTAGATTATTGTTCCTTCTTTCAGTAATGCTGAACCCCAACACGGTTAGTAGGATAGCTAAAGGTAATCAGCCAAAGAATAGCCAATTTTCCCTAGATTCTTTTCTCATTAATTTAATTCACAATGGGGAAAACTCCTGGTTCCCTCCTGAGATAGGGATGGGGAAAGCTTAAGCGGTAAAGGCAGAGTATCTTGAGAGGTCACACCTGAATCCAGGAGATAATGTATTTGCACAGGGAGGCAGGACAGTATATCAGGCTGTGGACTGCAGCAGCCTGTGTGCTCCCACTCCAGGCGATACAGATTAAAGTCTCTCCTCCCCCTGCAAACAGAGGGCTCCTGTGCACAGCAAACAGCCAGGCCTTATGCAGACCTCTGCTATTTGGACAAGAGATTCTGCAGTAAAATTGAAGGACCTCCTCAACTGGGCTTTCATATAAGCATTTATCTATAGGACCTTTATTTTTGTCCATTCTACCTTCCAGCTCCTGTATTGTATAGGAGAGAGAGGCCACATTTATTATTTGTGTATATTTCACCCCTACCTTGGCAAAATTCCATGATTCATAAACCTTACCTTGTGCTGTCTGAGGCGATTCCTCTTCATGTATACTGTGGGAGCAACATCTCGGGAAATTAAATGTTTCCCACTTTGGCTTTTGTATAGGGCTGCTGCCAGATCCCCTTTTGAGCCCTGAGGTCAAGACGTTAAAGAGAAATTAATCGCAATTCATTGAAAAGCTTTGTGGGGTGGGATGACCCATGGTTCATCACAGAGCTCTTTTTGTAAAGTTAGGTATGCAAATGCTGAGTTAGTTGGTTTCAAAAGAAATTACCTTATAGGATTTTTTTTTAGTAGCCTCAGTAAGTGGGGTTTGTTTTACAAAATATCACTAGACTATACAGCCTTAAAGCTACAGCATTGGGGTGCACAACAGGCACGGAAGATATAAGCTGCAGAAGACCCATATACAATTTTTAACTGCCTCAGAAAGCCTACAGCACCCTTAATAAAGGCACAGACCAAGAAGGCTCCAGCTCTTTGCCTTGCCCTCTGCCAAAATTTGCCATGTCTGCAACAGAGGCAGTCAGGAAGAGACCTGTGCCCATACTGCCGTGCTCAGAGCTGAGGTAGGGGGCACAGAGCCTACTCCCGGCTGACAGCAGCCTGGAGGGGCCAGAGGCAATAGTGGGGAGGAGGAACCCCTGCCATACAGCAGGCCGGGCTGCAGCACGGCAGCAGTCACCGCTCCCAACCAGCCAGCATCGGCTCGGCACTGGAGGTGACCACTAACATCACCACAGAGGGTCTGCCTGCACCTCAGCTGCCCCAGTTTGCAGGCTGGCGTGTAGTGCAAAACACAGGAGGAGATAAATTAGCAGCATCACATCCACAGAAGCATCCGCAGCACCGTTACGCTTTGCTGCCCTTCCCAGGCTGCATCCGGCCTGGCGCCTCAGGCTCATCCTGGCTCAAGCTGAGCCCAGGCATGTGCAGATCTGGAGGAGTAAAACTAAAACTAAGCACCCTATAGATACTCCCAAGGCAGCCCCCAGCTACAGTCTTCTGTTTAGCCAGACCCTGAGTTTAACAGCTACCCCAAGCCATGCTGCCTGGAGCTCAGCACCTCTCTGGGCCAAGACCTTCATAGCAGAGCTACATGCAGGATCACCAGCCCTGCAGCTGAATGCACCTTGGCAAAGGCTCTGCAAGAACACTACGTACTCAGGGCATTTCTTTGTGCTGCTTCAGAGTCTCTGACAGTATCACTGCCCGGCCCTGTGCTGGGCTGCGCGCTCTTGTGAGGGGGTCAGGCCTTGGCAGTGGACCTGAGGTGGTGGACAGGGAACATGTGCTGAACCTCACACCTCTTTTTGCTCCCTTTCTAACTCAAGGGACTGCTTTGCGCTTGCGCAGAAGAAAACGATGATAAAGCCAACGGAGTGAAAAACCATTAACTTGGATGTATCACGCCTCCGTTTTTAGATGCCCAAGCGGAGATGCTGAACTGTGCCTGATCAGTCAGGACCAGGAGCTGGCACCTTTCCAACGAGCATCAGTGGAATGGTGGCGCCTCACAAACCTTACCTGGAAAAACAGGGAAACAATTCAAATTGAGAAACAAAAAGTAGGGGCACCCAAAGCCAGTGGTGACAGCAAAACTGAAGGAGGCTGTGTCTGCTGAGGGCTGCACAGGTGCTAAGCCCAGCACTTTGCAATGAAGGTTACAGAGATGAAAATTTTTGTCATCATTGGTCTCACCAACCAATGGTTTTGGGGTCCTTGGTTATATTTAAGTGGAAAGCCTAAAAATCAACAGGTGCAGAAGTGCTTTGCACATATGCCTCGGGCAGATCTTCTTTCTCAGGCCCACAGTGAGAAAGTGGGTTTAGGCTAGCAGAGGCAGAGGAGGAAGGATGTCCTTTCTCCACTGCTGCAATACATTCTCAAAAATCTGCTCTTCCATCTGCCTCTCGTCTATGTACTGAAAAATGCAGCAATTGGTGTCCTGACCTGATACTGCTGGCATTTTTATCTCCACCCACTTGCCCCAAAGGCTTTGGCATTTGCCAGCACCAAAGGGTCACAGTCCTGTCCTCTCCCCCACGTCCCTTCAGCTGGAGAGAAAGGTGCAGGATTTTCTCCTTCATGGAGAAAAAAACTAGAAGTTGATAATGCAGCATCTGGTTGGTCTCAGAACTCCGGCACAGCCGCAAGATTACAGTTTTCCCTGGCAGAGCCGTGTGGCCCTGCTTCTACCAGGACCTGTAGCCCTGACCCTTATCAGGTATTGACCATTGAAGAGGACAATAGCACAAGGAATTTTGTTTGCTTAAGTAATGACGGGCTTTATTATAGAGCAAGTGTACCATACCAAGCATGTTTAATAATTAAGCAATGAGATATGACAAGAGGCAAATTCCAGCACAATTTTTATATGCCTTGGATTGTATGATAAGGCCAAAGGCCAAGGAATTTTCACTGGAGGATCAAACTATTTTGCATTTGAATCACCTATTCTGTCTAGTTTTCTGCACTCTGTAGCACAACAATGATATCCTGTCATAAATATTGTAAGCATAAAATTTCTTCTGGTCTTAGACCTTGGAATCTATTCTCCCAATGATATATGTGTATCACCGGCATGCAGAATGGTGGAATACACCCCTTTGTCCATGATTAAGTCTGGAATTGATTTTCAGAGCTCAGTTAACAGGTCTGAAAAACAGGTTTGCTGATGGAATTGCTGACAGATTAACTACGTCGAAGCAAGGGACATCACCTCAGTGCCACGGCTGCTAACCCTCAAATATTTCTCCTTATGCCATAAAAATAAGAAGAACTCGAGATTTCAGGATGATGCTTATTCTTATCTGCCACAAGTTTGGTAGGAGTTCTGTTTGCTTCACGCTCACCCCTCTCCTTTAGAACTCCAGTACATTATTATGAAATGCAATAATTTCTGCAGAAACCTAACAGGAATGCAGCATCGACACTGAGACTTTAATCCTGTAAAAAACTGTGTGAAGCCAGAGTGAAGATTCTCACAATAAATTTACAAGAAGCTCTTTGTGGTGTGTTTTGCAAGGACCTTCTTTACGCAAAGAACATAATACCGGGCAGCGTGACATGCTGTACAGCAAATATTTATTTTTGAGATAAGCATGGAGGCTTGAAAGGTCTAATGAGCTAATTGAAATAAATAAGGCTCTGCTGGAATTCAGGGATGGACACATGTGGCAGTGATGAGGAAGCTGCCCAGCTGCTCTGCTGTTACTTTGCTCAAGATCAAACTGCTGGTGGGCAAGATGCTACGGCTTTAGGCTTCTTACCCCTCCCCGCCTCTGCTCTGGGTAATCCATACCTACAGGAATAATATAAACCATTCCTGGCATTAATAGGTATGACGTGCTAATATTGAAGAGAGTGCTTACCTGATCAGGCCAATTAAAAGTAGAGTCCTGCTCTTTGTAATGGTCAGAACATATTGTTCCAAGGAAAAAGAGCAAACTCAAAAATTAACTGTTGAATATCCTGCAATATAGTCATACATATATATATGTAATGTTCATTAGAGACACTAAAAATGTAATTGGGGTTCCTGTCCTCAAAAGCTGCCGCTTCAGCAGCCGCTGGGTATGGGGAGCCATCGTGCATGGACTGACCGTGGCTGTGGGGCAGGGTAGGTGGAGACAGACCGAGCAGGTAAATGCTGGATGGTCACCAGGCACTGCCTCAGAGCTGCTCTTGAACAGAGCACAGATGAAGATCTGATTACAATACAGTGAGGCAAGGGTGAGAAAAGAAGGCATCAATTAAGACATGATCATCTGGCTGCACGGTTAGTTATTTGCACATCTTCCTGTGTGCTCAGCCAGCTGTATGTGTGCAACATCTGGAATTAGGAGGGGCAGTGCAGCTGGGACACAGTCCTTTCCCGATTCCTGCAGATAATCAGTTTTTGCCCTGAGGCACTACACTTTGTTAACCATCTTTTTCAAATCCAATTTTAAATGGACTGCCAGATCATACCGTAACACTGGCTGGCCAGTACAGCATATAAATGGGTAAGCTCAAGGTATGACCTGTACATTACAATGCGTTTCAGGCACTGGGAAAGTGCAGACAGAAATTTGTTATATTGAAAAAGACAACAGCATTCTTTCTACATGGGTATTCTTTTTATTAGATTAGATATCTAGATTTTTACCATTTTCCTGAAGAAGTAAGGGCTGTATCACAGAAGCTTCAGGGAAATGGCTGCATTTTAATACAGTCTAATTGACTTTTATGGTTATCTCTGAGGAGCCCTGGTCATAAAAGCTAATTAAATTATACTGATCTACATATTCAAGAACCATTCTATTTCTCACCCTTAGAAAAAAAAAAAGAAAAAACTGGAGGCTCATACTCATGATCAGGACATGTTACAATCTCCTGACACCCTTCTTTTTGCAGTTTGATTTGCTCAGTGTTGCAGGAGATACTTAACCTTCCTGAACAAGTGACTGTCCTTACTGGTTTTAAGAACATCGGTGACGTCATTTCAGATCTCTCGTTCTGCAAATATTTTGAAAGATCTATAAACTCAATTTACAATTCCACATTCATCTACAGAAGTCTCTAGAGAAAAGGTAACACACACCAAGAAAAATAAAAAAGATAAAGCAAAAGTAAATCATCTGAATCAGCATGATGGGGGCTTTATAAAGGTGACTTTCTGCATTTTCTTCATTCATTTCTTGTTTTAGGTGACTGGTTTTTGTTTCTACTTTTTAGTTCCATGCACCTTGTGAGAGATTCTGACTTTATTGTAGTAACAGCTTAACAGCATGACAACCCTGATATTGTAAAAAACAACATTGCTGGTTTTTAATCTGAACTCCCATTATTTTCCTGTATTTATTACCCACAGTGTGCCAGATTTCCAAGATATTTAAGTGCCAAACAAATCAGACATGTGCCAAGTAAAATTTTATGAAGCAGACAGTATTTCTGAAAATCTTAGTAAAAGTCTAACTCTATCTATTCAGCACCTAAACACCTTTCAAAACCCAGCCTATGGCAGTAAGCAACATTCCCAATTAGAGTTATGGCCATTTGCCTTGACAAAATTTGCAGAAACCAGTTCCTCTAGAGTTACCACTAACATATTTCAACCAACTCTTTTAAAAAGCCTTCTCACACAATGCACCATACAAATCTCTGTCCAAATGCCTTAATGCAGCTAACACTAAATACTTACCAAGAATTGCTCAGTGGCAGCAGCAGCTCAGAGCCCAGTAGGCTCCCTCATGCTTGTGCCCACCCTACCAGGGGGCTGAAGTGCTCTAGATGCTGGCAGTGAAGTGCTAACGTTCCCCTTTTGCTCTTCGATTATGGAACAGATTAACAGCTCTGACCATCTCTTTCACCCTCAACCTGTCCCATCTCCTCTCAACTTCTTTGGCTCCCAGTATCCTGGGGACAGTTGCTAACATCTTCTGGTTTGTGTCTCAGAGCTGGCAATCCAGTGGACAAGCATTATCACTTCTACCTCTTCTCCTTACTGTTGACCCACTCCTTTTTCCCCATCTCCAAGGAGCTCTTAAAAACACCCATAATATGATTTTTTTAAAAGTTAGTTTGCTAAATATGAAGCAGTAAGGGAAGGCATCAAGGAACCTATGCAATTGGCACCTATAATTATCAGCACCAGCAAATCCCTCTGAGAAGACCCTCAGTACCATGGGACTTTGCAATGAACATGAAAATTTAAAAGCCCCTTCCACGTGGGAAAAAGAGGAGCTGATTTGTGAAAAAACCCTACCTTTTTCTACAAATGAATAGCAAAATTACTAATGGTTGTCAAAATGTCTATGAACTTCCATAGGAAAGTGTGTGAAGAAAAGCAGGTAGGACTTCTTGCTAATTGAACCACATTGTGAAAGAGGACAGAGAGGGACCAGCCTCAAGACCAGCCACTACCTGTGTTTTATATCCTGTAAAGCAACAGGAGCCACTTCATTATGTCAGCAGCTGTTAACCAGCTATTAGCCACGTTAGGCAGAAGAGCTGGGGGCCTCCATTTCTTCAGCAAGGACAAACCGATAACAAGGCCTCATTGTGCTGCTGCCTAGGGGTCCTGTGTTGTGTGATGGAGAGGTTTCGATGCCAAGTTACTAGCTAAGGATCAGATTGCAAAAGAGAAAATCCCTTTGGGGAGAGAGACTGTACAAAGCAAGGGCATTGTGAGACAAAGAGTATGGGCTCCCATCAAAACAGGCACCTCGCGCGTTCTTGTCGTCATGCTCATACAGCACCTCAGTGAAAACAGAGCCACGTGCTCCACATTGATTCCTTGGCCCTGAATTACATGAAATTCAGGGTCCTGGGCACTGTCTGAGAACAGACCAGCAAAAACAGGCATCTGCAGATGCAGGAGGTCCCTGTGTACACAGACCCTACCCACCAATGCTTCCCTGAGCACAGCTGCAATCAAGCAGAGGAGTTGCAGTCCCATGCTTCAGGGACCCTTGCCAGGGTGCTGCCTGGGCCAGCACCTCCTTGGGGACAGGAGACTACAGAGACTCACCAATGGGATGGACAAGGCAGGACTTCGCTCCAGGCTGTGTGACATCTGGGTTCAACCAACAGTCCAGATCATCAGGTACCTCTGTGGTGGTGAGGTCCAAGGTAAAGCCAGAAAGTCAGTCCACAGGCCAGGATCAAGAGGGTCTGTGGCTGGGCACAACTGTAGTGGCATTGGAGACCAGCGCCCCAACATCACAATTCAGATGTAGGTCTAAAGGCTGGACCGATATGGGGTCCATGGGTAGAGGTTTGGTCCCTGGTGAGGCTGGGCAGGGCCAGTGAGGCTGTCAGTGCACCCACCACCCTGAGATGCTCAGTAAGAAAATTGCTTACTTAGCTGTTTTTAAGGTTCTGGGGCTTTTCCTGTGGTCTTCATGCCTTTCCTGCCTTTCCAGGATTTCTGTGATCTTTCTTGCTGCATTCCCTACAGGCACACAGAGGAACAACTGAGGCTATCTCCTGCTCTGTCATCTTGCATCAGTGTCCCCTTCGGCATTTCTACTGAAGCTACACTGTGACTTTGGTCAGGGCAGGAGTCCCTCCCATTCCAGGTGAGCTGGTGGGTTTTTTTAGGTTTATCCTGATGGGAAAGCAGTTGATCTGCTCACCAAGTTTAACCCAATCCAATCCCGAAAAATACTAACAGGGACCAGGCAGTCTCAGGTACAGTCTTAGCTTTGTTTGCATAGCACCAAGTCCCTCAGCTACTAATAGACAGTAACATTTCAAGGGTCAGGTTTCAGTGGCAAGCTTGTGCACTTAAAGTGAAGTGATATTGTCTCTGCAAGGGGTCTGGTAATCTGTAATGGCTTTGTTTTTACCTGGGAAATGTGACCTCCAGCTTGGTACTTGGCAGGGCTGGGCTGCGGGTGCTGCTGGCAGCTGTAGCAGTGTGTGCAGCGCCTCTCAAGCGATTCCCAGTGACCTGAACAGGCAGGTCAATAAATATGGCTGATATATTTTAATTGAGTAGTTTCACGGACCGGTTATGTCCTTGTTCGTAGATGGATTGCTGGGGTAGAGATTCACAACTTTTCTTATTGAAAGTGAAGCTGTTGGCCACTGCTGCCATAACTCAGGAGGAAACTGCCCCAGCTGGACCTTTTTCTTTTTAGCAGAGTCACCCATCTGTGTATATTTGATCTAAGGACTGTTACATAGTATTAGCAGGCAGGATCTGATAAGCAGGGTGGACAATAAGATTAGAGCCTGTGGTGTTGACAGAAACATGGTCCATCCACAAAAACCTGCACAGTGCTTAGTGAGGACTCTGAGAATCAGTTCCCCAGGGACCATATCCTGCTTCTGCCTCCCACCCACCCTCACCCACCATTCTATTTCACTGTTGTCTCCTTCCCACAAAGCACCAAAGTTTCTATAACAATTGACTTTTATGACTCAAATACTTTTCCGATGCAAAACTGGGTTGGAGAAGAACTGGTTGGAGAAGAACTGGTGAGGCAATGAGGCCTATGTTTTGGGTTCTTCCAAAGATGTCTTCTCATGCACCCCTCAGAAGAAAGGGAAGTATACCCTTTTAGCATAAGGGCTGTAATGCAACTATGAAGTATCTTGGTCTTTCAGGAAAGCTGTATATTATTCATTAATAAAAGTGATACAAATTCTCACACTACTGTTTGTATAACACCTGAGTGACCAGGGAACACCAGTTTTTTACAAAAATAACTGATATTTGGAAGCCTCCCTTCCCATTGGAATTTGTGTACAACAGTCACTTAAATAGGAGTTAGGAGACTAAATGTCATTTGGGGTCTAGTCCTCATCTGCTGCTTCTCAGATGATGGCCTGCCCACAGGGATGCTGGGCATAGGTTTACCACTAAATTAATCCTGAAGCTGGGTATGGAGGTGATGAACAGGATTCTGTGCAAGACAGATATGCCTCCTGCATCATCTGGACTGTTAGAAGTACACCAAACCATGGTTCATCTCTTCTCTCTGGACCTTAGTAGCCCTTGTTAAGACTTCTGTCTTGATCATAAGGATGCTTCTAGGGATAGACCTAAACCTAGAAAAATCTGAATCTAATATATTAACAGCTGCCACAGCTGATTTGTATTGTGCTGGAGAGCCAAGAGATGTCCATACCAGGAATGTCAGTCTATATATAAGGCCTTGATAAAACAGCACATGAGAAGATAGACCTATCCCCCAAAACCTACTGTTTAAAGTCAGGAAAAAAGTCAACAGCAGATAGGTAGAAAAGCAGAGAGAAGAACAAGCCTGAGGAAGTGATGAAAGAAGTATTTGTCAGTCTAGTAGGTCTCATGCAAACTGATGGAGGCAGTGTGGCAAAAGGAGAGTTCCAAGGGAGGACTGAAGAAAGATTACGAGACAGCTCTGTTTACAGAGACCTTCTCCAGAGGCTGTACTGGGGACAGCATGAGGCAGAACATTGAAGGCACATCTTCAAAAAGCTAGCAGGAGGCAATAAGCATTGTTATAGTGGGCTGGTGGAAGGCAGGAGTCAGCCTCTAAGCACTGAAAGAGGTGGCAGGTAGGAAGAGGATAAGCCATGCATCTCCCCTGCCACCCCCACTTAGGCACAGAGGATAGGTACCCACTGAGGCACTCCCTTACAGCATTACAAACACTGTCTGTCAACAGCCAGAAAGCCTTCCCTTTCTTTTTGACCTGCCATGAGGCAAATGTAACTAATGGATGGATGGATGGATGGATGGATGGATGGATGGATGGATGGATGGATGGATGGATGGATAACTGCTCAGGAAAAGGACTTTGCAAAGGCACTATAAACATGCACACAGTGTTTTTCAGTGTTTTTCAAACATCTTTTTCTCTGGTTACAGTTCAATAGGAACATACTGAGGTACCTTCTGATGTTAGTACAGAGTTACCTACAATTTGAGAGTAAAGTCTCCCCTATGAGGATAGGCTGAGTGAGCTGGGTCTGCTCAGCCTGGAAAAAAGAAGACTCAGGGGGGACCTAATTAGTGTTTATAAATATCTTAGACATGGGTGGCAGGGGGAATTGGCCAGCCCCTTTTCAGTGGTCAGTGGGGACAGGACAAGGGACAATGGCTGTAAGCTGGAGCACAGGAAGTTCTGCACCAACACGCGGAAGAACTTTTTCCCAGTGAGGGTGGCAGAGCCCTGGGACAGGCTGCCCAGGGAGGTGGTGGAGTCTCCTTCTCTGGAGATATTCAAGTCTCATCTGGACGCCTATCTATGTAATATGAGATAGGGAGCTGCTTTGGCAGGGGGGTTGGACCCGATGATCTCTTGAGGTCCCTTCCAACCCCTAAGATTCTGTGATTCTGTGATTCCCTCACTTATCCTTTGGCTGGTTTGTACTTATTTTTATAGGTCTTCCTTACCACACTGTATTTGCTAACATTCAGCAACTATTTTGTGCTTCAGCTGCACTTTTGTATATCAATTTAACCACTTTTCTTATTTTTTCTCATGGTCCCTTGGTTTGTTCTCTGCTTTGTTTGGATTTAAAAAGGTCTTGCACTTGCAATCCCACCAATTGCTCCTTGAATATTTACCAGGACCTACTTGTAAATTCCTGAAAGTTTTAGTGAATTTTCCATAATTGTTCTGACTATTATCTCTGTTGCCCTTTATGAAGGAGAACTTGTGCCAGAGTCACCACTATTCTGCCTTCTTCCAACTCCAGAAAGAACCCTTAAATCAGATCCAATGGATGATGCCTGGATTTGACCCTACAAGCCTAGGTATCTTTGCCAGATGTCCAGGTTAAATCATAGCCCAGACCTATTTAATCATAAGTAGGAGGGAAGCAGAGTTGTAAGGATGAGACAACCTCACCTTGTTACACCAAGGACACCACATTCAGTACACATTTTTCTCTCTCAGAAACAGAAGAAATCTACCTGACACCACCAAGGTCTCTGCTCTCTCTAGGTGGAGCTCCATAGGGGTGAGGCTCAGGCAGGATGCTAGCCTGAAGAAAGTTGTGTTGAAGTACAGGCACAGATGGATCTAAAAAAAAAACAAACCCCAGCCTACAACTGTCCTGAGTACAGCATTGTTACCTCCCACACAAAGATTGCCAGCCCTTTTTTCTCTTCATTCTTCTATTATAGTCACCTTAAAAGACTATTGGAACATGCAAGCAAAAAAAAAATCCCAAATTAACTTTAAAACTTGTTCCTTCGTGACTCTTTTGGACTAACTGATCTCTACCATCTGTGCAGTGCACAGATATTTTTAGCAACTGTAAACTATAGTGATGGGCAAGAAACATGCAGCTTAGTGCATTTCAGTCAGAATCTGAAACTGTGCCATTTGGGTCAACCACAGGCAATGTGAGTATTCATAGTAAGTCATCTACATCAGCGGTGTATTTGTCCTCTATTAAAAATCATATTATGTAGATCAAAGTACCAGAGTTCCTGGGTTTTATGAACTGACTGGGAACTCTACATCCAATGGCTCATAAAGGAGCCTGCTCTCACTGGTCTGTGTCTAGGTGCTTATATTTAGCTAGTATTGCTTTAACTACAGGAGAGAGAGCATTTCAAAGGGCAGTATTTTAAAATGACTTAGTCGCTTCATGGGTTTTTGATCTACTGATGATGCTTTATGCATAACCCACAAATAACACAGAAAGAGGAAAGTCAGGATTCAGAAGTAGATGACAGTGAGATCCTTCACTACCTTTCAGTCCCTTCATGCCACATAGAGTACTGACAGCACAACAAAAGTGGTCCACAGAACTGGCAGCAGGAAATGCTGCTTTGGTTAAAGCACTGCCAAAGGCAATAGCAACACCTGGACGACTGGGCCAATACTGCCACAGGGCAATGCTAGGAAGGGGACCAGGGGTGAGCATGTCTCTTGGTTGTATTGGGGTCATTTGGTTTAAGCTGCTTTGAAATGTCCAGTACATGCCACTGATGGTGTACAATTAGGAGAATGCCCCCAGGCCTACAACATTTGTACTGTACCTCCCAAAGATGCAGCACAGCATTTTGCCTGTGCATTTTGGAAAGCTGCTGTACAACATTGACCAACAGCTGAACTATTTGTTACAAAGGATGGGGAAGAAAATGGTCCAGCTGTTATCGACTGGGAAGCAGGAGTCAGGACGGATGGGTTATGTCCCAGCTCTGTCTTTTAGAATGGCTGTTAAATTAGATAACTCAACATATATGGACATTGTCATGTCCATCTTTTAAATAATAATGCTTATCTGCTGAGAAGCTTACATCATTTCTAAGAAAGTCATTTAGATACTGGGATGACAGAAGCTCAGAGCATTATTACAGGCCCATGTGGCTATCTTCATTGAAATACTAAGCAATGATCTGATTGATTCTCCTTATGACTTCTTGAACTGAGCCATTACCCAGAGTTAGATGTCTTCTTTGCTGATTTGACAAGAAGGCTTGGAGAGGGTCCTGGGTCCCTCTCCATTTCTGAACACCTTAAAAAGACACATTTTCATACCTAGAAATTTACTGAACAAGTTGCCATTCTGCTGCCTGTGGATGAAGGAACAGTTCTCTGTACTAGGCTTTTCTCAGGGCTTGTTCAAGCAATGTCCTTGCTTTTTTTTTTTCTCTCTTCAATTATGCCCCTTTGCTGCCAGGCTGGGAGAAGGTTATCATTGCTTCCATCTGTTAAACATATTTACTTTCCAAAAGGCTCACACTGACTTTATGTGGGCCTTTCTTGTAGGTGATATCCTCTTTTTTTTTTTTCACATGTACAAAGTCCTGGTTTTTAAGTTCTCCATCTTCAGCAAGGTGCAGCCTTACACACAACATATGCTTAAGAGTGCAAAAGGCCCTTTTTTATCCCCTGCAGTGTTCCCACTGGCTTCAGTAAAACTCCCTGCAAACAGAGATCAAAATTTGCCCTGCATTTGGGAGTGCCTTGACTTCACTGATAGCAGAGCCACTGTTTTTCAAATAAATATTTACATTTGTGTTTTATTTGTGGTTGAGTCTATGGGAAACAATTAAATGGGTTATTTTCCCAACTAAATCGGAGTGATTCATATTTGGGGCTAAAGAGTTCATTGTGTGATTTTTTTTTAACTTGCTTTGCTATATTTTTATTGCTAAATTTGTTATGTTGAAGAATCATGTGTGTCAGAAGTAGTCAGCAGGCAACTTAATTAGTCATGAGTATACATTTCTGAATGTCACATGGATCACCCGGAATAAAGTGCAGACAGCATCAGAAGAAAGCAGGCAGCATCAGAAAACGTTCCTCTAAACAACTGGGAACTTTCAGGCCAGATAAAGGGTTTTCATACTTAAAAATAACCTCTTAGATAATTGTTCTGCCCGTATGTTGAAGGGCTGCTGCTTTGTCATTTCCTTATGTTTGTTTAGTTTATATATTATTACATGCAGTGTGAAGATAGATTATGTTTTCTGTTTTCCTGACTTCAAAACTCTGAAGTTTCACCTAGAATTTAAAAGGGAATATTAAAGTTACTTTAAATGGGAAAGAGATACTACTGATATTGAACAGTATGGGCTTTCATGCTTCTGACTCCAAGTGAATGCAAAAATCATTAGACAAGCCACTCTTAATGTTGTGCATTTCTCAGTGCTCACAGTGATCCCATGAAAGCAGAGGAGTATGACTGCATCATCATTTTATACAAAAGTTGGCTACAAGGAAGCGCAGTCCAGGGAACACACACACACACAATCTAGACACCTCACCCACAGTCCTCTCTCCAAAACCCTGCCAAGGCAGCAGGAAACTCCTGTGCAGACAAATCTAGCAGGTGTGGGCCTTATCTTTGTGCCTTCAGCACATCAACTCTGTTTTCACAGTTGCAGATGCTTTTGCCTCTCTGACATTTTTGTATTGAACTATTTTTATTGATACATACCCTATCTGAAAGTGTAACATTTGCATGTGCATTTATTTTATACAATTCCTTACTCTTGGTGCAAGAAATGTAGTTTTAAGTGGGTATTAAATTGACCTCCTAAGCAATCGGGGCTTTAATTGTGCTTTCAGTGAAGTTTCAGTTTTCAATAGGCACAAGAAGAGATCTGCATTCATGACTGCTTTTTATAATTAAACCAAAAAAAAAAAAAAAAAGAGGAGCTGCCATTAATGTAATGCAGTTTTCCAAATCAATATTGTGGCTTCTTCCTCCCTGGTCTGCTGAAATACAATTTCAGAAAGGCAGAGCACATCGCAGCTTGCAGGGAGGAAGGCTTGGGGTACCTCATGTCCCCTCAACTGTGAAAAAGTAACATCTACGTTGGTGGACCTGAAAGAAGAGAGGCCAAGGGGGGCTGGTAGAGCTACGCAGTTTTATAAAGCACGGGACATCAGCTTAAGCCACTGTTGTGCCTGTGATGGTTCCCTGCAGGGGGAAGGTATTATCAACCTCCTCCTTGCTTCCTCATTAGTTATTTTTGGCTCCAGACAAGTCCTTCATTCCTCTTTAGCAAGACTGCTAGATTTCCGTCACCATCATAAGAAGAACAAGGGCAGCAAAACAATGTGCACGCCTGGGTCTGCTCTGAAGTATGAAGCACAAGGAGAGAAACCGCTGTGACATTTTAACAGAAAAAAGAGGCCTTCTAATTTAGCAGCTGCGTTTATGTCATAAAATGCTATACTGACAAAGTTATACTTCATAAATACATTTTCCAGTGTGTTTACCAAGCTTTCCAGAAGTCAGCTCATGCCACACATATTTCGCCTTGTCCTTAGGGTTTCTCACAAAGCTTGAGAAGTAATGTGAATGTTTCTGAAACAGTGAGGCCTGACGCTGCAAAACAGAGGAACCTGCAGATGTCATTCTGTCAGAGGACCAAGTTCTACCAAACACTGCAAAGCTGCGCCAGCTTTACCTCTTTCTTGTTTATTTTTTTTTAGAATGAGAGAGAAAATGGATAAAATCAATTTAGAACTTCAATTAAGAGTAGCTTTTCAGAAAATATTTTGGATGGTTGGGGCAATTTTTTTCCACAAGAGTGAAGCTTCCATACTCTCTGTGGGATTCATATCGTGCACCTGCATTTTTTTACATTCTCAGCATCTTCTAGGTCCAGAAACCTTACCCATGTCTAGGGGTTCTTTAGAACTAACATGCATGGCTATATAATGGATGTTTCCATCTGATTTAGTCATCTAAGCTTTCTGCAGAGCCAATCCCAGTGGGAGAAACAGACCCTTCTAAAAAGTTGGTCAGTCTTATCTGAAACTAGACATCTAAAATAGACCTAATAATCAAGCCCATTTAAAGTGCCTTTCTGTCTGCTGATGGTAAAGATAGCTCAAGACGCCTAGCTCAGATGTAGATGTTTGAATTGTAGATGACTCAAGTTAGGTGAGTCGAATTCTGCCCCATATGTCTTCTTGATTTTGCAGGCTCTCTTGGAAGCAGAGCCTGGAGTAGGCAGTGAAAATACTGAGACATTTTTGTTCTGTAAACCAGAAAGTTTGGTGTTCCCCAGGCAGGTCTACTCGCCATATGTCTTTACATTTGTTCTGTATCACAAAACTGACTTCTTGTTGCTTGGTTAAATACAACATTTTTAAGAATCTAACATATGGTGGTATCACGCCACTTTTCAGAACTAGGATGCTATGGAGAGTAATGGGGAATTCTGTTTAAAAATTGGTGTTAAGAGCTATCCTCAAAAAATCTCTGCTAAATGAGGAAAAGGAGAAGGGTGGTTTGGTTTTTTTTACCAAAAGTACCTCTTCTTAAAATATTGATAAATTACTTAACATACTATGAGTTGGTTGTATGAGAAAATGCTTGTGGCTGTTGTTGAGTACTGCAGGGAAGATTTGGTTCTGTGCATCCAAATGCGTGAAAATTCTTTACACACAGACAGATGTTGAAGATGCAAATATGTTAGAGCTGAACCTGTCAACTCTAAAAAAATCTTCTTTGCTTGCTGTTTTATCAATCTTTCAAGTAACATGCATGTAATTATTATTTTTGTGTTCCAGGGTAAGGAGTAAATAATGTAATGGCAACCAGCTGTCTCACTGGCACCAATCTCCCTGCCCCCTGAGGCTTCGATACAGTCAGTAAGTGTCCCACGCTGTGAGAGCCAGCAGAAGAGAGATCAGAGGCAGGAGAGAGTATCAGGAGGGAAAATGTCTCTATGCTGCAGATATGGCACGCTTTGTGCCAGATTCTTGCCCTGGGGGTACAGAAGGTCTTCAGACCTGTGGTGCTGTCCAAGGGCAATCCATGTGTAGAGCAATGGTAATAATAGGGACCACATCTACACAGCTCCAGAAGGATGAGGTTATTTTACAGAAGCTTTCTTAGTGTCGCCGTTTCCCTCTGGACTAGGTAGCGCTGAACCATGTCCAGGGATAATGTGGTAGGAGATACCAACAAAGCTGTTTGCTCCTGCGGTGTGATATTCCCTAACTAACATAACTAGTGTCATCTTCAGAGCTTTCCACCCACTGCCTTAACCTCCTTACATTTGAGCTGAAGCAGACTCAGCCACAGTATCCTCAATCTGCGCCTATCACGCCAGACCTTGGGTTCAAAGTACCTGATGTTGTTTCACACGAGCTCCCAAAGCTCTGCTGGCACGCCAGCATCGCCGCTGAATCACCGGCGTGTCTTAGTCAGCCTGCTTAAAATGGCACAGCTCTGAATTGTCTGGGTGCCTCCTCCAAACTGCATCTGACCTTCTGCCAATCCCCGCTCGCTTGTTTCTAGGTACTGGCCTCATCTCTGAATTTGCACCCCCACGCTCCTTGAGATGTACATGCTCCAAAAGCCACGCGACCATCTGTGGCCCCTTCCTTTGATAAGGTACCAGGGCTTTCCTCCATTTGCATTATCAGACCATAAACCCTTCATGGCAAGGGCTTATTACACATTAGGCACTGACCTCTTCCCGTACCACATCATGTACATTTACACCACTATCAATTATTTAAAATAGCTCTGCCTTCAGTTCAGCCTCACGCTGAGTTAAGCTCTGTAGCCTTTGGGTAGTTTGCAGCAATTTTATTTTTCTTCCTCAACGTTTCATAAATTGCTTACTGCTCTGTAACACTTGTTATGATTTGCTAAGGGAAATTATATGGTGTACTATCACTTGAGAAAAGTGGTTTTGTGGAGATAGTATTAGCTTTCTTCCCCAAAATTCAGCTATGCCTGCACAGGAATGGAAGCCCAGACCCTACCCCCAGAGGAGCCCTGACTTCATTAGCACTTTCATTTATCTCAGACAAGTAATTATTAATATCAACATCCAGTTCTAGCAAATCTAGCTGGATGTGCCACAAGGTGACAAGATGTAATAAACATAAAACAATATAGACTTAAAAGAAGGGAAAGTGTCCCTTCCTGTTAACAAGGGACAGACAAGACAGCAACAGCAACTAATGGCAATGCACATAAGTACTTTCATATGTTTGGACTTAATCTTGTTCACATACACAGTTAATTTTTTAAGGCTTTTTCCCTTGAAGTGTTGGGGACAATTTTAATTATTTACTCAGGTTAATGAAGAAATTAAGCTCTGCCTCCTGAAATATAAATACCAGGATGTTAGATGACACACATACTATTTTTATCGAGCTCAGGAATAGCTGGAGACAAATGCACAGGACACGGGGCAGTGCTGTGGTAGGCAGCTGCCATCAGCTCCAGCCCCACTCCCACTCCATAGGCCCTCACACCTCCAGGTCTACTTACAGCCTCAGGAACCTCATCTCTCCCGGCAGCCCTTCAGCCAGATGATGGAAGCCTGCCCGTCTTCCCTCCTGTGTGTGCTCACTGCTAAATGAGGAACAACAGGGCCATGACACCCAAGGACATGGAAAGAGCAGGCAGGATGAGAGACCTTTCTTGCACTGTGCACTTGTTTGGTAATGTCCATGAAGAAGAATCCAGGAGCTAGACTTTTATCAGGGGACCATGACTCATGATATAACCATGAAGACTGCAAAAATACTATTGTTCCTGTTTTTCTCTCTTCATTCAGGCCTCAGCCTCTAAATAATTACCTTTTTTTTTGGTTTTGGCCACTATGCCAAGCACATTAGATTGTAAGAGTATTAAGTCTCGCCAAAGAAGACCCAACTCCACTCCCTTTTTTCAGATAAACCCCAAAATCAAGATGTAGAGGAGCTTAGGCTACTCAGACAGCACATGTAGTTAGTAGAATACATGGCAATCCACCTTTTAATGGGAAAGCTCAAGGGAAAAGAAACTACTGCATGAACCACTTCCCATGGCCTGCAAGTCTGTGCCCAGCCTCCAGCAGTCTCATAGCTGTCACAGGACTTGGGTTTGTTGGGTAGCTAGCTGGGTTTGGAGACAGCCCAAGGAGGCCTGCAAAGACCTTTCTTACAGATATGTCTGTCTGAACATGATCAGCTGTAGCTCAGTCCCATCTCCCAAGAAGAAGGGACAAAATCTTAAAGCATAGTTCTTAAATTTCACCTCCATGTCAAAACCTCTGGGTCTGGCAAGCTCACACCATGAATTAAAGAGAAACATCTCAGGCTTTGAGCCTTTCTCTAAGATGTAGCAAAGCTGAAGTGGCTCAGGGCAGGGCTCTTTGGGGCATGGGTGACTAACATCGGCTGTGACGCTGCCTGGCTGCATCCTCAAAAGGAGTACAGAGGAAAGAGGAAGAGCCTGAGATATTAGGCAGATAAGCCAGGCACTTGAATGGTGCTCCCTGAGACTTCTCTGTTTCTTTAGGCCTTTGGCAAGCAGGGCTGTATGTGAAAGGATGTCATCATTAGAAGTGTTTTCAAATATCTGACCAAGAAAAACATCCTTTTTGCCACAATTGAAGCCCATTTCTTCTTGCCTGTTATACTTTACACTTACATTCTTAAAAGAATATCTTTTTTTTTCCTCCCATGTCTCCAATATCTCAGGTTTTTTTTAAATTGTCATCCTTTCTCCCATGTACTAACAGTCTGTCCTCAAATAGTGTTTTCTGCAAATTTACCAAGTTGTTTTGTCGTCCAAGGTGTTAACAAATGCATTGAATAATACCAGACCCAGAAAAGCGCCTGTCCAAACCTGCTGCACACCTCTTTACAGTCTGTGAGTGAACTATTGATCACTGTTCTCCAGACAAGGTTATACAATGAACTTGGCTAATCATGCTGTGTATTGCTTTCAAGTCCCCAGTAACTTCACTGTCAGTCCAGGGAGGTGACTCAAGTCAAGGTGACTCAAGGTGACTCACCTCTGTGGAGATGACTCAAGATTCATCACCAACCTTCAGGGTCACTTCCCCTTCCTTATAAACTGCGCACACTTTTGCTGCTTTCCACACTTCCTCCCATCCATCACCTCCCTGCTGGAGTCATCACAGCAGTGTTTGCCACTGCTGCTCGGAGGAGCAGACACCAGTCAGTGAGGCCACACATGGAAAACCCTCAGCCCTGCATTTTGTTGAGGGAAGAACATGGAAGTCCTGAAAAAGGAATTAAGAATGGATTAAGCTTTTACACTTTCACCCCTAGAAATCTGACTCTGGGACCTAAAAAAAGAATTTAACACAAAACAAGATGAGAGACTGCAAATGCTGAAACTTTACCTTGTCCACAAAGCACGTTAAAAAGCCCCAGAAGCATGGCAGAAATTAGGCCTCTAAAGGCAACACTATAAAACCCTACCCTTCGTTTGACCCATGGCTCAGAGTTTAGGCACCCTGGGGCCAAAAGGATGTTCCTGTCCAAGCTTGAAGTAGTGGTGCATTTGCCATTTTTCCTATGGCCAACCAAAAAAAAAATCCAGTTGAAACTGGCCACAATTTTTACAAATTGTTTTTAATTCTTTATTCAGCAAATCCAAGGTTTTACTCATAGTCCCTTAGCTCAAAAAAGGGAAGCAATAAAGGAAAGAGTAAAGAAGTATAAGCTTATGATTTATGTAGATGGCTGGTCTTCAATGTATTCCCCAAATCTCTTTTATTTGCCTGTTATGCATAGACTGGTTTCTTACTGGCCCTCTCAAAGACAGGCGTTTCAATGAGGAATTTGAGCAAAGGCAACAGTGGCCTCGGTGACTCCTTAAGGCAATAACTGCAATAATCTTCTCAGAAGAGAAAATATACATACATTTAACTCAATTAATATTCTGCAGCAGGATGTGTTGCTTTCAGAATTACTTTCTTTACATGAATAGCTGAGCATCCTCTAACATTCAGAGTGGTTTTGTGCTAAAAGCAGTGTGCCAGGCAGAGAGCATGACCTTGTCGAGCATGATCCAGTTACAGGGCACACTGCTGTGAAGTGCAGGCAGTATCAACACTCACACGAGCAGTGTCCCATATGGGTAAAGCTGTATGCCTAAGGCACTTGCTGGGTATAGCCCCACAGCTGCAGCCACAATGGAAGTTGTTTTATATCCTGTCATTCCAATAGAATGAATAAGCTTTTCCAAGAACAAAATACTACAAAAGCTGTGTATTTGCTATCAAATTTGGAGTGGCAAAATAATGCTTCTCAGAGGCATAATGTGAGGATAAACGTGTGCTGGGAGTGCTTTCCTCAAGCACAAAGTCATTCTTTCTCCTGATTAGGTGCCCATTCAGAAATGACTGCTTTTCAGTGACTCCCTGAACCAGCCAACTACATCTCTCATACCAGAGCATACTCTTCAGGTGTATTTCTTTTTTCTTATGTTCCACTTCAGGCAAAATTATTTTACAAGGAGTAAGCGCATCCAGACTTGTTAGCAAGAGTAACAGAAAGTGGTGGGATAAACAAGCAACTACTACATGTGCCCAGGCTGCTTGCACTCCTGTTGCTAGCCTGTGCTGTCACATCTTTACTGCTGCTGTTACCAGCACGAAGTACATTAAAATTAACACAGGTAGCTCATAGGTATGTCAAATCTGCCTGGAGCAAATATTTATAGTCTGTGTAGACATATCCAGCTCAAAAGCCAAATAAAGTGGAACAAATGTCTATAAAGACACACTTTTCCTCCTCTTTTTTTCTTTTTAGCTTATTAGCAAAATAAACTTCCTTTGTGGAAGTTCTTATTATAGTCTTACTTAGAATAGACTGGCAAGTGACGGGCTGAGTCATATTGGGTTTGATCTCCCTTATACAGCAGCAAACCAGGAGTCACTCTGCTGAAGTTCACTGGAATAAAACTAGGCTAAGTGGGATCAGAATCAGACACTAACTTGTGCAAGGGTGTTAGAGGTGCTGCTGGTGATACATGTATTTTGGAGGTAGCCTTCACCTAATTAATCACCATCACGGTGGCAACAGCAAGTTCTTAGAATTGAACAGGAGTCCAAATCCACACGGAAGGGTGTACAGATAAATGACCTACAGCCCGACAAAGGGGTTTTGCTTTAGTGTATGATCTATGAGGGTCTCTCAAAAGCATACTTGATACTTGCATCCCATAATAGTAATGGGACTAAAAGCATAAGTAAGGGTTACAAGATAATCCCTGACATAATTCTACTAATGCTTTACACTAAGGTTTTTTCTGACCCTCTAGGCTGTCACATAACTTAAGTATTAAAAACTACTGGGGGATTCCTTGTGATTTAGCTTATAAAGCTGGTTCATGAATCTCGTGATCTGACTAGTTTAAGAGGACATGTAAGCCACATTATAACAATGTTAAACAGCAAATCATCTCATCTTCAGATGATTCTTGAGCATTTATTGTTGCTCAGTTGCTGCATGTTTTGTTAGAGAAGAGTATCCTAACTACTTTGCATGGTGTATTCATTTCCAACCATTTTTATTGCAGTCCCTGCTGTTCTTCTTCATTATTTCTAGCCTCTATGGGCCGTGCACCACTTTGCTGAATCCAATGTCTTTTCCTTAAAAGCCAGTTTTCCTTGCTAAGTTGTTAATGTTTTTTTTCTGTTGGCTTTGATGTCTTTCTTCAGTTTCCCAGTGCATCTTCAGAACTCCATTTCAGGCTTTTATTTCTGTTGATGCCTGCTCTTTAATTTACTACTACATATACCAGCAATTTACAACTGTCTGATTTCTTTAATTTGAATTTTTCACACAGTAATAAGACACTAAGTCGCTGTAGCACTGTCAACCTAAGGTGAAAAAAAAAAAGAAAGAAAAGGGGACGTACCAAACATCTTCAGTTGCTTTAGGATTCTAAGCCTTTGTGGCATTTTTGGTCTCCTAATCTAAAGGTAAGGACAAAGATATGCAAATTGCAAACAACAAAAGTAACCCTGAAGGAAAGTCCAGTGTATTTGAAAACATAATTGAGTTTAGCAATGAAACTAATATACTTGCTTTTTTTTTCAAAAGCTATTCTAAATTTCCAGCCAAAACGCCCAAGGCCCTTTGAAACTCACTTTCAAGAATTGTTTGAAGGTGAATGGCTCTACGGGGCTAAAAAAACCCCAGCCCAACTGTGCAGTGCCTGCACCGAGATGGTGTCATACCCTTCACAGGGGGTACAGAATGGGGAGAAAGCATAGGGGAGGAAGAGGAGAAAAAAGTAGATGATGAAGGAAGAAAGCAGGTTTACAGCATTAACCTGTTCCCCAGAATACAGTCTACATCCTATAGTTCCCCTTTAGCTTAGTACAGGGGACAAAAGTATAATTTCTCTTTGCTTTGTAGTTCACCTTTAAGACCTTTCTCCCCTGAAGTTGAACTCCTTGTAAAGCTCTGACACGGAATCATTCTGCGCAGCTCACCAGGAGCAGGCTTACATTTTATGTTGATATAAACTATAAAGGCAGCGATTTCTCTGTGTGGTGAAACAAAGAATGGAGGACTTAGCATGCCTAAATTCACAATGAGAAAACTTGAACATACTCCTAAAGGGAAAAAAAAAATGTCAGGCATCATTTGCCTTGTCATGTTCATAAAATCATCATTTCTGTGTGATTTCTTTTATGTTCAAAGCACTGGGTTTTTTACTAAATGAGACAAGGGGGGAATGGTGAAAACAGTTTCCCTGAGGAAAACTATTCCCCAGATCTTAAAAACTTTGAATGTATCGAAACCTTTGGGAGATGAAAGCATTTTCCATTATATTTGTGCTTTCTTTCTTGTTTTTTTTAAATTATTTTTATAGAATGTAGCATAGAGAGAAAGGAAAAGATTATTCAGATCCATAAACTAGTTCTTGCTTTGGCTGACACCAGTCTCTTCCTTTTCACAATGTTTTGAAAGGTCTCCCACCATTTTGAGCGGTGCGGCATGGTACCTCTGCTTCCTAGGATGTACGCTCCAGTCCTTCATTATCTTTACCATTAAGAATCTTCACTAATACCCAGACTGCCTCTTGCACTTGCATTATCCCCCTTGCCACATTTTTTCTGGTCTTATCCAACATGAATATGGAGGCCAGACAATTTCCTGGCCTCTCCCTGGAAGGCCTCGATGTGTCTGAAAAAGACAAGTTTGAAGGCTGACACCATGTCACTCCCCTCTCTTCGTTTCTCCACACAAAATAACCTCAGTTCCTCCTGCCTTTCCTCAGTGTCTGTGCCCTCATGATTATTTCTTGAGCTCTGATCATTCTTGCTGCTTGTCTCATGAAACTCTGCAGTTAGTGCTCTCTCCTCTTCTGAAGTGAGAGATCCAAAACCGCATTCGGTATAGATGAGAAAAAGACCCCACCCTTATCAGACTCTACCTCTGCAACTCAGTATGAAATATCAATGTGGAAAATCTTCAACACAGTAGAAACAAAGAGTATTTAAGGGTTTATTAAGCTCAGCATTCAGGAAATTGCCAATAGGCCTCATTGTATCATTTTCAAGCATTAACAGGCATTAAGGCTAGTACCACACACAGTAGCGTGAGTACACATCCAGAGGGAAGGGAAGTTATAGGTCTTGTTGGATCCCCACGTGGAGTTCCCCTAACTGACATGTAAGGGCCACCACCATAGCATCCCACTATGAAAGGTCATTTTCCTTCCCCACACACTAAAAAAGAGATGCAGAAAATCTGCAGCGAGAGGGAAAAAGTGCTGAACTGCTGTAACTCAATCGGTGTCGGTACCAAATGATGCTTTCATAGCAGGATTGTATCTTCATTCTCTCCTTCTTTTACAAAGCTCAATCCGGTTCATACTCCATTAGTATAAAGTTTGCTGGAGACTAACTTCTCAGAGTTAATCTCCCAAGAGACTGGTCAGTAGTTTAATAACAAGAAACCCTGTGCTGTGTAGCTGCCCAGGGCTTCTCTCATGTAGTATTTAGGATTCCATTCAAGAGCAGTTCCCCTTTGTCTGCTGCCTTCATAAATAATGGATACATCTTGCATTAGAGATTAGCAAAGATTGTTAAGCTTCCTTTTTTGCATGTGTAAGATTTGGTAGCTTTTGAAATATTGATATAGTTGTGCAATTTGGTGCACCTATTATATTTTAAGCAAGAATTTTTAAAAATCAGAGAAGATTAAAATGATGGTAGGTGTAAAAAAGTGGATCTTTGACACTCAAAACCATGAGAAAATGTGGTCCTTTAAATTTAAAGTCTGTGGAAAAATAGTTGCATTACTAACTTTTGTAACATTCTTTTAAGAAGACTCTACAGAGATTGCTGTAGGTTTCAAAGCAATTACAGTAGGAGGTCGTGAAAAGCCTTCAGGAAATGCTGCCAAGGTACTGCACCACCTAAAAGGAAGAACACATTGCTGGAAACTTTTCAAATCTGATTGAGAATAGACAAAGGAAGACAAATTTTCAAAGTCCTCTTTACTCATTTCGCTGATTTTAATTTTAATGTAACACTTTGCAATTACATCTTTTATCTGAAAGCATCTTTCATGTTTAGCTTTGGTATTCCTCATTTGAATAGAACACAGATAACTCACTTCGTGTTTTGGTAGGAACCAGCTTTATCAAGATTGGTGACTTCTGTTTTCTCCTTTTGTATGCATGACACTGAGTTTAACTGTGTGACATTGTACTTGCTGTTGTGGTTCTTTGTGTGCAGTGAAGTCCTATTTCCAGCTCTCTGGCCCATCCCTTCTGCATATCCCACAGATGGGACTCTTAAGTGCAGCTTATTACAGGGACAAGTTAACCAGCAATTTCATTGTGCTCTGTGGCTGGGATCCTGAAATGCTGGCTGCCTAGCCAAAAAAAGGGAGGACAAAAACTGAAAGACTGCATTAAATAACCATAAAAGTTACAGGGTCTGATAATACACACAGTTATGGCAAAATCATTGCTTTCATGCTGTGGCCAACTTGCCATTATCCAGAGCTATGGGAGAGGAGGAGAGGAATAAAGGCCTGAAATAACCCAGCTAATGGGAAATTGCAGGCAGTATGGGACCAAGCAACTTGGTGCCAAGGCGTTTGAATGGTTTGCTGTAAAGTCAGCCAGGATGGCTGGTGCCACATTAGTGCTAATACGAACTTCTGGAACACGTTGATTCCTTCAGGACCACACAAGCGTGGCCTTTTGTCCACGCTCCACATTGCCTGGCCGCTCGGTGCTGGCTGAGGAGCACGGTGCAGTTATGTTCCGGGCGCCATGGGATTTAGCTCAGGTCCAGCTGGACTTCATACCTCAATCTCAGTTTCAGACTTTCTAAACTGGGGCTGGCTTCATGCAAAGCCACCTTGAACCACAGGGTGCTTGGACACCCAAGTTGCCTCTGTGCAGAGCAAGCTTCACTCAGGCAGGATTAAATGGTTTGGTGTTCAATGCAGAACATTGGCTGAGCTTCCTCAGAGACAGACTTGCTCTAGACAGGGTATGGCTCTCTGTGCAACGCTGCTGAAACTACTGAGCCTGGCCAGATCCAAACTGCCACTCTAATCATTATATAATTTAACCTGAAACTACAGCTCACTGAGAGTGAGCTGCTTTAAAGACAGATCATCCAAGATACACAAAAGCTGAGAGATTCACTCAAACTTTTGCTGCGTGTCAGTAAACACAGCTGCTAACTATCTCAACTGCTTCCCAACTTTAGGTCTTAGTCCAGGCTACTTTCTGAAAACAAGACTGGAGTCTCTGTCCTTACCTTCCCCAACCGCAGGGACCAGCTGGGTGAGGAACTCCTAACTCATGAAGTGGAAACTGCCAGACTGATCATTCAGCAGACAGAGCAGAAATAACAAAACTGAGTCAAAGATTCAGCTTTCAGGACCGCACAGCAATAGCACGAAAACAAACAAGAAAAGAAAGCTCTTTGGAAGTTGGAAAGCAGGAGACAGGTACCCTATACCCTAACACATTAGCTAAGGCGTGATTGACTAGAATCGCATGTGGTGTTTTGGGTTTGGTTTTTTTTAGATTACACATTTAGCAGTGCTAGGGATGTGAAGAGAGCAGGAGAGACTGACCACACTGTTTTCTTTTGACTCCAAGGCAGACTGTTTGAACTGGAAGCAGATCAGACCTTGCAATGAGCTCTTCACTCTTCTAAGATACATCAGGTTACACACAATGTGTCCAGAAGTGGCTTAGCCTCTCCTCACATCATAAATATGTTATGGAAGAAGAGTGGGAAAATGCATAGCGAAATTACAATATTTGGAACTTTCTTCTCTTTTCATTTTCATCTTTGTGACCTCTATTCACATTCCTCTGGGTTATTGTTTGATTCCTCTCTTCCTCCAACTTTTCCTGTGAAGAAATGTGAAGTAATTTACAGAAATCTTTAAAAACATAGAAACAGGGACACTGAGCCAGGGAACATCAGCACAGCCCAGTATTCCATCTCTAACAGTGGGCAGCAGTAAATGCCTAGAAAAGATTTTAGGAACAGAGCAAGTGCATGATGTTGTTCCCAAAATATCTATTGAGCACACAGTAATTTGTGGTTCAGAGGATTCCTGAACCAGACATGATGATATTGCATTTAAAAGCCCCCAATGGATTTATCTTTCACTAAGTTGTCTAGTCACTCTGGAACCCCTGCTAATTTTACTCATCTACAGTATTTTGTGGCAAGGGAGAAGAGAAGGCTCCAAGGAGACCTGATTGCAGCTGCTCTATACTTACAGGGGCTTGTAGGACCGATAGGAACAGACCTTTTAGTAGGCCCTGTTGCAATAGGACAAGGGTTAATGGTTTTAAACTAAAACTGGGTAGATTTAGACTACAAGGAAGAATTTTTTTATAATGAGGGTGGTGAAATACTGGAACAGATTTCACCTACCAGAGAGGTGGTAGATGGTTCATCATGGGAAACACTCACGGTCAGGCTGGTCAGAGCTTTAAACAATCTGGTCTAGTTGAAGATGTCCATGCTCATTGCAGGGGGAGTTGGACTAGCTAACCATTCAAGGTCCCTTTCAGCCCAAACTATTCTGTGATTCTGTGATCTACAGCATTCTGCCCTTCTCCATGTTGTTGCTTAAGGTTCTTGGGTTTATTTGAAGGAGATATTTCAGGAAACATTTCAAGATTGACAAACTAGAGTTGATCTTTGACCTTGAAATGAAGCGAGATGTGATTCTCCTTCAGAAGATCAGAAAAATGTACCTTTACCTTTAAAGAAACGAAAAAAAGGCACAACTGGGCACAACAGTAGCATATGATTTTACACAGTGAAAGTACTTGAGTCTAGTTTCAGGTACAAGCCTTTCATCATGCATTAGAAAAGTTCTTGAGAAGTAACTAAGCTTGGCTGCATGGTGGAACTTTGCAGATATATTGCTTTTTGATAAGTATTGAAACAAATTTATATTGTGATGTGGCTAGACAGACTCAGTCCCATGGAGTTTCATAAGCAGCATCTTCTGTTTTCCAACATTTTTTCTTGCCAAAGGAGACAGATCCCTGTGCAATTCTTTATAGCATTCGAAGGAATTCACAACAGAAGCGTGAAGTCTATTGTATACTGAGAAAAAAACAGACCCTTTGTGCCATAAGGTAATGGAGCATATCTAAAATAATACAGCACAAGCATTAAACTCAGCAAGAAAAATTGTGATCTGTTACCACCAGCTTATTGACAGAAAATGAAGCTGAAAAATTTAGCCAAGCATAGTTCTGTATTTTCTTCACGCCTGGTTGTTGTGTTCAAACAAAGGCCTTCTCTTTTCCACACAATGTAATGCCTGTTGTTCAACTCTAGAGTTCATAACTTAAAAATTCCTTCCTAGGGAAATTGTTTTATTGTTGTTACTAGTGCTGCTTAGAGGAATAAAGAAGTGTTACTAAAGCGCTTGGAGTTCTGTATGATGTTAATACAGGCAGGAAGAAGGGAAACACTAGAGCACTGAGATGACTTTGGACAACCTGGCTGGCAATGCCTTCTCCACCCTGATGGTGTGCCCAGGGTGACCTGACATCTGCCTTGGCAGTTCAGGGAGGGCAAGATCTGCTTTCTGTTTCCCTCAGGACAGCAAGGGCCCAGGCCCAGTGGGACAGCAGTGGGGTAAGCAGGCTCTGGTCCGGCAAGCGGGATTTTCAAACTGAACGGTGAGCAACTAGACCACAGGGCTGCCATTCAACCAAGGGACTGCTTCTCAGCAGGGCAATGCATGGTAGGAGCTGCGAGCAGCCACGGGGTCACAGCCAGCCAGGGGGAAATCCAGAACTTCCCGTGTCTCTCCTGCTGAGAAGCTCACACCAAAAGGAGGAGAGAAAATGCCTTCAATTGCTGCACCACCAAGCATCCCACCTGGGCTCTTGCACCCTCACGTTGAGTGGATAGATGTTTTGCCCTGAGGAACCGATGTAGTTTGTCTTCAGCCACTGCTGTGTCATGCCGTGCTGTTTGCAGTAAACTTACATTCAAAACAGAGCTGGACTTTTGAACTGAAGGTCCCCAGGGAGACAGAGCTATGTACCATTACTAAATTTAGACACTTCTACAGGGGGAAATGGTAACATGTTTTGCAAATTGCAAACATTTCAGGATGCAGTGCAGGAGACTTGTTCCACACAGCCTGGCTGCTACAGAGGTTTGGGAAATGGTCAGTCATTAACCTCCTTCTGGAAAGACATATCTATTCCTGAACTGTTCACAGATTACTTCAGATGTATCCAGAATGAAAGGCCTCATTTTTCTTCTTGGCTCCAGTCACACTGAGTGTTTCACACTGGCACTTCTGCCTAGGAATCACAGTACCCCAAGGAGGCATTTGAATCCCTGCAGAAACAGATGAGTCCATGTAAAAGCTGCCACATTTCCTGACAATATTTGGGAAGAATGTTTTTACCCTATATTTGGTGCTTCATTGAGAGAGAGGCTTTATAGGTAACATCAAAATTTACAATCTACTGTGTCAGATAATCGTGGTATTTATGACCTTTATCACTTTCAGCTCAGTTCAGAGTAGATGGCATCACGGATGTCATCTATCTGGATTTCTGCAAGGCCTTTGACATAGTTCCCCCAAAACATCCTTCTCTCTAAGTTAGAGATGGATTTGATGGGTGGACTGTTCAGTGGATAAGGCATTGGCTGGATGGGCACATCCAGAGAGTGGTGATCAATGGCTCCAAGTCCAGATGGAAGATGGTGACAAGCAGAATTCCTCAAGGGTCTGGTGCTGTTTAATATCTTTATTAATGATATTGACAGTGGGATTGAGTGCACCCTCAGCAAACTTGCTGATGACACCAAGCTGAGTGGTGAAGTTAATGTGCCAGAGGGACAGGATGCCATCCAGAGGGACCTGGACAGGCTGGAGAAGTGGGCCCAGGGGAACCTCATGCAGTGTCTTATTTACAAAGACCTGTAAGAAATCTGGTGTTGGAATTCTTGACTTTTCTGAGAAAGCTCATCCACTGCATTGCCCCATGTAACCTCCCTGAAGGTCGCTGGGACACAGCATAACAAGCAGTAGCTAGAGGTTTGATTGGCTGGTGGACACAAGTGAAGGTTCATCTGCAGAACCTTTCTGACGAGCACTGCAGTCACTACGAGGGTCCTGAGGATTTCCGTGGATAGTCAAAACTGTAAGTCTCAAGGGGCTCTTGGGATCTACAAACTGGAATAGATAAAAGGGAACAGAAAAAGCCCAGAGCAATGCTCCCTCCTTTACTTTTTTCTCATTAACAATAGAGAAGCCAGATACAGTGAAATAAAATGTCTTAGACAAGAATGCTTTACTACTTAGGTAACAGAATTATTTAGTGGCAAGAGGTAAAATCCTACAAAAATTAGCATATTGCCTCTCTGATAGAGAAGCTACCATGCAGACTGGTGGTTCAGAGTTAAACTGGGATAATAAAGTTGCATGAATTTGTTGCATGAATAAGATTCTGTGATTCTGTGATTCTGTGAATTAGGAGACAATATAATTTAAAAGAAAATGCAATTCTGTTGCAACATCACCTCTTGGTTTAAGTTGCACAGCAGGACGAGGGTTTCCTAAGACAAATTTGATAACCACCACAGACGTTTTGGTTTTGGTTTTTTTTTCAGTTGCCTAGTTACAGAGTTTGTAAGCATATATTACAAGGTTAGCCCGTTTGTGAAGTATCCTAAATATGTTAGACCTGAAACTATAGCCTTGGCAACATACCAGGGACTTAAAGGTTTCTTGGATATGCATCATTTTCCAACTAAACCTACAGATTAAAATCAGTTTTGGCATCCAAAAAGGTCCAGGCTAGACCCAGATGGACAATGACCCAGTGTTTCTCCATGGGTTAGTCACTAGGCTTCTTTGTGATTCAATCCACTTGATATCTGTAATCTGCAAAACAAAAGTGTGTTTCCTTCATTTCCATAAAGAATTTTGAGATCTAAAAATAAGAGTCATATATCAGAGCCAAATATTATTATCCTGGGTAACTCCATTGCTGTGTCTTAAATTGATACATCTATATTCTGTTGAGTCATTGAATTTCTGTCCTTTCAGTAGTAGTTTATGTAGGTATTGTGGTTTGGGGTTTTTTAAAATATTTTCTGATTTCTTGCTCTAGAATTTGCAAGGATTCACTTTCTGCAGGACTCTGGTCTCAAACCTAAATTGCCATGGTATTTGTCCTCTCCTGTGTGGTCACAAAGGTAACCTTGAAACCGCAATGGCAACATCAACCATAACCTCTTCCTGAGCCTGAAAAAAGTCTGAATTCAGCACAGTAAATTCAGGTGACCACTAGTACACTGTGATTCTGTGGGTAGGGTATGAAATTTGACTAAGAAGAAACAGTGCTTTTTACATAAAATGTTTCACCTTCTCCAACCTCTTCTCTCCAACACTTTGTTCTCTCCTTTTCTGCCCTACCATAACCTCTCTGAACCTGTCTTTTTCAACCCTCTAGGGACAAATTAATTGGATTAAACGACTCCTCCTTCAGCCATCACAAAAGGATGTTAGAGATCCTGTCTGCAGCTTTTCAGGCAGAAAGGCTGCATGCAGGAGGCAGAACCGGGCAGCTCAAGGACCAGCATGGAGCTGCTGAAGCCACCTAAAAGTGACTGCTTTTCTTTAAACAAATGGAAAGGAAAGAAGGTGCTGAATAAACATCAGGCGAGCCAAGACCCGAGGAGCAGAACCTAGCCAAATGAGAGGTGTAATGTAATAAATTCTTCTTCTGATGATACAACAGCCTTTGTTGAGAAAAATCACCAGTTAGTTTCACTGTCAACTTCAGTGACAGCCAGCTGTCAATTAGTCATGACTGATTAGCCATCCTGCTCTCTGTAACTCCTAAGCCACCTCTGGTCAAGAAACAGTATAGGCCCTTCACAAGGCATTGTGCCTGCCTGGTGGGCATAATGGTAGCTTGCTGGTTTTTTCTTATTGTATGTCCTTACAGCCTAATTTAGATGTGGTTTGTGTTGCCTTTTTTTTTTTTCCTTCAAGCCAGGTGTTCACCTCTGTCTTCCCTGACTGCATTTTGCTAGATAAATAGCAACTGTGGGAACCATACTTAGGGGATGAAGGTGGGCATGGAGAGCCAGGAGCAAAGATTAAGGCCTCATTCTTTCACCTTAGAAACAGCATTTTGTTTCAGAAGAGCCCACGAGTGTTGCCATGGCACTTGGGGATTGTTTTTGTGCACTAGGTTCCACTGAGCGGTGACTTACATAGAGCTTCTTTTAATTTCCTGACATTTTCAGTGATGGGGCTAAACTATAAATTCTCGGATCCCTGAACTTTGCTCCTATTTTGTGGTCTGAGCTCATTTTATTGACTGATAATGATTTTATAATAAGAGAATTGTTTCACTCATTAGCAGCGCGGTGACTGCTGGAGGTCTGTGCCCAGTGTAGATTACTTAATCCAAGCTGGCCAGATACTTAAATCAGCCGTGCATTTTAGCTGTTTCAAATGAAGACTGTTTTCATTGAGCTGGTTCCTATTAATTTTCACTGCCCTCTGACAGCTGCTGTGTCAGAATTCCTTTTCTGCAATTAGTTCCTGCAAATGTGCATATAAGAAATAAATAGTTTTTAAACACAAAAGGTAGCTGACACTGGTGATGTTCCCACTGCCAAAGCGATGAGCCCAGTGGGAAAATGAGCGTAGTGGGGATAATATGGGGGACCTTACAGAAATGGATTCTTGCCATATGAAATGTCATTTGACATAGTGAAAGGCCACAGAGCCACACAGTGACCATGCAACACCCTCCTTGGCTGCAGCTCACCACAGCCAAGCAACACTTCTCGGGAGCAGCCCGCTCAGGCTCACCTGGACCCCCTCTGTCTTGAAGTTAACTCTGCTGATGTGCATTCAGCAGAGACATCTCCAGTGGACGAGCCACTCACCATCCTCCAGCATAGCAGCTTTTCCACTGTCAGTGACAGTTTAACTACATCTCAACATTTCTGTTAACCTCTCATTTCTGCCCCCACAAGACTCCCTCAGCAGGTCAACAAAATTCTGTGACCACCAAATGACCAAAGTGGAGTTAACAAGAGTCCTCCTGTGTTTCTCAGCACGATTCACTTTGGCCCCCCAAAAACAAGCTTCACCAGCTCCAGTCATATGACACTGTAGAGGAGTGAGAAGGCAAGGAAACAAGAGAGCTGCAATTTAATTAAAGCCATCGCTGACAGCAAAGGAAACATCTGTGGAGCCACTGCATCCACACTGACTGCAGAAGGACCGAGCCTCCTCTGGTGCTTCTCTCTTTATGCTGACTACAGAGCCCAAGAGACCTCCTCCAGCTGAACACCTAATTTTGAGATGGTTTTAGGCAGATGAAAAAAACCCCCACCCAAAACCTCTCTGGGTCTTTGGTGTTGAAAGCACCACATCCTGATACCTTGTTTGCTAACCATTTTTCAGGTTATCAGACACTTAATCTCTGAACATGCAGCTGCCTTGTTGCCCCCTATCACCTGCTCTTATTTTTCCCCCATCCTTTCAAATTGTATTTTGACCTTTGCTCTTGCTTCTGTTGTACTTCCGTTTTCTTTCATGTTTATAATCTTTTCTTTTTTTTTTCTCTTTTCTCCTCTGGTTTCAGCGTTACTTTGTTTTCAGTGCACCGCTGCCTTGTGGGTTGTCACAGTAACACCTCGTCCATAATTAGCTCTTTGCTCCTCATCCTACTGTTGTGTAGAGATCTAATTGGCCTCTCTGTGCCCCTGCTACAACTCCACAGCCAGGCCAAAGACAGCCTTCATCATCCCTTTCCCTTGGAGCTGATGTACCCCCAGAGCCAGCCAACTCCCTCCTTTGGTAGCACGTCAAAAAATCTGTATTCCTCAAAGCCTGATTGGGAGTTGGCAAGTCCGAAGCTGAGTGTCAGCAGTCAGAGGAACACATCATTTCAGGCTGGTGTCACTGACTTTGGGGAGTTGCACGCGCCAGAACCGCCCTTGGGCCCTCGACACCAAAACCTCCGAAAGATGGAAATAGAAATCATTCTGAGAATTGAAGCGAGGGGTGGCTGGGAAGGAGGGGGGGGGAGGAGGAGCAGGCGCAGTCCTCCGTGTTTGCCAGGAGACAGCTTGCAGTTCAATCTGGTTTATAACCATCAGCTTATAAAGAGGTACTTCTCAGCTCTGCTGCGCAGTCACACTGGAGAGTCAATGCTCTCCAAGTTGTGAGGGGCCCATGCGCAGCCTGTTGTAACCAAACAGTGCATTTGATACGTTTCCTCCAGGTATTGCCACATATAAAAAAATATCCCAGACTGTTTGGTTCTATTAAAGAAAGTAATTACACTGTTTTCATTCAGCTGGACTGGCAGGCCAGCACCACGGTAAAGGAAATTCATCTCCGGGATCTGCAAATGACAGAGCTGGCTCCCCTGTACAATAAAGCTTACTGCAGCAGCATTAGCTGCAGTACCTTTTGTTACATTCTGCTTACACCGTACAATATCAGGTAACTTGATATTTCTCCAAGTGACATCTAAATTTAAGTCCAGAAGAAAGCCGATTGTCAGCTTTTGTGAAAACATTACGTGAGAATTTTAGCCCCTCGTGTCACTTGATGTAAATCAGCTCTGTCTATACAAAGCTAGAACTACCCTCAGACCCCTTAAGGGCTGTAATTTTCACATAATTTTGGTTTGATTATTGCTCAGCCGTTTATGTGAGACTATGATAAACATACTCCCTTGGAATTAGTCCATTTAAAAACACGTCGCCATGATCAGCCTGCCCTTCTTAGCCCTTCTCGACCCTCACTTGGTAATTTCTTCTAAGTCATTTTAATCATGTTTTATCATTACAAGGCTTCTTAATAGGACAGTCTAGCCTTCCCTTCTCACTGCATGAAATGCTGCTGCTGGAGCTTGATTTGCATGACCTAAATGATTTCTGCAATCACTGCTCTCCAGTTGTTTGTCCTGGAGGGACAGTGAAGGATTATACTGTTTTAAAAGCATTTCTATTTAGCAAATACCTCATTTGCAATAAGACATCAGCATTTGCCACATTCATAATGCAGCTTGTCCTGCTAATAAATTTCATTTCTGCTTCCATTTTCTTGCTTCACAGAAGATCAGAGACAAAGATTGCATAACTGAGATCCGAGAGCAGGTAATAATTCCTTACCCATTACCCCTCCAACTGCAGGGCTGTAAGCTCTTTCAAAACAGTTAATCAGCAGCTTGCACTATCCATCCTACCACAAAGACCCCACACAAGGACCTCAATGTCCCTCTGCGTAAAAAGAAGAAGACCACTCCACTGAAGTCTTGAGGTTCTGTTCCTCCTGCTACTGTTCCTTTCTGCCTTGGTTTCTCTTAATTTAAAAAGGAAAAGAAAGTTTAAAAGAGGCTTTTAGCACCCCAAATACTTTGAAACTAAAGCTGATGTTTCTTCCATCTGAGGGGCTGATCAAATATCAGTATGAATCTAATTACAGAGTTAAATCAGTACAAGCCCATTTCTGGGGACAGGGAACAGAAAAGATGAGGTGAGGTGAAGGGATGGTGTTCAAGCCTTCTTCAGCTGCTCTCCCTGATGGGCTGTTCTCAGTACCAACAGCTAATGGAGGTAACACTCACCAGGCCAAGAGCTATTAAGCTCGTTTCCTTTGCTGCCACTACACAAATGCACCGAGGAAAAATTAGGTGAGAGGAGTTCTGAACTTTGCCCATCACACTGCAGCTACGCGATACAAGAGATACGATTTTCTTCATAACAGTAGGCTAAATGAAATTTTCAGTTGATTAATGACTGTGGCAGAAAAAGAACCAATAGTGAAATCATTTATAAGTCACTTTGTACCTTCCACTCCAGCAAAGGATTCTTAAACGAACTACTTCATGCAGCGGCTGCTGCTAAAGGGAGGCATTCATCTTGCGTTATTGATTTTGTTTATTCATACAGGTCTTCACTGTAACCACCAATGTCATGTCAAAAGCAGCAATAATGGATTTCCAACATCTTCTTGAGATAGCCTATGTATTTCTTAAAGCAAGGTATATCTCTCTGACACTTTCCTGTAGTGACGAGGACATTGATCTTGGACCTATTAAGACCTCGTCATGGCAGAAGGAGTAATTATTTTATAATCCTTGTAAAAACAGTATCACTCAAGAAAATACTTTCTTTTCTCAGCTTCTATACCTATATGACACATCAACCTCCAGCTCTATAGTTCTTTTCATGAAACAGGGTTTCTGGCAGATGGAAAGAAGCTTCTTTGGGGAAAATTCCCACACACACATACCACCTGTCATCGAATCCAAAACAGCCTCTCCCTCAAGACCACCGGCAACCCAGAATATTGCTGCTTGGAGCAGAGCGCGCTTTCCCCCGCACTGCAGGCCTGCCTTTGTCAGGGATGAAAAAGCAGCTGAGCCAGCGGACACTTGTTGAATTCTGAGCATTCTCCATCACCCACCATGAGCGGTGAGGGCAGCTCAGCTGCTGGCTGCAGCAGGAGCCCTTCTGAAGACATATGAACAGAGCAGACCGTAAGGCATCTTATCAGGTTACACAAGCACACACTAGAACACACACACACGCACACGCAGAGGCGTAGTAATGGCCCAAGAGAGATAAAGGCAATTTGTAAGTTTTCCACCTTGCAGTGCCACAGCAATTGAGGAGACAGACAACTCCTTAAAACGTGGCGAACGGCCATATGTAAGTCTCACTATTAGCAGTCTGTTTCTCTGCTAAATTTGGATTAAAGGGGGAATCAAAATCTGTTGTTGAAAAGAGCAGAATCCCCGGTAGAGCCAGTAACACTCTCAGAGCAGGTGAGGTTCACTGCGAATTGATACAGCTCGTGCAACATCAGGCAGTATGAGGTGTCATTTACAAAAAAACGAATATTTGGCAGATAAATTCGGGTCTGTTGGCTGAAGCAGAAGAAGCAATCAATACATGTTGGCAATATTTACCCACTTACAGTGCTGCCAAATGTGAACTTGCAGGAATGTATCGGCTGGTTTGAACTGATCTTTGACTTTGTCTCTTCACAGATGAATGTGGACTGAAACTAGAAAAATCCACATTATGGAGAAAGAGATATGGCAGATGTACAGGGTCACCCCTATTATTTGTTCTTGCCGAAGAGTCACTGCTGAAAAAATTAGGTCAGATGCAATTTCCAAAGGGATTAAGTGAGGTAAATCAGATTGATAACTGAATATGATACTGGGGAAAAAAAGAAAAATCATTGTGTCAGATCTGATCAGCCTTCTACCTGGAATAAAACCTCAATATTTGTTAAAAACTGGAACAGAAATTTTGGATTTTAAAAGAATGAGCCCACATCTGGTACATTACCTGTTTCCAGCTCTCTCACTCTCCCTTCCTCTCTCCCTTCAGGCAGTGCTCTTCAGATGCGTCCCCTCAGAAATACAGACCGAGACACCAATAGTTATATTGGTGCTGCAAGTGGACAGTAAAGACCACCTGAGGGATAGAAAAGCACCCTATAGCAATAAAAGTAGGAGAAACATGATTTCTGCTTATTTAACTTGATTCACAATTGCTATTACAATCCGAGTGCTATGAAATTTTCACTGGAAAACAGTAATAATTTCAAATACCAGTCCCTAATTAAGAGCAGCGAAAGTGTCCCACCAAGTCAAACTAATGATCCATCTCCTCCAGTATTCTGTCTTCAACGCTGGCAGTGGAACATGTTGGTCATGGAGAGCATGTGAGCCTAGTCATTTTCTGTGGTCCACTCTCCACAATCTCCCAACAAGAAGAAATGCTAGTTTAGGGATGTTAGATGGTCTGTTGCTGCCTAGTGATGTCAGCAGGTTTAGTGACTTTTCACCTGCAAATTTGCCTCATCTTTCTCTTTTTGTCCTGCTGATACCATCTGCCTCTCTGACCTCCCATATCACTTGTGTAACACCACAGAGCCTTTCCACTCTCTGTCCCCATCTTCACAAGGAAGGGCCATCTAACTCAGAGCGACAGACCATGGACCATGAACAACATCAAGCCAGTTCCCTGCTGGAACGACATCTTCCTTCTCACTCTGCAGAGGCCAAGAAAGAGGTTGAAACTGAAGAGCTGATTTCTGTGGGAGAGCAAAGGCAGGAGAGGGAAGTTATCCATTTATAACTTGCCAACAGAAAAGAGGGCTCTCCTGGGGTCATATGGAATTTTAAAAAATAAGCAGCAAGCCTGAGACATGGAATAAATCAAAGCAAAAACTAACTATTGTTCTAGGGGTTTTGCTAGCATTTCTAATTGTGGAAAGAAATGAGAAAACTGTCACATGGACTCTCTTTGATACATCTGCATTGAAGGATAATTTCCATTCCCCAGATGCATGATCTAACTCCTAATGAAAGGTGTGTCCTGAAGGACAGAATTTGGCCTTATGTGAGCCTAATGAACCCAACATCTTTAGCAGGCTTCTCAAATATGCCTTTGTTCTGTAAAGTGCTTTACTGTACTGTTTACATGAAAGAATCTGAACAAAAAAATGAGTCAGATTAAATGCTCTAGGGCCAGATTTCATCTGACCTTCCCATGATACCCCGGTAAAAAATTAAAGGAAGGTCTTGTACAGGGAGTGGGGGCAAACATATTTCTTTTTGCTATTTGAAGCAGCAGGTCTGCTCCCTCACTGGGAAGGAAGAAAGGACTCAGGTCTGACTTCCCCCCCCAGACTGGAGGAGATACCAATAAATGAAGACAATCTGCATATTCCCACCAGTAGCAAAGCCAAGGAAGAACAGTGCCCACCACTGTAACTTTACCTTTCAATAACATCTGCCTTATAAAAGGATTGTAGCCTTCCTCAAGACTGTGTCTGCAGGACAGAGCTGCTTACAGCCTGTAGTGTTGAAAGGTGTAGAAGGAAGGTTGATGTAACTGTATAAAGTTGGAAAAAGATTCCAAATAAAATGAAGCCTTTAATGAACCCCAAAGCTACATTGTCCCAAGCAGGTGATGAATGCTGAATAATTAAGAGCTTCATTTCTCTTTACAATTAATGTGTATTTATTTTTTTTCAATTTTCTGCAGTTGTCCTGATATCACCTTATACTCCATCTACTTCTAAATGACATATCTGCTCAGATGCCTGGAGGACTAAGGTCAAGAAGGACAGACTTTGGAGGTCCTCTATGATTCTTGGGGAAGGAAAAGTGGTTTAGAGGTGACTTTTAATTTACTGGCAAAACTCTTTAAATGCATGTGGTGGAAAAGGAGATAGGTTTTCTGCTGCTCACTTAATAAATTAAGGTTCTGATTTATGTGCACATTCATTAGGAAGGTCTGTTAACCTGTAGATAGGGCCAGACTCTACTCCATGGAAGACCTGTTGGGAAGTTAGAGCTGTGTCCCTCCCACCCCTCATGATCACTAACAGCCAGCTTCCAAGGAGCTTTAAAACCACAGATTATACCTCAGCAGCAGAGCAAGAGCGACCATGAGGCCAGGCAGAAGGAAATGTTGCAGCACAGCTCACTGTGTAGGTGCTGGCTCTGATCTGGGTGGGCTATCCCAGCTGGCTCATGCCCTTGTGTCTGGCTTGGGGCACCCAGCCTGGGAAACCCTCCACCATGCCTTGCACTTTCCTGGGCACTTAGGTAGGCAACCAGATGGACCTCTGTGGCCATCACAGCAGTGACTCTGGGCTCACACCCCACACGTTGCCCTGGTCATCCTTGGAGAGGTCCTGGTGTGATATCTAGCAGGATGGAAGGGGCAAGGGTCTCACCAGCCTGATCTTGTGTTAAGCACAACTAGTGTGCAAGTGAGGGGTGGACATGTGGCACTAAATCCTGGGATCACTTCACACACCAGAACAGTCTTGGGCCTGATCTGCTGCTTTTTTACTTGGCTACTGAGACCTAGTAACATCTAAAGGTCCAAAAGAGACTACAGTGCCAGGTGGGGATCAATAGATTGCCTCCAAATTGTGATCCAACCCTTCCCCATAACTGCAAATTATGTGATGTTTCTGACAACTGTGACAGATGCAGGCTGGTATGCATCTGTCTCAGAGCCCCCATGTATTAGAAACCACTACTATTTATTCACAAACTCTTGTCCACACCTTTGAGTTGAGAAAACCACTTGGGAAGCCCCATATGATACCCAGTTTAAACATAAAAGTTCACACACTTTTGCAGTATAATGCAATGAAGTAGATGACACTAAAATGCTTTACAAGATGGATGCATGGTATGAAAGGAAACATGAGTACAAGAACTAGACAAGAACAAAAAAGAAATACTTAAAATCCAATATGCAAAAAACATTACAGAATTGGAAAGAAGAGAATCACAGACTGGTTTGGGTTGGAAGGGACCTCAAAGACCATCTATTTCCACCACCACACCACCACCCCCCATCCACCCTCCACCTACTGGACACCCTCCACTAGACCAGGCTGCCCAAAGCCCCATCCAGCCTGGCCTGGAACACCGCCAGGGAGGGGGCAGCCACAGCTTCCCTGGGCAACAGGTTCCAGGGCCTCACCACCCTCACAGTGAGGAATTTTTTCCTTATATCTAATCTAAATGCCCCCTCTTCTAATTTAAAGCCATCACCCCTTGTCCTGTCACTACATGCCCTTGTAACCAGTCCCTCTCCATCTTTCCCGCAGATTCCCTTTAGGTGCTACAAGGTCTACCCAGAGCCTTCTCCAGACTGAACAAGCCCAACTCTCTCAGCCTGTCTTTATAGAAGAGGTGCTCCAGCCTTCTGATCATCTTCATGGCCATGCTCTGGACTTGCTCCAACAGGTATAAATTTATTTCTTCATCTTTTCCTATGACTTGTCATCATGTTGGTAAAACCATGACTATTTAGTGCCTAGCATTAGTGGCAAACCTTACTCCAAGATTTAAAGCATTTTCAGACATGTATTCAGATTTCAGCTGAATAACAGCTGAACAACTTCTAACATAGTCACAAACAGGTCCACAAATTACTATCAAAAGGACTGGGCACCCTCCAACACCCCAAATACAACAGTTCTGGGTACTGAGGATATATGCAAGGACTGGACCACAGAAAGCATCAGGGCTCACTTGTTCTTCTGCCTGGACAATGTCTCCCATCTGTGTTAAAGACAGAATACAGGACTATACGGATTGTTGGTCTGACTTTGTAGGTCTGACCCCAGAGGGCATTTCTTACATGCTTGTGCTCTTTAAATCCTTTCCAACGTGTTGTATTAGATGACAGAATAAAATTCAAGTTCAGCTCATAGCCCCACTCTGTCTGTTGTAGTGTCCTACGCTATAAATGCACTGAGGGCATTTAGGAAATCTTCTGTTCCACTTGGGCAAAAGATTTGCAGAATGGCCACAACAGGCCACACTGCCAAGTTATTCTCTGGTCCAGAGGAATCCTTTCAGCAGATCAACATCTCAGACTGAACGTAGGGAAACCCCATGGGCACATGTGGGCTGGAGAAACCCAGAAGAAATATTGGATTTCTGTGACAGGACAGGAAAAAGGATAAAGTTTTCCTTACTTGGAATCCAGCAGCCAGATTCTTGCACCCCTTTTAGCTATGGACATAAATCTGAAAATGCCTTCTCTGCTCGAAAGAGCTGCTGACTAATACCTATGCAGTGTTCATATAGGGCTTTTTCATTTGCACTGCTGAGTATCTTTGGGGTTTGTGTTAATACTTTACCAGCCAGTAGGAAGGGAGCCAGCACCATTTTACACTTGGCCCACAGGTTCCAGTGTGAGTAAAAGAGTACTCATCATCTCCTACCATTGCACCCAGTAATTATCTTCAGGATAATTAGCATATGTATCCTGGAGATCTCTATCAAGACTCTTCTTTCTATTGTGGACTGTAACTATTAGGTTGGATCTCTCGCTGGTATGAACTGGCATAGCACCCTTAATTAATATCTTTTCCTCTCCCTTGGAGCTGGGAGGAAGCCTTAGGAATAGATGTTGTTAAGGGATATTAAAGGCAGCTGTGAGCTGAAGATCTGAGTCTCTTAAAATCTGATTATGCATTCCTTGTGCACTCGGAACACTGAAAGTTTTCACTTGGTCATGAATGTGAGATCAGACTCTCAACTTGTTTAAATGGAGGAGTATGTGTTCCACAGACTGCAGGTATTGTTAAACTGCTAAACCTTGCACTGACAGAAACAACTTTTAAAGACTGAACAAACTATCTTCAGACCTTAAAACCTCACAGCCAATATCTATGATGCGAAGGTGCTTGGTCCACCATTCTTCTAATTTTAATCAGTATAATTATAATGGATCACTTTGCATTACTTAAACAGGTTCACGTATCATCATCTTCCAACCAAAATATCAGTGGCACTTCGTGGATCTATCTCAGCTTGAGAACAGCTGAGGTGGTTGTTGTTGTTGCTATTATTATTATTACAACTCTTTCTTCTGTTTGTTGTAGCTATGGCCTCTCCTGCGTTTGCTGCTGAAACACAACTGCAGCCTATTGTGGCAGTGGGTCTCTGAGCAACCTGGGGAGCCGGCAGTGAGAACAGGGTAGTCATGTCCCCACTTCCTTTCAGTGATAAAAGCCTCAGGATAAAATGCCTGTAAAGCCGAGTGCTTCTGAGTGAGCCGTTCAGAGGAGTGGAAGCGGGCTGGGATTGAAGTATAGCTCTTTATCTCTTCCTACTTGTGAGTGTTTGCTCTGGAAAGAGGAGAGGCTTCAGAAGACTCGGTGCTTACAAACCACAGTGTTGGAGCAGAAGCCTTAATGCCTTTCTGTGCAATGGGTTCTCTTTGTAAAAGCACAGTAACTTCTGCCTGCAGACAAACACTCGCAACATGCACCTCTCCACTTGTGGGGGAATCTAGAAGCAATAATAGTGGGCTTTCTGTGCCTCATAACATTTCTCCAGATTAAAGTAAGGTGTGAATTTTAATTATTACAACGATTTTGGAGCAGCTATTTCTTCAGGTACATGTAACCCACTACAGTTATTTTGGTTCATTTTCCCTCAGCAAATAAGTGCCACTAGTAATAGCTAGCATGCTGTCTGTTACAATCCTCTTGCAGTCTTTCTCATTGCATCCATTTATACACAATTGTAACTGTTGTTATTACATAGCCCCATATAACAAATCATGCATGCTGTACGTATGTGCAAGGATATGTGTCTTATGTTGTTAAAATAACGTGTGTTGTATAAATAAATGGCATGTATTAGTGTATATGTATGTGCCTTTATACGTATATGCACAAGGGACAGATGGATATTTTGACATAGGGAGTATTTTGAGTTGCATATGAATAAAACCTTGAGAAATAAAAAAAAAAAAAGGGAGCTATTTTATTTCAAATTAACTAACCTGGAGATGAGAGAGAAGATCTAAATAAGAGCAGAGCACAAAACACAGCCTAGGCATAGATTCTGATGGAAAGTCAGTGCTATAGATATTCTATTAATATCCAGATTGTTAGGGATGAACTATTTCTGAAGACAGATTAACATAAAACAACCCCATAAAAAAAAGTAATCAACAATCAAATAATATTTTCAATCTTTCCCTCATAGAATGACTTTGATCTTTTTTTATATTCAGTTAGATCCCAACATCTAGGAACTTCTGTCAGGCCACTTATCATTCATGGGGAAATATAACAGAACTTGCCTCTCAGTAAATGAAACAGGAACATCTGACATTGCCAGCACAGTATCAGCACCTTCTCTTCCATATGGATGAAATTTGGAAACATGGTCAGGTCTCAGGCAGCAGAAATAGATGCTGTTAGTGTAATTGTGGGCCTCACTTTTGTGGGACAGACCTTCCAGTTGGAGTTTCCAAGCACCCCATTTCTACTTGGCCAAGCTCCCTGGAGGGTGTGCGTATATATCTATATATATATACATACATACACATTTTCTGTCCTGGCAGTTTGGTGAGCTATGAATTCCAGGTGTAGTGACACTGGGTGCATTGCCTCTGCACTTGAGCAGGGGGCAAGTTGCAGGACATTTATACAAAGATTTGGAAGGCAAACACAGAGGGACTTATCGGTGGATGTGTAAAAGGGAGCAAACACATACACTGAATGTACAAAGCTGGGAGGCAAAGAGAGTCATCTTGAAAACACAACAAGCGAGGACAACTGCAAGGTCTCCTGCTCCAGTGGAGTTATCTGTGCAGTGGCCTTGTGAGGATTAGAAGCTCTCACTCCCTAGATCTGCTCTCTGTCACGACTACAAGCACCAGGACGGCGGCTTGTTTCAAAAAGCTGCTCTGATTAAGTGAAGTGAAGATACCTAGTGAGACACCTCCGTTGAGTGTTGTGTCTTCCCAGTGCTACCTTCAGCCTACTGGCAGCTGTTGCTAGCAATAGCCAACACCCAGGCATACATAGATGTCCTGTACTGCTCTGTACCAGGTACTCCAACACATAAAAAAGGCAGGTAACCCCCTAAGCCTATAAAATAGCTATGAATATATTAACATTTAACTATTGTGACTTAAGCAAAATCTGTAAATCTTAGATTTTGATTTTTGATTAGAATGAGTGATACACTCAGTGTCCATTAAAACAAGAGGATGACACAGCACCGAGCTGATAAGAGCTGAAGCTATTCCTCAATGATCTGAAAACTGCACCTATCTACTGCTGATGCTTGGGGCAAATGATTTCTCTAGGCTCAAACAATTAGAGATACCCTTCTGAATGATGTTTATCTAACGTTTCTTTCTTGCAGTGAAGACTCTTAATGCAGCAGTTGAGCAACTCCAGGAAGGCAGAGTTATCCTGAGATAATCAGGAGCCCGAGGGCTCAGAGGCAGTCATCTGTGTTCTCTGCCCCAATTTCATCGGTATATTAAATTAAAGGGAAAAAAAATATATTCTGTACGTTAATACATCATGAAGGTCAAACATTTCCTTGCAAAGAAGTATGGAAATTCAAAAATAAGATTCCCAGAGCAACCCTAGCTGTATGCTTCCATGTTTATGGGTATGGAATATTTTCCACAATATTATCACTGCTATCACTCAAAACCTATTGGAAATGTTGGCAAATTATTGGGAAACTGTTGTCTCAAAGAGTGCTTATTTATTTGCCTCTGTGTATGTGTTCATGAAGTGTGTGGGTAAGCAAATAACCAGTTTCACTTTTGATGTGTACTTCACAATATTCTTTGATTAATTTTGTATTTTTTTTAATATATTATGTGATTACATGTATAGGAGGGCATAATTAAAGTTGATTTGTCCATCTTACAGAATTCTGTAACTACATGGAATTCATTTTATGTGATAACTGGTACCAAATCACAGGACACTGGGTATATATATTTTTAGCCATCCTTTAGGGAAATGAGAGTTTCCATATAGGTTCAGCTGGTGAGCATTTCACCACTGATGTACTCTGAAAGGTTGAGATTTATTAGTGGTGTTTAAGATACCTAATTATGGGCAAAGCCACCTTGAAAATACACTACCTAACTTGAAATGAGCTGTAAGGAGCTGAAAGGCAGCTGTATGATAGCTTCATGACTCTGCGGTGAGCAGGTAGCTTATTACAGAGCATTTAAAAATATATATATACACCTCTAAATATATATATAAAATATATACCTCCAGAGTGTAAACTGGACTGGTACATGTACAGCTTTTCAACATAGGTGTCATGAATGTATGTATGTGGCATTACAGTCATGACACTGTCCTCCCTTGCTATCTGAGAGCCATCTGATCACACCCCAGCTATGTGAGCAGAAATCCCACCTCTGGGAAACACTGAGAAATTACCGGACCTGTGAATTGATGACACTGGATGCTCCCTGTACATTAAATAAAGTGGGCAGCTTTGTTCAATTTCTGGAGTCCCTGTGCCCATGCACTGCAACCTGCACATATGCAGCCTTCGTGAACACCCTAAAGCATGCACAGAATTCTCCTGGGAGCTAAAATACGATGTTATGCTTGGAATAGGGAAAATACAAGGAGAGTAGGACATGGGCCAACCTGGGAAAGCCTGAAGCGCCTCAGAAATTCTTCTATAAAAGGAAGAATTCCCTCCTGAAGGCTTTTCCCCCATTACTGAATGCCCAAAGACAGTAAAAAAAAAAAAAAAAAAAAAAAGACTTACATGATAAAAAGCTATTCACAAGCACTGGCTATAAAATGACTGTTATCTCCGAGGCACTGCTCTTTCTCTGAATCCACTGTTATGTACCGAAATTGTTAAATAACACGGTGCTAATCCACGAGCGTTTTCAGAGAAAAAGCTACAGTTCTCTAGTTTTGTATCATGGAAGGAGCATAAAGAAATAAAGTAAGAGTAAATGCTGATCTCTGAGCATAAATTTCAGTATTGTAGTGGATGAAAGGAAATGTAAAGACTATCTTGAAGTTGATTATATCACGTAGCCCCACCCCAGAACTAACTTGCAATCTTTAAGCTGCCGTGTTAAAGTAAAAGAGGAGACAAGATAAAAGATAAAGAGAAGAAGGGGGAGGGGGGAACATTGCTGTCTTTCTATAATGAAATTATGTGTCATAAAATGTAGATGAAATTATATGAGTTGGAGAAATCACTAAATCTGTTACTGCCATTCATTGTGTCCTCACTGGAGCCTGACACTCCCATAATTTCTTCCTTTGCTGTGGAAAAGGAAGAATGGAAGGAAGAATGTAGAGAACAAGAAGGGTTAGGAAAAGCAGGGAGCTAAACTAGGAGCTCAAGTGGCAATGTGATTAAAAAAAACCCAAACAAACAAAACAAGTTTTATTTCATGTTACATTATTAAAATCGTGGCCCTGTGGTTTATTTTTGAACTGGGTTCGGAAATGCCAGGCGGAGCACACAAGCAGGCTGCACAACTCGCATGGCCTGTGGAGTATCAACTTCGCCTGTGAAACACAGCACCAGGGCAAGAGGAGTATCGCCTTCACGTGAGGAAAGGCAACACCAGGGCTGCAGCTTCCATTCCATCCCGATCTTGGGTAGTGATTCACAGGGCTCCTCTTCACCCGGCTTCCTCCGAATGTTAAAATGCCAGCTAAAGCTCAAATTAGAATTAATTTTATGCTGCTCGAGTAGGTAAAAGGCTTGGGACCTTGGAGCAATTCTGAATTGGTAAGAAAGGTTTGGAGAGGACAGCATTTACATTTCAAATGCCTATATTTATTGATAAAAACTGAATATAACAACACAGACATCTCATGGGAATAGGATATTAAGAAATCTGTGACTTGAAGTTCAGCAGAACTGCACGATACAGCCTTAGTAAAAGGAAAGGATTCATAAAATAAATCTATTACACAAATAATCTATTCAGAACCTCGGGCCAGTTAAGAAGGGATTTGACCCCCAAGTCATTCTGAAAGTGAAGGCAGAAAGGGGCAAGCAGGTTGTAGGCCTATTTGTAGCTGATAAACCACCCTGAATGAGATAAACCAAGCAAGCTGCAAGAAGTATGGCAAGAGGGAGAGAGAGGAGGTGAAACGGGGCATCAACATGTCTCTGCACAGCTCTGATGCCACTGATTATCACAGTATCCATACGACACAAAAAAAAACATCCAAACTTTTCCAGATCACACTGTAAGCCATGGCCTGTGGCAGATGCAGCAACTTGCTTGGAGATGGTTTGAATATACATGCTCATCCAAAATCAGCATGCTCATCAAGATTTTCCTGGTTTTATAGTAGTTATTTGAGGGATACAAAGTTTTGCTAAAATACTACCTTCTTGCTAAAACAGAGAGTTGGACTAGTGATAAACACTAATTAAATCACTGTTTGAGGGGTTTGCTATTTATGGATTTGTTAAGAACTAAGTAAAACAAAGACATTTTTATCAGCTAAAAAATCCACGATGCATTCTTTTTGTAAAAAGGATTATTAGGAAAAAAAAAATTACCTTGCTTTTTGGCTAGTTTTAAAAGGCAAGAAATATGTGTATTCCTTGGTGTAAACTTTAACAATCCTCATTAAGACCTCACTCCTGACTGTAGTTTCAGCAACAGCTTCCATGGCTAGAGGAAAGATATGGCAGAACAAGGCCATATCTACAGAGAAAGCTAAGGAGAAAATGTTCTTATGAAGTTATGAAATAAATTCTCCTCTCTGTGCTGTACATTGTGTTCTTCTAACCAAAGTGACCAAAACTAATGAACTGCTAACGTAACTAATGATTTCAAGAGATCCCTGTGAATGCTTTTGGCCCACTGTGTTAATTAAGGTTTGATTCTGAAGTGGGCAGAAATGAAAGAAAGCAAAGAAAAATCATATCTGTATTTCAGTGTAAATTGCTGTGTTAATTGGGATATGATTCTGCTGCTGGGGGAAACGGGACAAAAAACACCAACTATTTTTAGACCTGTCATCATTAAATATACTTGCTCCTGTCTTAATATTGACGTAAACCAGAAGTGAATATATATTTTCAATGCAAGTATTGCTAAATGATGCACATCCCTCAAGGGCTGAATGTAAGTCCTGGTATAAAGCTCATTAAAATCAACAGTAACTTTTCCCCTGCCTTCAGTAGAGTCTGAATCTGGATACAAATGAGTATTCTAAAAAAGAGTAAAAATGAGAAAGAAAATGGAAGAAAGGCACGATAGTTAAAATGTTGGTACTGACATTCAGTTATAATAATAGACGCTCTTTTCCCAAGTCCAAATTCTGTAGTTTCATGTTCTGGTAAAGAGAGTCAAAAGACATCCCATAGAATTGCTTGGGACTACCACTGCAGTCCCAGTGCTGCCTGTGCTCAGGCTAGCCTGTTACGCAATGCACTATTCTAAAATAAGCTGGGAAGAGGGTGAAGAAGGACATTTTTGGGAAGAATTATAAATGGGGGAAACTAAGCTTAGTTCAGAAACTCACACTGTTATCTAAATTGCAAAGGGATCAGTCACTACCAGTTAACTGCTGTTGCACCCGGTCTTTTTATGGGAAGCCTTTGAAGAACTATCCAGGTTATCACATGAACTGGTGACTCAGAAGGTAGTAACCTTCCTTCTGCATCATGTGCTGCTAAAAGTGTTCTCCTGGATGAGGAGGGAAGTAAAACTTTCAAAGCTTTGAAATTGCTAAATTGTGGGGGGGGTTTTAAGAGAGGTTTTTGCCCATATGACAGATTCTGTTCCAGGTAATTACATCCCCTCTCTAGTTCCAATTGGATACATTATTCTTCATTTACTCTTTTAAAACACTTTTGTTGCTGCCACAGTCTTGTTCCTTATTTGATCAGCTGGTTGGCCAATGTAATTTGAAAGATCTTTTCAACACAGGATAAAATAAAGTAGGCTTTTCCTTTTACCAAATTAATCCTTATTTTTAAGAATTTAAATTCCACAGCTCAGGGCATTTTCTTGAATCTCTCTGCAATTCAGAGTACTGTGCTTTCACGACAGCCATGTTGTAAAAACAGCTATTCCTTTCTTTATCTGAAGAAACTGCAGTGATATAAAAAGTAGTTGCTCAAAGACAAGAGAAAATAGATTTAAAAATTAGACCCCTGTAAGTAAATGTTGACATTTACAATTCAGATTGCAGGAGCCTGTTCTTCCCCAGTTTAGAAAAACAAAGGCATATTTTGCTTCTCAAAACAGTTATCATGGGGTGGGGAAAGAGGCAAATTAAAAGATAGAGGGAGGGATATACTATATGAACAAATAGTAGGATTTGGGGCAGGGAAAAGCCTTAGCCCAGTAAAAGATATTAGCAGACAAATTGTAAGAGTCATGGAACATTTCTAAGAGATAGGAAAATGTATTAATGTAAGATAATTTAGAGGAAGAAGAAGAGCAGATAAGTGACTGAGGGTTTTCCTCAACAATGATGTAAACACATGGAAAGTGAAGGCTTGGGGAAAAAAAATCTTGGAGTTAAGTTTTAGTCAGGCTTGTGTTAAACCCCTCCTAAAACGACTTTGATTAGTAAATGGCAATATGTCAAGAAGAGGCAATGAAGAGAGGTTAAGCTGTAGAACTGCATAATGGAACCTATGGCAGAAGTGAAGACAATGAACTGTTAGAACTGGTAATTACCAGTGTAAAAATCTCAGTCTGAAGCTGTATCAACAGATATGAAGAGAGAGAGAAATTGCATCAAGTTTGCAGGGGAAGACATGTCTCTGGATTGCCTCAAGGAGCTATGCAGGCAGGCAGGTATTCCCTCTCTACATGACTAAATCTTCAGAGTATGGAGAAATACCAAATGAAAATCATGATGAAGGATAAAAAATTATAAAAGGTAAATTATAAAAACATATATGTCTTGCAAATAACAGTCACTTCTCTTTACTGTTGGAGATGTTGTTTGCTTATTGCTCTCAGGATCCAAAGCACATCCTGATCTTGTAAACACTCTCTTGCTGGAACAATTGAGTCTCTGAGCTAAGAATCGACCCTTTTCAGTCCATTCACCAGAAAAGATGAGAACTTTACTTTCTCTCTGCAAGCAAAGCATCCTCCTAGATTAACCAAATGACATTTCTTTTCCCTCCAGGACAAATTTCTAGAAAAAGTTCACAGCTAGCTGGCACGCAGCCAGCACGACATTCCCTGGCACCGCATGCCCATTAAACTTCAGAGTTTGTTGGCACAAGCCAGCTCTGCATTCTGTCCCAGAGATGGCTGTATTTCAGCAGTAATGAAACTGCAATACACAGAGCCACATTCTTCGTTCCAACACCCATGCAGCTCCAGTGAAAACAATGCAGGCAAAGTTAGAAAAATTATATGGTGGTGAACAAAGGTGACCCTGTCAAGCTTTTATTAAAAAAAAAAAAAAAATCCTTTTTTTTCCCCCAAACAATTTATCAGCTCCCTCCCCCCAGTAATTCTACTGAACTTTTTAACAAGATCTGTCAATATTTTCCTCCTTCTGTCAGAGATGACCATCTATGTTACCTTATAGCTGTTCCATATAACTCGGAATCATAGCATTGTCTTGGCTGGAAGAGACTCTTTAGATCATCAGGTCCAACCATCACCCTAACCTGCCATCCGCTAAGCCATGTCCCTCAGCACACATCATCAGACAGCCCACTGTGTTAGCGATGAGCAGGCTGAATTAGCTCCAGCTAAGCACTGGTCATTGGAATAAGAGGTTTTTGAAGTACAGGCAGGAAACTGGTAAATTGGGACATAGAAGTTACAGCCCAAAGGACAAGTGGTACTGTGCTTTGGAAAGCTTTATTTGTCATTAAGGTTTATGGGCATAAACAGGTGTCTTGTTTGTCCATTTGGTGAGCAGGTGGCTGGGTATTCAACCTCCTTCTTTTAAAAACTCCAGATCAGTGCTGGGCACAGGCAGGCCCGCTAAGGAAAGCTGATGCATCTCTGATGTTCTTACTCAACACAATGGCACTTTGGCCCTATCTCCTCCCTTTACTCTGTATTCCTGATTCCCTGGGGGGTTGCTCTGTCAGAGAGGCACCTCTACACTGGCACAGTGGCTTCAGTGACCATCAGGCACACGTGAAACACTAAGCAAGCAGAGCAGAACAAGCTGTGTGGTGTATCAGGCAAGTACCCTTAACAGGCACGCCAATTTCTATTCGCCGGTCTGACTGATATGAGTAAAGCTGGTGTAAGAATTTTGCTGAGGATTAGTTAGATGATTCATAGGAAAATCCAAACTTAAGGGCCCAATTTACATTCAAAGTTATGTGGCTGAGAAGAGCTGGGAAAAGGAAACTGTCCCTTGCTCAGAATGGATCCTAATTGCCTATTTCTTCTAGTTAGAGTGATCAATCTCCAAGAATGTCTAAATTAAGGAAACCATATGTGTATATACGTGTATATACACTTCCTTTCAAATACTGAGTTTCACATTCCCCTGTATGAAACTTCAATTGCCAAGATCTGCTCATGGGAGATTCACTCAGACTCCCAAAGGCCCTTTCCTGTTTTCTTGTTGGATAGCAAAGAGCAGGATTTGCCCCACTGCCTATAAAACACAGGGCAATTAAAAGCATGCTGTAAAATTTTATTACATGAATGACACACATCTGTTCCTGGAACAGGGCTTATTATTTTGTGATTAATCTCGTTCACTAAAGAAAGTTGTGAGGGCAAAGGATCTATCTTTCTGTTTGTCTGTCTCCTCTGTGCAATGAATACTTCTGGGAGCTGATAGTAACACCTACTGACAGAGGAGATGAAAGAAACAGCAACATTTTTCTATCTGGTGATAGAAACAGGTAATAATTACATGAGATGCTCTTATGATTTTTTACTTGAGACTGTATTTTATGTATTTTGACATCTCTCATTAATGACTTTTGCCCCACACAGGATGCCCCGCTAAGAAAGGAGTGGTTTCTATGTACTTGATTTCTCACAACCCAAGCTCTCTTGCATTATCCCTCATTTACAGGGATTCATTATCAAAGTACTGCACAAGGTTTTAAGCCGTAGAACACCAGGAGATTTGTCTGGACTTTGGAAGAGATTTTATGACGTTTGGGATTTGGGAGCAATACTCTAAAGAAAAATATTTTTCAAATGCGTCACTTTCTGGATGCCTCAAATCTAGATGAAGCTTCTCTTACCGAAGGCAGCTCATTTCTCCGGTCATTCTTTGACTCTGTTTGCTCTGAGCTCTAGCTTCTCCCACACATTCACTTGAAGTTGTACGCTCTCCAAACGTTTATAGCAAGGAACTCTCCCATCACGCAACTTGGGGAAATATAATCTCCCTCTTTTTTTTTTTTTTTTTTTTAATCCCTTTCTATCTCTGTGCTACAAACAGAAAGCCTATGCTTCCTCCACACCCATTCTCCTTGCCAGGCGCCTTATTGCAATGTCCGGTCTACACACTGCTGTGGGCTTCCTCTGAGCAAAAGTTATATCTGAACAGCTAATGTTAACTGCTTGCTTACTGAGTGTTTCCTAGGAACAGGCTCGTTTATTCAATAATCTTTATCAGTTACTGTAAACTGGAAAATATTAGTGGCACTCGGAAAAAAAGAAAGAAAAAAAAAAGTGGCTTACATTATTTAGGACTAAAATAAAGAGAAAGGCAAAGAAATACCCTAATTATTTTCAGGCAATGGGCATCCTGCTTTGTATCAGCAGGGCTAATGATAGGCTGTTCACATCCAGAGGCGTAATAATCCACATAAAACCAGTAGTGTGTTGCATTTCTAAAACACCGATCACCACTGGATCTCAAAACCCATTAGTAAGAAATACTGCCCCGGCGTTCATGCTCCCAGCTCTCGATGTTCTAAATTAACTGAACCCAACAAGGATCTTTTGATCCACCTCTCAGCTGTAGCTAACCTACAGGTCCTACTTGGGACTTGCAGGCAGTTGGGAAGAGCATGACCACCTTGTCCCGGAGAGAATTTGAGGAGAACTGCGTCATCCCAACGGGCGTGCTGCTGCGGAGCACGAGGGGCCTTTGGGAACGTCTGGCAAGGCTGGGGACGGTGTACAGATCCCAGGCCTGGCAGCTGTGGGCTCGGGAAGCCAGCCTTGACACACTCCACCAGCCCCTGGAGCAGCACTTTTTGCTCGCGCTCCCCGTGAGAATCTCCCAGGCCGAAAGCAGGATCGTGGGGATGAGGCCCCGCGCGTCGCGCCCGGCTGTCCCCGGAGCCGGGGGAGGCAGGCCTCCCTCCCTCCCTCCCTCCTTGCCACCACAGGCGGTGGCGGCAGGCCGGGAGAAGCCGCAGAGCCGCACAGCGGGCGGCCCGGCCCGGCCCAGCGAGGTTTCCAGTCAGGGCACGGCGGCCGGAGCGGCGGCCATCCCTCCCTGCCCTCCCTCTCCTCTCCTCCGCCCCCGCCACCAGCCACTCCACGCCGGGGATGCGCACCCGGGCAGGGGGGTGTGGGGGAGCGTGTGCCACTACTCCGCGGAGGCAAGGCCGCCTCTGGGCATCTAGGCGGGCGCACCAACGTGGAGCCCGGCGGGCGGGCGGGGGGTGACGGGGGCTGCGGGGAGCAAGGGGGGAGGGGCCGCCTCGCAGCGCCGCGGGGCCGTGCTGCGCGCCTGCGCAGGGGGAGAGGAGCGGCGAGGTCACCCCTCCCCTTCGCACCGCCCCCGCCGCGCCAGAGCGAGGCTGGGCGTGCGGCGTCACGGCGACGGCCCCAAGCCGCGCCCCGGCACAGGCAGCGAGAGGGAGCGGAGCGGGCGGCGGGCGGAGCGCAGCGGGCTCGGCCGGCGAGGCGGCGGTCGGCGGGGAGCGGAGGCGCTGTCCGGTAGGTCGCGGCGGGAGAGCGCGGGCTGGGCCGCCGTGTCGGTGGGGTGGGGAGCGGCGTGTCTGGTACAGGTGGCGCGGCGGGGCGGGGACGGGCCGGTGGGGGCGGCGGCGGCTGGGTGGGGGGGAGGCGGCGGGGAGCGGCGGCGGGGAGCGGCGCGCGGAGGGAAGGGGCACGAGCCTGAAACATGGCGGAGGAGGAACTGGGAGCCGCCGCCTCGTCCGGCCTCAGGCGCGGGGGGACACTGCGAGGGGGGGTGGGGGCAGAGAGCGGGGCGCCGAGGGGCAGCCGCTGCCAGCCGGGCCGAGGGCCCGGCCCAGCCCTTCGCCGCCACCCCCTCCCGCCGGTCTCCGGAGCAGAAGTTGGAGCGGAAGCGGGAAGTTGTAACCCTGTCGGCTCGGGGCCGCGACGTGGGGCCCGGCCGGGTGCGGGGAGGGGCGGGTGACGCCCGGCTCGGCCCCGCCGCGGGCGGGGAAGGGGACGGTCCCCGGCTGCCGCCGTCGTTGTCAGCGGGAAGTCCGAGCCGGAGCCCCACCTAGTCCGAAGCTGCACGCTCTTTCCGGCCGGTCTGCGGGGGCGAGGCGGGGCGGGGGACGGGCGACAGGCCGAGCGCCGGTGCTTGTGCCAGGAGCGGCCGCGGAGTGGGACGAGCAGGCAGCGTGGTGGCCAGCGAATTGCCTTCCTGCTTATCGCAACGTGAAAAGGAAGAGAGGATGACAGGGGCGTTCATCTCGTCTAAACACCCTTCCACCCCCCCCCCCCCACCTCCCCCCTTGTGTCAAAGCAAATGGAAGAATTTGACTGACACTTCCTGCGCCAAACCCGGCTAATAACCCTGAGATACCCCGTACCCTTCTGCGTGGGTTGGTGGAGGGAGCCGTGAAAGGAAAGCAAAGTTTGTAAAGGGTGGAATGAAACCGAATCGGAGTGCTTCCATACTGACCTCGAATGACAAAAAGGGGATAATAAACCAAGGTTTCCGGGGGAGGGGGGGGGGGAAATCAGTGTCTATTTACTCCCACTTCTCTCTTAAAAGGCTGGGTTGTGCTGTTCAGGGTAAAACAAAAAAAGTCTTTTCTGTCTGTTGTAGGGTATGATAATAAGGTAGTAGAGTTCTAGAAGAGAGTATTTTAGAGATACCCAGCTTGAAAATTGCACAGGTCGTGTGTGTGTGTGTGCACGCTTGCATTTAGATGTTTTGATTAGTGTAACTTGTTATTTCCAGCATATAACCACTACATCTTACCTCAGTGTGACAGTTTATGATAAAGACTTTCCAGTACTTTCACAGTAAAACATACTTTGAAATTACTTTTATAAAAAAGAGGACAAAAACACTTTTTCATACGTTAAAAGGCAAAAAATAATCAAATTGTCTTACACAGTAACCATTCAAAACCAAATACATTTCCTTTTGGAAAGACACTTTTCTCCTCTCTGAGGAAACTTGAAAAATTATACAAATTATTCTTTTGGATGACTTGCATCTAAAATCACAAGTTTTGGGGGTAAAAAAAAAAAAATAGTCTTGCTCCAGTCAAGTGTGTTTGATTTCTTTATTCATTGCATCTCTTCCTCTTGTTCAGTCTGTTCTGTAGACTTCATTCTAGGTAAAAATAATGCTGAATCGAATAGCAGAGGTTACCTTGGCTGTTCACATTAAAGGCTCTGCAAATAAACTTTCTAACTCATTAGGTGCAGTATTTTATTCTTTGGTACCTGCGTATGTCCAGGGATGCTTCTTGTAGTGGTATGAGCTACTTTTAAGTTCAACTCGCAACTGTAGTGTAAAGCTTTATGATTTTCTGTAGTGAGATGACTAAGGTTTGAGTTGCACTGTACAATATAAATGTCTTGTATCTTTTTTGCAGCAAATGTGATCATACGTGGAGCACCTGTCTGCCTGCGGGTGAAATAATCTGCAAAACTGAGTTGAAAGACTAGAAGTATAAAAACAGAACTTGTATATGGGGAGGGGAAAAAAACCCAACCCCAACCCAGTGGTCTTTTATCTGTCTGTAGCTGTGTGTCTTGCTTCTGATACTACATACATGCACCAGATAAATTTTCTGAGTGGAATTAAAATTGTGCTATTTTCTTCTGGAGCTCTGCTGCGGGACAGTTAATCAAAAATAAATCTGAAGTGAGCCATGACAGTTCTCTGCGGTGTGCCAGTTTTGCAGAGTGTAAGTGACTGTCTTTTTAACTGAGAGCCTTTCTGGAGCAGAGGCAAACAGATGGGAATCTAGGTGAGGGCCTACAAAAGGGAAAGAAACTACTTGTATAGCTGAGGAAGGAAGCGTGCTGAAGACTAGACTGTAGTTTGTGTTCTAATAGTAAATGTGACTGGGAACTAAAACAGTTGTCCACCTAGCATCTGGGATGTGGGTAGTGCAAGAGTCAGAGAACTACTTGATGCTTACTGTTGTAGTGCCAATCCTGTCATCCACAGAGCTCTGCTAGCTGCTCGGAGCTAGGTAGAGAGGTGCTCTTGAGGGTAAGAGTATCTTACTGATAAAAACAGGCACTCTGTTATCCTTCAGTGTATGGTAAGAGGGTAGGTGGGTCCTTCATGAATTGGCCCATCTAAGCATTGCTTAGGTGACTTTCAGATACCTAACATTTAGGAGTGCTCTTCAGGATAAGCTCGAGTTGTGAGTTTTAATCAATATTCCTCTCTTAGTAAACAGATCACTGAGCATACCCTATACAAGACAAGTTTGTGTTTAGCTTGTGGTTGCAAGCACTACCACTCTTGCCTCAGAATAAATACAGAAGCAGACTGAAGTGCACTGTGTAATGTCAGTGTCTTGAAACCCTGCTGAGTTGGGGCAGGCTTCTGCTGTGTTCTCTTACATCTAGGTCAGGTAAAGGGATATTTTAGACAGCCTCCTTATTCAGAGATACTGAAGGAGTATCTGCAGTAAGCATGCCTTCGTATTTGAAGGCAAACTTTGTTTTCCTGCCCAGACATGGCTAAGATGGTCTGTTTCTATTCTTTTTGCATGAAACAGAGAAAAAGGAAGGGGTCTTTTGTTACTCGAGTGCCATTAATAGGGAACCTGTTTTCAAAGTTGTACAGCTGTTGACTGCAGTAGAGCTTTAGTGTCTTACTGAAAGCATCTAATATTACTTTCTCCTTAGGGCTTGTCAACCATGAACAAACAGAGTGGGGCAGGCACAGATGAGATGTTCTGATGGAGCTGTGGCAGCCTGCTTGTGGAAGGCAGGCGCTATAGGGGGAAAGTCGAAGGCCTTGTCTGCTGGTGCAAACTGTTCCTTCATGGAATGGTTGAATGAGGCTACCTTCAAAAGCAGCAGTAGGTTCTGACTTGAAGCTCCCATCTCTTAAGCTTTAGAGTTCCTAAAGAAACACTGGACAGCTGAAACTGGAAGTGTTTTTTATTGTGTGCGCCCGTTTGTGTGCCACTGTGAGTTCCTGACATGCTGCATGTTCCCTTCCTCTAGCAGCAAGGAAAAGGGAGGAAGGCTATGAATGCCAGGTTGGAAATTTGCCTATTAGGCAACTTTTGAAATCTAAAGTGATTTGGGGGCCCTCTAGCTATTTTTTTTTCCAAGAACAGTGTTGTAATAGTAATTTTCATTACTGAAGCAGTAGAGTGAAAGTTACTATAAGACTCTACAGCAATGCATGTAGCAGAGTAATAGGAACTCTTCAGAGTTGAACCAGAAGGAAGAAGAGGCTTTCAACAGTATCTTATACACTGTCCCACTCAGCTTTCCAGATATTAATCCAAGGACTTGATGTTACTGGAAATAAATCCCTGCTATGTAACTGTGAAAAGAGACGGCCAATTATAGGACACATGGTTAGTTCATTCATGGCCAAGGGAGGAAGGCCAGACCATAGTGCAGGACTGGGACAGCCTAGCCTTTCTGGTGAACTGGTGTTTGCATCCTGTGACAGAGAAGCAGCATCTCGTGTTTCTCTCCAACCTGAGATTCTCTTTAGGGAATGCTAGTTTCTCACATCGCTGTATATCATTCCTGCAGCTGTTGCAACATGGGAAGGTGTCCTAAATCTGAATGACTTGACCAGGTCTTCTGCAAGAAGGATATTGTATGGCACTGTTGCTGGTTCATTAAATAATTTCCAGTAAAACTCTAACTGTAGAGCTGTGAGAAACTTTGTATCATTAAATTTCTGGATAGTACTGAAGAACTGGAACAGGAAAACAATTTGTTTTCATAACTGAAGACAAAGCAAGGATCTGTAGTTGTAATTCTTGTCTTTTTTCATAGAAATTCAGGAGAATGTGCTTTTTCCATCAAAATTTTGTTGACATGAAGATGAGTGTTACTCTTACTTACTTTAATTATAATAGCTGTTCTTAAATCATAGGTAATCTGGATTAAAGGAAAAAATGCAGTTTAACCATATTTCCTTTATTGTGGTTGACTTGATTACTGTATGTGAAATTAGATAGTGGAAGGTTTTTTCCTAAATTAATTTGCTGTCTGTAGCCCAAATAATTGTATGCTGGCTAGCCCCTTCCTTCAGGTAATCTGGAATAATTTGTGAACACAGATAGTTCCTGCTACTGTCTCTTTTTGTTTCCCTGTATTACTTCTTTTAGCTTTTGAAGTCGTCCTATTTTTTCCACTTGCAGCCTCTTTCTGCAACTTAACCAATTGTGCCTTCGTTTTTGTTCTGGTTTGGTTGGGGTTGTACGTCTGCAGTGAAGGGAAATTTCTTAAAAGCATTCATCATGTGTCAGGAAGAAGCAGTGGGCACCATCACAGGATGAACTGCAGATGTGCACAGGTTACCTGTGTGGAGGGAAGGTACAGGAAACAAGCAGGACCTGTATGCTGCTTGGTGTGGCATGTCAGCACTACTGAAATCAAAGTCTTTCCAGTAGTTGCAGGGCCAGACCAGCTACTTCTACTTTTTTTTCCTGAAGGTTTCATGCACGATCATTGGGTTTTTTTAAAGCTAATATGCTGAACAGCACTTGACTCTCTGCCTTGTCTGCAGTCTGAAGCAGTCCAGCTTGTGCGGTTGTACAGCCCTTACTTGCAGTTAATCAAACTTTAACATCTGGTCTGATACTTCCCCCTGAAGTGATTAATTGGAAGACTAGTGGGAAGTTTTAACAAGTTTTGTTTTTTCTGAATGTGGGGAAGGCTGAACTGGAATGTGTAATAGAAGCAATCTATTAAGTGGAAGTTATCTAAGAACCTTATTCTCTGCAGTACAGTATTTTGGGCTAGAGTATTTGCTTATGTGACATTTACAGTCCAGACTGAACTGTGCATGGCTGTGTGTCCAGGCTTATGTTGTTACATGTGAGGCCAGGCCAGTGATACACAGTGCCAGACCCTATTTTATTAATCTTGTAAACGTGGTTAGTGAATTGTTAGACATTGTAAGATGCAGTCAGTAACCCTCCTCTGATCTTTCATTGTGAAGCTACTTAAAGAGAACATTTTGAAAGCTTGATATTCAAGATTACCCATAAGCATAGTCTCCTTGGCTTCATATGATTGCTTTTTGCATATGGTATTGTTAAAGGATTGTCTGGCAGTGGGAAAAGTGTATGAGTGAATACTGCATGTAAAATCTTGACTCTTAAACATCTGAGGTTACTTTTTTTTTTTTTAGTTATGTATAAGGATGTGTTGTATTGTCTCTGTGACCCTTCTGACTTAAAATGAGGAATTGGTGGGCAATAGGCATTCTGTGACTGCGAAGGTTGTTAGCCCCATTCAGAGAGTGGTCCTTTTGTTAGTTACTGTCTATTGTTTTTATTGGTGCAAGTGTATGGAAAATGCTGTGTGTGTTCATGGATTTTATGATGAGCAGCATCAGAAATGAGATTCTTGGCAAGTGTGACTTCACCTTCAGAGTTATTGCACATATTATGCCAGTCCATTAATGAATTTCCAAAATAGCTTTATATCAACAGTTTTCGTTGAATATAAGTATACAATTTGAGATGCCTTGGACTTGTGTTCTTAGTGTGCTGTGAAATGCAGTGTTGAAAAAATCCAACTTCTGCTGGGATTAGTTACTTGAATATGTCATGCTTCTAGAAATTGATGTCAAATTTGTCATTTGAGCACCTGGTGGAACATAAGAGACTGTGTAGTAGTTGCATGGCACCAAGAAGGAGCAATGGAAGAGGCAAGAGTAGCTGACTGTCATGTTGGAGAATCGCTCTTCCATTTTTTGATATATCTTTTTTGACTTAAGTAGCAGATTAGGTGGGATCTCACCAAAGAAGAGACACTATTACTTGATGTAGATCACCCTGGGTGTCAAGCAAGTTAAGAGGTCAAATGTTAATAACCAGGAGGAGCAATATGATAATAGACATTCATAACTCTTACTCTTTTAACCAGATGCTTGGCCTTCAAATGGTCTTTTTTTGATAGTGTACAATTTTTCTGCTTGCTTTTTGTATCTTAATACTAGAGAGAAATAAGTGTTTCTTAGTTATTATTCCTGTATTCTTACAGATTATTGTTACCTTTTCACCTTTATATTTGAGCAAGTCCATTGCTTTTTTAATTGATCCTGTTTTGGGGGTTTTTTTCCTGATCTTCCTAAACCTTATTTCAGGAAATGCCCTAACCTTGAGGTTCAGCTAGAGATTTTGCATGGCAAACTTAAGTATGACAGCTGAAGTTCTGCAAAAACTGAGTACCTGAAAGCAAGGTTTTACAAATAAGTGGTTTAGGCACCTAGGTATGTGCTGGTGTTTGGCATCCTTTTGATCCGTGTGTTGCTTTTCATCAAACTGTTAAAGAGTAATCTCAGAAGAGAAGTGTTGTGTCTATGTGAGTAGGAATCTGAGTGAGAAAAACAAGAGTATTTCACATGAAGCCTAGAATGAAAAGATAGAGTAGGCTGTACAGTTTTATTCTTGACGAACGAAGAAGTTCTGCTTCTTCATCTTACCTTTCTGCTGGAAGTCTGGGCCCTGTCTAGCCAGGAAACTGATGAAGAAACGACATTAAGTTTGGACTTAATTTAACTGCAATAACCAAGATTTTGAACAATGTGAAGTCTTGCTAGCTAAAAGTACATCCTGCTTCTAGCCAGAGGCAAGATCTTAAGACACTTTGCAAATACTTTTTTCAAAGACAAATACATCAACCTGAAAATATTTGTGTTTTCAGGTAATGTAATTCTTCCATTACTTAATTCTATTGTGGACTACTTTTGAAGTGAAATTCAGTGTTGTTTCATAGAGGAAAGCTGAAGCCCCTTTTCCAAGCTGAATGCTGGATCTGCTGTGATAGAAGTGAAAATAAGTAACCGTTCACAGCCTTATCTACAGAAGGATGAAGTCACAGAGTCCCAAGAACCTAAACAGAGGACTTGCCAGGTAAACTGGGAGCACCCAAAGCAATGTGGAAATACAAGACTGGTTTCATGAAAGATAAACTTGCTTCACTGGAACAGGGTGGACTGAAAAGTCATTTTTCCACTGAGGCTTTTCCAGCTTGTTTTAAGATACATGTATTTAATTTGCTGGAAATAAAACTCTTCTTCAGTAAAAGATTTAGGCTGTAGTAGTAACACTTGTTCAAATGATGTGGGGATTGTCATAGAAGACCAGACATACTGGTTTGTATTGAGAAAGCTCTCCCTATCCAAACCTCTGGAGCTGATTTTAAATTTCAGTATGTTTTGGATGTCTTCTGCTACCTTGTCACAGTATGTGTTCGATTTGACTTAACAACAAAGTGAGTTTTAAGGAATGACAGGCCTCTTCAGAAAATGGCAGGTTTTGAAGGTGTGGAAGAACAAAAAGTATGGTCTAAACAAGAACTAGTGTGATCTTAAGAAGATTTAAATAGATTCTTGTGGAGGCTTGATTAAAACAAGTTTAACCCTCATTAACTTTGGTCTAGTCCATGTAATAAAATGGTGTGGGGATGAGTGTGATTCAAATTCAATTGGTTAAAATTACTCTGCTTTTTGTGTAGGTGTCGTTGTGTCTTATGAGCTCAGGTTTGCAAGTATGAATTACCTTTGGGTTCCTGCTCATAACTGTCAGATTTTCCCCTCTCTCAGAAATTCCTGACCTGTTACATTCAGTTTTGGGGGGCTAAGGTGCATTAGCTGTTCACAAAGCAGAGACAGAACTGCTCACAGTTTGGCATGTTAACATAGGCCAGTATCTGTTTTAGTGTGTTTTTTGAGGAGGGTTGTTTTGGTTCCTTTTTTTCTGATTGTTTTTAATACCTTCATCAGCTTGTGACAGTTTGGCAATTGCCTCAGAAACAGCCAAGTTGTCTGTGCATCTGCGTATGGGCACAGATACGGAGGTCAACTTCTACAGTTGTCATCATCTAGTCAAGGTATGTTTGTGAGTTGGATATTCCTGAGGAGCTACCATTCTTAGGCTCAAGATGCTACTGTCTCACTGCCAGAAAAAGAACAAGGTGTTCTGAAGAATACGTTTTGGCCTCTTCAGTTAAGCATTTCAGATCTTTTGCAAGCCCACCTTTATCGCTGGATTCAGCTACTGAAGTTAACGGTGAGAAGAAGCAGTTAAGGTTGCACCTGCATTAGTGCAGAGGTAGGAAAACCAGTGAGGCAGAAGGTGGTAGTTATCTGGGTGTTGGTGCATGGGTTTTTTTCAACTTAACCACAAGCTCTATGTGGTGGTTTAGCCCTGGCTGGAGGCCAGATGCCCACCAAAGCCAGTCTATTACTCCCCTTCTCAGTTGGACTGGGGAGAAAATATATATTAAGAGGCTTAGGAGTCAAGATAAGGACAAGGAGACATCATTTTATCAGCAATGATATGGGCGAAAACAGATTCAACACAGTGCAGGAAAGAACTATTCTAATTTGTTACACTACACTAAAAAGAACAGTGAAAACCAGAGTCAGGAGCACGGCCAGATCTTAAAACAAATGCAACCAGATCTTAAAACACGTTCCCCCCACCGCTTCCTTCTTAGCAGACTTTAGTGAGAATCTTGCTCTCTTCTTCCCTCCTGTTCGTAGTACAGGTGGGGTAGGGACTGGGGAAAATGGGCTTCTCAGTAGCAGCTTCCCCCCACCCCTCCATTCTAAGCAACTTCCCTTTAGCCATGATTTTACTTCCTTCTTACCCCCCTGCTCGCAGTAAGGGGGGGCAGGGACTAGGAAGATAATGGGGTTCTCGGTTACTTCTTCATGAGCTGTTTTCCTTTTCCAGAACTTAAAACACCTTTACCTGCCCCGCCTCCCTTCTTAGCAGATTTCACTCTAGTCATGATTTCACTCCCTTCTCAATCACAGCACAGGGGGGCAGGGACTGGGAGATGGGGGCTTCAGTCAGTTCCTTGCAAGTTGGCTTCCTTCTCAGCTGGGGTGGGGCGGGGGTGGGGGCATTCATTCCACACACCCTCCCCCTGCTGCACTGTAGGATCCCACCCACGAGAGACAGTCCTCCAAGAACTTTCTCCAACGTCAGTCTCTTCCCCCAGGGCTTTATCTCTTCCTCAGCTGCTCCGCCTGGATCCCTGCTATGGTGGGCAGCAATAAATCACAATGTCTCTCAGTCCCAATCCTCCATGGGGTCACCAGCCTCCCCCCAGCAAACCTGTTCCGGTGCAATTCTCTCTGTTGCTCATCTCTGTAGGTCACAAGTGCTGGCAGCTGCTTACTTCAACGTGAGGGTCACAGTGTCTTCTCTATGCCTCCATCTGCTCCATCCAGTGTGGAGCCCCTCCACAGGCTGCAGGTGGGGTCTTGGCCTCTTCCATGGGGTTTCTCCACGGGCTGCAGGGACATCTTTCCCTCTGGCACCTGGGGTGCCTCCCCCTCCCCGGCCTTGGTGCCTGCGCATCTTGTTACATCTTCTCACTCCCTTCTCCAGTGGCAAAATGCAGCTGTTTCCGGGTTGTTTTCTCCTATATGAGATTCTCAGAAGCGCTATGACTGTCTCTCATTGGCTTGACTCTGGTCAACAGTGAATCTGGCCTTGGATTGTTTACATTTTGGAGCTCCAGAGAATTCCAGCAGCTTCTCACAGCAGCCATTTTCTGCACCCCCTGTTCTTTTCCAGCACCCAACCATGCCAAACTGCGACACTTTAACAAAAGAACTGTTTGTGAAATTATGTATAATTTGGGTGACCTGGAGTGATGTTTGCTGCTCACGTTCAAATACCATGTTTCTATTAGGGGAAGTATTGATTGAGAGGTCAAAACAGACTTGAGTTACAATTACTTGGGACTTTGCTGGTATGGTTCATTTATCATGGAAGAACTAATTTTATTCCTGTTAATGAACGCTAGTAGCTGGTATTCTCAGATTGCATAGATCAGTGTCCTTTCAACAGATAAAACTTCTAATCTTAATTAAAATGACGTATGGGAATTTGTAAGACTGCTCTTAGGCTACCAGCCTGGTTTGTAATACAATTACTGTAAATTGTTCTGTGGAAGGATACTTTGTATGTAAAAGGGCCTGCACCAGCCAATCTTAAATGGCCAGTAACAAAACATCATATAGTGATGAAGGCAATCTATATAATATGTGCATTGATGATGTGTTAGTAATCTGAACAAACTAAATTGAAACCAAGCTCTTGAGGACAGTGCAAGTAATGATACTGTGGTATGCAAGCTCTGGCATTGCCAGGGCTGTATGCAATGTGTGGGTTATTGAGAAAAATAGACAGGAGGGACAAAAATTCAGCTGGGACTGGGATTGCAGTTGAACTGAGCATTACCTTATGTTGGTAGAAGGAAACTCAATACGAGGCTTTATTGGTTCAGCAGCCAGTGTCACAGTTGGAGTAGAGCGAGGATTGCCAGATGTTAAGCAGATATCACATGGAATTTGAGGGTAGGTCTTTTTTTTCCTGCAACAGAAGTTAACTGCCTTTTTCCAAAGAGGAGTATCTTAAGCCAACTGGCAAGTTTATTCTTGAAGTAACTTTCAAACTGCACGTGAGTGCATTTTTACAAGTTTCTTGACCCTGAAAATTTCCATGCCTGCCTTGTAGTCCTGCTGGTTTTAACTGTTTTTGTAGCTTGAAAGATAAAATTTACTGTCACAATTAAGGGAAGAAACAAATGCTTTTAATCAGGAGGATACATACCGGGTAAGGCATGTTGGGTATACCATAATCTGACAGTCCATTTATTGGTAAAAGTTTTAGAGCTAAATACTGATCCTTCTTTGCAATGACAGTAGAGCCAAATTCAAGGCAGTAAATTGCTGTCTGTTCTCAGAACTTGCTGTATGGTCGAATACCTAGCTTATGCCTACAAGATATGATAATGTGGTAATTATGCATTCTCTGAATTTAAAAGACTTCTAGTATTTTTAAAATCTCAGTGTTCTTTCTATTTATTGTCTGCCTAGATTTTCTGTGCAAGCATAAAAAAACATTTGCAATTCAGTTTCTTCAGGAATTCTGAGATCATTGTTTTAGCTGGAAGTCTTAACTGGTAGAACATGCATAAACAACTTTCATGGGGGATGGTGACTGCAGAAACAGGGAGAAAATGCAAAACCATGCAAACATAAGATTCCGAAAATTAGAATACATCTGACAAATGTTGCAAGCTTCAGCTATAAATAGCTGTTATAGCTTGAGTTTTACAAGGGACCCCAAATTTTGAATTGCCATATTTGAATTTTTCTCACAAAGCTGAAACTTGAACTCAGTAAGGTTTGAAACATAGCATATATTTTAGTAGCTTAAGAATGTTCATTACATCACTTGCTTTGAAATTACTTTATACTTTGTATCAAAGTATTGCAAGTTGCACATGGTTGTTAGTGTCTCACATTTGGAAGCTTTCATCTTGATACCAGCAGCTTCAAGCAGACCAGTTTTCATCCTTACAACATGCATTAAGTTTGTGTTCAGATTTAACTGGGAGTTAACTTTGACTAGAAAAAAACCCCAGATTTTATTAATCTATACTTAATTACAGACAGTGGAACTAGTCTCACAACTTAAGCTCACACAGAAATTGTTCTGTGCAGTATTTATCAAGATAGCTCCCTTCAATGAAAGGAGGAAAATTTGGCTAAGCTATCTCTATGGGTGAGTGTCTCTGTGGGCAGAGAGGAGCAGCTTAAGCCTTGGTGCCCTGTTTGTGCTGCAGTAACTTGTTCTCACGTCTCTGCCGCCTTCTCTGGTGGTTAGTGTGATTTCATGTCACTACATAAGCTTAACCACCCAGGCAGCTTTTTGAAAACACTCTGAAGATTCTCTGGCATCAGTTAAAATATTTGAGCATAATGGAAGAAAGATTTTTGTCCAAGAGAAATTAGGCTATCAGCATCCAGAGTAACTAGCTGTCCAACTGACAAAATACTTGTTTGTCAAGACAAGAAGCTATCAAACCTGGATAAAAGCTAGAAATAAAAATTGCTTCTAGCTTTGTTTACCGAACAGTTGACTTGCTTCCAAAGAGTCTGCATTAGTAATGAAACAGCTCTACTTCCAGGAGTCTTGACTATAAAAGTCTTTAATTAGACCCATCAACTTTTTAGTGTATCTTGTCTTCAGAATTGATTTCTGAATAATATTTTCTGTAAAGAAGTGTGGAAGTCAGCTCTCAAGGGGTTTTTTTATTTCTCTTTTATAAGAAATAATGCTTACCCTGTTGAAAAAGGATTATCTGAGTTGCTTTAATTCCCAAAGCATCTAAAAGTTGATGAAAATGAACAGACTTCCACTTTGGGTTGTGTTGTCAAGATGCTGCTTAGGTACTGAAACTATTCTGAAAGCAAGCCAAACCCCCAAGCAAACACAGAGTTCAGGGATAAGAATTTAGGATCTCCCCCTACATGTATTTGGGGAACATGGAGAACAGCACACATCCTCTCTCATGAGTTGCTTCCCAAAGGAGGGGTTCTAAACCAGCAGACTCTAAACTTAAAGGAACTCTAACTTGGGTTAGTCCTGTAACTAGAGCTACTTTTCCAAATGCCTGACCATTTTAATTTTGTCCATCTCAGGGCTAGTATCCCCTCTGAGAAGTGGGGTGCTTTTTTCCTCTCCACTGGTAACTGTAACTGGGTAAACCAGTCAATTTGCTTCATCTGTCATTCTAATGCTTGAAACTTTTCCTCATGCAAACGATGTTAGTTTAGGAGTGCTATTTCCAGGGTGATTCTAACAAAGTATCTCTCCCAGAGAGGTAAATGTGCTGGGGCAGAAGCGTGATGAAAATTCTAGTGAATACGCTGCAACTTCACAAATGCGACCAGAATATCAGGGTCTGAACAAGAAACATGTTCTCTGCAAAATGAGGAATAATCACTGTCCCTTCTGAAAATTATAATGCTTCTAGGAGGCACTATTTATTTAATTACAGACCTGAGCAGCTAATTCACATGAGCATGTCTCAGCCATATCTTCGAGCAGTTGGGGGTGAGCTCCCATTACAGCTTAATTTGGTTTAGTATCACTTGGAAATACTGGATTATTGCCTTTCCCATTCCTCATAGTAGTAAAAAAGTTGAATCAGAAACCAGAATTAGAAGCTGAGGAGTTGAAAGAAAACTAGCAATCTACATTTTACCCCAAAAAAAACCCTCAAACAAACAACCCACTTTCATAACTATCATATCAGCCCCAATTACTGGTAGTATTGGAACCGTAATGAATTCTTCATTGTGTGATTGTCTTATAGGAAAGCTTTACAAGCAGAAAGCATGGGGTTTCTTCATTCACTGCTAAAGGAGGGTTTCTTATTCCCCAGTTTTCTTAGCATCATCGCTTTGGTTGGCCTTTTTCTGCAGACATACTTCAAGAAAGTGTCCAGGAGGCACACTTTCCTGGTTTATCTGATAAGGACAGAAGCTGAAAGCAAGTTCCATGTTCACAGTCCTTGACAGATGTGAAGCTTCTACAATGCATTTCTTGTGTGTTGTCTTGGTTAACCTTTCTTCCTTCTATTCAAATGGTATTTATTCAAAGATCTGCTCATCTGTCAAAGGGAATCTTTATTGGAAGAAGTGTTCATGTGCATATAAAGCTCTTGCTCGTCTAATTTATCAAATACTTTTGTTTTAAGAGGTGTGCCATTTAGAAGTAGAATTAAGAAGTTGCATTAATGTATATTACACTGATGCATTAATAAGAAAAAATTATATGAATAAGCTAATGAGAAGCTGCACAGATGTGGTGCTTTTATGGACTGTTATGTTTCAGGAGGTATGCAAGGCAGTTACTGAAGTGCTGTTTGCAGTTAATGGAGCCAATCTGGAAGTGAGCTCTATTTTTGAGAGACTGTATACTTGAGACAGCACTGGAATCCAGGTCATGTGAGAAAACTACTCTTCAAGAAACAGCATAGCCAGTTTTGTAGGATGGCTTTTTCATTATTTCTAGCTAAATCGTGCGTTAGACATATCTAGAGTTCATAGCTGTGTCAGATAGCTGTGCATATAAATACTTGGCTGTTCAAAGTCAGTAGCTGTTCCCATTAAGGGGGTGGAGAGGTGATGGGGAAGGACCTTTTTGTGTGCTTCTTCTTGCTCTAGTGCCTGCAAGAGACTGTGGTTGATTGTATATTCCTGTCTAGAGATGGAGGAGCAAAAAATGAGAAAAAGCTATGGAAGTTGGCATTGTTCTCACTCCTTGCAGGTCTGTTACCTTAAAGGTAGCCAGCCTTCAGAGCAAAATAGACTCCATTAAGTGAAGAGGAATTCAAACACGTTATTTGGTTTGTTTGGTAGGAATAAGTTTTAACTTATTTATATTTAATTTTGGGGTGATTTGGTGTATCCTTATCAATTATCTGATACATATGGAGGGTGCTTATCTGTTACGTGGTTATCATTGTCACTTTGTTTCTGTTGTGCCACTTTGAGTAAATCCATTTTACAGCCCTGAGACTGGCTGATCTGGGGAGTGCAGAAAAATGATGTTGGACTTCATCTTACCCTACTCTGGAAATAGTGTGACATACCTGTACCTTTAGAATACTAAGTTTCGTATGAGGAAACCCCTAAACCTAATTGTCTCCTTATTTAAGTGGCTGAGGTTGTGTGGTCCAATGATCATTTTTCCTCCTTTCCAGTTAATACTTTCTGATAGCTTTAGTTCTGAAAAGTAACACTGAAATGACTGGTTAGTGCAGACTGCTGAAAATTACTCTTAAGGTATTACATTGAACTGTGTCTTGACTGTACAAGTGGTTTAGTAATTACATACTCTTCCAAAGTTCTTCTAGTAACTTGGGGAGAGTGGGAGCAAAATGTGGAATGCAAGGCACAGACATTTATAAAAAGATGTTGTGTGCATTAAGTCCTATATCTGTTTTACAATGGCTTGAGAAAAGTAGTGGGATTTTTTTTTTTCCAGGCAGAAAAGGAAATTCTCCAGAAGCTTGAGCTTCCATCTCAGGTTTTATAGTTTGCATCTCTTTCAGCAGTTGAACTTTTTACTTTAATGGCTTGCTTGAATCTTAATGGCTTTGGTTGTCTCAAATTATGTCAGGTAACTGAGAGGTAGGGTACTTTATGGCTTATACCTCCTCTTTTATGCTTTGTCTTCTTCCTCTGCCCCTTTTCGTTTGCCACAAATGAGTCAAAAGGAAATTATGTCAGCAGTGGATGGAGCTGAATGCAGTATTAGTTTCAATCTGAAAAGTGAAGTAAGAGCAAGATCGAGGTTTAAGATGCACGAAGCCTCTATAACACATGGTGGAAAAATGGGTTTGAGCTGAGGCAGAGTCAGGTCAAACTACGAGTGAATCACTGGAAAGTCAAGTGCAGCCAGGATCAGAGCCCTAACTCAGTCTGGGGCATGCTTACACACAACAGGCCAGGGAAATGCATGTGCTGGGCTTTTACTTCACCAAATGTGGCAGCTCACAGTGTTGTAAAGCAGTTCTAGCTTCCTGGGCTGGTGGGTTGGTTTTTACAGTTGAGAAGGAGATAAAGAAATCAGGAAAGTTCTCTTAGGAAGGTTATCTAGGCATTGAGGATTTCTTGTTTTGTTTTTTTTTCTCCTGTTAAACAGTAAGAGGAAGATGAAATTACATCAGGACTGCTGCTCAAAGCTAAGTAGGGAGGTAAATTTAAGTGGGAGCAGGCTAGCACCAGCAAACTGGTGCTTCTGCCACATGCTGTGTTAGGTGTCCAAGATAGTCTCCAAAGTGCTTTAAGAGAGCTACATGGGTTTATTTCATTCCAAGGTGTCATGGCTGGACTACCTGATGATAGACCAGTTCAGAGATGCCAGGCTACCTCTGTGCTGTGCAGGCGTGTCTGTATGTCAAGGATTACTGTGTGTCCCTGGTGAGTTGAGGATAATTGTGCAAATGACAAAACAGTTGGCACAGAGAAAGAGGAAGTTAGTCCTTGTATTGCTCACTGCCTGAGTTTGGAAGGAAGGTCAGAAAAGTGTTTGAGTGTACTGCAGTCTGGCTTTCCCATGTCTTCTTGGGTTTCTGCTTGTGGGCTTTAGAGATTAAAATTGGCAAACTGAGCTGTGTAATAGTGTGTGTATATATGTGCTTTAGTTATGTGCCATCAACTAATGTAGTGAAATCAGCTCCAGCGTTGTACAGCAATTAGTTATTTAGGGGTGAACTTCCAGATCTGGATGGTGAAAGAAGCCTTAATTGTGTTAAATCCCTATTGGAGAGCCAAAATTGAATGTCCACTCTCCAGTTTAACTAAAACCAAGTTGTTTGCTTCATATTTCAGGATTTGGAATTTTGTTTAAGGAGTGACAAATCACAGAATCATGGAATTACAAGGTTGTAAAAAAACCTTTAAGATCATCAAGTCCAACCGTTCCTGTCCTATGCTAAACCATATCCCTAAGTACCTCATCTACCCTTTTCTTAAACACATCCAGGGACGGTGACTCCCTGGGCAGCCTGTTCCAGGCCCTGACAACTCTTCCAGTAAATTTTTTTTTTTCCTAACATGTAATCTAAACCTGCCCTGGCACAGCTTTGTGCCATTTCCCCTTGTCCTATCTCCTGTCACCTGGATGAAGAGACCATCGCCCGCCTCTCTGCAACCTCCTTTCAGGAAGCTGAGGGCAGTGATAAGGTCTCCCCCTCAGCTTCCTCTTCTCCAGGCTAAACATCCCCAGCTCCCTCAGCTGCTCTTCATATGATTTGCCCTCCAGCCCCTTCACCAGCCTGAAGCAAGAAAATTAGTAAGAAAGTCATAAATGTCTCAAACCACTAGGTAAAACAGATATTTGTCAGCCGCTGATTAAGTTCTGTTCCTTCTAAATTACTCTTAAGTGTTCATTATTGATGTCTCTGTATTTAGTTAACGTCAGATTGAAGACTGAAAAATTCAACTTAAACTGTTAAAGATAGTGAAATTGCTGCAGTTCACCCAAATTGCTGTACTAGGATTTCCCCTACACCCACTGCAGTTGTGTAACTCTTGTGACACCTTTCCAAAAAACAAAGACATAACTGAATGTTTGTTTAAAGAAATGACAGGTAATGTAGTTACAGACTTAACTTGTCATGGCTTTGAAAAGTACAGTTAGAGGCTGTTTCCTCATGTTTGTGGGAAGGCTGGACAGCTTACTGTTTTGTGGATCTAATTAAGCATTTACAGCAGTGCCAAGTAGCTTAAATGCATGGTGTGAGTGGTTCTGGTGGTCTGTGTTTACAAAAAATCCATGGAGAGAAGGACATGTAGTTTTCAAAGTCAGGAATTAAAAGATTTTCTGCTAGGTGTGAAAGGCACTGAGGAGTCTCCAAATTTATTGGTAATAGCAGCCTGTGGAGAGACCTGCTTTACTGGGTGTCAGGTCAGTTATTTCCTATGGGCTTCCTCCTTGGGTTCCTTTTGCTCGCTTAAGGTGCAAAGAACTGTTAAGTGAAGTTGAAAGATTGCTCATTATGTGTTTGCAAGAGGACAAATAAATAGATAGGACCTGGGCTCTTGATTCTCAGTCTTCTGCCACTGTGGAGTTAATCAGTGACAGCGAAGATGGACGCTAACATGGAGGTGCTCTAATTTCTATGTAAATCATCTCAGCTCTGTGTGCTAAACACCTAACAGATGGTGTGACTCCTGGAGATGCTGTGACATTACTGCTGATGAGAAGGGTCTTCCTTACTTTCCTTCTGCTTCTTACCTTGTACAAGTGCCTGTGTTGAATTCTCTGTGCTTCCTCTTTCCCAAACACCGAATTGTTGGTCGGCTGGGGAGGGCTTCATCTTTCTAAGGGAACAAAGAGGAAAGGAAAGACGTAACTCAACCTGGAAAGTGCAGGAGCCAGTGCGGGAAAGGAACTGAGACCTTCCTCCCAGGGCAGCAGTAAGAGGTGTTTTCTGGAGCAGTATGACCCAAAGGCACATCCCAAAATCCATGACCTTGTTTTGGTTTTGCTCTGTCAGTTTTCAACAGAGATGAGCAAGGAGATCCCAAACCACCCACCCACAGCAGGATGGAGGGGTTGTGTGTGTGTGGGGGGGGCTGGATATGGGGGGACTCTCCTAAGTTGTGCTGCCCCCCCAGGCTCCTACACCCACCCCAGGATGGGGACATGGGGACATGTGAGGAGGTGGCATTGCTCACTGGACACTGTTTCCTTCTGTTTCTCACTGTAGGCAGCTATGCCAGCTAGTATGGAACAGGGAACAGGCCTGCCTTGTAGGAGAGGGATGATCTCAATATTTTTGTTGCCTCCAGTTATTCATGAAACTGCAGTCGTTATAATTGTGATTAGATATCTTGGAAAACTAATAAACTTCCAGGCTTATGCATGGATTTTTTTTGAATGCTGACTTCTGGGATCCTGCTGCTCTTCTTGAGAAATGTTTGCTTGCTGGGAAGAAGTTGGTTTAATTTTCTTATGCAAGTCTCTCTGATTCTTCAGCGTTTGTGTTAAGAGAATGAGAAAATGCATGCTGTATCCTTTTGGATAATTGTTTCTTATCAATAGTAACTGTAGCTTTACTATAGTAGCATTTATTCAATATTTATTTATGGGAAAACAGTAATGAGGTGGAGGAAATACTGTATCTCATGGTTTGCAGTGTTTTATTTTAGCTGCTTGAAGAGCTGATAGTTTGAAAATGACCACAGTTATGGGTTGGTTTTTTTTAAACACAAAGTCCTTTCATCAAAACCTGCTTAGTCAACTGGATTGTGGTGTCATGGTTGTAGTTTCTGTATATAGATCAAATTTTGGGTCAGTAGATACAAGCTTTGGATGTTATGTCAAGTGACTGACAATACAAATAAAGTCATGCTGTTGCCCAAAGAAGTTTCCCATTCTGTTTTTTTTTTAAGCATGCTCTTGCTTGCAGCTCTTCAGAGGAGACTGGAGAGACTGCATGTCTGTCTGCTCGTATAAGAAATACATTTATTGTGTGTTTATATATGAAATTACAAAAAACTTCTCATGTGAAGTAAGCTTAGGGGATAGATGAGGAGGGGATGTAGTAGTTATAAAATTTAAGGTATGTTTTTAGAATTACTGGTTTGGTAGCATAGATAACAAATGTTAGCAAATATTTACCTGATAAACCTGTTCAATGCTGTGAACGTAAAACTGCAGGCTCCTTTGGTATCTGTGAGGCTCTTGGGAATACTGGTTTTGGTCTGTTCTTGTAAAATCCATAGTGCAAGCAACTCACGAGTGAAAGAAAGATGTTGAGAAACCTGTGAAATACCTTAGTGCTTGGTGTTACTATAGATGAAAGGTCCTACAGACTTGTTTGCATGACCACAAAAGATTTTGTAGGTATCTGGAAAATCTATGAGATGAACACACCTCACTGATGGTACCCTGTAATTGGCCAATCAACTAGAATAAAGTAATTTTTGTGACAGATACCTCCTTGATGTAAATAAAGGAGATTAATCTGTTCAGAGGCCTCTGAGGAAGTGATGCATGCAGAGAGGCGTGAGTAGTTCTTCCAGATGCTTGTGTGCTTTCTTTGAAACAGCTGTGATACTTCAGCAAGATCATGTTACCAAGGTCTTTATCACAGAGCACCTTAATCTGTTCTTGCCCTTTCTCTAAATTACAGTTTCATGGGATATAAAAACCCTCAATTTTAAAAACTTTTCCAGGTCTGTACTGTCTTGACTACAAAACTAGTCTAACACACACATTAATAATGGTGGTTCTTTAAATGTTAAAAATCCTTGTAACTAGAAACCTTGGAGGCACTTTATTTGTGCTATGGAAGGAGAAGCATCATTCAGCAGTGTCTGAATAAATGTCTGCAGCTTACACATTGCGTAAATGCCATTAAATGGGCATCCTGCTTACCACGGTACCTCTCCTGCATTTGGCAGCTGATACCAATGTTAACTGTTAATGTCTTGGTTTATATGTAATTTTACAGTGGCTGTAGTAATGCTAAAGTAGTTGTCCTGTTTATAAAAACTGGTGAAGAACTTAACTGTGTGTCTTTTAGGTATTGAGGGTGATTTATCACTTGCATCATGCGTGAATACAAGCTAGTGGTTCTTGGTTCTGGAGGTGTTGGAAAGTCTGCTCTGGTAAGTACTCTGCAAGGCAGCTCACATACATTTTCTTAGGCTTCTCGTGCCCTTTTTTTTCCTCCTCTAATACGCTCTCTACTAACCTGTATTTCTTTTATGTAAGTGGGTACAAGGAAACATAAATGTAAGTAATACCTGCTGAGTTCCTGACTGCAGTAGGTACATTCTTTACTGGGTGTGTCCACATCCATTGGGGCAGTCTCTGGTATGAATGTTTTTGGGTTGGCTGATGGTGTTTAGTCAGATCTTTGCCTGTGTTACCCAGCGAGGTGCATAGCTGCAGCGTTAGGAAGGCCCCTGGCTTCGCTGGGTAACCCAGCCCTGGGGCTGGGGGAAAGCAAGCTGCTTTGGGAAGCACGGGGTGAACTAGCTGTGTCTCACCTTGGTAACTCCTGTCTCTGTAGTCTTCCGGGTGCAGTTTGCTTAATGTTTGATAGCAGTCACTAAAGCACTAATGTATTTAATGTGAATACAAATATGTGTCTGTTTGTAGGAAGTTTGGCATGTTTCCTCCGCCTTTCTCTGTACATAGGTTTATAGCTCTGGTAGGTAGACAGCAGATTGTGAACTGAAGAGCATTTTAGTTACAGGGTTACAGAAAGTTTTAGTCTGATCTAGAGTAGCACTGAAAAAGTGTAGAGAATAGGATGTTCTCACTCCACGTAAGAACTTTACCTCTCTCAGTTTTGATTGTGCACTGTACCACAAAGTTAAGGTGTAGGGTTCCACTCTTGCCAGGTAAGAACTTCTTACAGAGCGGTTTCTAAAGGAAAATTTGAATGACGAATCAACTTAGATTGTGAAAGAACTTTTTCCTTCACCTCTTGAATTCTTTATCTTACTGCAGCATTTCTGGATTTGAACCTGTCTGCTCTGACTTGGCCATTGAGTCTTAAAGTTCCACTTGAATTGTGCTAAAAACGTCCTACGTGCTAGGTACACAGGAATATCCTACTGAGTCTAGTTAAGACTAGTAAATGCTGGCAGTTGTTTTTTGACTAATTCGTGTGCTGGCAGATAAGTAGCAGAAGATGCACTAGTTCTAAATGCAAATATAAAAGCCATGCAGCTGTACAGTACCTTATTCAACTAAAAACTAATATTGATTCCCAGAGTTAGACAAACCTTAAATCGATGCATGCTTTAATTCTTATGCTTCCAGTGAGAGTGTATAAAAGAAGGTTTAGCATTGCTTTATCTAACAGTACTTAGTTATATAGGCATATACATCTAACTTCTTGTTGTTTCTTATGGTTTATAGTTATGCCAGATTTTAATTTGCCTTCAGAAATGTAATGGATAACTGAGTATAAACCTAGAATAGTGATTTGTGTACGGTGTTTACAAAATGCTGCTGTAAAGAGGAATCTCACAAGAATTTTTGTGTTGCAGACTGTACAGTTTGTTCAAGGAATATTTGTTGAAAAATACGATCCTACGATAGAAGACTCCTACAGAAAGGTACATGCAAAAGATGTTTAGTGTTACAGAAACTTAGAACAACAGTCCATGCTGTCAAATATTTGAGTCATTGCTTGAAAAAGGGTATGTCTGGTCATGCCACGCAATACCAGGTAACATAACAAGTTTGAAATGTAAAGGTACTCTTAAAGTCTGTCTAAAAGGAATAAAGCAAGGGTAGCTTTTTAATGTTTAGGCAATAATACCTTACATAGCTAGTCAGTAAAAAATGGTAGTTTCATTGTCAAAATTGAGGCTGTTTGTTTTTTTTAAAAAAAAAGGCAACCAACTACCATCTTTTTTTAAAATAATATTTATTATTGGCTTATGTGTGTTTAGTATCTGCAGGTAAATTTGGACTTGTATATGGAGGTTCTGAGCTTCTTTGCTACTAAGAAAATCTGCTAAAGACAGCTTCATGCTCGCCTTTAGAACACTGGAGGCATCACCCTGTATTCCTAACAGTTTAACTGATGGCTTGATACGCCTCCATTACATGGGTTGTTGTTTTATTAATAAGTTAACACAAACCTATCATAAATGAACAAGCACTTACAGTGGCCTGTTAGTTTCTCTCATCCTATCTTCAGCATGACAGGCTGAAAGATCTGACTCTGCTTGCATCATCGAATCTCCATATTGCTCACTCTTCAGTTTCAGTGGAAGCCATGATTAATATTCCAGGCTAAGATAGTTTACATCTGGACTGCTACCAAAAGAGTTAACCATTTAGTGAAGCAGATTAGGCTTTAGATGTGTCTGTTTTGGTTGGGGTTTTTGGGGTTTTTTTTTTTGGTGGCATGTTTTTTTTTGTTGTTTTTCTAACTGAATTGCTTTTTAAATGTGTTGATGCTCTGATGTAGATCAGCATCTGGCAATAAAAATACTAATGTTTATTATAGGAGGGAAGCAAAAGATCCACAGAGCCTGGCTGAGAATGGGCAAAACCCATAGTATATCTCTCCTTTCAGCACTGGGCTACATTTGTATTGGAATAAAGAGGCTACATGAACAGCTGCTGCCTTGTAGTTATGTGAATCTCTTCTGAACAGAAAAGGGAATTACTGAGAGAAAAATGATAATTTAGAACTTGTTTCCTTTGACCTCATAGGAATCTATATGCTGGAAAAATCCTAGTCTTTCTTGAGCAAGTGGGCTTCCAGCCAAAGCTAGAACTCTTAGTAAAGAGACAACAGAGAAGAGGAAAAAAAAAATCCATGCAGCCACTTTTTTTGTGTTAGAGAAGCAGGAATTTTGGATCCTCTCCCAATGTGTGGTCCAGGCCTTTGCTGGGTCAGGCCCAATAAATGATTCAAAAAATATTCACAAGCTGTTCTAAAGTGAAATGTTTCCTTTATTATATATTTACATTCTTCAGGTCATACTAGATTCATGATGTTTGCTGGGTGAATTTTTCCAAAGACTGTTTCCATGGAGCCTGAAAAAGTAAAACCATCTCAAGAAATTTTGCTTTTTGCTAAGTAATTTTTAGCAAAGATCTTATGTTCCATTCAGGTTTAGTCCTGAAATGACTAGGAATATCTCTGTATTCTTTTCAAATCTGCCAGATTGTTGAAGTTCTGCTTAAGTCTGGGCAACACTTCATGCAGTCATTTTCTTCTCCTCATTGCTGGTTACAGTTCTAACTTGCTGCTTGACTTGGGTGACTTTAAAATGTCTGGGTTTGTCAGTTGCAATTCTGTACCATCACTGTTCAAATTAATTTTATTATATTTGAAGTTGATTGTATGTGGCTTTTGAAAGATTTTAAGTTTGTCTGGGACTAAATAATTTGAGCATAAAGTCTTGAAACTTCACACCTTGGTTTGCTCCCCAAATATTTCTTCATAAAGAGAATAGATGCTGCCTCATTAGCTGGATAATGTTTCATCAGTACATGTTAAAATAGTGGCTATTGAAGGAATCCTGGAATCCCCTTCCTGAGGGGACGTAAGTGAGGGGAGTGGAAATACACTCCTCTTCCCGCCCAGCAAACTAGTTACAAAAGAAAAGCTCAGAGTTAAACTAGTGATACTGAATATGTCAGGAACAGGGGACACAAAGTTCTGAGTGCTCATCTGCCAACTAAGAATTTTACATGCAAATGTAAACAAGGGAAGAGTGCCAGTTGCTTGAAAGGAAGGGGGAGGGGGGCGGAAAGAAAGTGGGTGGCCTGCTTGAAACGGCTTGAGGGCATTTCCATGTCCTTTAATGCCCTCAGGGCCATTTTTCTTTGAGGTGGAAACCAAATAGGGGAACTCCAAAACTGAGACAGAAACTGATCCAGCTTCTTCAAACTTCTGGGTTTTGCAATTTTTTATCCTAAGCAGGATCAGTTTCTTAATGACTATCACTAAAGGCTTGTTTTGGAGACGCTGCTCTTAGTAGTTTTCTTGGTATATCGTTAGCTCTGTTCTACTTAACTCCCTTGTTGACCTAAATTACCATTAAATGGGCATTCGTATTCTGATCCAACTTTCTAGCTTTCACCTGTACTTTTCTTTCAGTCTGTGAATGATCACTGAAACAGGTAGGAATTAGTTGTGCAAAGTTGTTGATAACCATCATTACAAATTTAGCAGCTTCCTTTTTAAATAATCAAAAATGCCTAATCACTTTGCAGAGTGGTACTTGGCTGCTGACACCGCTTTTGAAAATGTCACTGGGGCTCTCTGAAAGGCTTCTTCCTGCTGGTTTCAAAGTGTTTATATATCCACACAAACTTCTTAAGCCATTATGTTGCTTCATGCATTATGAAGTTGCTTATAAAAATCACACAATTCCTGGTGTCTTTGGAGGGGAGAGTTAGAAGAGGAAAAACTAACCACCTCTTTCTCTTTTGACAGCAAGTTGAAGTAGATGCACAACAGTGTATGCTTGAAATCTTAGATACTGCAGGAACGGTACGTACAACAGCTTTGCTCAGTGTTGATGTACAGTGTTAAAGCCATCAAAAGGTGTAAGAATGTAGATGATGACATGTTTCCTTCCTCGTTCTCTAAAGAGTACCTGTGGTCAGTGTGTTGGATGAAAAGACGTTCTTTAACATACTAGTCCTTAAACAAAACTTGAGCATTGCAGCAGAAAGTGAATTGCAAGTTTCCTGTGAGCTCATGTTCTGTAATAGGGGAAACATGAGATTGGGAATTCTGAAAGGCGTTGTGCTGCTGTTTCAAGTTCATGTTGCCCAGAGGAAAATTGAAGTCTGATGGTTACTTGAATTAGATTTCTGTTGCTGCAGAGAATATATGTTTTCTTCTCTCCCTTTTCTTTTGTTATGATATATGCCCTGACATTGGGATAAAAATAACATCACTTTAGTCAGCTTATGTGAACTCAGAGTGCAGGGTTTATGCTGACCCTTTGCATACGGTCAGGTTTTTCTCTGACGTCTTCCAAAATCTACTGAAAGCAGTTACTGCTTTCTTTGAGTCCAGTGAACACAAGTTCAAGACCCTTGGAGTGTAGCATGTGCTCTCTGAGCTGTACTAGTAATCTGGTACAGTAATAATTTATGTAAATTCTGTATTGGAGTATGGCCATGTAAAGCTATGGAAAGACAGGGTGACTTTTCTCTCAAAACATATTGTGCTTTCTGTCTGACATGCAGCAAGGGACTTAGAGTGATCGATCAGGCACAGGATAGCCAAGTCATCAAAGTGAGAGGGGCAAATCCTGTTCCAGTGGCATACTGGTGAGAGATTTCAAACAGAGAGAAGTCCTAATGTTGTCCTACAGTGCACTAGTGATTCTTCATAGGCAATATTGCAGTTGTCACTGAAGTCTAGGGAACGTGACAAGTCCATTGAGTGTCTCCATCCTCTAGTCAGTCTCCTCAAATGAAGGTAGAATTTAACACAGACAAGTGCCTAGACTACAAAATGGAGGCTGAAAAGGGTGTGTTTTAAAGAGTGGTTGGATTTGGGGGAAAAGGTTTGGTACATAAGAAAGGATTTGGGTGGAATGTAACTTCTGTAATCTATAGATCACATTGTACCTTCTGCAGCACCTCCTTTCTTTTGAAATTTGTTTCTGTGTTGTGGGGTTTCTTGGGTTTGGGTTTTTTGTGGTTACCCACTCCCAGGGTATAGCCCTTGGCAATATCTAGATATTGTTCAGCCACCTCAGATTATATTCCAAACCAGATTTAACTAAATGTAGCTCAGTTTTCAGTAATCCTTACAGTCAAGCAGTAAAATAGTGGTCAGTTTAAAAAGGGGGGAGGACACAAATGCATCATATGCTTCAGGTCACAAATGGATAGCAAGTATGACTATGGATCAAGTATGACTTTAGGTTTGTGTAATCAAAGTGCAAATGGAGTGCAACATCTGTATCTTTTTATGTATTACAGGAACAGTTTACAGCAATGAGAGACCTATACATGAAAAATGGACAAGGTTTTGCATTAGTATATTCCATCACAGCACAGTCCACATTTAATGATTTACAGGATCTAAGAGAACAGATTCTTCGAGTCAAAGACACTGATGATGTAAGCATCTCTAAAAATGCTTAATACTTACATTTACAGTTTTCATTATAGATGTTGTAATGTATGCACTGCAATTGCATAGCTTTCATGCTTCAAATTAAGAGACAAATCAACCAGTAGCTGCATAGTACAGAAATACAAGACTTAAGGCAAACTGGAAAATTGTTAATTGTTACATGGTATATAAGGAGAATTTTCTTTTTAATATCTTCCTCTAAAATACTCTGTTTGAGACTGTACATAACCTTATTCACTGCTACTGCAGAAAACATTTCTAAAGCAACTCTTCTTACCACAGCTACTATCAATGAAGGTTTTAAAAAAAACCCTACGGTTCAGTTGTTTTCCCTTCAGTTACTCCTACTATTCATGGTATTTTAAAAGCACAAAATTCTAAGTTCTTACAGGACACAGTACTGTAAGCTTTAAACTTGCATGTTGCATAGCTTTTGTGCTTTGTATGTGTACTTGCAAGTAAGTTTGGTCATGCTGTTTCCACACAATTTCAGTATGTGCCTCAGCATTATTACAGCTATAAAGAGGCAAAACCATTCCAGTTTATAATTGATATAAAAAAAAAAAACAAACAACTTGGAATGTTGGTAGGAAGTGAATGTTTATTCTGTTAATAAAAGGAAGATAGTATTGCTGTTTCACATCTGAAAAAGTATGCTTTTAAAAGCAACACCTTGTACGTTATAGCCATCAGAAGGGCTTCCCTGAGAAACAAAAAGGCAAGTTATGACCAGTTTAAGCGATCTTATCTCACTTCAACTCTGCTCATGGAGACTTTGAGTCCTTCTGTACTGCCTGTGTCCACATATGCCTCTGCTGCCAGCAGAGTCAGAGTGCATTAAATGTTTCAGGGAAGTTCATGGTGACTCTTCTAATACAAACCACCTTACACTTAAGCATTTGCAGGTCCTGCCTATGTTCAGCAGATTCCTTCTGGAAGTGATTCATTACCCACTATCACAAGTGTATCTCAGAAGGGTAGTATTTAAGTTCTATGTGCTTTTTCCCATCCAGAACCTACTGTGTTACAGGCTTGTTTAGTATCAAATTAATTTTGTATGCTAAAATAGATAACCTTGGTTCACATGCCATTTATACTAATGAATGTAAGCTTTCTTTGGTAGCATTTTGTTTGTGTTTCCTTGGAAATTGTATTTCTCTTTAGAACAGTCATGTCAGTCTTAAAGCCATTCCATACTATCAGAAGGAAGATAATGAGCTTCAAGAGGCAGCTTTAGTTCTCACCAAAATTTACATGAAGTTTTCCTATGACAAAGCTGAGGCATGACTTGCTTTCTCAGTGGGAGGAAAATGAGTGATCAAAATATTGTAAGCCTTCTTTCAACACTGGAATTTGGGAGAAACTTAGTAGTGTCCTTAAATTAGTAAAAGGAATGGGGGATAAAAAATAAACCACTACCACTTTGTATGACTGCCCTTTCTTGCCATAAAGGTCAAGACAGTGTTTTCTCTAGTTAGTAAATTTGATAAGTTAGCGTGTTTTTTTCCTCTGTGTGGATCAGCTTACTAAGAAAAACTGTGAGTAAATTACTCTTGAAAGGAGAATAGGTAGACTGGAAGTACAGAAATAGCAAGAGGAGTTTTCTTGTCTTTCATCATGCTGCCCAGTACAGGCCTGTTCTCCAGGATTTCTCAATGTCTAAGAATCCTGTAGCAGATTCTTCAGTAGACTTCTTGATTCCTTAAACATCTGAAAATGAAATCTCACTAGGTTTTCTGAAAGATGAGAAATGTTCTCAATTGGCAGTGTACTGAATCTTCAAACCACTCCTGCTGTCCTGGCAAACAGTAGGCAAAAAGTTGCTTTGATTTGAAGATTAAAGTCTCACACAGCTGTAAACTGAAGCGTCTTGTTATAACAGAGCTTGATTATCCTGGAGGTCAGGACCCTCTAAGGATTAGGATGAGGTTTTAGGTGTGTGTTTACATTGTGCCTTTGCAAAAATTTAACGACTTCTTTGTTGGTGTTACATTGTTTTTAGGTGCCTATGATTCTGGTTGGCAATAAGTGTGACTTGGAAGATGAAAGAGTTGTGGGAAAGGAACAAGGTCAGAACCTAGCAAGGCAATGGAATAACTGTGCGTTCTTAGAGTCCTCTGCAAAATCAAAGATAAATGTTAACGAGGTAAGGCCCACTACCGGTGTGGGGAGGGATGGCAGGGAGAGGAGGCTGGGATGCTGTGTTCTGGTAACCAGACATTACCATTTGTCAAGAAAAAGTAAGGAAATTAGGAATAACATTCGGTATAAGGGACAGTACTGTACATAACTACTGTAAGAATTTGTGTGATGTTTCTTTTAAGGGATATGGTTAGCTTTATACTTACAACTTTTAAAAATTAATTTTGGTATAATTAGACTTCAAATTTTCTTCATATGAATTTGGGGTAAATGCTTTTTTCATGTTGCATTCCCTTGTTGATGTCTCAATACACTGACAGTGCACTACTAGGCTACTCTTTTTTTTTATTTTTTAAATACCTTTAAGAGAATTAAATTCTTAAAACTAATTGTTTTAAGTTATTTGGTATTAGAATATTTGTGAAAATAAGAACAAACACTCTTAAGGGTTTAGTCCAAATTAGCAGCTGATTAGAGACCTAAATAAGTGCTCTGTAAAAAGAAAGAAAAAAGGAGGAGAAGGGGGCGCGTGGTGTGTTTTGTTTTTAAAAGCAAACAGAAAAGCAACCCTCCAAAACCAAAATCCCAGCACCCCCCAAAAAAACCCAGCAAACCCTCTCTGCTCTCTAGCCTGCTTACTTATTTAGCAGGAGCTTGGTGACTGATCACACGCATGCATTTTTGGCAGTTGCTGTAGCACATGCTGCCTTATCCAGTGGGGGTGCCAGCATAAAATGATGCAAAATTTTTTTAGTAAAAGAAGCTGTGTTAGTGTTTACGTTTCTGGAACAGCTTCAATGTTATGATAAACCCTACAATTCATTGTGTCTTCTGGAAAACATTGTTAGCAGCATCAGTCAAGTTGAAAGGGCCTCTGTGTATGACTTGCATGTAATCAAATGAGTGTGGTGGTTTGAAGCACAGTTGATATTTTTTTAAAATGTGTGTTTAATTAGCTGGAAATTTCTGGAAACTATTCTGTTTTTCTTAAATACAAATTCATCAGCTTAGCTATATAAAAGTCATATGTTTAATAAACTGGAAGTTAATTTCCATCAAATACTAGAAGCCCTTGTTGGAATGTTTACTGCTTTGCAGCCAATGCTTAAGAAACTGCTAGAATGGCTTTAGTATGAGGACTTCCCTGATTTAGGAGATGCAGAAATAATTGGAACAGTGTCAGTTATGAACAAAACAGATGCTGTTTAATTGTAGTATGTAGATTTGTCTTAAATTAGCCTTTCAACAAGATCATGTTCTAATTAGAATTCTGAGAGGTTCAAAGTGTGAGAGAGTCTCGTACATGAGTTACTCTTCTAGGAAATGTTGCACTTACGTCATGCTGTAGTCCTAGAGAAGCTGCTGAATTAATTCTCTAGACTTCAGGATTTCTAAAAGTATCTGGAAAACCTCATTATCTCATTTGAGCACAAGAGACTGTTACAGAATATGCAGTGTACCATTAAAATGTGAGGTTAAAACTTACTAGAACTTTATTTAAAAGAATATCAGTAGTGATTTGTGTTAGAAGAAAACTGTGGCCTGTTTCTTGACCTTGGTGCAAAATTGCAGTGTAATAGTAGATCATTGTGACATACATCATGTGTGTTCAAATAAATTTGTCCCAGAGATTAAACAGCTGCAGATTATAGATGCCTTTCCAGTTTCCTTCACTGAAAGTAGAAAACCCTTGACTATTATCTTAAATGGGACATAAACAGCTATTAATTAAGTATAAAATTTAACTTTCTGGCTTTGTGATAATTAAATATTTACAGGGGTTCTTGAGTATGTGAGCGTGTGATGGGTGAAGATTCAAGCCTTAAGGTTATGTGAGAAGCCTCTTAATTCCAGTAACCAACTGATTTTTATATTCTCAGATCTTTTATGACCTTGTGCGACAAATTAACAGAAAAACTCCAGTGCCTGGAAAAGCACGCAAAAAGTCCTCATGTCAGCTACTTTAATACATAGCTGTACTGTAGCTCTGAGCCAGGTAAATGTGTTAAAATTTTCTCTCTGCTGTGGCTATTGAAACAAGCAAAAAAACACTGAGCAGCTGTGGTAGCTGTGGATGCAGGTACCATAGAAATTTTTATGGTCTCTACTTTGCTATTCCAAAGACAAAACTGCATATGCACGTGAGAGAGATTTGGTATTGGGGTGAAGAGTTTTTTGAGGTTCATTCTGATACTTCAAAACTTCAGCTTTTGGAAACAGGGCTTTCTTTTTGAAAGGCTGACAGGATATACTGCAAGAGCAGAGCTGTTTGGAACACATGCTGTAAAATATTGTGGTTTGCCTGCTAAAATGTCACTCTTTGCTTTGAACTCTGGCATATATTTGCATGATGTCGTAGCTATTTAGCTTGCTTTCTTTGGACTATATGGCTATTTTATTGACAACATTGTAATTAGTACATGTGGAAGAGAATAGTGATCATTGTAACACTCCAAATATTTGACCTGGAGCTGCTGATTATTAGATCAATTTCTTACTTGTTGGCAGTTGGCTAATGTTCTACATGACTAAATCCATGCTTTAAGAATGCCGTTGTGAATGAAGGCTCAAGCAAGCTCCACCCTGCTCTTTAGTGAGCCTCTTCAGAAGCTAGTCAGCAGGCACAAACTTCTTCCTGCAGCTTGTTCTTGGACAGGTTATTACCCCATTTCTACCTCTGAGCCTTAGTATAGACAGAGGTCTATCTTGATTGACCTGACATCATGCAGGTTGCTTGTTAATCTCTATTCCCTTCAGTTTTACTTGACATACAGTGGTTTGGTTCCATCAGTGCTATGGTCCATTGCTTTTGTCATCTGTTAGATCTGTTTGAGATTTTAGAGGATCCTGGTGGGACACTTTGCTGTCATAAACTGCAGGCTTTTATTAATATTGAGATAGCACCATGTTTAATTCATTTTGGTATCAATATTAAGACTTACTTAATTTGAGCAACTTTGATTCAGCTCAAAGTAAAACCAAGAAGGTTCCAAAAGCGTTAGCTGGGGATGGCAGAAATGGCTGCTGCATTTCCTTAGCAGGGGTTTTGATTCTGGACCTTTGATCCTCCAAATGTACTTTTGTATTTAAAGCCACTGGAACTGTCATACTGTAAGCAGAACTAGTCCCACCCATCAAACACCACTTCCACAGTTCAGCTTGGATTGCCATGTGTATCCCAGTCTGGGTTTACTAACTGAGAGAGTCTGTTATTTATATGTGTACAGGAGAAATTATATTAATAGGGGAGAAGTTATGAGGTTATTTTCTGCTTGCTAGGAGCTTTGCTAATTCCTGCTTTAGTTGTTACAACTAGAGAGTAGTGACAAATAGCTGTTACTAAAGCTCATGTTTTGTTGTTTCAGGTCTGAAGAACTGTTGCCCAATTCAACAGTGCCAGCATTCCAACTTTATTAAACCTACCAACATCTTAAATGGACTTTCCTGTGGTGGTACCCTTTAAGAAATGGATGAAAGCTACTACATCAGTTTGCACATTCTAATCACTTTCCAGTGTCACGAGAGATTTTTACTTATAAATATTCTAAGTGTATGCAACTGGTAAAACCAGAGCCTACATCCAGTATTACTGATAAGAGACATTGTTCATCCACCAATGTTGTACATGTATGAAAACTGTGTACTGTATACTTCAACAATCCCCACTTTCTATTGGAGAGTACAATAATGTAAATCCTAAAAGCACCACTATTTTAGCATAATAAAAGAAAGTCCAAAGAGCTCCTATATAGACTACTCCAGATAACTTTGCTTCATCGGTATTTGTAGCTTATTGCAACTTTTTTAAAGAAATACAGGATCATCATCATTGTATTGTACAAAAGCGCTTTGATTAACACAACAGCTATATAGTTTTTTAATTTTAGGAAAAACCTGTGGAGACAGTGGTCTAGTCTTTAAGAGTCCTTTCAGTATAATGTCTGACTAAAGACATGGCCTTTAAAATCTGTTGGGAAGGAAATGTCCAGACTTTTCAACCTTTTATTGTATGTTTCCTTTTCCTTGTTTACATAGGGAACAATGTTTATAGTTGTGTGTACAGTGGGGGTCTACAACAAGAAGTGTATATTTTAAAACGATTTTTTAATGATTTAACAATTTTTTGTAAATCATTTTCGGGCTTCTGCAGCTGTAGATTCTCACTGTGAATTCCCTTGCTTGCTCATGCATAAGTGTATTTGCAATACCAAATATGCAGGTTTAGTACTTTTGCCTGTTAGTGATTGTTTTACATGTGTAACGTTTTGGTTGAGATGTTAAATGGTGGAAGAGTACTGTGGATGTGAATGTGGGAAGTAATTTTAATCATGTGTAATTGGTCACAGGGCCTAAGTTGCAGTAATTAACTTTTGCTGATTTATTTAACAATGCCTTGTTGCTTTGTATGCGTTAACGTTTGGGTGTAAAGATTGTGTGTATATCCAACAGGGAGCCACAGTATTTAAATTGACCAACCTAATGTTACAACTGCTTCGAGGTGGCCAAATGTAAACTAAAAGCCTTAATTAAAAGTGGTGCAATTTTGTATGACTTAGCATCAGTAGTTCAATAAATTTGGATTGCCATGCAAGGGCTTGCATTACAGTTATATACTACTCGAATGTTTTGTGCTTTAGTAGTGCTAGTAAATATTGATTTCAAATCTCTTGCACAGTGCAGATTCATACATCTTAGGGTGAAAAGGAACCATTATGATTTTGTCTTCTGACAAACACTTGCTGTGGGCATTTCTTCTAATAGCATCCCATGTGCTAGGGTGGATGAATTTCTGACTGAATGACGTGTCACTTACTGTTTTGGACATGAAATATTCCCACAAAAAAAAAATCTGTCTTCAAAGGTTAGATTATTGGTGGCTGTTTGGGAAAAACGTGTTGCCTCCTATTTCCATTCTTTCCTGGAAGAATTGTTAAAATGGACTTAGTGTAGTTAAAAGAAAAAAATGCATTGGGAGAAAATATGGTTTTTCTGCATGATTAAACAGTATTTGTTTGGTTTTGAGGATATCTGCAGAAGAGCATTCTTGTAGTATTGAGTGTGGAGTTTTCCAGACTTTAAATATCTGTTAACACTGTTGGACTGTGAAGTGGAATGTGTGGATTGTGGATGATTTCCTGATCTTGGCTGTGCTGATGAAAATTAATGTCACACCCAAATACTTGGTACCTCCTGTTTCTCTGGCACAGAATTACTGCAGCTTGTTCTAATCCATTCCTGCAAATCCAATCAGATTAGGTTAGCTAATACCGGTAAGCTTGGAGATCGTTTATGTTGCCCAAAGTGAATTAAGGAGCCCAGCTGATCCTTCCTGCTGGTAATTTCATCAGTCATCACCATTGTTTCATGGAAGTAACATGCTCTTTCACTGTGCAGAGTCAGACTGAGATTCCTTTTTGTTTATCATTAGAAACCAGAAGATATGGTTGATGGTCCCCTCAAGTAGCTCTGGCACTCTGCATCCTGATTGGTCCCCGGAGTAGATGAGTGGAGCATTAGATGCTCTAGTTCATTTTTCAGTAGGTACCTTCCTCATTGATGAGCTAATCAGTATCTTTCCCCCATTCGCTTTCAACCTCTGCTTATTCAGGTCTTGCAACACTTTTGTGTCCCAATTGTCCTTTTGCCTGTGTTCTTAATTCATTTCTCTTCCAGGCAGCTGTACAGATGGCATTGGGTGGCAGGGAGGGAAAATTCTTTGATAGCATCAGAGGCGGGGCAGGGGCTGTTCTGCTCTCTGTCCAGCCAGAGTTCTGGTTACAGGGAATGTTAAGACTTTGCCCTGAAAGCTCTGGACTGAAGTATTCTCAGTTGCTCTGTGAAATAGTAAATGTACAGTTACTCTGCTGGAGGTAGTCAGTTTGATCAAACACCTGGAAAGTAAAATTTTTAGAAACTCCAGGCTTTAACATCTGGGAATTGTGCTGCAAAAAGTGAAATATACTTCCCCCCTGTCATATTTAGAACTTGGACCAGATTTGTAAACCAACACATCACCTAAACCCCAGCATTTTTCTCCTTGGAAAACTTAGGCAAGCTTCAAGGGAGCAGTGTCCTGGTTGGTAAAGGGGAGATGCATGACAAAATGATGCTGAGGTAGTGACAGATGTGAAATGTAAGGGGGGGGGGGGGGGAAACCTCACGAAAGAATTTTCTTCATATCTAAATAATTACGGCATAAGAAGCTGTTCCCGCTGCGGAAGCGAACGTCCAGTTCCCCACAGGAATTGGAACTATGTAAGCAGTTACCAATTGTAGAAAAGAATCCTGTCTGCTGAATTTTTGGAACAAACTTTTACATATCTTCAGGATAACCGCTTGGTGTACCGGCGCTTAAGAAGTTCACGCTTGAACTGCTTGTACAGACACAGAACGCTTCTCATAAAGCTTTGGATGAAAACATGCGTTATTCATCTTTTGAGAACTAATGCAGTAGCCTTCCTAATTTGCTGTTAATACACGTGTATTACTGCTTGTAAAGGTAGCTTATGCTTACAGGGCACACAAAGGTTACAACTGCTTTATTTCTACCCCAATCTGAAATTGGTATGTGTCAGTATTGAACTGTCTGAGCTCTCTATGAAAAAAAGTAATGTTTATGTCCTGAAATAGAGAAGTATTACCTAATGGAATTGCACTCTTCTTATTAGGGCTCTTTCCTCGCAGTATTTTTATTACATCTTGTTACTGATGTTCTTTCTCAGATGATTCTGTGAAATGAATGTTTCCTTGCATAATTTACAAGAGTATTTTGGGATTTTGCAAGATGTTTTCAGATGCCCAAACGGACGCACCATAAATGGGAACTAGAATGGCTCTTCTGTGTTACAGAACGTAACTTCTGGACTGTTACTACAGTTAGTTTGTTTCACATGTACTGGTTCTGTGATGCTAGAAAGGGGAGGCAAGAGAAAGGTCCTGCTAGAATTTGAATTAAACTCCACTTTTCTTTTTTTCTCATTTTCTGGTGTAACTGGAGTTGTTGTTTCCTCATGGGGGAACACTAAAGATGAGGATTTTCTTCTTTTAAAATGCTAAACAAAGTGGTGAGGATTTTTTTTCCTGAAGGTTTTTCTAATCTTTGCCAGTTTTGGAAATAGGGAGAAATTTTCCTATGATACTGTGCTAATTCTCAATAGACTTCAGACATACCAACAATACAAAGTTATTTCTAGATGTGAATGGTCAAAAATGGTTTTTATACAGCTGTCTGCAATGGTTTGAATTGTAATATGAAGGCGCAGCCAAGCATCAGCATAGACAAAAAGCTTTTTGTCCAATGTTAAACAGCCATCCCAACAACATTAGGCTTTACTTCAATTTATAGCTTTTGTTTTGCCTGTGTGTGGAGAGAGGAATAAAAAAGTTGCTCAAATATGTGACAACAGTTAGACTTGATGGTCTTGGGTCTATTCCAAGCTAAATGATTCTATGAAAATGCAGATACATGTAGTTCCCTAAGATAGCATTAGAGACACAGAGCTCTTAATCCAGTTAGGTCCTTGTTTCTGATTCTTGAGCAGCTTGTAGATTTCTTTGGAAGATTTGTGAACAACTTGAAGGTTCTGAAAACCTAATTTAACTTCTCTGTTGTAGAAAGTAAAATTCTGGAATGATCCCTGTATTTGTCACAAACTTTACATTCATAGTCTGGAACTATAAGCAAAGTTGTTTTACAGTCTTGACTTTGTTCCCAGTGTTACTTCAAGCAACAGATAAATGTGGATTTTTTTAATTATTTTTTTTTCTCTTGAATACTTTCCAAAACTGTTTCTTTCTTAGAATTTTGAATCATCAAGCAGAAAGTAGCTTCCTGTTTTCAGTGGGATGCTCCTTAGGAAGAGATTTGTGAATGGAGAAAGGAGTGTCTTCATAATTCCACTGTACTCACTTCGGCCTCAAGATACATTAGTTCTGCCAAACAAGCTCTCCAACTTGTGATTGTTTCTTAAGAAAGTTCATGGCCACCAGGATTTTTATTTTTTTTTTCTTTGAGGTTGTGACTCTGGTGAACTACTTCATTTGAAAGACATTGTATTTTCTAATTAATCCCTGTAATGTTTTTTGGCTACCATAAGCTTGGGGGGAGGGGGCATTGCTATAATCCTGGATACTGAGTGAAATTACAGTAGAAGTTATAGTTCTTTCTTTGGTCAGTATACTTTATCTTTTCATACTGTGTGGCTTTTTTACCTTGTACTGCTAAGTCTAGCAGGGAGGAGTCAGTAACTTCACTCCCATACTAAGTACAAAAACCTCCATGTGAAATCCCAGCTCCCATATGCTGGGTTTACTGTTTGTAACGTGCCCAGTACAACAAAGACCCTTGGCACTACTGTCATGATTTTCAGACACAAATAAAATGACAGTTACAAATTTGTCTCTTTCTTCTTCCTTTTTAATAGAAAAAGGGGATTTAGGTGAGCTTCCTCAATAGGACTAAACATTGGAATCAATTTGGTTTTGGTAAGATGCTCCCAGCAAACATTACTTGGAGAGTTTATGTGGGTATTTGAATACTAAGCAAGCATGTAAACACTTCTGTTAAATTTTTACATTTAAATTAATGTGAAAAAATACATACTTAGAAACATAAAACATGTAAGGTTAGAAGGGACCGTTAAAGGTTATCTAGTTTAATCCCTCTGCAATATGCAGGCACATCTTCACTAGATCAGGTTGCTCAGAGCCCCATCAAGCCTGACCTTGAATATCTCCAGGGATGGAACCTTCCCTGCATCTCTGGGCAACCTGTTCCAGTGATCCACCACCCTCATAGTAAAGAATTTTTTCCTAATATCCCACCTAAATCTCCCCTTTTCTAGTTTAAAACCATTACCCCTCGTCCTATTGCTACATGCCTTCGGGAACAGGTCTTCAGCTTTCTTACAGGCACCTTTCAGGTACTGGGAGGCCACTATAAGGTCTCCCCAGAGCCTTCTCCAAGCTGAACATGCCCAACTCTCTCAGCCTGTCTTCGCAGGAGAGGTACTTCGAGGAACGTGTTTCAACCAAGAGAAGATGGGCTAGGAACAGGAAGAAAAGGCAAGGTGTGGAGGAAGTTCCAGGGTTTTTGTTAGTAGTTGTGCTGTGGTCACACATTGCCCAAGGATTTTGTCATGCTCTTGCTTTTCATAGCTCTGTACTGAGAGTACAGCTTTGTATGTGCAGATGCCATGTTTGCAGCTTAGCAGTGCATCAGGGCAATTAATTATTTGTGAGCTGTCTGTATTAAAAGGTGTTTTGTATGGGGCAACTGGGGTTTGGGTGAGTTTACTCATTTAATTTTATTCTGGTATATCCTGAGCATGAACATCTGTGAGCCCTGCTGACTTCACAGAGAGCTAGTAGGGGGCAGAGGACTTTTAGGTATTGGCACTAAACCTGCAGTGTTCCTGTGTTGGCTGTGCTAGCAGCTGAGTTGTCTTGCTTGTCCTGCCTCCAAGTACAGAGCATTACTACCCCTCGTGATGATCTGACAGCACGGTTGCACTTAGGATCAGCGTTGATGCAAACATGTGAGACTTGAAATAGATTTGTAATTTTTAATCATAGAGTCTTTTTTCACTGATGGAAAAGTCTGCACTCCCTTCTGCTTCTTGTAAGTGTAATATTCTTGCATGGGACTCAGCTCTTTCTGCCTTTTTTTCCTTTCCCTCTGTCAGCAGATAAATGTGAAGTGGGACACCAGTGAAAAATGCTGCCTGAAAATACACATCCAGGTTTTTGCCTTGTTCCCCTACCATTGCCCCCTTATTGGGGCCAACTTAAAGCCTCTAAGCTGTGTCTGAATTTCCATTGGGCTACAGGGACAGTAATGCTACACTTTTGTGTGGGTGTGTTGAGAGGTAAATTCTATTGAATACATAGTATGAATTAGGATATAATAGTTCCCTTAACATTCTTTTAGTTTTCTGCCATTATGAAGGTTGTTGCCTTCATTTGTGCTTGCATAATAATCTACGTGATAGAAGGAATTATTTTTTTTTTTAATCCCAAACTACACTTCTGAAGTGACTGATGTATTCTCTGTGGATGTTCTGCTTGCTTGTGTTACTGCACACCTAATCTTCATCGGGCTTCTCAGCTTTCCTCTTCATGTGAAGCCTTCTGAGGTTAGGCACTCCAGCAGCTTCAAGCTATGGGACTTGATGTCTTGCAGTTCTGCTGCCTTTTGCAGCTGTTTTCAGATGCATCTGATGTATGTAAGAGTACTTTAAAAGCCTAATTTCCTCGAAGTTCCCACCCCTGTAATCCCAAATACACCCAATTGCTTGCAAGTGTCTTTCAGAACCTGCCTGCCTACACTGAAAATACCGTTTCGATCGTTTTTCACGTACTAGATCACAAGTAAACAAACTGTCAGCAGCACAGTGATTTGTACTGGCAGGGTACAGACCCGTTTGCGGGAGGAAGGGGTTTGGCAGCATCCTAACCTTGAGTTTGTCCAGGCAGGTAAGGGCTGAGTGACGCAGCATGACGGTTACTGCTTTACCTTTTGGTGCTGCCGGTCCGAGTTACACCGGGAAAGGATGAGAAAGAGCCCCAGGTTTGTGGCCCGGTAGAAACGGCCTCATCTTAATAAGGCAAAGGGCGTGAGGGGCGCTGCGCCCGCTGAACGCCTACAAAGACCTTCTGAGCACTGGGTTCGTTCTTCCCTGTGGAACGAGACTTTCGGGGTTTTGAAGCTTTGCCGCTGAAGCCGGGATCCCCGGGCCCGGGGACTGCGTGGGGAGAGCGGCCCTGCCGGGCCGCAGCGGCCGCCGGGACAGACCGTTACCCCCACACCGCCGCCGCTGCCTGGCTTCTCTCAGCACGGCGGCGGGCGGGCCCTACCTGCCCGGCCGCCTCGCGGGGTTCGGCAGCCCTCAGCTCAGACCGGCCGCCCTCCAGCGCTCCTTCACGGGCTCGCACCCTGCCCGACCTGCCGGCGGTGACCGGCCCCGGGCCCCGTCCCCACCCAGCCCGACCTGCCAGCGGTGACCGGCCCCGGGCCCCGACCCCACCCTGCCCGACCTGCCGGCGGTGACCGGCCCCGGGCCCCGTCCCCACCCAGCCCGACCTGCGCCCAGAGCGGCGCAGGCGCAGTGCGGCGGCCCCACCTCAGGCGGGCGGAAGCTCTCCCCTCTCCTTCCGGGACGCGGCCCGGCGCTGGCAGAGGCGGGAACGCCAGAGCCGGGTTTGTGCTGGGCCGGAGGCCGCCATGGAGAGGTGAGAGGCTGGGCAGGGGGGGTGGCTGGTGATGGGGGGGAGTCCTGGAGGAGTGGGGGCCCCCCGTGGGAAGGATATATAACATGATGTGACATGTCGCCCTGTGGTGGCCGCGGAAGAGCGGGTACTCGTAGTGCGGGCTGGAAAACGCAGCGAGGGTGGGAGGGTTCCTGAGTGTTACCAGAGGCTTTCGTGTCCCCTGACAGCTCTACGCCTGAGAGACTTGTCCTGGAATAGCCTTGTAGATGGAACGGGAGTTGTTAATTACGCGGGAGTCATTGAGCCGGGCCCTTGCAGTGGGCTCTACAGGCAGGCCTGCATGGGCAGCCGCAGCTGTGGCCTTCACAGGCCACCCGCACCTCCTCCTCTGGGTTTTAGTGGCTGCCAGCGAGGTGGTTTTCTCCTTCTCTGCGTGACCTGCCTCAGTCTGGTGGTTTTCTCCTTCTCTGCGTGACCTGCCTCAGTCTGGTGATTTTGTGTATCTGAGGGAAAACATGACACAGTGAAATCATGTCGTGCCTTCAACTGAGTATTTCAGTTCACAATTTAATATAATGTGAAGTTGCTTTTTTTTTTTTTTTCTTTTAATAATACGATGTCAGTTGTGGTGTAGGAGGAAAGAAGTGTAGCTTTTCAGGCAAGCTAATTTTACTCATCTGGTGAACGATACTGTGCGTTCCGTAGAGGAAACTGGATGTCAGTACTAGAATTATAGATGACTTACAGTTTAAGTTTCTCAGCTGCAGAGTTACATGAAACAACACAAAAATCTTGTAATATGTGCTGTGTGGATTCACTTGCTTTGCATCTGTGTTGCTGCTCTCTAGAAATGCTTTTGGACACGTGTCATCGCCCTGCGATACAGAGGTGACCAAACCTGGGTGGAAGAAAAGCTCTCAGAAAAGAGTTTCTAGTATCCTTTTTCTGTAAATACTTTTAATCTTTTCTTTAATCATTGCTTGCTGTGTTTGCAAGGTGTATGTATTTTTACTATTGCTTTGATTTTTGAGCATGTTGAGAATGGTTTTCAAATATACAGCAAGTTGCTCTTTGTTTTCTACCTGTTTAAAGTGAGAAATGCATGAACATAATGTGAAATTGTTGTCTGATTTGTGAGTTACTTTGTGCAACAGAAAAACGTTCACCATAGTCTCATATTTTCCCCCCTCTGTGGTCTATTTCCTGTGTGGCATTTTTGTGCATTAAGGAGGAGAGAAGTTCAGAAGGAAAACTGTGATGGCACTATCTGAAAAGTACTAGTTAGGGATACTGATGAGTGACTAGGAGATCTGGATGAGTTTAATTTATAAAAGCATTGTGTTTTCAGCAACATGGCTTGGCCTTCACAGAACAACTGTGAGGTAAGCCAAAAGATGCAATTCTTTGCCTTTTCATGGGATAATATTTCCTCCAAATGGATTTTCTCTTTCTTCTCCTTTTCTCCTCACTGTAGTCTCAAACCATGTCAAAGCTATTGTAGTGATGACTTAGAACAGATTATTCAGTAGACTTCAGGGAAAATGAAAGATTGTCAAAATGCTTGTTTAGCTAATTCTGGACTACATTTATATTTATTATTTTGGTTGTCACTTAAAAGTAATTGTAGGATGGTGCATATCTCCTAAACTTGTGGTGTTGCATTTGTGTAGTGTGGTGTTCTGCAGTTTTTCAAGGGCTTAGCAACTCAGGTTGATATCAGCCTAGAGAATTATGTGAGCCACAGCTGACTTGATCTCTGAGTTTTTGAAGAAATGAAGTTTTCTTAATTCCATTATATCTAGAGTTTAGGGTTTTATGCTCTTTTGCATGTGTTGCAGTATCAGGGTATTGTGATTATTCCGTGTATTTTAACTTTCCATCCATAGTAATAGCAGGAGGAATACACAGACAGGAATTTACATTTCCACTTTTTTTCCCCTCACTTATTTACAGTAAATGAAGTAAATAAATGCCATGTAATTTGACAGCTAATATAGTGGCAGCTTTCTGGTTATGGTGGCAGAGGAACGTAGGACACTTGCTCATCCTTCTGTGTTTTGCAAGCAGAATAAAACTAGTGAGATACTGGCCCTGATTATATTGTCCCTAAGAATCGTGATGTTCTTGTACACTGATACAACATAGGATACTAAAACGTCTACACAACTCCTTCTCAGTACACCATCCCTAGGGCACCAAACCCAACTGCTGACCCTTTTGTTAAACTCCTCAGCACCCTGGAACCGAAAGAGTGAGAACTCTTAATGTTTGAGCTACTGAAATATATTTTTCCTTTCCAAGTATTCACAGTTGTTTTGAATAAAGCTAAAAGCATGTTCACAAGAGTGTTCCTTAACTTACTTAATCAGTTTTTACATCCCTGGATGACACTATTGGAAACATGACACCCAGAGCCCCGTTGCTCTCCCGAACTCCTGGTTCATTGCTTCGCCAGCCAGGTAAGACTACTTTCTTGAGCATTTATGTAAAGGAATTGGACTTCATAATCAATTACAGTTCATAAGGAGAAAGACCTGGATGCACTGTAGCAGGTACAGTGAAGGACTGCAAAGTTGATTAAAGGATTGGAGTATCTGATGTATGAGGAGGTGCTGGCAAGAGCTGAGAGTGTTTAGCCTGGGAATGGGCAGGCTTGGGGGAATTTTGTTGGTGTTTCTAAATGCCTGGTGGGAGGGAATAAAAAGCCAGACTCTTCTTGGTGCTACCCAGTGAAAAGACAAGAGGCAGTAGACACAACAGGATATACAGGGAATTCTGTTTAAACATAAGGAAAAAAAAATTACTGCAAGGGTGTTTGAATACTAGGACTTGTTGCCCAGGTGGTATGCGTTTGGAGATAACCAAAGCTGACTGGACAAGGTCCTGAACAACCTTTTCTAGTAGATGCTGCTTTGGGCAAGGGGGTTGGAGCATGTCATTTACAGAGGTTCCTTCCAACCTTAACTACTTGCCAATTCTGTGATTCTGAAGTTAAACACATTTATAAATATGGAAAAAAACACCTAGTAGCAGTCAACTTATATATTCACGTGTTACATATTTATAACAGGTTAAAACTGGTTCTTGCCTTGCTAGTCAGCAGCCTAGTTTGTTGTGTTTCCTTCTTTTTTGCAACCTCTTTTTGGTTTTGCAGTAGCTTTCAGTTCTTCAGGATTGTCATGTGCAGTGGTACAGGAAGTACATTTTCCATCCTTGTTTTGTGGCAAGTTAATATTTCTACCAGTTGTATTTATTGGTTGCATCAGCAAATTATTTCCCTCTCTACTACCAGGAGAAGAAATTAGATGGCACACCTTACAGAAAGGCTGTGGAATCATGTGTGGTCGCTAGAGTCAGGTTGCCCTAGAACCTCCCAATCCCAACACGTGTGCTCTACATCAACAGACCCATATTAGGACCATGTTGGGGGTTATTCCCTCTTTACCACTGCTGACACAGCTCCTGATTTAGCTGTCACTATCTTGATACAGCCAATGATTTTAGATGGCTTCCCAGACTTTGTGATTGATAAGGGGACCAGAGCAGTTACTGTCTTGATGCAAATTTTGTGGTCTTGGGGCTGCACGAAGGTCTGTTGTGATGGAGCTCCTTTTTGTCATAGGGTCTGTCAAGAGGAGGAGTGTGGCTAGCAGGTTGAAGGAGGTGATCCTCCCCCCCTACTCTGCCCTGGTCAGGCCCCACCTGGAATACAGTATCTACTTCTGGGCTCCCTGGTGTAACAAAGACAGGGATCTCCTGGAGAGAGTCTAGAGGAGGGCTACAAGGATGATTAAGGGCATGGAGCATCTCCCCTATAAGGACAGGCTGAGTGAGCTGTGACTGGTCAGCCTTGAGAAAAGAAGACTGAGGGGGGACCTTATTAATGTTCATAAATATCTTAAGTATGGGATGCAGGGGGAAATGACCAGCCCCTTTTCAGTGGTCTGTGGAGACAGGACAAGGGGCAATGGCTGCAAGTTGGAGCACAGGAAGTTCCGCACCAACATGTGGAGGAACTTTTTCCCAGTGAGGGTGACAGAGCACTGGGACAGGCTGCCCAGGGAGGTGGTGGAGTCTCCTTCTCTGGAGATATTCAAGACCCGTCTGGACGCCTGTCTATGTAATATGAGGTAGGGAGCTGCTTTGGCAGGGGGGTTGGACCCGATGATCTCTTGAGGTCCCTTCCAACCCCTACAACTCTGTGATTCTGTGAAGATTTATTATCTTGCAAGCAGTGTTGCTGTTTTTAACATAGGTCAGATACTCCTGCACTGCAGGATACTCCTAACACTGCAGTGGCTGGTGTTCCCAGGAATATCTGGAGCAGACGTAGTGCTTTGAGCAGGCTTGTGGTTGCCTTTTACTTTAAAGGTTTGGAGACCAATTTTCAAGAAAGAGTGACTAGAAATTTATTGCTGTTTATTCTCATAGTGTGAGCATACCAATGAACTCTCCAGTAACTGATGCTGCGTCATGTGTTCAGTGCATGTGTACGCTCATGTTCAATGTGGCTTCAGACTTCTGTCTGGAATGCTGCTGCACATGAGGAAGAGCTGAAATGACAATAGATGTGCTTTGTCTTTATGTTTGTACGTGCCCTACTTGGAAAACTAGGGCTCGAGTATGCTCTAGACTTGGTTAACAAGGGTTTTGTATAACCCTAGTTGCATCTAGATGAGTCAGTTATTAAGTTCTATTATTCATAATTAACAACCGTATTTCAAAGTGTTGTTGAGCCTAAGATTTGTTTTGTTTTTGTAATTGGCATTTGTGGGTTTGGTGCAAGCCTTCTGGTGGAAGGAGAATGAAGATGGACAGGAGCAAGTTACTTCTCGATCAGATCGGTTTGTGTGTTTCTTGTGTGAGCAGGAGCTCATAAATATTTCAGTCTCTGTAATGTTCCTTGATAGCTCATAGGGCCTTAAATACTTTCTCTCTTTTTCAGCTATGGCACTAAATCGAAGCTCCTTGAAGCCATCAGATATGTCTACCATCCTGGGAGCTGGAGGGAAGTCTCCTCTGATTATACCAAGTCCTGGATTTTTTGCCAATCTGTCAATGGTAAGGTGGCTGGAGCGCCTTGTTCTTTTGTTCTTGTGAAACAAGCTACAGGTTTACAGTGTTTCAATGGAATTTTGTACCAAGAGCGAACTGCAAGTGTTACAAGCTTGCTGTTACTATTACTGCTGCTTGCTGCTAGCGTTCTTATTACTGCAGTGTTTCTTGAGATGATGAGGTGAAGAATAACAGAGGGTTTTAAAGTTTGCTAAGTATGCCAGGTGTGCTAGGCTAGTCCTTATAAAGTTACCTTGTGACTGCAAAAATCTTGACTTTGCTTGTTCAGAAATCCTTCAAAGACAATTGTTCTTTGTCAGCAAGTTAAACCTTCAGAATATTTCTTATTTTAGCACTCTCCAGTATTAGGCTTCACTTCAAGTTTGGACTTCAAAGAACAAGCTCTTCTGATGACGCCTCAGATGACATTGATTAACTTCTACTGTAATATTTTGGGAAAAACCCCAACACTGATAAAAAAACTTATCAGTAGGGTATCAGTCTGAAGTATTTTATCTCCATTTATTTTTAAATTAACTCAAAACAAGTTAAGATGTCTTTTTGTGTGTGCATTTTAATTCGTTCTCCATTCTGGTTGTTTCTCTAGTTCATTATAGCCCATTTTTTTCTTTAAATTATCATGTTCTGGGGCCTAGCTCATCAGTATGTATGCAGCTCTTAGCGGTGGCACATTTCCACTGCTTCAGAGCTTCTTGTCATTTAGTAACCAGTGTTTTGGGAGTGGAATATGTTTTAGGGTAGCATTTTGTGCTGACTTGAATCCAGTTTAGATTAGCAGGGGGGAAACTTGGGACTAGACAAAAGCTTTCACCTCAAAGGAATCTGATGGGAAAAGGACTTAAAATTACGTCTTGTGGAAATGTACTTGCTGGTAGATAAGAGCACTCATCAGCCCTTTTTGGATTCCCCACAGAGATGTGATATGATTTTACTGGAATTGAGTTTCTTGTTATTTTTGCTCAGCCATCGGAGTGTCAGAGCATTCTCTTCTGGCTGGCTAGAGGGTAACAACAGCAGAGAGAAGTCAGGCAAGAGGAATACTGTAGGTAGAAGCTGGGGCTTGAAAGGAAGAATAGCTGGTATACACCCACAGGTTTTGGATCTGCTTAAGAGACTGCTACAGCAGTGTCACCTAGTTCCCTGTTTGTACTTGTTTGGGTGAGAGCATTTTCAGGGTCTAGGAAAAAAAATCAACCAATGACACTTCTCTGGGACTTTGTATAACATTAATTGCTGCTGAGAAAGTAATTGCTGTCATGGGAACACCTATAGGAAGCTGTCCTGTCAGTGCAGTGTATGTACAGTCTGTCTTCTGTTTTGTCTGGTTTATTGCTTTGGTGTCACAGAATCACAGAACATTAGGAGTTGGAAGGGACCTTGAAAGATCATCTAGTCCAACCCCCTGCCAGAGCAGGATCACCTAGGTTAAATCACACAGGAACACATCCAGGTGGATTTGAATGTCTCCAGAGAAGGACACTCCACAGCCTCTCTGGGCAGTCTGTCCCAGTGCTCCATCAACTTCACAGTGAAAAAGTTTCTCCTTATATTCACATGGAACTTCCTATGCTCCAGCTTGCACCCATTGCCCCTTGTCCAATCACTGGCCATCACTGAGAAGTGCCTGGCTCTGTCCTCCTGACTCTCACCCTTTACATATCTATTAACATTAATAAGGTCACCCCTCAGTCTTCTCCAAGCTAAAGAGGCCCAGCTCCCTCAGCCTCTCCTCATAAGGAAGGCGTCAGGTTATCAAATACTGCTCCTGATACAACCCCCCCCAAAGCACAGGTATATCTTTATTTCCCTGTATTTTGATAGTTGCTATTATTTTAAACACCTTTTGCTTCATTTACTCAAATGGTTTTGAGCAGTTCACAAGAAGGTGAAAAGACTGGTAAATGGTTCCAGTACAAATTTTACCTGTTTTGTTTAGTTTGTCACAGCTGCTTTACAACTTAGTGTTGCTCTGTCTTTTTTTTACCTTGCCCAACAAAATACTAAGTAAACATTTGGCATAATGGAATATGAAACTTGAGGGTGATTTATTTGTTTTAAGAGGAAAAGCAATACCTGGTGGTTTAAGGTAGGCAGTCAGATTAGATTAGCTTCTGCTTTAGTTACTTAGTTATTAAAGCCACATGAATTTCCTTTATCCAGATTAAAATTTATCTTTCAGAGTTGTTTGCTAAAGGCATGGTTGCACTTTATCTAAAGACAGTTATTTCACTATCAATCTTCAGAATTGCTCTGTTTATACCGTTCATACAGGACTGCTCTTTACTTTCCTTATGTTCCTATCATGCTTTTAGTTGGATGACAGTAACTGGACAATGGCACTCTCACCTCAGCAGTCGGGAATGTTGGCAAATCTGGACATGTCCAATGTGACAGAAGATGTCACTATGAGCGCTGTCCTGTTGCGTGAGGATGATCCTGGGGAAGCTGGTGAGACAGTCTCAAGCTTTCATAATAATTGACCGTGGGTTTTATTTGTAAGATATAAATACGTTCAGTTTGTTTCTCAATTATTTTGGTGATATTTCTTTGTCAAAACCAGTTTAGTTTAAAGTTTTAAAAGTTCATGCCTTCCACTGATTGGCGTTCAGAGAGTTTGTGTCTTCTGTGGAGCCCAGTGGCACAAACAGGATGCTCTCACGATGTAAGGCACAAACTGGTTTAGTTTTGTGGGAATATGCAAATGAGTTTGACAAACTTTTTGCAGGTGACAGGTTTACAGGAAAAGTTTTCTAATTATTTGACTTAAGCTCTTTGCTTATCTTAGCTGATAAGTTCTTCTGAGTTCAGGGGATATAGTTTATATCATCATTGTCCTCATTCAGATTTATGAAAGATGAGATGCCTTGTTATCAGAAGGATTTTTTTGTAGTTGTGTCTGACTAATATGCCTGTTTCTTCTTAAATCTGTTCTAGCTACTATGAGCATGTACTCGGATTTTCTGCATTCCTTCCTGAAGCATACATCAACTACCATTTTCGATCTTGTGGATGAGTATGAAAGTATTTGTAACAATCAGGTAAGTAATCCACTTGGTTCTGTATTTTATTTTACAATCCCTTCCACAAGTAGTTTTGCTATGTTTCCTTAAACTGAGAAGACACTGTGTTTAACATAGATACTTTTAAGTCTTCCAGCTGGTTGCAGCCTTATGAGTCACTGAACACCAGCATTTGGCACAGGAATACCCATTGTGTAGTTGCTGAATACTAAAAATGTCATCTGGCTGTCATTCCACTGCAAGTGTCAAGTGACAATAAACATGAGCAGATGTATGGATTTATTTTTTTTAATGATAAGCTGGATAAAAATGTACATCTTTCTCATGGGTATAAATAAATAAGATCATCGTATGATGACCGAGTTTTCTGCTACATTGCTAACAAGCTGGCAGGCGCTAGAGGGCTCAACGTTAGACTTAAGGTAGCTCTGCTTTTAGACAGATTTTTGTCTGATTGGCTGTTGACTCATAGTTTGGGATCAGCAGGGAATGACAGTTTGAAAGGAAGAAATTACAGTACCTCTATCAGTAAGTGTTGACCACAAACAGAGAGGTGGACAGATTTTTTATTTTTTTTTAAAAGACTTGATACCTGTGCCTATGCTAAGAAAACACGATCATGGTAGAAGGTTGCTGGCCCTTGTTTTTGTGCAGAGTTCTTGTGGGGACTGAGTTGGAAAATGCTGAGATCTTTAATGAGGTGTGGACCACTGTTGTGTTCCCAAGTGGGAAGCAAATGAGGAGGAAAATAAATGTAAACTCGGTGATTTTATGAGATGGTGGACTTCTGAGCTGAAATGGAAAAGAAAGTCTCTTTCATTCCCCCTGTTTGATAATACCAGCACCATCTGCAAGATAGTGGAATATTGAGTGACTGTTTTAAGCTATGTGGCACTGGGGAGGAGTTGTCTGGATGTTCCCAAGGACCTAGAAAAGTGGAGTTGAAGGACACTGCTCCAAGGATTGGCTTGGTTGTTGCTTATAGGGGTGTGTTGTAGTTTAATCACAGCCAGCAACTAAACAGTACACAGCCACTTGCTTACTGCCCCCACCCCAGTGGGACTGGGAAGAGGGAAAGGTAAAAGGAGGAGAAGATATGATGAAGACAAAATATACAAAAAAGTGGTGCACAATGCAATTCCTCACCACCCAGAGTGATGCTTTGCCCGGCCCTTAACAGCGATGGTCCTTTGTCTCCCAGCTCCTGGCCAGCTCCCCCCATCCCATTGAGCATGACATCGTATGGTATGGAATATCCCTTGGCTAGTTTGGGTCGGCTGTCCTGGCCGTGCCCCTTCCCAGCTCTTTAAGCACCTCCAGCCTCCTCGCTGGCACTGCATGAGAAGCTGAAAAGTCCTTGACTTGGTGTAAACACTACTTAGTAACAACCAAAACACCAGTGCACTATCAAATGTTATTCTCATCCTAAATCCAAACCACAGCGCTGTACCTGCTGTTAGGAAGAAAATTAACTCTACCCCTGACAAAACCAGGGTAGGGTGGAGGGACAGCCCTGAGGGTCTCATGCTGCCTCTCAGCTGTACCCTGAGATCAGCCCAGTGGCTCCTAGCAGCCATGAAAGCTTTTTTATATTTTCTGGGAGGTACACTTTATTCTTTTCTCCAAATCTCTTGATCACCTCCCACTTGAAAACTGACGGATATATCCATGCTTGACAAATTGAGTGCTCCTAAAATGAGAGGGTTTGGGAGCATTCTCAGAAGTTGTAGGAGCTAGCTCTCTGGAATTAGTTACTGATGGAGAGGACCTAGACAATAAAGTCATCTTCATCATAAAGAAAGGAAAAGATAATATCATTTATTTTTGGTGATACTGTAAATTGTCGTAACCAACAGTCTGTGTTTCCTCATTTAAGAGAACTAGAAAGGAGTACCAGCAAGTACCAGTGGGGCTGACTTTGTTTGACGTTGATGTGTATGGAATAAAAGCTGTGGGCTTTGGTGTTTTTTGCTTTGGTTTGGTGGGGGGGTGTGGGGGGTGGGTGTGAGGAGTGTGGTATGTGTGTCTGTGGGTCAGTGGTTGCCTTCTCTTCCTTTCAGTCTTTTGGGGCTTTTTTAATTGATCAACAGAAGCTGGATTTGGGTATCCTGGGTTTGTATAACGCATTGTAAAGCAAAGCTGCTCTCTTGGTTTATGGCCTCTGGGCCATGTTAATATTATTTTTATTAATAATTAAGGGATATTATGGTCTGGAGTAAAATCTACCCATTTTGAAGAGAAGTCATACTTGGTTGTTGAAAATGTTCAAGGTAATGGAAAGATTGGTGTAACAGCCTAGAAAAAAAATACGATTGTGGGCAATATTAACTATGTATAAATGTATTTCCCTCAGGTGAATATACTGGGGAAAATAGTCTATCGGGCAACTCCTGGGCAGCAGAAGTTTTCCAAAACTGCCAGTGTCTTGTGGCTTCTCAAGCAGGAGATGGTAACTTGGAGACTGTTGTCCTCACTTTATAGGTAATTATAGTTTTTGCACTCAGCTAACGTTCCTAGATATGCTTGTTATTAATTTATAAATATTGATTTAAGCATTTAGGTGCCTATTAATAGTAAGTTTATGGAACTAGGTGTTGATATACATGTCTATTATATATTTCCAAAAGTGAAAGTTGCATAGGAGCCTATTCTTGCTACCTTTGCAACTTCTGGTAATATTTTAAAGAACATTTTTTAAAAGGTATTGTTAAGCACTTTCAGTTACGCATTCTGTTGAATTTTCTTAGCTTTATTTTAATCATTAACATTTTGAATTTTTATTTGTAGAGACAGAATACAGTCTGCACTGGAAGATGAAACTGCATTTGATATAACAGTAAGCTTGGAATTTTTTGGGGCTTTTTAAAGTAATATGAGCAGCGAACTACAAGTGAAATGCTTTGTTTTTACAGTCCAAATATTCCAGCTGCTCAGAGCTCAAACATGAAAGAATGTAAATAAAAAATAGACTGATTTGGTTTTTATCAAGACAGATATTACATTATTTCATATATCGTGGAAAGTTAATTTAAATATTCAGTTCTAAAGAGAAAATGCTATGGTAAAAATACTAGAAACTATATGTCATGTTTCATTTCTTTAAGTTTTCTACATACTCTTGGAAAATCCACTAGAAATAATTTTTTGTTTCTTACTAAAAGTTGCATCAGTAGCAGTAATGTTCCCGTAGGTTAGAGATAATTTTGCTTTGTCTAAAAGAAGAACATGTGGTCTCAAGCTGTCTAGCATTTGCAATCCTGACTCCAATTTATCTCAAGATAAATCCAAGTTTTTTAGCGTTCTGGTTTCAGCTGTAGTCATCTTGTCTATGTCAATACAGTGCTTCCAGCCTTTGCTGCCAGAATATGCTTAGGAAGACAAAACAATAAGTAAAGTGACTCTGCATTTGCAAAATTTATGATTGCAGATGCTTTTTTCTCAGTCATAAAATAGCTTTCCTCTAGGATTCCCACTGTTAAGTTGTCATTATTAAATTAAGCACTATTGTGCCAAAAACACCAATCTCCTTTTACCTGTGAGGTAGGATTATTTTTTTGTTTGTTTTAAAGAGAATGCATCTTTTGATCTCTTTTTGTTGCAAATGTAATGAAAGCTTGATTAATGCAGGAGAGCAGATAGAAGTAGAGAAGGGTTCTGGGGCTGAGTTGGGATTTTTCATTTGAGGTTTTTGGTTGGGGGTTTTTTCTTTTGTTCATGTGAAGTGTATATATGCTCCTAGAAAATGTCATATTTTTACACATACAGTAAAAGAATTTAGGATATATCAGTGGAATAAGTGGATCTATTATGTAGGCTCTTTCTGTGGTCATGCATTTGTTAATAGTATTCTGAATCTCATTTTTACAGTTTTTAGTGTAAAAAGTGCAAAAGAGCATTCAAATAAAACTTGTATAGTGTCATCTGTTCTTAGAGGGATGGGGGAGAGGTAAACATACTGACCTTGTAGAAAGTTTATGGGTTAGTATGTGTTCAGTTTGGTATTCATGGTTTTGTGGCCAACTTTCTTTTCCATGAAGTAATAACCAGCTCTTTCTTCAATAGGTTTTAACTGCTAGTGAAAAGACAAATGTAGACAACTTGTTTCAGAAGGATTCACTTGTACGACAAAGCCAGGTATGACTGCAAGTTTCTAAGAGGAGAATGGAAATGAATCAGAAGCCACTTAAATGTTTGTAACTCTAATGCTCTGTACACTTCATTAAGCTGTTTCCAATAGTTATTTCTTTATATTCACTGAAGTGTTATTCTTTGTATGTGTAAAAATAGTGCTCTTTTAGTTTCTAAAGATCAGAAATGTTTTGCAGGCTAGCTTGGAGAGGGTGGAAGGCTGAGAGCTATTTCCATTTAGAGAATCTGTTTGCTATTGATAGTGATTAATAAACTATTAAGTACCACTGTAGTAACTACAGCATCTAGTGAGAAATGGAGATGAAGTGCCTAAACAACCTTCATATTGGATATTTTAAAGCAGAATAGTCTTCAGGATGTCTGTGCCTTTGGTTTCAATGTCAATGAGGGGAAGGGAGTTAAAATATTATTTGCTGTATGTTTGTTTTTAAAATGCTTTTTAAATTTTATTCCAGCTGGTGGTAGATTGGCTGGAGAGTATTGCCAAGGATGAAATTGGGGACTTCTCTGATAATATTGAGTTTTATGCAAAATCTGTATATTGGTGAGTTCAGACTTTCTTTGATTATATGCATGCTCCCATAAAGTGTAAGATGCACAGGCACAGCCATAGAATCAGTTTTTTAAAGAAGTGGATTGTGAAAGATTTCATTTCATTCACTTAAATGTAAAAATTGGTATTACCTACCCACTCACTGAAGCGTATCTTCTCAAAAGTCAGTTCCTGGGTTTGGGAGGCTAAGATGGAAAGAAAACTATCAAAGCATCTCATTTTTATCTTAGCCTGGATGCAGATTTTTCCTAATAAGGCACAAGAAGAGATGTTCACCTTCTGATCAGCCTGTTAGTTATGCTGGATAAAACCATTTTTATTTTGTGTTTCTCCAGTGGTAACCTCTTTGGCTTTAATTTTTGCCTGTTTACGTTCTTGTTATCATTTCATGTCACTGATGCTTTACCAAAAGCCATTATTGTCATCTTTAATATCAGTGACAATGGGTGTTACAGCAGAAAAGAGCAAAGACTACCTAGATGCCTAGAATCAGCTGGCTTTAGTGGCCAGTGAGTACAGGCTTTTGGAATCATGTGTCCATCCTAAGCTGAGTCTCTGCCCTAGACTGACTTTATAGTGAACACTAATAGGACATTCTGCTCTGCAGAAATACATACATAGTTAAATGCATGAATAACAGAAACAGTGGGTGGTTTTGAAAGTAATCAAAGATATGTAAATTGATTCTAATATTACACTGCTTGTGAAATGTTGTATTGTAACAGCAGTAGCAAAGTCCATTGATAAACCAGCCAAACCAAGTGTGGCTCTTCTGTAACCATATTCTGTGTAACAAAAAAGAATCTTTCAATATTTGTGTCTTATCAAAAGAGGCTTACTGAAAAAAATACCAAACATTTTTCTCAGAAACATTTCACCCCTTTCAGGGAGAACACACTACATAGCCTGAAGCAGCGACAGTTAAGTACGTACATTGGCAGTTCTCGAGCGCTGGTAACAGAGTTGGTAAGTATTATTTAAAAATACAGTTTAGTTTCAGAATGGGTTAGAGAGAGCATATATGCTGTCTTCAAAGCCTTCCACCAATTTATAGATAGTTGTGCCATCCAAAGGTAGTTGTACTACCTAAGGATGGCAAAACATTTAAGTTGGAAAAGATGAAAATTAGTACAGAAAATTAGCACAGGCAGGACACCTCTGGAGTTCCTTTTGGGATATGTGGACTTATGTTTTCTTTAGACAGCTGCTTCCATGCCCTGAACACCCCCCTTCCCCCATCACAAGTACCTGTGGCCTACTTGGTGAAGGAAATAGCTTTGTTAGTACTTTTTCTGTTTAAAATAAGCTTGTGTTCCTAACCAGAAAAGCTTATAAAACTGTTTGGAAACCCTTGCAGCTGAGGGCATGTTGTCTTTGTACAGTAACTAGTACAACAAAACTAAGTCCTGGTGGGATTCCTTGAGAACTACTACAGTAAAAGCTAATAGGGTAGAAGTCAAGATAAACAAGGACTTTACAATAGAAGGGGGTAATGAACTGTCTTGGTGACAGAGAAGCAGGGGTACGTTAATTCAATTGAGGAGTGATCCAAGGTATTGATTGGCTTGTGAAAATCTGTTTGGATTAAATAGAAGAAAGTACGTCTCTTGTGATAAGCCTGAGTTAGAAGGAGGAGAAACAGGTAGAGAGGCAGAAGGGAAAAGATGTTTTAAGGTGAGATGAGCTGGAAGATGGGAAGTTTGGGGCAAAAAGCAAAGTGGTGGAGTAAATGTTAAAAATTGCAATGACTCCTTCTGACAGGAACAGTGATAGAAGAGGAATAATAAAAAGGAGAGAGGAAAGACAGGGTGGTATCGTGGTAGATATTATATGGATTGTAGATTGTCATGCAAACATGGAAGAAGTGACTCCAAGTTACAAAACAGGGCAGGCAGTCATCAGAAGGGGCATTTAGGCAACATGTGAGGGGTGATGACTTTATTTTCTTGCAGGATCCAGATGCTCCTATAAGACAGAAACTGCCACTTGATGATTTGGACCGAGAAGATGATGCAAGGCTGTTGAGGTACCTCTTCACCCTCATCAGAGCAGGAATGACAGATGAGGCAAGTCACAGAAAGTTACAGTATCTTCTTGGTTGCCTTACTTTAAAGCTATTGAAAAGTTGTGTACTAAAATGTCCACTTAAATTTGGCTTGTAGTGATTTAATTTTAAATTGATTATCAATACTGACAGCAATGGACTGCTAAATTAGTATTTTAATAAAATCTTGTATTTAGTAATTTTGGGTGTAGAATAGATGTTATGGAAAAAATGCTGTACCTTGGTTTTTTTCATTATTGGACTTTGAAACATTCTGTATGTTTCAAAGAACTTCCCAATCGATTCTTAATAATCAGTAAATAGTCCTACAGGCTTCCTGCTAGATACATTAGAGTGGAACACGCTTGCAACTTTAACTAGAAAGAGAAGTTTGCTGTATGCTTCTCTTAATGTTATTTCTAAGTTAGGCAAACTTCACTTGCTCTGTGCCTCTGACGTTCCCTTGTGTATGTGATCTGAGCTGGGTTGAGAGAGAGTCAGGGCTATTTTTAACACCTTGTTGTAAAAACAGTTACAATGGTACATTTGGAGGTGTGTCCCAGGACTGAGAACTGGGGACTAGGTGCAGAAGCTCCATGGGCTAGTACTGCCATCAGAAGAAGTGTAGTTATTTGCAGGGTTGCTCTTACTAGTTAAAATAGCTTTTTCTTATTTTCCTACCATTTGGTTTCGTATCTTTATTGTTTTCAGGGTCTCCAGCAGTGAAAACTCTGATAGACTTTATCTGAGTATTCTAGAAAGCATGTTATTATCCTCCATTAACTCTTTTACTATAAGCCTGCTTATTCCCCCACCTCAGAGAATATACAGTGTGTGTACTTTGCATTAATCCTTAGCTGAGTAGCATTCAGGCAATTTCAGTCTTAAAGCTGTTCTGAATAACAATTCCCAGTTGTGAAATAGCTTTCATGATTTAATCATGTAAATACTTGTATTGTGGTGCTGTCTAAGGGCCTCAGCTGGGAACTGATTCCCTTGCACTAGGCTCTGTGGATATATAAAGATATCTGAGTAATGAGGTGGGGAGAAAGGGACTCAATTCTTGTGCCCAAGACATTAGATTTAGGAAAATGGTTACTTGCTGGCATTCTGTTCCACTGTGGTGCACATCTATTCATTTTTGGATGGTAAAGGCACACGAGTGTGTTGCTGTAGGGCAATAGGTATAGGAATTTGCAGCATTAGATGTTCTGGAGGCACTCTGTGAGGTCCCTACTGTCTGATCAGTGAGAAGTGAGTAGCTCGCTACTGAAAGAGTAAGTTAAAACACTTTGAGCTTACTCTGAATTAAGAATGCACTGTAGTCTCTTTACTGTACGATAGGTAATACACAGCAGTAAGTTAGAACAACTTGCTTGTCCCTTAAATGTGATGTTTGTCATCATTCCCAAAACTGCTCAATGTCTGCAGCCTTCTGCTGTGAAAGTAACAGAATTTGGTTAAACAAACCAAGACTGAATATTTTGAATTTTCTCACTGTTCATACTGTTATGTAAGTGCTGCAACAGTACCAGTCAGACTACTTGGGTAATCTTGAGCTGAGGTTTTTCTGTTGGTTTGGGTGGGGGTTTTTTTGGGTTTTGGTTTTGTTTGGGCTTTTTTTTCCCCCCAGGCATAGGATTGGAAGAATTGTAGGCAAGCTTTTCTTTGCACACTTTCTATTCTACTTTTGATGCTGTTTTGTGCTAGTGCATGGAATATTGAATATCATTATGGGAAAGGTGGGATTGCTATTTTTAGAACTGTATGAGGGGTTTAGAAAGCCAAGTCCACTGAAGAAACGAGAGTTGTGTGTGTGTGTGTACAGATGGATTATACACCTTGAACTAAGCTTACCAGAAGGATGTGTTTAAGCCAGCAAAGATGAGACTGTAGCATGTTGCTCACATTGCTATAAATGCTGACTGAAAAACTAAAATGTTTAGTGAAAAAAACACTGATGACAATTTATTTACTTCCATATCTTTCAGTCATTTTTTAAGTTCTCTGTGCATGTTTCTTGCACAGTAGAATGTCAGCACAAATGATCTATTTTAATAATGTTCAGATTTTTAAAAGAGAAGCTGCTGGTTTTCCTACCTTGGAGTCTGTTGCTGAGAAAATCCCTTCTTTTTCAGGCACAGCGCTTATGCAAACGATGTGGTCAGGCCTGGAGAGCTGCAACTTTGGAAGGGTGGAAATTGTATCATGACCCTAACATAAATGGAGGTATCTACTTCAAAGTGCATTTGAGACATGTAAAAATAGGGCAGAGGGCTTTCTCTTAATATCTGCCTGGTTTAAAGAGAAATAGCTCTTTCTTTTCACCTTAAGAGCCTTTTTTGCATCTAAAATGTATTCCCATGTCTGGACGTGTAAAAACAAATAGGAAATTATTTTTAGATGAAGGTACAAGTTGACTGAATCCACTTAATATGTTATAGCCACTTTCTTTTTGAAAATCAAGCATAATCACTGGGAAATAGGTGTCTTCCAGATGGATTTTCTCCACCTCCATGTAATATTTCAGTCTGTATTTTCTCAACATCTGACTTGAGCAAACATTTGTTGCTTATGGACTCAAAGTTGGACTCTATATCCAGCTTCAGAAGGGTCTGCCAGGTCTAGAGTTCAACAAATGACAATGCAAGAGAAAAATACACTTTAAAACATTTGAAAAATGTTAAATTATGTTTCTCCTTGGTTATGGAATCACAGAATTACCTTTAAGATCATCAAGTCCAACTGTTCCTGCCCTATACTAAACCATATCCCTAAGTAACTCATCTACTCATGTTTTAAACACGTCCAGGGATGGTGACTCAACCCCCTCCCTGTGCAGCCTGTTCCAAGCCCTAACAACTCTTTCAGTGAAACCTTTTTTCCTAACATCTGATCTGAAGCTCCTTACACATCATGCTGTTTATAACACAGTACCTTGTTTCTCTTTACACTCAGTCTTAGGTGCTGTGCACAGCCAGGGCTGCAAAGTAGAATGCTTTCCTACTTTTCAAATCCTGATAGCCTTTTTGATTTTTTAAAATGGCATACTCCACCAGTGTCCTAGCCTTGTTTTGAGTTTCCCTGCCTGCTGTTATGTGTGTGCCCTCATGCAGATGCATGTAGAATGAGTAACAGTGACATTTTTTAGAAGTCTGTATCCCTTAAGACACAAAATTTCCTTTTCTCTTAACTTTGTGTTTTCCAAATGTAAACATCACAGATATGGCCAAAGCCAATATTTTCTTCAAAGGTAGGTAACAGCTAAGCTTTCAAAACACTGAAACTTTAAGATGAGCATTTACTAAACTTCCCAGAAAAGCCACATTGCTGTCCAGTTGAAAGTATCTAAATGCTTCAGGAAGAGTTGCAATGGGATTGAAAGTGGTTTAGTAACAGAGAATAGGCTTTGCCTTGTTACTGGTTTTTCTTTTTTTTTTTCTCCTTTTTTTTCTCCTTTTTTTTTCTCCTTTTTTTTTCTCCTTTTTTTTTCTCCTTTTTTTTTCTCCTTTTTTTTTCTCCTTTTTTTTTCTCCTTTTTTTTTCTCCTTTTTTTTTTCTCCTTTTTTTTTTCTCCTTTTTTTTTTCTCCTTTTTTTTTTCTCCTTTTTTTTTTTCTCCTTTTTTTTTTCTCCTTTTTTTTTTCTCCTTTTTTTCTTCCTTCTTTTTCTTTTCCCTTTTTTTAATAGCACCTTTTTTAATTACCACCATCCTTTGCTTGTAGGAAAAGAGCTGGAGCCTGTTCAAGGGAATCCGTACCGATGCATTTGGAAAATAAGCTGCTGGCGTATGGCTGAAGAGGTAAGAGAATGCTGATTTGGTTGATATTAATACATACATCTGAGCTATTCAGGACTCTGTAACATGATTTGAAGTAAACCTACCCCCTCTGCTGCTCACAGGGTTTGCAATTAACGTTTCTAAGGGGACTTTTGAAATAATGTATTTATGTCTTGCAGTGAGAAATCTACCTAATCAGCGCTAACTTTTCAGTCTTAGTAAATATCTGACTTTTTAAAATTGGTTTGAAAGTGAAACTGCTAATATTAACTGTGACTTTTACCATGACTTAATTGAATAGGAAATGAAAAACGCTGCTTTCTTGCTGAGTCAGTATAAATTTTTCAGATAAATTACAAGGGGAGCCAGTGAAGGGGAAGTCACTTGCTATGATTATTTTGACTCCTGATGTGTCATGTGATTCTTTTTCCAGCTTTTCTTGGAAATAATTAGATGGAACACTTTTTGTAATGGATTAATCTCTAATAAAATGTAAAGTGGCTAGAGAGAATATATCCTTTGTAATTAAAAATTTTGGGGTTTTTTTTACTGTTTATTTTAGGAACAGTTTAATAGATATGAGAGAGCAATCTATGCAGCGCTGAGTGGAAACCTCAAGCAGGTATGTCAAGCCTCCTGGTTAAGTGGTGTTTGGTAGTTGTGCATTTTCCTTCTCATATATAACATGAGAATATATATTCCTTCTCATATATATATATCATCAAAAGTACTGCAATGACTGGCTGTTGTACTTTCAAAGATTTAGGAAGCTGGGCGATAGCAAACACTGCTGCTGTAGGAGACATGCTGTCATTCAGAGTGTTGATATGCCTTAATTAAATATACTCCTGTACTTGTGTGCTGGTTCTGGCCTGGCATGCTCAGTTGGTAGAGCATGAGACTCTTAATCTCAGGGTCAAGCCCCACGTTGTGTGCCAAGAAGGTGGTTCAGCCAAAAACTGGTTGGGCACCACCCTTGCTCACTCTCCAGAGGAGAAAAACACAGAGCCTCCAAGGGTGGAAATAAGGACAGTTTACTGACAAAATCACTGTGAAAGAGGAACAATATCAGCCCGTGGCAAATTATACTCACACCAAGTGATAACACAGAGTACTTTACCAACCCAAGATAACAGGACATTTAAACTGTCCTGGGGGCACCCAGACACACCCCTCCCTGACCAACCACTTTTATGGGGAAGTGGTGTCAGGTGGTGTGGAAAACAGCCTGGGCTGATTCAGCTTACCTGTGCTGCCTGCTTGGGGATGGTAACTGGCCTGGCCAGAACCAGGATAACTTGATAGAGTTTTCTTGATCTTATTCCTTACAACTTTCATTGCAATCAGCTCTGAAGTTGTTTTAGTCCTTCGCTCTTCAGAGCTTATATAGTCACCTTCCTGTTCATGCCCAGTACTCTTGCAGACAAGTTGGTGTATCCAAAGGGTATTCTGTACCCAGTTTTCATTATCAATAGGTTTTATGCTATGTATAAAGTTCACTTTTATCTTTAAGCAGTTTTTTTTCTCTATTAGCATTAATCCTCTGGATGTTTTTGTGCTCTCCCACTCCTAACTACTGAAATTTTTATTTATTTTTTTTAAATGAGGAACATAGCAGACTATCATGAAAGTTTCTTTGCTGTTACAGTAAGCTCCTAACTGAGGATCTTGATTTCTCAGCCTCTTATCTTTGTGTGATGTTGTAGAAATAATGGTAACTCAGAAAATAGAAAGAGGGGGAACAGGAAATGTACTCAGATTTTAATCATTGAAATTTAAAATTAGTTCTTTTACAATGCCTTCTAGAACAGAAGATACTTACCTTTTGTGACAGAGCAAAGAGACAGTTAATAAAATTAAATTTCCATAATTTCAGTAAAATTCAGTCATTTTGAAATTACTATGAGACAGAATTGTTGCATGAGATGCAGTGTTTCCTCAGGAACTCCTCCCAGGGTTTCACTACTGAAAGAGCCTAGCAAGATTCAGAGATGAACTGAACATAAAAATCTTTATATCACCACACCAGTGGTACTTCCTTCCTCTGCCCTTCACCACACACTACTGCACCAAGGCTCCTGCAACTGTGACATAAATTGGCTGAAAAATGAGTGGGCAGAAAAGTGCATAGTCTGCATCTGGATTGGTTTTCTGAGGTGGTGGCACACGAGGGGAAACTGTCAGCATGGTGCTGCCTCTGGGAGGTGGTTAGGATGATTGTTACTGAGTACCTTTGATATAAAATACTCAAGGAACAAGTGAATGGATATATTGTATCCTGCTTTGATGACAGAAAGGCTGTCGTTCAAGATGGTTATTAATCTGTTTTGGTGCCCAGAAATCTGACCCTAGTTTACAGTTGCCCTGTTTGTATTCCAAAAGTTCCCCATCTTTTGATAATTGTTTTTTTTAATATGTAGCTTCTTCCAGTTTGTGACACGTGGGAAGACACAGTTTGGGCCTATTTCAGGGTCATGGTGGACACCCTGGTTGAGCAGGAAATACGAACCTCAGTGATAACGACAGAGGAGATGGAAGACCTCCCTAGAGATTATTTAGAGACAAAGTAAGTTTTAAATAAAATCTTGCTTTTACGCTCAACAAAGGATCCTGTATGATCTGTTTGGAGTACCCAAGGTAACTTTTTTCACCTTTTTTCTTTGAAGCTGGACTTCAGAAAAAGTTTTTGAAGAACTTCAAGCTACAGACAAAAAGGTAGATATTAATTTCACCTCACTGTTTACAATTTATTCACTAGGTTGTACTCTTACAACGCTAGTTAACTGCTCAGAAACTGTTTAAATGCTCAAATGTGCACAGTGACTGATTTGTTGTAGGCTTTCTACCTCCGTAGTCTGTAATTTCTCAATTCAATTAGATATTTCTGTGTGTTGCCACCTTTTTAATGATGAAAAAGATACAGGTTTTTTCTAGCCCTATATCTGCCAAACTAGCTAAATAGCTGACTCTCCAGTGTTGCCAGACATACAAAGCAGACAGAGTAAATCACCTATTTAACACGTTTATAAACTTGGCCTGTGACACAGTGTCCACTACATGCCTCAGGGCAACAGGTTGGGGGCCCTTTCTTTCACCACATCCCTCCAACCCTGGCACATCATCCTGCTGCTTGTCACAGACAGTCCTGATATTATTAACCCTCTTCCCCTTTGCATTTAGTTTCAAGCCCTGTCAATCAGCCCCACAAACAACATACTGCATGTGTTTACATAAGTATCCTGGGTGTTAAAGTAATAATTTAAGATGGAAGATATGTGTTAATTTTGTAGAGGTTACGTTGAAAATACACTTACTTTTACTTGACTGGATAGACACAGAGCCTTTATATTGCTATGACATGTTGAAAGACAGCTTATAGATTGATGCAGTCAGCCACAGACAAACCCAGCCGTATTTACCTTTCTACCACAGTCCTCACCTTATAGTGACTTTACAGGTGCATTTGAATTGTATGCCATGCATTAATTTCTCTATTTAAAAAAGAAATAAATCTCTCAAGTAACTTTGACACACCTTTTCTTTGAGGATTTATAGACATTGTTGCTGCTTCTGTGACTTTGTAGAATCTGTTCTTTGTAACGTGTTGTTTATTCTCCTCTTCGGAGCAAGAAGCCCTTAGTCTTGGATCTCTTCCATGACAGTATTAATTCCACAGATCTATATTCTGGTTCTTTCTTTCAGTTTGTCAATATTCTTGCAATTTGACATTGAGATAGCAAGTGCATTTTCTCCTGCTCTTTATGCAGAATACCCTTTGAAATAGGAGAGCTTTTTCCCCCCTAAGGAACATTTGCTTTATTTATAAGTTTCCTTTCTTTATACTTTATGCTATAAGACGTTATTCAGAGTTTGAACTTTCTCTTTTTTTTTCCTCCCCAGAGGGTTATAGAGGAGAATCAAGAACACTATCATGTGATTCAGAAATTCATTATCCTGGGAGATGTGGATGGTGAGCTTTTCTCTAAGTGATTTTTAAATGTCAACCGACTACATTATTTCTAGTGACCTTTCCAGAAACTTACATGTGAATGGATTTTGGGAGCACACAGTAGGTGAACTCCACCAAAAAGCTAAGCTGCTGCTTTAATCAAGAGCTGTAGGGACTTTCTGCAGTTTGACAAAGTAGTTCTCAGGGAAATCAGGTAAATGTGTCAGAATAGAGGCAAGATGACTATTGCTATAACTTCTGAGAAATGACAAACTACGTAACAGTGCATATTTAAGCTAAACAACTGAATCTTTCCAAGACACTTGCTACTCTGCTCTGTTGAGCTTTTGAGGCTAAATTACTTTTTTTTTGAATAAATGTGTAACTTGGGTTTTTTTTTTTCCCTGTGATATGGCTAATACCAACATTTCCTTGGTGGCTATAGGTTTGATGGAAGAATTCAGCAGATGGGTCTCCAAAGACAGAACTGTGCTCCCAGGACACCTCCTCCGTTTCATGACCCATCTTATTCTGTTATTCCGCACTTTGGGGCTGCAGACTAAGGTAAGTTCACTCCTATTTGATTTGTTGCCATAGCAATAGCTAGACTTTGAAGTAGAAATGCTTGTGTGCAAATATATGAAGTGCATACAATGGTGGTAAATTACTGCCAGGTTGTTGAGGAGCTGCATGCTTAAGTAGTATGTTTGTTGATCTTGGAGCATACATACAACAGTCAACATTGGAAAAGAGCGTTCTCTTCCCTTCCAGTTCAGCTGAAATTATTTTTTTGAGGATGATGGATTCTACTCATAAGCCCTTTACTGAGAAGAACCTTACTCACACTTCATTAGGCTTGTACATTGAAGCCAAGGTGCTTTGAATACAACCTGATCTTACACATATACATTAGAATTGCACCTACAGCTGTAAGCTCATAAATGTTTTTGCCTTTTCATTGGTACCAGCTGAAACTCATATTTTTCTCTAAATCTATACTAAGTCTAGCCTACTTGCTATGTAGCCTATTTATGGTAAATATCCAGATGGGTCACATAGCTGCAATCAGTCTTTTCTGAGGCAGTCACAAGTAATTAGAAGCTTTCCTCTTCTACTAATTTAAAATTGAGAAGGGCTTATATAAGTTTCTGAATGTAACCTGTTTTAGAAAAAGACAAATGTGTGCTTTCATGAGATGATTTAAATGCAGCTCTGAGTTGTGGTTTCTTTCTGCCTCTAATCATTGCTTTATTCCCTTGTTGAAATTTATTTTGAGGACAGTTAATGTTTAGCTAATCAAGGGGGACTTTGTGTGTGTCTGTACAAGCACATTTTTTATCTAGAGTCAAAGTTTGATTAGGCCTTTAAGCCAAGGTATAGTAGAACTAGTTGTTAGTATATGTTTAAGAGAAGAGTGCAGTTTCCTACATAAATTCCATTGTAGGATTGTAAGTAACTGTTGATTATTGCCTCTACTCTTTTGGAGTGGGTGAATTTACTGGAAGATTACTGCATCAGCCTCAGAGGAAAGAGGCAGTTGTGCAAGCTTTTATGATGTTCCTTATGTGATGTTTGAGTACAATTCCTATAGCTATATGCTTAGATGAGGAATCTCTAATTTCATTTTTATGTATAAAACTAAAATCATAATTCCTCACAGTAACAAAACACTTGAGTCTTAGCTGAAGTAGTCTCGGGTGCCTGGACTGTACTGCTTAGTATGGACTGTTACAGAAGAGCTGGGTGATACCTCTGTTCTGTACATAGCTACATTAGAACTGTCTTTAATACCACAGTGCATGTAGCACACTGCAATAGTAATCTGCTCACTTGATGCTTTATTATTAAAAAATATGATTAAATGGAAATATTTGAAAAAACAGTTCAAAAAGTAATTTTAGAGTTAGACCAAAACCTACATTACCCACTTACTGAAAAAGAAAATCGTTGGTACACTAAATATTTGAATCAGAAGACACTTTATTTTTTCAATCATTCTTGGAGAGAAACAGTTCTAGAAACAGTTCTTCCAGCTGAGCCTACTTGAGTGTGTAGATCACTAAAGCAGGGATAAGCAAGTAACCTTGTACCTGTGCCATACCAGCAGCCTGTTAAATGTCTGTCTCTTTTTGTTGTTGTTTTTTTGCCACATTATCTGATTTAAAATTGAACTTATATTTGTTTATAATAAGGAGGAAGTTTCTGTTGAAGTCCTAAAGACCTACATTCAGGTAAGCTTTCAAAAATAGACTTTGCTCTCTCTGATGTAATTTAGACATGAAGGAGGAAGAAAAGGAGACTTTGGGTTACAGGGTGGAAAGAGCGGTGACGCAGCTAATGCTCTCTTCTCAAGAGGTGCATGGAAGCTTGCCTAATGTGTGGGGTTTCTGTCAGCAGGGTTTAAATAAGAGACAGTTTTATTGATCTTTGTTTAGAAGCTGAGAAGTGGAATCTTCCTCTCAGAGAAATATCAGAAGTGTTTCTTAGACACTTAGGCTTTTACATAAAGCATGCTTTTACAGAAGTGTGAACACGCTTCTGTGTTTACAAAGAGGAATGTAGTATGTTTTCCTAAATATTTGCTTCCTCTTCTCCAGCGGATGATTTCTGAGAAGCACACAGATTTAATAGCATTTTATGTCAGCCACTTGCCCCCAGAGCTAGCTGTTGCTCAGTATGCCTTGTTTCTCGAAGACGTCACAGAGAGTGATCAACGCCACCACTGCCTTGAATTAGCAAAAGATGCAGGTGAGATACGCTGATATTCCAATTATCCTTTCATATCCTGGGACGTTTTGTCCTTTTTGTGTAGTTTTTAATGCAAGACCTAGCTATGAAGATAATATTTCCTTCCTGTCTCTCCATTTTTCAATTTAAATAAAATGAATTTCCTAATTACTTATTCAAGTAGCTATAATGTGGTTTTTAACTATCCTGGAATTGCAATTCTTTTTCTGAATTAAACTGTCGCTTTTGCTTCTGGCTTATGTCCAAAGACAGCAGGAAGTAAATGCCAGCTGCCTGTCTCAAATACATGCTCTGAAGCTTGACATAATCATATTATTCCAGAAGACTAATATAAAAATACATCCCTGTTTGTGGCTTTAGGAAGGTTATGAGGATCTTCATTCAGAATTCACAAAGGAAGAGATTGACTGCAGACTTCAGTGTCTAACTTCAATCACTTTTTATGGTTTTCTTTTAAAAACTTGGCTAAGGTTTCAAAAATAAAACATCCTGCTTCAACATCCGTGAAAGAGCTATTCTGAGCTTTTCCTGGTACACTCCTGTCAAATCACAGTATTGCCATCCCAACTGTAAGATTCCATGATCTTAGCAAATAGGCCTGTGTGCTGGTCCCTAGCACAGGCTGAAAAACCTCTTAGTTTCCTTGCTCGATGGTCTCCGTTATCTCAAACATCGTCCTTCTAAACTACCCTCAGCAAATTGCGTATCTCAAAAGCTTATCGTTTAGCCTCACAATGTGTGAATAGACTGGTAAGAATTCCTAGTAGTAAGGAACAAGATCAACAACTGGAGTCTGAAATGCATTTTGTGGCAAGTTTGAATCTGTGACCGCTCTTACGTAGCGCTCTCTTAACCCAGGCCTGGATGTTGCCACCATAACAAAAACTGTCGTTGAAAACATCCGCAAGAAGGATCCTAGTGAATTCAGTCACCATGACCATATGTTAGAGACAGGCACAACAGAGGTGAGTGTGCTGCCTAAGGCAGGTATTCCTCTTTGTAATCAACTGCAAAGTATTTTATCATATATGATCCATATTTCTCTTCCAACGATGGTGTCAGTTTCCTAGAAGAAGCCTGTGAAGGAAATGCACTTTCTGTGTGACCAAGCAAGAGGCTGAATTGCACAAATTTGTAACCATCTCTTTTCTGTGTCTCCTTGGTCTTCTGAGCTGGGGTGTCTGTTCCTCAGCAGCATGTCTAAATGCAAACAATAAGTGAAGATAAAGCCCATGAGATGACTATAACAAATATATTGTAGCTGAGGGTAGGATATTACTGCAGCCTCTAAGCATTATGAGGATTCATGCTTTGGGTCTCAGATGTACCTTATCACAAGTGACGTAGTCTAGTTATGACAGACATTGTCTGTACTGCCCATAAAATCACCCTTCAATGACAGTGGGGTACTGCTAATAGCTGGCACTCAAACTAATGTATAGAATGCAACAGATAGTTTGCAAACTTGTGATTTTTTTGCTGTTCAGTGCAAAGTTTAACCTCGCTGTGCCAAATAGGGAGTTTATCTAACACAAGGGTTGAAGAACTGTGGTTGCAAGCTGATTGTGCCCCTGAAGATTACAGCAAGGGCTCCATAAGCCATAAAGAGTTTTGAGAAGTGATGCTCGGACATTGGTCTGAATATCTTGGGAATGTTTAAAAATGCAATTTTTTAATGATTCTAGGTTGCAAAGATTGTTTTCTGAGCTTTGGATACTAACGTTGTGAATAAAGTGATTCTTGTTAGTATGCCCTGACGCTATCCAAAGGGCTCTAGGAACTTGTGTTGACCAGATTTAATGTGTCTGACATCAGCTGTGTGTTTGAAGAGTCAGTGAGTCTGTATGTTGGCTTTTACAGGCAGATCGGCTGAAAATAGATGTGATTGACTGGCTCGTGTTTGATCCTGCGCAGAGGGCAGAAGCGCTTAAGCAGAGCAATGCAATCATGAGGAAGTTCTTGGGTACTAAACTTCACAAATGTTTTATAATTTTAGAATGTTGGTTTTGTGCTCATTGGCTCCTGGTGCTACGTTTGGGGTAGCTTTGAATCTGGTCTATTAAAAAGCATGGGTTTGTCAGTACATAAAAATGAAGTATGGCAATTGCAAAGCTGCTGATACTCAGTTCTCATTCTCACAGCATCCAAGAAACATGAAGCTGCAAAAGATGTCTTTGTGAAGATTCCCCAGGACTCTATAGCAGAAATATATAACCAATGGGAAGAACAGGGAATGGATACTTCACTCCCAGCTGAAGATGACAATGCTATACGGGAACATTTATGTATTCGGGCATATTTGGTGAGTTTCAAATAAGCTGTGTTCCAAGTAATTCCTTAGAAATAATGGTGGTGCTGCCTTGGTGAAACTTCTAATTCCAGAATGCACTAATTAATGCTGTGCATTTAATGACATTCTTGTTAATGTATGTAAGTCAACGACCTCCAAATGCTGTTTCCAATGCAATCCAGGAAGCCCACGAAACCTTTAACGAATGGTTTAAACACATGAACTCAGCTCCACAGAAGCCTTCTTTGTTACCACAAGCAAGTTTCACTGAAAAAGTGGCCCATGAACATAAAGAAAGGAAGTATGAGGTAAGTAAATGTTCAAGTTATTTACTATAAATATTTACATTCTCTCTTAGGAGACAGTCTTAGTTCAGTGAGGCAGAGAAGAAGACTGCTAATTCAAGCTTCTTAAGACCCTATTATCAATTATTCAATTTTTTTGTTGTTGAGGGAGTGTGAGACAGCGGAATAGTAATGTCGCTGCACAGTACTAATTTCTTTATATGACTCAGCTTTACATATAATATTGTAGCATAATAGTAAATAGTTATTAAAGCATGCTGGTTGTCAGTGTTATTAATAAATCTGAGTACTTGCTTTTGCTATTAATTCCTTTTTAATTCTCGTATTAGTCACATTTTCGTTTCTAAAAGGTGCTGCTGTTTTGTTTGTTTTGCCAGAAATTCTTTTTGTGTGTTTAGCCAGTATGAATATACTGGATTTGGCTAATACAAGTGTTTGTTTTACAAACATGGTAGAATAAGTTGTTTCAAATTATCTTCCTCTAGTGGCTTTGCTTCTGAACAATCTGTCTGACTCTGGCCAGGGAATGAGACAAGGATGGAACTAGCTGTTAGCAGCAGGCTTCTAAGTTTTAGCCATGGCTGAAGATTTTAAATTGGATTGGAGCTGCAGTGGCTGTTGTGTGCTAGGTTGAAGAGTCTGTGTTAAAATAGCCTTGGAAATTATCCTGTTCTCAAGCAGTTTGTTTTTTGTTTCTTTGCCAGATGGACTATGGTATTTGGAAAGGCCTCTTGGATGCTCTTACAGCTGATGTGAAAGAGAAGATGTACAACGTGTTGCTTTTTGTTGATGGAGGATGGATGGTTGATGTTAGAGAGGTAAAATTACTTCTTGTATCGTGGCGCAGATCGTGCCCGGTTGTCCCTGCGCGACCTTTAGTTCAATACGCTGCTGTTTAATTGGCTCTGGCCTCGCTGTGACCAGTTACAGACTGCTTCCCCTTCAGTTACCATCTAACTCGGGTCTGACAGCCTGGTCTAGGCTGGTTAGTCCAGTTTATTGCCTCTGACTCTGCTAATGATGTGGTTATGCTTTTAAAGGTTGCCTTTTAAATATAGACACTCATTACACTAATATGTTATTTTGCTATGGCAAGGATGCTGAGGATGACCCTGAACGAACGCACCAGATGATTTTCCTGCGAAAGCTGTGTCTGCCAATGATGTGCTTCTTACTGCACACGGTGTTACACAGCACTGGGCAGTACCAGGAGTGCCTGCGGCTGGCGGACATGGTCGCTTCTGAGCGACACAAGCTTTACACGGTGAGTTAGAGAGCGCTGCGGGCAGCTGAGCTTCCATTTAAAAGCTCTGTGGGTTGTCTGCGGAAAAAGCTTCTATATAGAGAGGAAGATGCCATATGTTCCTTATGTCTTTCTCTCTTCCCATTCGCAGCAGTAGTTAAGGGTTTCCTTAAGGGCTTAAGGAATCAGAGAGTTAACTTTGAAACACTGGAGATGATGCCAGTGTTTTGACAAGAGGTTCTTCCAAGTTAGGCAGTTTCCAATCTTTGGATGGGAGCTACTGAACTGAAATAAGTTTAACTGCTGTGGACTCAATGGTCTTAAAGGTCTTTTCCAACCTAAATGGGTTCCATGACTATAAGTTGAACTATAGAATTGTCACAGATTTTTCTTTTTTTTATTTTTTTTTAGTTTGTTACATTTCAGAACATTGTATAAGCAGGTTTTGTTTTGGAGCACTGGGTTTACCTAACCTTTCCTTCCAAAAGCATGAAAATCAACCCCAAATCTTTCATTGCTTAACCCCTCCCCCCCCCCCCCAAAATCCAACAAAAATTCCCAAGCCAAATAACCCCCCCACCCAAAACCTAAACCATAACACACAGCTCCAACCCCCCCAAGTATTAGAAATCTGAAAACAAACATCAAGGCTCAGAAAAATACTGTGATGCATTCACCTGGGTTGGCTTAAGCTCTGTGCCAGCAATAACAGGAAAATTAAACTTAGCTATTTACTGATAATCTCTGTAGTAGGTACAAGCCACTATCTTGAGACAACCTTCAGGTTTGAGATTCTGCTACAAGCTTCCAGTCCTCCACTAAATGCCATTCTGAAAGGTCAGATGCTCACGCTGTTTTAGAGAGGAAAAACAAACCAGTAACTTAATTAGCAGCCATTTACTTTTATATTAGTGCTATTCATGCAAGTACATATAACTTCATTATGTTGTGTTTTTTAATTTATTCTTAGGTATTTTCAAAAGAGGAACTCCGAAAGCTTCTGCAGAAGCTGAGGGAATCTTCTCTAATGCTTCTGGACCAGGATCTTGATCCTTTGGGATATGAAATTCAGTCATAGGATTTTATGTAGATATTGCAAAAACTCATGAACATGGACATTCTGGTTGTAAAAAAGAACAAAACTATGGCTCAAACTGTTCTGATCTGTTCGTGGGAAAACCCAAGCCTCAGATTTCAGTTTCAACTTGAAAAATTCTGACAAACTTCAGAGTGGATATTTGTTATACAGCCTTTTTTGTAATGGACTATTTTCTAATAAAAGTGCTTCACAAACAGAAAATGTTTAGTTTATTGTAACATGGACTGCCCTTGTGTTGTGGTTGTATGGCCCCTCTTACTAACTCTTTGGCATAAAGCAAAGAGCTGCCTTACTCAGCAGAGAGTGAGGGTACAGTGGAGAGAGAGATGGCTGGAGGATGGATGTGGAAAGCAGTAGAAGAAAGCAGAGGCAGAGGGCTGCAGGAAAGAAACGTTTACAGGAGAGAAAGCAAAGGGCTCTGCCAGCCTTTCAGCAGAGAAGGGTGATCCCACCTCGAACCTCCCAGGTTTGAGACTGTAACTTATTTGGAAACCTTGTTGTGTCGCTGTTTCTGTGAGTACCCACGGGTGTAGCGGACTGTCCCCTAACGCAAGGTTGATGAGGAGATGGCTGTGGAGCAGCTGGGCGCCTGCTTCAGCTCCTTCGCCCAAGACACTCGGAAAAGAACGCCAAGAGGGCTATACCTCCATCTACGTTTGTTTTTACGTAGCCCAGCTGCGGAGGGGAAGCGTGTTTCTGCCCGGGGCCGGGCAGCGGGGCGGGAGGTGGGGCTGTGCCTGCCCGGGCGCCGGTGGGAGGGCCTGCGCTTCCGCGCGCCGTCCTTAGGGCCGCAGGGCGCGGCCTCCGGTGCGCCCTTCCCCGTGCCTCCTGCTCCCGGCCCCAGCCCGGGCGGCCGCAGTGTCCCCCCTCTCTGTCCGGTAGCCCCGAGGTGGGGCGGAGCCGGGCGGCGGCGGGCGGGGAGCCGCGGCTCCGCCCGCGGGGCTGTGCTGGGGCGGGCGGGGCCACCGGAAGGCGCGAGCTCACGTGGCCCGGCGGAGGCGGGGGCAGGCGGCGGCGGCCCGGCCGGTTCGCGGGCGGCCGGCGGGCTGCCTCAGCCGCTGCTGCCCGGCGCCGCGGGGCGCCATGGGCTGGATGCCGGAACAGGGTCGGCTGGCGGCGGGGTTGTTGGTGAACCTGGCCGCGTCCATATGCATCGTTTTCCTGAACAAGTGGCTGTACGTGCGGCTGGGCTTCCCCAACCTCAGCCTCACGCTGGTCCACTTCGCCATCACCTGGCTCGGCCTCTACCTCTGCCAAGCGCTCGGCGCCTTCTCCCCGAAGAGCCTGCAGCCCTCCCAGGTGCTGCCGCTGGCCCTCAGCTTCTGCGGCTTCGTCGTCTTCACCAACCTCTCCCTGCAGAGCAACACCATCGGTACCTACCAGCTGGCTAAAGCCATGACCACGCCGGTCATCGTGGTCATCCAGAGCCTGGCTTACGGAAAGACGTTCCCTCTCCGTATCAAGCTTACCCTGGTGAGAAGGCAGCGGGGCCCGAGGGGAGCAGGCAGGGGCGAGCGGGCGTCACCCCAGTCCGGGCGGGTGGAAGGGCGGAGGGGGGGCGCGGGGCCAGCGGTCTGTTTTAAAACCCTCCCCTCCATCTCCACAGGTCCCCATCACTCTGGGCGTCTTCCTCAACTCCTACTACGACGTGAAGTTCAGCGTCCTCGGGATAGTGTTTGCCACCTTGGGCGTCCTGGTCACCTCCATCTACCAAGTGGTGGGTAACGGCGAGGGGCGGGCGGGAGCGTTGTGGGGGTTGGTCTTCGAGCAGCTGTCCCCCTTTTAGATCAGCTTTAAACAGCAGCTAGCCTTTCAGGAAATCCCCTGTGCTCCCCTGTATATTAAAATTATTAATAGTAATTGTGATAATCCAACACAACCCTTGGTAAATTGTTGAGGGAATTGATCATCCTTGCTGCTAACAATTGACCGTCACCTTTGATGTGGCCACCCATGTATTTTGAAGGGATAAAGATTGCTTCATGGGTAAAACTCTGGTTTTTTAGAGCATGGATGGATTCTGTCCTTGCTGAAGCAAGTGCCTTGCATTTGGGCTTTTCCCTTGAAAGGACATTTTCCACCCCTGCAGTTAATCCAGTGGCTTATCCATAAACTGCTCACGTTTTATCAGTATCCTTCTTCAGTTTTCCTTGTACACAGTTTAAGGCGCTTTTGTAGAAGGCGTGCTGCCAAACATAGGCACAGTATGACCTGTCTGGCTGATTATGGTTGAAAAAATAGGTATATCCAAGGGCTGCCTTAGCCCTTCCTGCTGTAATGTTGTGCTCATTATCAGCCGTGATTTTAAAAGCCTCCCAAATTAGTCCACTGTCATGTTGATGTGACAGGCAGCACACACTTAAACATTAATTTCTTTGTAATAGATGTACTGTGCCTCCGAAAGAAGCTGCACTCTTTGGCCTGTGTGAGAGAAGTACCAGCCTCTTGTCCCGTGTTGGGGTGGGAGGAGGCGAGTGATGCTGCCTAGTGACTTTAGGTCTGTGTACCAGAGAAGTGACAGTACCTGAGTGAAATTACCCTGTGGCTTTTAAAAAAAGACTTGGCAAGTTTATATGCTATATACTGGAATCCATGTTGCCAGTGGTTGTGATTTATGAAGTATTAATGCAAACATCACTCTTCAGTACGATACAGAGGCACATCCTTTTGCCTGTTGCTTCTGTCTTTGTGTCCCTAGACAACCAATGTTGTATCTTAAAGCACAAGTTAAATCCCAGTTATAGTCAATTGCAGTCTATATTGAAATGAAATACAGTAAATCTAACTGGCAAAAGCAAGTAAATCATTTACTGGTTTTGTTAGCTTCTGCGTGGAGGAAAATGAGAAGGGAAAAAGCAGATGTTTCCTTAGGCAAAGGTGCTCAGCTCCATCATAGACAGGATCTGGAATTTGTCTTGAGAATAAAAGGCAGGTGACATTTTCATCCCAGCTCAGCTATTCTTTTCTTCTTCCTTGAGTATGACACCTTAGCCCCAAGCTGTGGTAGAAGGAAAGTTTAGGCACTTAGGGAGTTTTCACTGCTCCTGCATACACGTTCCTCCTCACGGGACTCCACAGAGGCATATAGGTATCTGGTTAGGCAAAGGTGGAAGATGTTTAATACTCCATTTATGTAGCATTGTCCATGAGGCTCCCTCTGTGTTAGCAGCCAGTTTCCTTTTGCTCAGGTATTCCGTTTATTGGGTTTTTTTCCTCATGTTTAACAGCTTTCTCTTTTGGTTTTAGTGGGTAGGAGCTAAGCAGCATGAGTTGCAGGTAAACTCAATGCAGTTGCTGTACTATCAGGCACCAATGTCCTCAGCTATGTTGTTGTTCATCATACCCTTCTTCGAGCCAGTCTTTGGAGAAGGGGGAATATTTGGGCCCTGGACACTTTCCGCTGTGGTAAGGCTTTTATTGACTTCTCAAAAATAAGAAAACGTTATTGATGCAGTTAAATTTGATATTAAGATCTGGGGTTTTTTATGAACCTGATTTTTGTGCAGTCATTGACTATGATGGGCATGTGCAAGAGAAACAAACACTTGTGTTGTCTGCCCCACTTCCTACCAGAGGAGTCTGTCAATTGATTTACCTCGTTATTCTTGTTTCTGTTTAGAGGGCATCTGAACAACAGGAAAATCTGACAAAATCCAGAAGCTTCCCCTAGTGTATTAAATTAACAATATGTAAGTGCCCTAGTTCCAGCTCTTACTGTCCACTCAGAAAAGAGATAAGCATGCTTACTTCTGACACTCTCAACTCTCCTGTGGAAGGATGCCAGCCTCTAAGTTGTCCTCTAGAACTGCTGGTTGATTTTCACCAAGAAGGCTCTAATTTCTCTCTTTATCCTTCTGCCCCTAAAAGAGCCAGCGGTAGACTCCTAGCATGGCTCATCGTGCTGCTCAGTGATGGGTCATTTCTTGTAGTGCTGGAGTCTGTGAATGGCCTGGCAAGCATCTGGGATTATAAAATCAGATTTATTTTTTTTTCCTAAAAATAGATTTTGTTGTGACCATAAATAAGACTTTGTCCCAAAGGTAAAGGATACAACCTCTGTGTTTATGAGTAGCCAAGCTTTCCAAATCACTCCTAAAAGTTCACTGAGAGTGCAGGAGAAAGGGCTGGTGTGTGGGTGTGCATTTATGGGCGTCGCACCCTGAGCTGCTCACAGACATCACGAACCTCTGCGCTGATCTGAAGCCGTTTCTATTTTTGTTCTCCGTATGCTCTTGCCTGATTATCTTGCATTTGAAATCTGAAAGTAAAGGAAGCAAAATAACCTGAAATGTATCCAGGAATGGCCATGAGTGTTTCAGATCTCTGACTGTCCGTTAATCCACAGATAATGGTACTGCTGTCGGGAGTAATAGCCTTCATGGTAAACCTGTCCATTTACTGGATCATTGGAAATACATCACCTGTCACGTATCCTTTGTAACATGAGTTGTTTCTCCTGTTCCCAGGTGAATTATATTAGCATTCATTTGGGCTGATTTGCTGTAGGGAAATTGTTTGGCAACCTACCTGGTTTATCTTAAATGATGAAGCTGGCAAAGCATGTTCATGTTTTAGTGCATTTCGTTTCTTTGTTTGGGGTGTGTATAGGTAATGGTGGGTAACTAACTGGCCTTTCCTTCATGCTTACAAAAATATCTACCCACTCTTCGGCTACCTTGAGGAGGTGTTGGCGTGTCAGCTTGTGGTGCGCCATGGGGGGGGAGAGTCTTTAAGTGGAGGTCAGTTCTCACAGCCACAGAGATGTGGGGAAGTTGCATGAGTTGAAGTCCATTTGGTACACCGTTGCGTGCTTTGGATGTGACTGATGAAGTTCCCAAGTGGGTTTTTTTTTAAAAAAAAGTAATGCTACTTGCTGTTATCCTTAACAGGAGTCTAGGTATAACATGTTTGGACATTTCAAGTTCTGCATCACCCTCCTGGGAGGGTGCCTTTTATTTAAGGATCCACTGTCTGTTAATCAAGGCCTTGGGATTCTGTGCACGCTGTTGGGCATTTTAGCTTACACCCACTTCAAGCTTAGCGAGCAGGAAAACAGCAACAGCAAATTGGCTCAGCGTCCGTGAAGCACGGGGTTCTGGGGATTTAATAATATTGTGAAGGAAAAACAAGTATTTAAATATGCATTGATTCTAGAATGCACAGAATTGCCTCGTTCGTGTAGATCTACGGTTTTAGTTCAACTGCCAGGATCGTTATGCTGTAACTACACCAAACAAACTGAATTATGTAAAACCCTGGGGTTCTGCCATCTCCGTCCGTCCGATGGTTTTCATTACATTTCAATGGCAGCGTAAAAAAGGCACACTTTAAATCACTGTGGAAATTGTACTGAAGTAATTATATCTTTTTGCATACCAAATGAGATCATGATGTCTACAGTTCTAATACAGAGAAAGAAAAGGAATCCTGTCTTTGTGATCGTGCCAGTATTGCTGTTGTGAAGAAACTTGGAGGTGCTTTTATGCAGATGTTCTGGTATGTGGTGATGCTTCCTCCTTTTTGTCTGGTGAACCGTGAAGAGGAAACATGCGTTGTTCAGTAGTTTCAAAAAAAGGGCCACCAAGCTCATTCCTACTTCTTGTATGCTTTCTTATTATGTGTGTTTGGCTTCAACACGTTGATAGATTTTTGCCTGAGGAAAGTAGGCGAAATTACAGGTGGAGGGAGACTGGGGGAGGTACTGGGACACTTGAAGCCACAGGGCAAGCTGTAGAAGAGTAGGAAGTTGGATTTAAACAATTCATCTCAAATTTTTCTTTTGGTCCATCAGGAGATTAATGAATCATGTTTTTTAGAAAATTCTGTTACTGCTTTATTATTTTCTCAATGCCAAAACCAAGGCTTTATGTGAGATCTTGTGAATTACTTGTGAGCCTAATAAAATCTCTGGCTTTGTGATGATAACCCACTCTTTGCAAGCCTGGCATGCAGACACCCATGCTAGAAACATTTTTTGAGAAATCTTGGGAAAGTCGCCATTTGTAATGGACATGAAGGTTGCCTGGTTCTCTCTCCCAGCCTTCAGCTCCTTCTTCCTTGCTCCCACACCTTTGCCCAAGAGCTACCTTAGGTGGGATCTGCAGATTTGTCTGTGGTGGGTTTGGGGGGAGCCCCAGGGGCAGTCTGGGCAGCACTGGGCAGGCAGCGTTTCATCAACAGACAGTCCCCAGAAATGCATCTAAGTGACTGAAGGGTGTGAGGTGGGACCTGCTTCTGCTCCAATTCAGGAATGCTTTGAAAATTATTTTATGACAGTATCCAGCACTGATTTTGACAACATGGAAGGAAGAAGTTGAGTGCTGTTCTGTTTAAAAAAAGAAAGAAAAAATAACTGCTTTCAGTAAATCTGGTGAGAACATATGTTCACTAGATTTGCAGGGTTAGAAATTATTTGCAGTATCCTAATCCTTTCATTCTGGGGTTCGTTTCATCTTCATCTACCTCTAGCAGATTTAAAGAGGGCAGTTATGTGAATAGAAACAGGCATTTAAGTTTTGTGACCACCAAAGGAACAGAGATTTAGTTCCTTGAGCTTTTTACAAGATAGGTAACAAGTCTGTAGGAAACAATGCAGATCTTCTTGAGCTTGTAAGTTATTTATTCTGCTACAGAGTTCTTGATTTAAGAAAAAGTTATTTCTCTGTGTAACCTAAGTTTACACCATAATACTCTATCATTTCAGAGTCAGAATTACCTGAGTAATTTTCCATCTTTACCAATGGTGTCTTAGACATTTTACTGATCCAAGGATATTTTTTTGTATACGTTTTTATAAATCTATATAATTAGTTTAAAAATATAGCCTGGACTACTGAAAAATGTGTTCGGTCAATCTCTGGATGCATATCCTTCAGTACATACACAGAGAAAGCCATTTGCATTAATTTGTGCTGTGCACAAGCTCTTCTGAAATGTGGATAGACCACAAAGACTCTTCCAGATAGAAAACAACTCAATTAGAAGCCTGTATGGCAACAGTATTTGGGATGAGTTTGATGTAAATATATCTAAAGTGGTTGAATGAACAAAACATCCATGTCTGAAAATACAAAAGACTCCTTGAGGCAAGGAGCAGGTCTGCAAGAGAAAGTTAACATTGTCATTAAAATAAACTATTATAAATACAGTCTGTTGCTGGAATGTGTAAGTTGTGGAGGTCACTTAAGTGACATGGGTTTTTTCATATGTTGAAAAACTCTCCTTTGAGATTTACCTGTTGTACCTAACAAATAAAGTTATCTTGAACTTTGTCATATGGTTCAAAATATTAAATCCAGGTGACTCATGTAATGGTGGGATAAATAGCTCTTTGTACGTGTTGTTTCTTTGGATACCATGTGTAGGGTGGGAATAAATGTTTAATCACTTGACTGATACCTGCTTATTGCAGGGGAGAACAGTTGGGTTTTTTTACCTGGGGTTTTTTTTTCCCAACTGCTGCTTGAATTGCTTCCACTCAGGCATCTAGGTGTGTATAAGACAAACTGGTGCCACTGGGATTCCTGTCTATATAAATACTTCAAGAAGTTTGATTGTTTTGGGGCTTAACTTAAGACACAAACAAGGGAACTTTTTAAACCCTGAGGTAAAATTGGAGTCCTGTAAAAATTACTGATGCTTCTACTACTGATTCTAGGTTTTGCTCTAACGCTTTGATATGCTTTCTTGTTAAGTGTATTTCCTTGTTTTGGCTTTCCTGAAAGAGAAATCTGAGGCTTGGCATCTTTAACAACATGCAGTCGTCACCCTGTATGTGCCATCAGAGTTGGAGCTGTTTATTTTCTGCTTTTCATTTTACTTTGCATTCTCCATATGACTGAACTGTGGTAACAGTGAGGACCTTGGTGCTCCTCTGCCATCAAGGGCTTTGCTGCTTGCACTGTCATTCTTTAGGTCAAAGAGCTACCACTGGTGTAGCTCCAGTGGAAAAGCTAGTGTAGACACTGGGGTGGCATTTAAAAACAGGGGCAGATCCAGGTGATTCTGATTAAAGTATGAGTGACTGGTGGCAAGTTATCTTTGCTAGCCTTGTCCCTGAAAACACTTTAGAACGACATACCAGAGGTTCTCTTGTTTCCCTCCAAAAAATAGGCCTTGACTTACAGGATACTCAGTTCAAAGCTTTGTGTTACCTTTAACTTTAGCAACTCAACTCTTGTTTGACAGATTCTACATCTGGTTTTGTGTGACTTGTTAAGTTCTTGGAGGCTGGGGGTGGGGGAGGGTGGGCCACTGAGCCCGAGGAGTTTTCCTGCTGGTGGGTAAACAGCTACTCTCTTAGGCTTGTGGTTGGAGGAGAGCGGTTTGCTGCTGCTAGACCTATGAAAAGGAGGTTTGTCCTGCAGGAAGCCTACCTCTGAGACAGAGCTGCAATTCAGCAGGAATGTATCCTCTTTCTGTCTCCTTTCCTGAAAATGACCGTTAAATGGGTTTTTTCTATGTTAGTGGCTGTCAGTGCCGGTTGGGTATTAAGGTAAAAATACCATTTTTATGATGTCTTGTATAATGGGAGCTTCAGAAGGGTTTTACAGCAATGTAGAGTACAGGTGATGCCTCAGCCATGTCTAGTTTGTCACATCTTCTGCAAAAACCTATCAAAAGTTAATGACAGGTTTTGTAACTGGCTGTATGTACGGTGGGGCTTGCTCTTGAGCCAGTGCCACTCAACACTGACATACCAGTCATGTATTTAGTGGTGATGAGGAACCATCTAGACTTGAAATTCACTGGCGTGCTCAGGAAGGCTCACTGTGATAGGTGAGAGCACTTATCTTCTTGCTTTTAACAACAAATGTGAGGCTTGCAGTTAAAGGGAATCTGGAGAGTAAGCCTTAGTGTCGCTCCAATCACCTTTCACAATACAGTTTTTCTCCCAATATGTCTGGCTTGCTACCACATACATAGCTGGTGTCTTACCTGGATTTTTAAAGAAGCAGAGTTTGGATTGCAGCCTCACAGATGTTTGCTTGTGTTCCTTCCTCTTAAAATTGTATGTTAGCCATTCACAGCCCAACTTCCCTGTTTAGTGAGAAAATGAGAAAGGAATGATGAAGACATGAAAGGCAGACTGAATATATAGTGAAGATATGTCATGTTTTGCACAGGAATTTCACTCCACTGTAAAGATTCATCTCTTTCTGATTGTTTCTCTACTGTTATGATCAGGTAGATGCACAAAAGCTTTCTGCTCTTTATAAATTCATCCTCTTCCCACTGGTATGTCCTCTCTGATCATGGTCTCAGCCTTCCATTTGATCGATTTGGTTGCTGCAAAGATCATTGGGGTGTCAGCTATGGATGGTTAAGAACATGAAGTGAAAAACGACCAGCAGGAGCTGGTACAGTCTTGGGTAATGAGAAATCCTAAAACAGAGACTCTCACCAAAGAGACCTGTGCTAAGCAGAGGAGAGGTGTGGGGTTATCTCCAGGTAAGAATTGCAAAGAACACAAGAGCTGAATTGTATGAATTCTTGCTGTACTGCAGTAATTGACAGGTATAGTTTAAACTAGCTTTTAATAATAAAAAAATTGAAAGTATAAATGTTGTGCAAAAGAAAAACCCAAATAGCAGGATTCAGACTGTATCAAGCCTTTGCTGCCAGACTTGTCCCACAGCGATGGATAACCTTCCTGAGAGAAGGGAGCTATTGTTCCGCCTCCCCTCTGCCCAGTGATGCTGGGCTCAGTGAAGGAGGGTTTGTGTTCCTGGAAACTGGTCTGCTTTTTTTCAACTGTATCAGTTGGTCCAATGAAAACAAACCACCTCTCCCTGCACAGCTTGTCTTGCTGAAGTCGCTGTTTCTGCTTTCACCTTGGATCACGTTCCTATCCTCCTCCAGTAGCTGAAAGGTCTAACAGACCTTGGGGAGCAGAACGTCGTCCTGTTGCCTTGTGTGACTGCAGCCCTGCTGTAGGGGATCCAACCCAGCCCAAAGGGTCACAGTTACAATCCTCAGTGCAAGAAGAACTAAAGAAAGAGGAAATGGGATCCTTTCACATTGTTTCAGTTGTAAGGCAGTTACTAATCCTTTCAAGTGTTAGTTGTTGTCATTTCCCTTCAGTAGGAGCATAAGCAAGCTCCCTTTCCTGTCTCAGTCTGCTCTTTCTGTACGGAGTATAATTATGCCATATTCTAGGAATTCTGGCATTGAGACAGAAGCTGTATTCACTGCTCACATCTGTTGACCTCACCCAGTGCTGCTTTTTTTCCTCTTTTACCTAGGGACCACTGACTACTGCCTTCCAATCTAGAAGAAAAATACTTGCTTAAAATACAGGATGAGTCAGGTTAACCTGAATTAAGAGGCAATTTGCAAGCTGGGAAGTCGCATGTGCCTTCCCAGCTGCAGTAGCTTAGTACCTAATAGACACAATATCCTGCCTTGACAATGGAAGGGCAGGAACAGACATGGACAGATTAAAGCTAATGAGAGTAAATTATGTATTTGGAAGCAAGCAGTGGGGATGATCCAAAGGTTGCTTGAGGATTAGCATTGCAAAAATATCCTCTTATTTGGTAGTGGAGTCCCAGGAATATGAGTATGAGCCTTTTATTTGACAGCACATGGCTATATTTAAGGAGCTCCAAGAAGTCCAGTATGACCATGCCAGCTAGTGCATGCAGGATGCTCATATGCAGGCTAGCAGTGTGTCAGAAAGCAGGATTACTTTTTAGAACCATAGACAGCTGTGTCACATCCAGGAAGTGCAGGGAGGAGATGTCTGGTTGAAGCACAGCATAAGAATGTAATTTTTTTACGACCTTGGCACAGAAAACAGTAGTTTTTGTGGTGTTTTGGAGGTTTTTTTACTTTCTTACAGAGCAGAGGCTGAGAAGCAAAGCTGCTTTTTGGGCGGGGGAAGCACATGGAGTAATCCACAGCTACTGGGACCACAGAACAGAGGTAGATGTATATTTTTAAAAAAAAGAGTGGATGAAGAGGCAACTGAGAGGAGCATACAGCAGGATACATCAGGTTTTTAAATATAAGGTCTAAGTTTAGATGCTTAACTCCACCATCAGGCATTTGAATAGCGGGGCCAGATGTGTCAGTGTGAACCTCTTCCCTTTTGATTGCCCTCCATGGAGAACAGCATGTGCTCAGCGTTTCCAGAAATGAAGCTGCATAGTTGACAAGTTTGACATTTTTTTTGGTCTCCAACTAAATTAGGTATGCCAGTTAACAAAGAAACAGAGTCCTTGTTCTGCTGCTTTACTCTGCCTGAAATGTTTTTTAAGTAAGACACACTTCTATTTTCTGTTGCACAATTAACTGCAGTGACCTAATACATTTTGTTTTACAGTATGTTGGCATTGCATATTAAACACTTTGATTAAGATCTTGTAATTTATCTACGTGGGAGCATGTTGATTCCACTTAGTTTTCTGTCTTGGAGCTGAATGGAAAAAGCTGCTCTTGTATTATACAGCATCAGCTGTTGTGAAATAAAGCGTCTCCCTCCAAGGAGTAGAACGGCAATGTTAAGGTCTTCTGGGATCCAAAGTGCTTTACTGGTTAAATGCATTTCTTATGGTGGGTAGTCAAAAATTGGTTTCCTATTTGTTAATCCAGTTGAGAGGAGAAACCCACTCTGGTGTCACATGTTCTTCAGGCAATTATCATAGAATCATAGAATGGCATGGATTGGAAGGGACCCCAAGGACCACAGAGCTCCAACCCCCCTGCCACAGGCAGGGCCACCAACCTCAGGCCTGGATCTACACAAGGTTGCCCAGGGCCCCATCCAACCTGGCCTTGAACACTTCCAGGGATGGGGCATCCACCACCTCTCTGGGCAGCCTGTTCCAGCACCTCACCACTCTCTCTGTAAAAAACTTCCCCCTAATATCCAATCTAATTATGATACACTTCTGAAAACATGATCTCACTTTTCTGAGTGGTAAAATGATGCTTCTGATCAGGATTAACAATGTCCCATTATTTTTTAGCTATTGTCATTCCCCAGAAACCCACTTGTTCAGCTTTTTTTCAGGTGTAGTTTGCCTTTATCAGGCATGGACAGATATGCCTTAATTCTGTGCCCCCAAACGTACAGCCTCAGTGAGGTCCAGCCAAGAGCAGAGTTGGATGTACATGTGGGAGGATGGCACTGAGCTGGGCTTGCTCAGCACCCACAGCAAGTTGGTTCTGCAGCACTAGGTGAAAGATTACAGAACCAGCTGTACTTGGGTGTCATTCAAATGTCATCTTAGGTGCCCAGGAGAGAAATTAAAAGACAGGTAACTTGAAAATCAGGAACTTTGGGAAACCAGCAGACTTAGTGAAAGCTGTGCTCTTAGCCCATGAGATGGCAGAGTTGGTGGAACAGCACCTTAATGCTTCAAGGTGTGTGTCCTGCTCCTCCCCATGAATGCAGCTTGGGAACTTGATTCTGCCCCTTGATCTGGCTGAACTGGGGCATTCATCTGGCCCACTGGTAGGAAGAATAGCCATGAGTGGTTCAGCTAGCCAGTTGCCTTACTGTGCAGCAGGCAACTTCCTGTGCTAGGACAAGGGAGAAGCATGATGCCACGTGGCTAGAACCAGGATTGAGGGACAAAGGGCAGAGTAGGGGGCACCTCTTCCAGCAGTGCAGAGGTAACATCCCTGTGCCCAGCCTCACAAGACAGGTTTTGAAGAAGGTGGTTTCACACACAAAGGGTGAGAAAGCCCTCTTTTCATGCACAGCTACCAACCTCTCAGCCAGAAGCCCACAAAGAGTTTCTCAAGCACTCCACAACATTTTATGTACCTGTAAGTGGTCTTGAAGTCTTTGGGAGACTGGCTCAGCAGCTTATTGCTTGTCTCTGCAGCCTCCCCTGGACTGGCAGCTCTCCATCCTTGGTCCCCTGCATAAATGGGAGATCTTTGGAAGGTTTGTATGTTGGTTCTATTTTTCAGTGTGTTCCATTTAGCTGAACCAGTCTGTGGTACATCAGCTGTTTCTGCTTCTCTGAAGACAGCTTTACTCATTTGAGAGCCTGCAATAATTCACAGGGTGTCACACAAACCAGAAATAACCCGGTTATTATTTTTAAAGGCCAGTGGATTTTCAAATCACTGTTATTTGTCCCTAAGCAAGCTGGATTTAAATATCTTGTAGCTGAGTATTTTCAGTGTTTCCATAGCTTGTAAAAGTAAGATAAGCAGTCCCCTGACCTCCAGAGTTTCCTTTTAAAATTGATATACGTCAATGCATCCGAAGATACCTAAAGAAATTATTTTAGGATGATTAATGAAATGAAATAAACTTTTACAGAAAGTGGCTTAGTGGGATTGGGTTGTGACAGAACCAGCTACAAACTGAGCTCTAAAGAGGCCTTCTTGCATTGGAAACTGGAAACCTAGGGAAAATGTGGAGCTGATGTGCATATATAAAGTGTAGATAAAACTGTAAAGCTTCCTTAGTTTTACTGCAGTCATCATTTTGGTCTTGTGTAAAGACCAAAGAGGAACGCCCATGCTGTGCTCTCCCTTGGATGCAATCATCTGAGTAATAGTTTAACATGCCAGACTGTGACCTGAACCCACTGAGATGTGAGTAGTGATCCCACCGGATTGCTGTGATGCAAGGGCAGTAATTTGTGCTAAGAAAGGTCTCTCAACAGTGATGTCTCTTGAGCTGAAGCAACTTTATTTGCTAGAGCTGCTTGATCAGTAGTAACAACAGCAAGTCATGCCTGCTAGAAGGCAAAGAAATATCAAGATCATAATTTTGGAACTGTGTGGGGGAAAAGTTTTGAAAGTGTTTGAAAGATTAGCCAACAAAATGAAAGAGGTCTCCCTGGTCCTTTACCAAAAGGTTGCCCCAGTAAAATGTGTGTATCTGTAAATGTGCTATCACAAAGGAAATTCCCTTGGTATCTGCACAAGTGGAATGCAAAATACACAGCTGAGGCATACTTCCTACTGATGTCAAGATCTACATTTCCAAAGAAACTATCACAAAAGAAAACTGGTTCAGCTTGAAGAACAGAGCAAATAAACTGTATGAAAGCCTGTAAATTACATCAGAAGCTTCTTCAATGGTACAATCAACCTAAGTCATCTTGCAAAGAAAGCTTTCAGCTCCTTTGCAACACAAGAAAAGCTGGCTAGGACTAGCTGAAGTCATTAGCAGTGGTAACAACTGCTCCTTACTTCTCCCTAAGTAGCACCTCAGGGAAACTTCTGGGAATTTGGAGCCAGTTCCTTCACAGGAGATACTGCAGGGGTTTATCAGCCCAGGTAATTGATGCAGCAAGTAATGGCAAAACATTCAAAGAGCAGTTAGTTGATAAGGGGAAAGCCACTGAAGAGCTAGCTCCCTGCCTTCAGAAGGGGTTATTTCCTCATTTCCATCTCCAATTCTCTGCTTCCAGTTGTGTGTTCCTGCTGCTTTCCTTGTGATGTCTCATGTGACTATATGATAAAGCAAGCTGACATACTAGCAGCAAATAAAAGTAAACGTCCTGCTCCTGGATCAGCTACATCTACGGGCAAACGAGCCAAAGTCAGCTCAAAGAAATAGGTGGCTGGGAATGCAGAGCTCCTGGCAAGGCCAGTGTTTCCATAGGGCGTTAGATGGGCTCAGGACATTGTTTCAGTGAGATATTCGATGGGCTCTGCTGCATCACCTAACTGTGCAAGGTGGCTGAGTCAATCCAACACTGTTTCCAAAAAAGGTCTCCCCATCAGAGCTTGCAGCCAGCACTGAGGAGACAAGGAGGAGAACTGGACACCTCTTCCACAGTGGTGTGCTCTGAGATAAGCCAAGCTCTCTGAACTTCACATTCAGTTGTGCTGCTGCCTAAGCTGGCTGGAGCAGATCCCACCTTTTCCCCTGCCTACCCATCTGCTACCATTCCAGTGATGTCCAGGACCAGATGCTGTGCAGCTGCTCAGGACTGCCTCAGGGAACTGTTCTGCAGAAAAATGTGTTATTTCTTAGGTGTCCCAGATCACTCTGTGCCACAGATGCACAAGTATCTGTGCCAGTATAACAGAAGGGGCAGCAAGAGGATGGAAGAGGTGGATGGGAACAGATCTCTGTAAAGTAGCATGCTGACCAAAGACAGACATGCTGAATCTTCAGTATCTAACCATTAAACACAACTGCTTTTGTGTGGCTGTGCAGCTGAGCGTGCCCCAGAACTGATGGGTTTCCTTAAGCAAAGCATGTATAGTAGATAATGGAATTGATGAGGGATCAGGAAGAGGGTAAGACAGGCCCAAGTCGATGAACTCGGTGTTGCCTATATCCTATCTGGTAAGGAAATGAGACATTGTGGCATCTCCTACACTGAATAAGTTAAAGATCAGGATAGGCAACTATCAGCCAAAAGGAACGGTCTATATTTTACCAGACCTTCTTCAGTAGATATTGGGGAAAACAAGTGTTCTCGTGAATCTTCTTGAAACTGTTTTTTGGCACTGAAAGCCAGAAGACCTGTGCTCTCAAATATCTTCACTGCACTGCATTTCTGGATATCTTGCATAAGGCTTGTTTTGCTTCTGTGAGAAAACTGCAGCCTGTCTCCTAACAGCCAAGCCACAATGCAGCAATACCTTAGAGACCCACAACGGTGGATTTAGGATTTTTCCCTCAAAAGCAATGCTACCGTGGTGTATTTACAGATTCACAGATTCACAGACTGGAAGGGACCTCTGGAGATATCTAGTCCAATCACCTGCTAAAGCAGGGTCACCTACAGCAGGTTGTACAGGATCGTGTGCAGGTGGGTTTTAAGTATCTCCAGAGAAGGAGGCTCCACAAACTCTGGGCAGCCTGTCCCAGTGCTCTGACACATTTACAGTGAAGAAGTTTTGTCTCATGTTCAAACACAACTTCCTGTGTTCTAATCTGTGCCCCAAATTTGTCTGTGTTCTACCATGCTGTGTCCCCTCTGGCCTTGGCTCATATCTGAACAGCATGGTGTTAAGATAAGGAAGGTGGGTCAGAAGTCAAAGCCCAGTGCCTGCATATCTCTCCAGGTACACAAAGAAAGGCAGAAGAAACTGCCAAGAAAAATGCACAGAATCAAAGCTACCATAGGACTATTTTTACACGACAGGGGTGATCTAAACTGAGTCTAAGATGAACCCTGTGAATGAAGGAACGCCAAAAAGTCCATGCACTCACTCGCTCTGGAGGAAAGAGATAACTGAGATATTAATACTTGGGTGCAACCAAAGCACAGTGCTGTCACGGCTTCCTCACTGGCAGGCAGGCTTGTGTCCTGCTTTCCCAGTGACATCAGTGGGTTTGCGGGAATTTTCCCTGTGTATCTGCGAGCCTTTCTCTGAGCTGTAGGTGGAAAACGCCGTTTCTCCACCAGATGGCACAACCGCCACCAAGCCGCCACTGACAGGCCTGCTACCAGGCCTGCTGCCAGGGCCAGCGCGGCCTAAGGGAGGCGGCAACGTCTGTCAGACCAGCTAACGCAGCCGGGAAGGGGGACAGAAGTACAGGCCTCACGGTACACACATCCTTCATAAAGTCATGTAACATTGGGATCAAACGTCGCCTTCCTGATAAAGCCTGCGAGGTTATCCTGATAGGTATTCATAGAATCATAGAATCATAGAATGGCAAGGGTTGGAAGGGACCCCAAGGATCATAAAGCTCCAACCCCCCTGCCACAGGCAGGGCCACCAACCTCAGGCCTGGATCTACACAAGGTTGCCCAGGGCCCCATTCAACCTGGCCTAGAACACTTCCAGGGATGGGGCATCCACCACCTCTCTGGGCAGCCTGTTCCAGCACCTCACCACTCTCTCTGTAAAAAACTTCCCCCTAATATTCAATCTAAACCTTCCCTCCTTCAGCTTTAATCCATTCCCCCTTGTCCTGCCATTATCTGCCCTTTTAAAAAGTTGATTCCCCTCCTGTTTGTATGCTCCCTTCAGGTACTGGAAGGCTGCAATGAGGTCCCCCTGCAGCCTTCTCTTCTCCAGGCTGAACTCCAGGCTGAACAAGCCCAGCTCCCTGCCTGCTGATAGTTAGAAAGAGGTTTCATTTTGTGGGCAGCTGGGGTGGGGGATTCCCCTTGCATTTCCTGTTCCATGTTTAGCTTAAAAAAAATATTCTGACAGACTTGTCTTGTTCAAGTTTCTCAAGTGCAGCTGGAGCCATCAGACTCCTCAGACTACGACACTCCACAGATGTGCTGGAAACTAGTACCAGGTGACTTCCAGGTGGAAGCTCTGAAGAACTGGAAACTTTACAGTAAGTTGTAAAGAAGAAAAGCAGAGTATGGGACATGTCCAGAGCCTCAGCCTGGCATGAGGAAATTAATCATCGAGGCTATTGCAGCAGAACTTCCCGTTCTTTCTCTGCAGGTCACAGAACTCAGTAACAGCTGTCTTAGTCAGCTCAGTTCCCTAAAGTTGCCCAGGCCTTTGGAAGAGCCTGGGTGCCTATGTTTAACCATTGCACCAGGTCTTATAATCCTCCACAGAAAAGAAGGGTTTTCTTATGGTAGACTGCCACTGAAGGACAAATAATTTTCACAGAGATCTTTAGATCCCCAAGATCTTAGGGATCACAGAAACATTTCCTGCTTTTGTCTCCCTTTGCAGTAGTAGTACATTAATTATGGGAGATGAGGTTTAGTTCCTACTGTCCCAGCCCTTTCTTACCAAACATTTGAATAGGAAAAGTAAGCTGTGAGTAGCTGAAGAATGAGAAAGTGATACAGTTGATGCACAGATGGAGCCTAAATGTTGAGGCTAAGTAGCTGCTTCCCATATTTTAGATAGCCTGTGTGAGACACAAACCTTGAGGATTGATGGGAGGAAGACATCAAACAGAACCATCAGAAACATCAGTGAATAAACAGTATTTATCACGTCTTTTATGTTCATTAAGATAATTTTGTCATATTGGGAAGGTACTTTGACAATACCTGGCATGTATTACCAATGGAGAGCAAGATGGCTCATTATGTTCTTTGTGGAGATGCAAGTACAGAAAAGAGCTATGCATGTGGACTGAAAGAAATCAGCCATATATAAATATGAGGGATGCAAGTTCTGAGAAGTTCCAGATATCTACACTCTCCAATTCCAGCTATTGCTAGAAGAAGAAATCTAGGAAAAGATGACTGAAGATGAAAGTATAATGTGTGTCCCATATAATTGTATTACAATCAGGCTATCTGGATGTTAAGGCTATTAAAGAAGAACCTCCGTACATGTCATGTGTAAGTCCCCTTCCCTTTGGATCTTTTTAAAATCAGAATACTTATATACCACTGGAAACTGACCACATAGCAAATAATAATAATTTCAAAAAAGCAAACCACAAACCCTTTGGTGCATATTCATCATGCTATGCAAATTTAAAAGATCAGAAGATCACAAGCTTTGAGAAGACTGTCCCTCCAGTATAGCCAGCTTTCTGTGTAAGGCTCAGTCTGCTTGACATGTAAAGCACTGTCTTGCAGACCACTTTGCCAGCTAGGTAAAAGGCAAAGTTGGTACAAGTTTGTCAGTAGCCATCGGGGATTCATCGGGGAACTTTTCTACTCTGCCAGCCTGTCATCCTTGCACCAGCTCTTGGTCTAGAAATCCTACCTTTTTTTCTGTGTCTTTCCCAGAAGAGTCGTTCAGACAGACCAAACAGAGCCACTGTTCTGCAGTGGAAAGTGCAAGAGGATTGAATAACCACTGTCTGGACATAAAGTCACTCAGTGATTTGGGTTTGCTCATTTACAAAGGAGGCAATGCAGTGAATACATGCTCGCTGTTAGGAGCCCATGGATTCAGTCCTGCTCTTGGTATGGGTCTGAAGGTGGAGATTGGTTTGATTTGCTGTGATTTAGGATGCTCCAGGCTAACTGTGAATGTTGGAGTTTATGGGTTTCACCAGATGGACAAGATGTCAGTTTTGTGTGTCAATCAGAAAAGGTCCTCACCGCTACAGTCACTTAAAGATGACAGGACTAACATGGATACAGCTGCCCTCACAGTAAAACTGCACCAGTTCCCTCCCATACATTGTACTGATGTTACTGTTTCCTCGACCTGCAGAGAGAACCTTTCTGTTCTGAGATGCTGTTTCATGTTTCTGTTTAAACAAGTACTAATTCAAAGACAGGCAACGGGACACTGTTAAAAACTTTTCTGGCTTGGCAACAAGTAGTTGCATGCCAGCTATGAGGTAGTGAGGTGACATGATCAGGATCCACCTGAGTCAAGAGAAAAACAGATTGGGTAACCAGGAAATCAATGTGGCTCTTCAGAAGGATGATTTAGTCAGTCATGTCAGTTTACTTCAGGAGGTATATGGAGCCGTGCTTCATTTGGGGGATATTTAATCCCAAGGAAATCTCTCTACTCAGCCAATCTACTCCCAAAGTGGACTTTGGAATACACATCTAAGATTGGTAACAGCCCTGGCTGTGATGGCAAGGAACTCTTGGAGGGAAACAACTCAACCTTCAAGGTTTCCAGTCAAGGCTACCCCAGACACTTGTAATGTCTCTAGTACTTGTCTAGCTCCCAGTGTTGTTGCACACACTGCAAGCTATATGTGAAAAGCTGTACTGACAGAACCACACTCTCAAAAGTAGAGGCATTTGATACCAGCAGAAAGGTGACTTTGTAATTCATTAGCAAAATCAATTGCATTAGCAAAAGTAAGAGTGCTGAGGCTTCTCTTGGGAACCAATAGCTCATTCTGCATTAAGTAAAATCATACACCAGTCAGTAAGGCTGCATCAACCAAGCATTAAATTGTGAGGCAGACCACAAAACAGGCTGCAAGGGAGGGTGTTACAGAGAGGTTGTGGCCAGCTAGAAAGCAAGCATGGAAGTATGCCGGGGAATGTGCACAACAGGGTTAGCAAGGCTGGGACAATTCCAGGAGATAAATGATCAGATGCATGGAATGGGTCTGAGTTAAGAAGCTGCTTGTGTAATATAACGCCCTGCTGGGGTTTGTTGTTAGTAACAAACAGTTCCACTAACAGCCAGACAAATAAAATCAATTTTTTGTCTTCCCCTCCTCTAACCCAAACTGCAGTGTGACTGTAATAGTGCCTTCAGGCCAGACCTCAACATCAGCTGCAGTTCTGTTCCCACATGGCACCCCAAAGAGGCTTGATTTGGATGGCATGCTACCTTTACTCTGGGCCTTCCCAGGATCTAGGTTGTCTCCCAACATACTTCGAAGTGGAGTGTTTCCTCAAGAGCTTCTGAAAGACATCTCGGTCTTTCAGGGCAGTCCCGTTAAGCTGTGCACAGTCCACACACCCCTCTGGGCCACTCCTTGGAACAGGAACCAGTTTTGTGCCAGACTGAACAGTACATTTGAATGACAAATGAACACTGAATTAAAAGAACAGTTCGTTCTAAACTGAATGGGGTCATCCTAGTTTGCCTAAACAAGACAGATGACCATTGTTTAACTAAGGCTTTCTCTGAGCTAATAATATGCAATCAAGTACTGCCTCAGGAGATATCACTGGATTGTTTCATTTTCACAGCTACAGATAAGCAAAGGCTGAAAGGTTCACAATCTAGCCACATACTTCATCCTTGCTTAACAAGAGTTTAAAAAAGGTGTTTATTCACTCAGTGATGTTCTTAACTAGAACTACTTAGAGTGAGAAAAGCATTTTCCTGAGATTTTTCCCTTTCAATACTTCAGAATTACTCCATGAACTCCAAAAGTGATCATCCGAATCAGATCTACTCCAATCAGAAAAGTAGAGAGGAAAAACCCACCCAAACTTTGCATTCTGTGTTAGATCTTGAGCACTTTCAAGCAAAAACTCGAGATACTTGCTTTATATTTTTGCCAGCTGGCCTCCCTTCAGAAAGCATATGCTATTGTTTAGTTTTGCTTGTGGCTGATTGAGCTGCTACCAAATAGGAATCAGATCTGGGCAGACAGACTACCAGTGTCTCCCAGATGAATGAAGGAATGTGGATGCCAACTAAACAAACCCAGAACTGCTCTCTTCTGATGTGGGATCGTTCTAGCTCCAGGTGGTTTTGAAGCAGCTTCTACTTAATGGTCACAAGATCAGGGCATACCTGAACTGAATGCCTGCAAGAGGGAGGTAAGAGCTCGTGAACAGCTGCTAGAAAAACATTTTCACTTGAGACCATCTTTGTCAGTTCACCTGAAGTAATTTTATATTTTTCAAAATGAACAAGGTTGAATCTGGAGCTATGGAAATGTAGGAAACTGCTGATCTCGAGTCCAAAGCACCCATAAAATAAAATACTGTAGGTCATTTTGCTCAGGGCACACATGAGATGAAGCTGCAAAATGCCTGTCACCCAGTCCACAGAGCAGCTAGGGTTGTTGGAAGGGCAGTGCAGCCCCGGGCAGCTTGAAGACACAGCTCCCACGCACCAGAAAAACACAAGTTTAAAGGCAAAGCATGTTCCCTGTTAAATAGCTGCAATAGCACCATGTGTAGTCTTTGGGTTCTCACTGCTGCCAAGAGCCCTGCTCTTGAGTGCTGCTAGTCATTACTGTCTGTTCTGAACTGCCCTCAGGAAGGCTGCGCCCCCTTTTCATTTAGTAGAATTTGGGTGACATTTATAGTAAGAAGTTTCCAGTGGTGGTGCTGACAGACCTCTCCATCGGGATAGGTCAGAGCTCATCACTGCAAGTTCTCTGAACCGAACACACTGTTAGTGGCTGGGGGATTTCTTATCAATGGGCATTTTCTTACACAACAGGAATGAATGTTAAGTAAACAACAAAATTCTTTCTCTTGTACAGAAGTGTACCGACCCACTGACTGGCATGGGGGGTCATGGCTGCAGGGGACAGGACTGGCAGAAAGCCCAGTTAAGCCACACATGCCTCAACTGCATTTCAGAATCCTTTTCCCCTGCTCTTTCATCTTGCAGTGCATGGCAATCTGCAGCATGACTGATTGCAGCTTTGTGCAGACGCAGTCTGAGGCTTTGGAAAGGATAAATCAGCACAACATAAGGTCCCAGAGGCTTTTTTTGATATTTTTTTTTCTTTTTGTCTGGGAGTAGTTGATAGACAGCACGTGAGCTCCACTTAACTGAGTGCTAAGAAACAGCAAATGGGCTGGAGATGAGACCTGACAAACCCTGGCCACCCAGACCTCTGATCAGCACCTGGGAACTTGTATGTGCTGGATGCTGACTCGGCAGCAGTCAGGAAAAGTTAAGACATGTTGGAAAAAAAACCCCAAACAAACAGAATTATGGTGAGGAACAAAGATCTGAAACTGAAGTCTTTAATAGTCCACCTGTTTGCTTGGGTTGGGCACCCCTGCAGCACAGCAACCCATCTTTCCTCAGGTAAAGGTGCTTATAGCTGTACCAGGTCCATCTCAGAAAAGAATTTAGCTTGCAAGCTTTAAACAGTGAAATGGGTACAGTTATGATCCAAATTATTAATATATTTTGAATCAGATATAAATAATTATATTTATAAACATATTATAAAATATGAATACATTTCTAAACAGACATTAAATATTAAAACATGTCTCACTCCATGTTAGCTAACCTCAATGTAGAGTGGGTGTCTCCAGTTGGGCCACATCTGCTCCAGATTATTTTCTGTAACAGTATAAATAAAATACACAGGTGGGGGCTTGCCATAGTGATACCTCCTTTTCGTTCCCTTGAAATTGTGGGGAAGTCAGCTCTCATAACCACACCAGCTTATTACTCACCCTTCAAGTAAAACTTTTGAATTATACTTGTCCAGAATTATCAAGCATAAGAAAATAAACTGTGCATGTAGATGACACAGAATTAGCTGTATTGGTGACAAACAGAAGGGCTGGCATGCTACATATCAAAAAATATCCCCCTATCTCCCTAAGCAAGCACAGACAGCATATTTTATCTACTTGCAGCCTCCCCTTACTTGAGATTAGTCTGTCTGAGAAAAGAGATAAGATTGTCCTTGAAGACTGATAAAAATTCCAGGCAGAAACTGGTTGGGTTTTTTTTTTCTTTTTTTTATCCTTAGCAGTTAATGAATCGGTAAGAGAAGTTATTATTTAAGGAATCCAAATTTAATCTCAAAGTCATTGGTCACAAGACATTTATTGGTTGAGAAATGAAAAAAGAAAGTCATAGTTATCAGTTTGATAAGTCTGGGGTGATAGAAAATTTATTGCTAATTTAAAATGCACCTTAATTTCCAGACAGCCTTAGCAAAATTACACTGTGCTTAAGACAAGGCTCAGTGATGTGATACAGATTTGGGAGAACTACATGAACACTCATGTTTTGTTTTGCCTCAGTTCAGTAAAATGCATTTTGAACAGGTATGAAACAGTTTTCATGCCACAGCAGGACAAGTAATGGTAATACTGCTGCTCAGCGTGACATCAACTGAATGTAGCTGTTCGGTTCCATCCTCTCACATTTTTGTGTAGACAGAATTTTCTCCTAGTGATGGACCTAGCCAGGTAAGGATGTCAGTAGCTGGGGTGCTGGGTGGGAATGGGCATGTCTGACTTTGCCTGTGGCAGGACCTTCCACTTAAATCAGATTTCTGTTTGCCTTGAAACCCATGTGAGGACTGGAGGTGAGCACGTTTGCAAAATTCTGGCAGCTTCTCGGCTGTCCCTCACCAGTCCTTGAGCTTTATGCTCTAGAGGGACAACAAGCTCATCTTGAAAATCCGTCATCACACAAATAAACACTGCTGGAATTTTTACAAGGTGCCACAGTTGTAAGAATCTGTATTTGGCCAATGGACAAGTCCAGGCAGTTATCCACTGCTTGTTTGGACAAGTTAGTTGTCATGGAAAATTAGCATTATGCTCACTCAGCTCTAGTGTATCTTTAAACACTATCTGCAGCACTAATGATCTCTAACAAATCCTTTCACTGTTCAATTTTAGAATGTTACCATGGGCAAAGACAAACCCCTAAAAATTAGAAAAGGGAGTCAGACTAAAAACTACCCAGTTCTACTTGAAGCGTAGCAATTAATATCAAAATAATGTACTTCCAAATACCCTACACTTAAAAGGCACTCAAAATTATAGAATGGGACGTGACAGGAACATAGGGCAATATAACAGCATACAAGTCTCTTTGGATGTAAAATTTTCTCCTAGTTTCCTCTCCTAAATATCAGTGCAAAAATAACTTTAAAAGCACAAATGAGCATAGCAAATCAAACAAGCATCCAGAGGTGTAATTACCTGCTAGCCAGGCAACCAACACTTTCATTACCGTGTCCCTGAAGTGAGGTGGACTATAAGCAAGAGCCTCTGCCTTTGTTAACCATGAAATAAACTGACATCTATCCCTAACATATGCTGGCTGTATGGCAGTACAAGGTTATCATTGTAAGTCCTGTTCACCCCCAGACAAGGTCTGGCGTTTCGGGACCAGAGCTCGGGAAGCTGGTGTCCAGAGGGCTGCCAGGGGCAGGGGCTGCACGGCCTCACCCTGCACGGGCACGGCTGCACCTCAGGACTGCCTGGTGTGTCAGAGGGGAGGTGTGACACCAGCCTGCAAACCAACACTGTTAGAATTCTTTTAGCAGGAGCAGGGATCTGTAGGGAACGTTCATACTTTAGCCTGTGGTTACCATCAAGCCCTCTCTTCCAGCTCTCCTCGGTGCTTCACAAGCACAAGCCACGACGTTTTGTTTAACCACAACTGTATGGTTTTGGCGGAGTGGCCGTAAACGCAGCCGGGAGGGGACAGAAGGGACCACGGGCAGGGCGAGGAGCAAAAAAGAAGGGAAAAGCCGCCGGCGAAGCACAGCACCAGCGCCCTGCCTCCCCAGCGCCCTGCCTCCCGCAGCGCTCTGCCTCCCGCAGCGCCCTGCCTCCCCAGCGCCCTGCCTCCCGCAGCGCTCTGCCTCCCGCAGCGCCCTGCCTCCCCAGCGCCCGGCGCGGGTCCCATCGCGCCTGCTGCTGCAGGCCTTCGCCCTGTTCGACCCCTCAACCTGGGCACCGCTTTTCTGCTCCGCCCGGCGCCGCAGGCCTGGTTCTCCATGCCCCCGCCCCGGGGCCGGGCGCACTGGCGAGCACACAGGCCCGGCCGCCGCGCTGCGAGGCGCCGTGTCAGGCCGCTGCACGGCGCTGGGGGGCCGTTGCCCCAAGGCCATTAGGGGGCGCTGGCGAGACCAGCGGGCCGCGCCGTGCGGGTGGCCAAAATGGCGGCGTTGGGTGCGGGCCGCGCTGCGGCGTGGTAGGGACTCCGGTCCTTCGCCTGCCGCGGGCCGGGCAGCGGAGCGGATGCGGCTGGTGGTGCGTGGAGACTCCCGACTCGCTCGGGGACGGGGGCTGAGGGGTCGCTCGGGGCTCGCTTTTAGCGCTTGGCGGTCTCGGTGCTGGGGGAGGGGCGGCCGAAGCGCGGCGGGGCATTCGCTCGGGGCGCGGCCCTGAGGCGAGCGCCGCGTTCGCCGCCCGCAAGGGGAGCGGAGGCTGCACAGAGGCGGGGGGGTGTGGGGCGTGTGTGAGGGAACGGGACGCGGAGAGGTTGATGTTTCTCTATGGCCCCCCCCTCCGCGCTTCTGGCGGGTGCGGTGACTCAGCGTCGGCCCCCGCCCGCCTGCCCCCCGTGGTGACTCGGCAGCGCCGCCGCTCCTGGTCATGCTCAGGCATGTCGGGCCGCGGCCGGCGGAGGAGCTAAGCCCCGACTTGCCTCTCTTGGCAGCGCTATATAAGGCTATCCCTGGCCCGGCCGGACTCGGCCCAGATACCCGCCGCCGGAGCCCGGCGTGTGGGTTGGACAAAGGCGCCGAGGTGAGTGGGCACCGTCGGGGTTGCGGAGGACGGCCTTGCGCCCGTCCCGGGATCTCCCTGGGGGCACGGGGCGGGGGGAGCCCGGGTTGTGCAGCTGTGTTACGCGTTCTGAGGCTCTCCACCGCTTAACTGCAGGCAAATGTGCAATACCAAGATGTCCTCCCTCACGGATGCCTCTTCTGTCACCGCTTCGGAGCAAGAAGCGCTGGTCAGTAGGTACCTCGGGCGCGCGGGTTCTGTGTGCTTGTTGCAGAGTTTCGAGCTGTTAATTGAGAGGTACCGCTTTGCTCAGCCAGCGGTGGTTACAGAAAAGTCAGGAAATCCGGGGAAGGTGCTCTCGTTTTGATCCTGTTATTGCGAAGCAAATGCTTCTCATTCGTGGTGTAGAGTTGAGGGTGGTGTTTTAGGTTTAGGCTGTTTCCTGGAGACCTTAAATAGGTTTAGTAAAGGGGATCTTGTGGTTTGATTTGATAATGGTAAGTATATCTTGGTGGAAATTGGTTAACAGTCGTAGCTGAAGAGTTGTGGAAGATCTTTGTGTCACAGAAGTATGCTGTTTGTGAAATAATCCTGTCATTACAGCTGACGGTTTTCCAATTTGGCATTTTCACTTTCTCCTCTATTGGAATTCATAAGCAAGTTGTAAAAGAGTATTTGTGCTTTTCGTATCCATGCTTTCCACGGTACAGTTACAGTTCTGCTGTCCTGGCTCTCTACGGTAAAGTTTCCCTGAGGGTGGAAACCTACTCGTTAGCTGTGAGTTAAATTAAATCAGCAGTGTACAGTGATGGTTCAACTGGATTACTTCTTGTAGAAGGGCAAAGTTTAAAAGTATGGACTGATAGCAGAACTTCAGAAAAGCAAAGTAGCAGTACAGCAGACTGTTCAAAGTTAATTTTTGTTTGTTTGATTGGGTTGGGATTTTTTTAAGTGATACTGGGATGCTACTATCTGCTGTCAGGTCTGCGTGGCAGAACTTCTTTCGGGAGAGAGGGCTGAGGAGTACTAAGATCTGAACCCATGGGTCTCGTTGTGGATTCAGAGATCTGAAACCGTGTTTTACCCCCCTGTGCTCAAGCTGTCATTAATAGTTACTGTTTGCTTCCTTTATGAATCTAATACATGCTGCGTGCTTTTAATAATTCAGCACTTGTGAGGGGAGAACAGGCATCTAACATTGTCCACAAGCTAGTTTATTGGTTTTATTATGTGTGATACTTACAACTGATAACCTTGATAAGGCACTAAAATTTAACATTTATTTTAGCAGATACTTGAAATAGAATGTAGGGAAGTTGAGTTGTGTCTCTATCCACCTGTCTGTGTGTGTGTGTGTCCAGCATGTATTCCTGGTTTCGTTTTACTCATGCTTTCCTGTAGAATCTTTTTTTTCCATAGTATTTTTTCTTACTTTAGGCAATATGTTAGGATAGCTAAATAAAAGCTTGTGCTTAGAATGGTTTCCCTGTTGAAGTAGCAACACTAGAATATAGTGCACAGGGAACTGCCAGTGGCATTTTCGTTGCATTTATGCTGGCTCTGCACTGGTACTGGCATGGCTGTTTAGGGGAAAAAAAAAGGAGGGATGTGAATTTTTTTTTTTAAACACTTTTTCTTCTACCTCAGAAGGTAGAAAATTGCGGTAGATTGGCGGCAGATGGGTCTCTGCTGGTACAGTGGGGGTGTGGTGGGTCATTGCAGAGGTAGGAGTGAGTAAAGTACGATAACAGGGACAGTGTTCTAACTGGGCCTGACAGTCCCCAAAGGTCCATTTGCCTCCCTCACTCCCCTTTGGGAGTCACTGTAATGAGTAAAGGAGTGAAGCTGAATTCCCCAGGACCCAGCCTGGTACTTGAAGCCACCAAACGAACCCTGTACCTCAAATCGAGAAATCTGTATGTACCAGTGCAAGGCTGAAGTTTGAGCTGAGATGTACAGCATGTGAGAAGTTTTGTGTGATTGTGTTATTTTTCCTTTAACTTTCCACAGTAAAAAACCCTAAACAAACAAAACCCAAGCTCCTAACAACCCCCTTGGTTTTAATGTAGTTGTGTGTTTGAATATCTGGTCAGTGCAGAAGGAGGATGCCAACCTGTATAAATAGTGTTTTGTTTGGTAAATATTTGATGCATGCTGGTTTTTTTTCCCCCACACAGGTTAAACCAAAGCCACTATTGTTGAAGTTGTTAAAGTTAGCTGGTGCAGAAAAGGACACTTTTACTATGAAGGAGGTGAGAACTTTTAATCAGTAAAGGTAGATTACAGCAGGGGCAGGCAGATTGCTTTTGGTTTGGGTGAATGGCTGGCAGTGTACTTCACAGTTTATCTAGCAGATGCTGGGACAAGGTACTGTTTTTATTTTCCTGCTGACTGTGTTAGGTGATGTGTAGCCAGTTTCTCAAAGTCTGAACAGAAGTATCTGGTGGTCAGTAGAACAAGAGAGTATTTGAGGAGTGATAGATGAAAATCAAATGGAATTTCATGTAATGTGAGAAGAGCAAATCTCAATGTGTTTTCTCTTAAACTTGAAACAACAGAACCCGAGTATTTAATATCTGTATTTTATTTTGCAGGTAATATTCTATCTTGGACAATATATTATGTCTAAACAATTATATGATGAAAAACAGCAACATATTGTGCACTGTGCAAATGATCTCCTGGGGGATTTATTTGGAGTAACAAGCTTTTCAGTAAAAGAACACAGGTAAAATGGGATTCTTTTTTGAGGGTCTGGTTGTGAAGTAATGGAGCGAACATAATGCGTACGGCCTTTTTTAAGTCTGCATCTTCAGAGATGGTAAGCTGTCTTCTACGGTTACGTGTAGCTAACATCTCTTTCTTTATCCCCATCTAAGGAGACTATATTCAATGATTTCCAGAAATCTGATAGCAATCAATCAACAAGGTGAGATAATTTGAAAGGACATTCTGGTTTTTGTTTGAGAATTAGTAGTAGGGAAAATACATCTTGCATGTAGTGATCAGATAACCGTGCTCTTTCCATAATTGGCCTTTTGACTGTACATATACTGCCCAGTGTGATTGCAAATAGTGAGTCAAAGCAAATTATGTTTCTTCTTGGGGCAAAAAAATAAAAATCTCTCTCAATGTTGGAGAGTTCTGTTGGGCTAGAACCAGGGCAAGCACCAGCAGAGCTAACACGAGAATGAATTGCCAGACCAGTTGCTTGTTTGCATTTCTTGCAGATAAAGCCCTCAACACCATTAAGAAGTTTTTAATATTCAAAATTGGCTTCTTGAACTTGTGCCAGCAATGAAGTCAGGGCAAATGCTTTATATTCTTTCTGTTAGTGCTCTGTTTCAGTTTCCAAAACTGAATATGGAATGCATTTGGAACTGGGCACACTCAGCTACACTGAGTCTTTTAAACACACAGACCTTTTAAGAATTGTAGTTTTGTGGTAACTTTGTGGATAGACACTCCATAAATGGAGTATTATTGCATACAGCCATCTTTCCTGCAGTGTAAAAATGCCCAATATGGCTGTAATTTTTTACTACTGCAAGGAGTCAACAAGAAGTTTAACAATGGAAGCTGTTGCATAAATTGGCTTCTGAATCCATATTAAGACACTCTTTGTTTCTGATTTGCTCCTAAAGGCATGTGTTCAGCTGCTGAAGATGGGAAACATGCTCTTTGTTATGCTTCCAAACTTATGGGATGATAATGACAAATAATTTATTAATTCAGGGTCTGTCTGGCAGTAAACATATATAATGACCAGCAGTTAATTTTCCTTTTACTTGGTGTCTTTTAATTTCACTGTTCCTGTAAGATGATAGCTAGTAAAATACACTTTGGAGAGGAAGAAGTGTAAAATACTTCCTGTGTGCAGAGTCCAGCCTAAGGCACAGCCTTCATTTGAAGGTGTTCTGGGCTACTGTCTAGTTGAGATTTCTTCTTCCTCCCCACGTTCCTACTTGTGTAGGGGTGCAGGGGAAGTGCTGAGAAACAAGGGAGCAGGGTTTTGAGTTTTTTCCTATCATTTCAAGATATCTGGATTTTAAGTTATCTTTAGAATTTACTTTGTAAATGCTGTGAGCTGTTAACTTCCCTCCCTTACTTACATTCTAATGTTTTTGAGCCTGAAACTGACTTTGTGCTGTGTTGTGGTTCTTGGTTTGGTTTCAGACTCTGCATTTGCTGACACACCTGAGGATGAGGCCAGATTTCCGCTTGAAGAAGAAAATGCTCTTAAGGTGACTTTTTTATTTTTTCTTTTGGTAAATCAGTGTTCTGAGATACAACTTCTATTTAGGTTTGCGTGACAGTGGCAATGGTTTAGATGCAGTTAGTTGATTTTACCTCATGCTCAGGCTTACTTCATGTTTCTGTTAACCAGGAATCTGTACAGGAGTTAGAAGAGAGGCAGGCTCCGTCTAATGTGACCTCCCGACCCACTACGTCTTCTAGGAGGAGAACACACAGTGAATCTGGTATGTGCAGATTTATGATGCAGTGTTCAGTAGCATGGCCACTTAGGAGAAAAAAAGTACATTCTGTTGCCTTACTGACTTGAAAGATGCTGACAAATGCTATTGATATTTCTCTGTCTAAACCAAAATCTTCAGTACATGATTCCTTGCATTGCTCCAGTTCGGATCTTGAGAACTGTCAGTAAGGTGATGGACTTACTTGTTCCACAGATGTGTTAAACTTGTGCATGTCAGCAGGACTTCATGTTGAGAACACTTATGTTAGTAATAGACTGATGTAGTCAAATTCACATCAGTTCCCTCTGTAGGCAGCCACAAAATTTAAAACCACTTTTCATTGGATTTCAGTTGGTGTCAGATGTCCAAGGTCTGTTAGTAACAGATGATTTTGGCTATGTTCAGGTACCTGACCACTGACTAAGCACATTTTAAAACATCTGGTGACTTAAGTATCATATTTGTCTCCTCTCTACAGTGGCTATTCAATAATCGCTGGTGTGGAATGCTACTTGCTGATTATCAGAGAAAACAAAGCTTGCCAGCATAAACCTAAATAACTTTGAAGCTTCTCAGTGGAAGTGTTCTCTACAGTTCTACTTGAATACCATTCTGTGGAATTTCTTAGATTACTCAGATTTGTTCCATCACTTCTGTTACCTGATGACTTGGTAGTTGTAATTATCTGGGCAGTGATAACCCTCTGTCGCTGCACTGAACTTCCTTCAGTTGCTGAGGAACATTTTCAGTTCCTCAGCTTTTGTGGAGCATTTTTTGTTTTCACTGTAGGCCACTGTTCTGTTAGTCCAAAAACTGTGCTGCATTGCTGAGCGGTTTGCACTAAATTAAAAGAACATTTTAATGTTGTAACAAAAACTGGTGAAAGGATGGAAAGTCTTGGTTAAACATCATAACCTGTGATATTTAGGCATGACCCAGAGCACTTAAGGTCCTGTGTTGTGCTTGCTTATTGTAGGTTTGATTGTTAACTCTTGTCTTTGCATCCATTTATTAGTTTGTTACAGCCTTAAATGTTCTTTTAATATAGTGTTTTTATATACACTTTTTTTCTAATTTATAGGAAATCTTCCTTTTAAACCACTATTCTTGTTAAATTGGGATGGTAGCGGCTCCTTTGGAGCCGCTTATATAGTGTATAGAAACCTTGTGGTGGTACAGTATCAGTACAGCATGGAGCCATGACAACTAAATGAGGACAACGATGGACAGGAGCAACCCTTGGGCCTGGGGGCACCAAATTTGGTGGGGCTCTCAGGGCGAAAAAAGAAAAGAGAGGGACTGAGCCAAGAAGCACCAAGGGAAAGTAAGAGAAGTCTCAAAGTATGTACAAGTGTTTTGTTCTTTTTTCTTTTGCAATGAAAGGTTCAAGACTTGAAGACTCATGGATTGTTAGGGTGTGTTTTGCAAGGCAAGGATGAAGCAGGGCAATAGAGGGTGGGTGCAGAAGGCACCCGTAGAGGGGCAGCCAGCTGTTACTGAGGTCTGTTGAACCAGGTTGTCAGGCCTCTTGGAGACTTTTCACTCCACTGCACTTCCATACTGACTTTGCAATGCCTTTTTTAGTAAAATTGCTTCTTACCAAACACTCTGAAAGTGGAGCTGAATTTTTACTTACTTGTCCCTATAAATGCTGTCCCCTAACTCCTATTGCTGCTGTAGGTGGTTGTTTCAAAACATGAGGTGTTTAAAAAGCATTGTCTTTTTGCTTTCAAACCAAGTACGTTTAATAAGTGTAGCTTAAAGCAATGCTTTTAGAGTCTGACTTTTACTTTGTATGCATTGGAGACTTTCTTGATGGTGTGTGGTCAAAAGTTAAAATGGTTTGTCACAAAAATCCCGTGGAGTAAATACAATTACATAGAGCACAACTATTAACTGCCAAATTTGTTGAGGCACCTGAAACTTGCCCCTGAATTTAATCTTGCTTACGGCCTTTGCACGTATTCCCATGACCTGAGAGCAGGTTGCTCTGTCTCCCTGCAAATTCTGGGGTGGATTAAGCGGCCCTCTGAAAGTGCTTTTCTGTCTACTGACTGTAGAGGGAGCTAGGACAACTAAGGTCCTAACTGCATTCCTTAAAATTAGGAGGGGTTTAACGTGTCATGTGGGGGTAGAAGTGCTTCCAAATTTGCAGTTACTGTGTTTCCTGCATGTGGAGACTGCCGTTTACAAGCTGTACTGATGGGATAAGTGGGGAAGCCAGCCCTTGAAATACTGGTTTCAGGATCGTTTCACACTTTACATATTTCCCAGTGTTAGTGTGTCTGTTTTTAAACAACTTTTTGGTGCCTTTATTTTTTCCCCTAATACTGAATGACTTTATTTTCCTTAATATTCCGATATAAGTAAATGATATGTTCTTTTAAGAATATTTAAAACTGCATAGATCTCTTTAGAATAATACAAATTCTTGAATGTACCCAGAAGAAAACTCTTCAGATGATCTCCATAGTGACAGAAGAAAGCGACACAAGTCAGACAGCATTTCACTGACGTTCGATGAAAGTCTCTCGTGGTGTGTAGTCAGTGGGCTGTGCCGGGAAAGAAGCAATAGCAGTGATTCAACTGATTCTCTGTCCATTCCTGTAAGTCCAAATATACATTTCATTTTTTTGTGGTACAAATTTTGCAGGTACCACAAGTGCTAATGTGCACCTTAAAAACGCTGTGTTCTTAATTCAGAGCAGCAGTGCCTTCAGTGGGGTCTGAGGAGAGAATAGGGGCTGTGTGGGTGGAGTTGGAGTCTTTCACAGATCTGCTGACTAAGCTGAAGTTAAGTTAATATTAAAAAATAACAATAACTTTTATTTTTTAGAAAACAGGTTCTTACTGCTGGCACAGGGTTGAAAAAATGTCAGATATATTTTTGTCCTTTAGAATAAGCTTTTCCTAGAATGCTCAGAAAGTGATCACAGAGGTTCAGTAATTCAGGATAGTGGGTGGCTGTACGTAACAGTGCTCCAGTGATACACTGTAGTTGTTTTCCAGGCCTTTAGTGCTTTTTATTGCTGTTGCCAGCAAACACGTTTATCTGTGTTTAGCAAATTTGTCTGAGGAGCTGTGCTGATGGTACTCCTAGTCTTATACTATATTCTGAATTGACAGAACTAATACTGTATCTCCACTCTTGCTATTTTATTTGTTTAGCCAGCATCTCAAATTAAGGCTCAGAAAGTAGATGAGAATAGATATTTTAATGAATGGCATGCAGCCTAAAGTGCATCCTTTAACAGCTGTTACCTCAGTTTTTTGGAGAGCCTTTGTGAAATAGTAGCTGCAGTCTTCAAGTTGGCTGCAGATTGACTGCAGGCTCTTATTATAGAGCAAATAAAAAGCTTTCACATCTTGCTTTATTATCTGTATATAATTCTTGATCTCAAAAGATGTTCCTATCTTAACAGCAGCTGGTCTCATTTCTTTCATAGCTAATTAATCTGAGCAGTTGGGTTTTATATTACAAGTTACCATAACAGTAATGGTTATGGGTATGGACAGGTGAGGTTGAATGTGTACTTTTATCTTCTGTTTTCAGGATCTTGATGCCAGCTCATTAAGCGAAAACTCTGATTGGTTTGACCACAGTTCTGCTTCAGACCAGTTCAGTGTAGAATTTGAAGTTGAGTCTGTTTATTCAGAAGATTATAGCCATAATGAAGAAGGCCAGGAACTCACAGATGAAGATGATGAGGTACGTATTTGGTTTGGTTGGAGAATTTTTTGACTGGATGGGGGGAGAGGGAGAAGGAAACTTACAGGAATAATTCCACCAAGAAGAAATAACTCTTCAGGTTTACTGCAGGACTGCATGTGTGTTTTGGGTTTACATGGCAAGGCTTTGGTATTGGGGGTTGAGGGGGCAGGCTGCAGAGGTGGCTTCTGCAAGAAGATGATAGAAGAAACCCCCAGGTCCAACAGAGTCAGTACCAGCTGGCTCCAAGACTCAATCTGCTGCTGACCAAGGCTGAGCCAATCATCAACAGTGGTAGCGCCTCTGAGGCGCTATCTTTCAGGTAGAGACACCTGAAAGGTGCTGTGACATGGCGAGAAGCCTGCACTGGAGCAAGCTCCTGGCAAGACCTGCGGCCTGTGTAGAGAGGAGCCCACACCAGAGCAGGTTTGCTGGAGGAACTTGTGACCCTGTGGGGGATCACTCTGGAGCAGTCTATTCTTGTGAAGGTCTGCACTCCATGGAAGAGACCCATGCTGGGACAGGTCATGAAGAGCTGCAGCCTGTGGGAAGGATTGGCATCGGAGAAGTTCATGTAGGACTGTCTCTGGTGAGAGACAGTCTCAGCCTGGAACAGGCAAGAGAGCAATTGAGACCTCTCCCTGAGAAAGAAGGAGCAGCAGAGACAATGCGTGATGAACTGACCATGACTGCCATTCCCTGTTCCCTGTGCAGCTTAGGGGGATGAGGTAGAGAAATCAGGGAAAAAGGTCAGCCTAGGAACTTCAGGAAGGGGTGAGGAGAGGTGATTGAAGATTTGGTTTCATTTCTCATTCTCCTACTCTCTTTTGATTGGGTAATAAATTAGATGCATTTTATTCAGTGTTGTCTGTTTTGCCCGTGACGCTGACTGCAGAATGATCTCTCCCTGTCCTTACCTCAGCTCCTAAGCCTCTTAATTTATATCTTCTCCCCTGTCCAGCTGAGGAGGGCAGTGATAGAGCGGCTTTGGTGGGCTTCTGGCCTCCAGCCAGGGTCAAACCAACACAGTGTGTTACATTATGACTGCAGCCACTCATTCATTAAATCAGACAATGTGCCACTGCGGTTGGGTCGCTGTTCCACGTGCACCAGAACGATGCTAAGGCTTTCTGCAGGCTCTGAAACAGACTCCTGAGAGTCTGTACAAGTTTGTTTTAACTCCCCTCACTAACTGTTGGAGTTGATGGCAGCATGTGTTCTTGGGTCTGTTCTTGCATTTCTAACTACAGAAGTGTGTGTGTGTTAAACTTTGACAGTACTTTTGATACTGAATGACAATTTCTCTAGTAACTCTTTGTGAAGGGATATTTATGAATCATTCGCTTCCATGAATATAAATGTTTCATAGAGATGCTGAAACACAGGTCTAGAAGCTTTCCATAGGAAGGCAGGACAATGTTAAAATTGGGACTACCATAATTTTCAAGAGATCTCCATATCTGGAATGTCAGGGGTGGATTGCTAGCTTGCTTTTTTTTTTTAATGGGTTAGTTTTCCGCTGACCTCAGAGAGGAGAATCAGCTTATGCCAAATTTGGTTAACTACCAGAGACAGAATTCACCAGGGATGTAGTATGATTGTGGTAACTTGAGGAGCTGAGTGGGACCGCCTGTACCGATCCACACCGGGTTATAGTGCTGTGTAGCTGCACCCTGAGATAAAGGTGATGAGTTGGAGGAAGAAAAGATAGAGGTGTGTCCCTGCTCCCAACAGCAGTGCTGAGAGTTGTGGAATGGTTATGGTTGGAAGAGGCCGCTGGAGGTCATCTTACTCAACACCACTGGCTCAAGTAGAGCTGGTTGGCCATGAGCATGTCTGGGCAACTTTGAGTATCTCCAAGGATGGAGGCTCCACAGCAGCTCACAGGGCAACCTGCACCGTAAAACAGCATCTCTAGATGTTCAGACTGAACCTCCCATGTTTTGATTTGTGGTAATTGCCTGCTGTCCTGTTGCTGAACACCACTGAAAAGAGCTTGGCTCTGTCATCTTCATACCTTCTCAGGTATTAACACATCCATAAGATCCACCCCCCAGGCCTTCTCTTTGCCAGGCTGCACAGTCCCAGCTCTCAGCCTTTCCTCGTGCGAGAGCTCCTACAATCCCCTAATCACTTCAGTGGCGCTTGGCTGGACTCTGCATTAGCTCCGTATCTTTCATGTACTGGGGAGCCCAGAGCTGGATGCAGTGTTTCAGGTCTGGGCACTCCAGTGCTCAGTGGAGGGGAAGGTGTGAACAAAATTATTTCCCCCCTAAACCAGTCATGGGGTTTTGTGGAGTTACTTGCTAATGTAAATTAACCTGTGTGTTGCTTACTATATTTAATTAAGCATCTATCAGAAAAATCTGTCGGATTAAAAACTGGCAGGTTTTCAACTGAATGCTCCAAACCAGTTACATCAATACTTCTTTTTTTAAAATTTAAACCAGGTGTATCAGCTGACTATTTACCAGGATGAAGATAGTGATGCTGATTCGTTTGATGAAGATCCAGAGATTTCTCTAGCTGTGAGTAAAAAGTTGACTGGCAAAGCATCATTAAGTTGGGTGGATGGCAGAGCAGGTCAAGGCATAGAGATGAATTCTTCTCAGTAATTTTTTTACTTATTTTAAAAGAATTAAACCAACTTTTTCTTGGATGTTTGAAAATTCCAAGACAATAGTTTACTTATTGAACATGTGATTACTAAGGATCCTTGTTATTAAAGTAAGCTTCCTAATCCACTAAAAATCCCCCACATTAAGAGTTTCTGACTTAATGGAAGGAAACTTTGAACCCTAAATCTGACCTGTTTCACAAAATAATACAAAACAATCTTAATTGCACACATTAAAAAGCCCCTTCCTGTATCTAGTTTTAGTGTCCAATCTGAATTGAAGGGATCTATAGTGTACAGATGTGAGCTACAAAATTGTAACTTGTTTTCACAACAAAATTAATAGATTTTGAGGCTTTTTATAAATTATTTCAGACCATTTCCTGAAGCGTGGGAAGAAATTCAGGGGGTTGAGACAAAGTATGTAGATACCCATGCAGAAAGCAGACACCTGAATGAAAAAGCAAAGTGTCCTTTTACTTCTGCTTGCTTTTGGCAGTTGAGGCTTGAATAAAGCTGTTGTCCTGTTGATAAAGCTCCGTTCCAGTCCCTTCTTGGTAGTCTTGCAGGACTGAGGGACTCAGCAATGTGTGTAAAACACGTGTCACTGTTTATGTGGGGGAAAATAATGCCTGCATGGTATTTTTAGGCATTAAAATTGGTCTCTGAAGCTTTTCATGTTACTGGTGTTATTTAGGACTCAAAACAAAAAAATGCTTCTGAATTAAATTTTGGGTTATGTTTTGTTTTCATTCACCATACAGCTTGTCAGTTTCCTTAGAAAGGAAGCCTGTTTAATGAGTGAAGTAGTTTCAGTGTAGCGTTATGTGTAACCTCTGAGGTGGGATTGCAGCCCTTTTAATGGCCGCTGGCTCTTCTCTGTGCTCCTGCTGGGTCAGGGTGCCCTCACCCGGCCGCTCCGCACTCCGGCAGCTTCGCGTCCCACGGGTTCAAGGTCCCGCCACTCTTGAATAGTTTCCGTTTCAGAAGTCTGTTGTTGAAAATAATGGGAAGGGAGACCCATTTTGCCAGAAATAAGCTTTTCATTAGGTCCCCTGAAGACTTTTGTGGTCTTTGTTTCTCAGGTTTTGCCTAAGAGATAATCAGTTGTATTGTTCTACCTCCTCTGTATTTCACAAAATGTGCTGCAAGAGTAAGTCAGAGAGTCCTTTTAAAGTCAGGCTTGCTTTAATCTGGAAGCATAAAATGGCACCAAACACTAAACAGAACTGTTAAATGATAAACGAGGCTCAAGGTAACTATTATTTTGCAGTAATGCATTGATTAGAACCTGTGACCTGTAAGTGTTCCAAGTGGCTTAAGCTGTTCAACCTTTCATTCACTCAAGGATTATTGGAAGTGTCCTGAATGTAGCGAAATGAATCCCCCGCTGCCACGCCATTGCCACAGATGCTGGGCCCTTCGTGAGGACTGGCTTCCAGATGAGAAGAGTGATAAACTGGAAAAGAGCAAGTCAGAAAGTTCCTTCCCTGTAGAGGCCGAAGAAGGTTTTGATGTTCCTGACTGCAAGAAAGTGAAAATGACTGAGAATAAGGAACCTGCTGTGGAGGAGAATGAGGATAAAGCAGTACAAATTTCCGAGTCCCAGGAAAGTGAAGATTACTCTCAGCCATCGACATCGAGCCGCGTGTTTTATAGCAGTCAGGAGGACTTTAAGGAACCTGAGAAGAGAGAAACGCAAGACAAAGAGGAGAGCGTGGAATCCAGCCTCCCTGTTACCAGCATAGAGCCCTGTGTCATATGTCAGAGCCGACCTAAGAATGGCTGCATAGTGCATGGCAAAACAGGACACCTCATGTCGTGTTTTACCTGTGCAAGAAAGCTGAAGAAGAGGAACAAACCCTGCCCCGTGTGCAGGCAGCCCATACAGATGATTGTACTGACTTATTTTAGTTAGTGGGTGTTGGCCAGAAAGCAGCAAAAGGACCTTCATAAACTGGTTCAGAGAGTAAGAAGCTATTTTTGTATGCTTATTGGAAAATTAATATTTTGGGAGTTCTTACATTTGGTAAGAAAAGTAATTGCTGAAATAAATGCACTGAAGTTGTTGAGAGGTTAGCATAAGCCAACCTGAAGATTTTAAATGCCTCTTGACAGAAATAACCAAGGCCTGTAACCTGCCTGCATCTCCAGGTGTTTTATCTTCCATCCAAGGTTTGTTTTACTGGATTAAATGCACACATTAAAAACCCAAATTCAGTGATTGTGAGAGGAAAGATGTGTTGGAGAGTTTGTTAATGAGAGTTCCTCCTCTTAAGAAGATAGGCGATTGTCCTGATGGCAGGATCTGTTGCCTGGTGAAGACACAAGGCTCAATCAGAATCCTCTGAATTAAGTCCATAAAATAAATTAAGTAGAATGTTATCTCCCTCCTTCCCAAAACTTAAATTGTTCCACATAACCAAATTATGGGGAGATCATGGGGGATCATTTAAGGTTTTGGAAATAGAAAAGGATATTGTCTGTCTCTTATAGTGTGCACTGTAAACTTCAGAGCTGTGTGTGTCCTGGGAAGTCATCGATTCCCCTTCAATCTTACAGCTGTGTCTCAAATATCCCAAGAAACTGGCTTTTACAATACTTGGTGGGTTTGGAGGTCTGTTCTGCTAGGCAAACTAAAAGGAGGATATGCTGTGTAATACTAGATTGGGGGATATTTAGAGACAATCATAGTCTCTCACACTTGTTTTTGACTTCAGCAATAGGGCATGCAGCTTGATTGCTCCATTTGCTTGATTAAAAACAGCACAAGAAAAAAGGTCCATCTCCATCTGCAGAAAGAGATGTGCACATCTCTTGTGAGGAAGAAAATCTACACATGAGCTGTGTAGTTCTTCACACAGACACTTTAAACGAGGTAGTCTCTCTAGCTTATGCTCTTCTAATCTGTATCGCAGGAATGCTAAAAAGCTGTTGCAAGGAGTTTGGCCAACTCAAAACTGGTCTCGCTGGACCTGTCTTTTGCTTCTTTTAGTTCTCATGTCCTCACTGCACCTTGTCCAAAACTTTGTGATAATCTTCTCAGTTCCTTAATTGAGGAACCTACTAACTGTCTCCATTCTGTGGTGTGTTCAGAGCAGGTTGCATGAGTGCTTTGGTAAGCTCAGGTATCTTCAGGGTATAGTTGGTTTACTCATCTGAGCTGATTCTCAGCTGGAGAGTTTCTGTAGCAGTGGGCTGTATTTATTCTTTTGGAAAACCAGATACTAAGAAAATCTGTGTGTTTTAGCACCTTCTAATTTTACAAGTAGTTGCTGATATGTGGCCAGCAGAGAATGGCAAATGAGGAGTTTCATCCTCAGGGGAAAGCCAGGAGAGGGGATGTAGCCTCAGTGCGGGGACCGTGCTGCGTTGCTATCCTGCAGGCTGGGGTTGGTCAGCTCACCTCACACCACTGGGACAGAACTGCTGATGCCAGCCTGCTATCGCAGCCATTGCTACTGTCCTAATCACCTGCCTGTCAGAGCTCACAGCTGCTGTTGTGTAAACCATCTGCACACCAGGGCTGCCCATGCCTCAACAGGAGGAGGCATCTGGGAAAAGGATGTAAAGTGTTATGAGAGACACTCCATAAGCCCTCGGTCATTACCTGCCTGCAAGGAAATGCCTTATGAGGTAACAGCACGTTACTGGGATCAGTCATGAGCTAGTGTTTAAACAACACTTGGGAAAGGTACTGATTTTATCATAGTTCATTTTAATTAATCAAAATGTAAGCCCCAGCTGTAAAGTTTCTTCAAATTCTTACGTGCAAATTTCTTTCCCCTTGCAATTAGTAAAGCAAGTGGCTGGAAGTTCCTCGGTCTGCAGCAACCTTTCATGGGGTTTGATAGTATTTCAGCCTGAGATGGAGAAGTCCTCTGGGCAGGTATTTAAATGTTTTACATAGAGATGCCTCTAATAGATGCTTTCCTGCCTTAATTCACACTGCTTGCAATTTCTTTGTTTAATTTTTTGATTTGGTAAGTGCAGCAAGGCTTCCAGAGGTTCTTCCATTGCACCTGCCGGTCAGAACCAAACAGCCGTTGCATCGCAGTCTGGAGCCTGCAGCTGAGAGGATTGTAGCCATGTATATTCAGGAGAGGTGTTGATAACATAGGGACTGTGCTTAAAAAGCTCTATTACATCATCTGCTGTGTCTTAACACCTTCCCAGTGCGGTACCTACCTTCTCCCGCTGTTCCTACCCAGTTCCTGTGGGATTGGGTTGTACCATCCCACACCTGGTATTCTCTTCCCCTCCCCGAGAGTGGGCTCTGTATGTAAAAGATAACTGAGCTCTGAGACAGGTCTGCTCAGAGCCATGATCCCTGCTGATCGCAGCCACGCAGCTTTGGGATTTTCTTCCAAAACCATTTCATTTCCTCCTAACGCTTTGCACTTTGGCAGAGGTGAAGTGAGAGCATGCAGCATAGTGCATTCTCCTTTTTTCTGATCTAAAACTGTACTTCCCTCACATGTCTTCTGTGCTGGAGGACAGCCCTGGAAATACCCTCTGCTCCATATGGTGCTGAGGAAATGGGCGGTTCTCATTTCTGCATCTATGGCCAGCGACTGCATCAGAGTAATTCTTTGTTTTGAGTTATATTTTCTGGCTTAATATTAATTCCTAATGACTTCTAGTAAAACTTTGAGGCTTTTGTTTGGCTTTTTTCTCCCCCCAAAGCATGCCTTGCACATGAGTGGGACTGAGCATCGGTGACTGGTCCAGGTCTGTAGGCAAGGCTGGTGGGCAGTGTGCGTGTGTGGGGCTCAACAGTGCCTACGTCATGCTGCAGCCTCAGGCTGAAGGCCTTGGGTCTGCCTCTGTGCCGTCACCGCAACCTGTGCTTGGTGACCAGCCTGCTGGTCACTCCCCTGGTGTTCCTGGCCTGTAGACCTATTTCTGGCCTGGGGTAGCAACATGAAAGTCAGTAAAATTTTAACACAAAAGTTGACAATTGCTCCTACTTGATGAGCTTATTTAATATTGTACACGTTTTAATCTTTAATTTATTGCAGTTTGTAAATATTCATGTGCTTACAGTTAGTGTCTTGAGCTTTAATTTATTGAATTAGCCTATTGGTACGTGTGTAGATACATCAATATATGATCTAGTAAATCACAGTCACAAGACAAATATTTAAGAAATTGTAGCATTAAGATGAAAAGAAGTGCTCAGATTCTGTTCAGATTCAGAGGGACACAGGAAGATTCATGGCTTTGTTTCCTTTTGTCCCTTAAAACAAGTTTAGCGTTGAACCTGAACAGCATTTATTGAGTAGAGATGGAGGCTGGTGCGACATCAGCACAGTGCAGAGATTTTGGTGGGGTGTGTTTGTCTCTGGAATAATTTTTGCATCTCTGAGAACAGCTGAGAAGCCACTGGCTGCTTCGTGGTGCTGGTCCCGTGGGAGGTGCTGGGTTGGGGCTGCGGGCAAGGGCAGGTTTCAGGGTTAACTTCTGGGGCTGGGAATTGCAGTTGCCTTTGAACACACCTTGAGATGGTTGGGAGGGAAGGATGGCCAGATGCTGACACAATGTGACAGAACACAATTTTTGGTGTTTGTCTCAGCCTGGTCCTTTGTGCACTTCAGGTTAGATGATAGTTCTGTACCAATACTAAAGAACTCTTTTTTTTCTTTTTTCTTTTTTAAAAATTTTTAATGTAAAGTACAATAAACCCACTTTTTGATCAAATACGACTTTCTCACCATGTAGCTACCCAATAGTATTGAAATTCAGCTCATGACCCAAGGAGCTGAAGGGCCAAGCAAAGTACTCGAGGCAGGTGCTGAAGTGGTGTTTCAGTGCCTGACACTGCTCCAGAAGGCTCAAAGCAGTGAAGATTTAAAGATGGTCCCTTCCAACCCCTAAGATTCTGTGATTCTGTGATTTGTAACCCTTTAATCCTACGTTTTCACTTAAGATTTATTAATTATGGAGTCTGCTGCTTTTGTCCTGCAAAAAACACCTGAAACTGAAGTAGCTGGATTGCTGGTGGTGTTGAATGTTCATACCACAAAGATGATAGGTTCTATTGAGCAGCAGCCCTTCGTTGGTGATCAGTGATACACCAGTGAGCCCACTGGGAGGTATGTGCGCCATGGTATTCAGGGGGCTGGGGCTGTGGGTCCAGTTAGCAGGCAGATTGGGAAAGGGTACAAACCTTCAGCGAAGAAAAGCACTAGGTTTATTCACACGATGTGGTACAGTGTCCTCACTGAGGTCTGCTTGCTGTAAAGTTGCTTAAATGTCATTGTGACCTGCCTGTGTGGGTACGAGGCTGCTGCGCACAAGACACCAGGCTGGTTTTCCCCTTAGGGACTAATGTGCAGGGGAAACAATTCCTGGTCCATGCAGAAAGAGTCAATGAGGGTAACTGTTACGGAGAACGTGGTTCTTACAGCTGAGAGAGTGATTGTGCAAATGACTAGAAGCATAATGGAATGCAGTAAGCTGACAAGACTATGTAGGTTAACAGAGGGGTGAAGAGCCCACCTTAATCTAAAGCTGTGAAGGTAGGACACGTCATGCAATGTTCAGCCTAAAAAGGGACATTGGCTGTTATGGTGCTTCCCCAGGGGAAGGAGTGCTTTGTTAAGAGCATCCATTGGCTCTCCTGACTGGCAGGTGCCTCTGTTCCAGGGGCAGCACCTGCCTTGGCACCTGGACTCTTCCAGCGACCCCAGTCTGAGCATCGCTGGAGTTGTCAGTTAAAGGTTGCACAAGCAGCGTGAGGCTAAGAAAACCCCTCCTCTCCCCACCAAAACCTGGGCTTAAGGGATCTCTTAACAATGAATTGCACTTACTCAATGTGAAATGGGGTAGCTTTTACCTACCATGTGTTTTGTTCTTTTTATATTTAGCACAGAAAGCCTCAAGTGATAAATGCCTCTGTGGTGTGTGCGTGTATCCTACGGATAACGTGTAGGTAGTACTAAAAAAAGTGGCATCTCCCCTTTGGAGTAGATGTTGCTTTAACTCAGCAGCCTAACTGCTAAAGGCCGGCTCTTGGTTTGAGCTGCATTAATGTTCATCAGCATGAGAATTACTAACACCTTAGAATACCAAATAGCTTTTCCAGAAAGTTGTGGTGTCTCACTACACATAGTTTATGCCCATTACCCAGACTAGTTTCTAGTGAACTCAAGTAACTATGCAATTTTACCGCTACCCCTAGGTGAACACGCTTCCAGGACCCTGTCGTGGTGCATAGCCTCTAGACACCCGGCACCCATACTCCTGCGGTCGGTAACCACTGACAGGTGAACATCCACTCCTGTAGATCCAGTTACAAGGAAAAAAAATCTCTCATATATTATTGTGTTTGTCTTTTGGGTTTCAGTTTTCCCCACTAAATGCTATGTTCTGTTACAGAGCTTTAAATAAAGATTTGTTTATATACTGTGTGGTGCTCTTTTTTTGTGTCAGTAACTTCTGAGAAGTTGTGGTACTCTGGTTCTATGCAGATCTTTGTGCTGAGGGGCAGCCAGCAGGTTCTGCCCTGTCTGGCTTCTCACAGGTTTCTCCTCTTTTGGGTGGGATTTTAAATTCAAGGCTCAAGACTCAACTGTAATTCTTCCTGCTGGAAACGAAAGAAAGATCAGATGGAGTTAGTGGATAATTAATTATTCCTCTACCTGGAGAATACTCCAGTGAGAGAAGATGGAAAATGCAAATGGAGATGATGTAAACACCATGTACATTGGGCGTGCAGCCCTCATGCTGGGTTGGTGGGGCTGCTTCAGCCCCCAAAGTGTATTTACAACTTTGTCAGTGCACAGCATGTCACCAGCTGGCTGCAGCCCAGCTGCAGGGGCTTGGTGGGACAGGCAGGAGAGGGGTTTCAATCGCTGTGGGATAGGTAAGGCAGCATCTAGGGTGAACCGCATTCCTGCAGGTTTTTTTATTGCATACAGGAAAAGATGGATATTTCCAAAGATAGTATCATCTGGTTACTTTTGAACCTGCTTAAGAAAAGTCCTGACAGATGAAGTTTTAAACTAAACACAGGACAGTACATGCTGGCTTTGATAAACTCTAGTGAAGTGATTTGCACCTGGCCTGGGGGGAGGAAGGGATCTGGCCTCCAGTACAGCCCAGACAGGGCTGCACCTGATCCAGGCTCTTGTCACAGCCTCAGTGTGTGAGATGAGGTACAGCCCAAACCATGCAGTAACAGGGCTGAGAAACTTAAAACACTGAAACCATTGCTGACAGCAGCCCTGTTAAAAGATTCTAACTGTAAGCAGCTGTGTTCAGTGCTGACATCAGTAAAAAAATGGACAACAGCAACAGTATAAAGCTGTTGATGACTGTTTGTACATTCCTTGCACATTTGTCTTTGAGCAGTGCCATTCTCTGAGACCCAGGTCACTCTCCTGCAGGTTACTGTCAGGTTTCCACAATGTGGCCCTTCAGCACATACTTGCCCTTCCTTTCCATCTTCGTCTCCTCTGCGTTACGGGTCTTTACCTTACTTCAGCCCCGAATGCGCTCCCCTGTGCAGGTAAGAAGGCGGGTGGGTAACGGAGCCATTCCTGTTATAGCAGTGGCTTTATTACGAGAAACCCGGCGTGAGCCAATGGCTGACACAGTCGTGCGGGGCAGCGGCTGAGGGTTCACCAGGAGCCCGCACAGATTCTGCAACATGTATTTCTGCTCTCTGCACTGGCACACTGCAGTCCTCTCCACAGGCTGTACAGTATTTATTTAGAGTAAAATATGTAGAAAAATACAATAGTCTGTTACAATTAAAGTGAAACATTTGATTGTCGAGCCAGTATTTTACAAAATACAGTAAACATGATTGTAAATCTGAGAGTTGGGTTTATAAAAACAAACACACGTTCTTTTGCACGTACAATTCTTTCTGAAAAGCCCTGTGTGAGCTGGAAGATTTTGCCTAGCCATGTCCTGGCATTCCTGACTATTTGAAAATGAGAAGCGTAACGGTCAATAAGCCCATGAAATGCAGAGCTGGTTTTACTGCAGCCGATGAAGCCTGTTCAAGCTCTTGGTAGAGGGGAATTTTGGGGCATGAAGCAGCTCTTGCTCCAAAAGAGACTTCTGAGAAAGAGAAGTCATGTTTCAAAGCACTGAAGTTGCCAGTGTTGTTGGGTATTTCCACTGTCTCCAGCATCGACTTAAATCCCGGTACAGTGGCCTAGGAGCAAAGATGAAAGATGCTTTACTTGGTTTGAAAGGTTGAGTTCAGCTGTGAAACAAACATGATCTGATAGGCTGCTTTACACCGTGAACGCATGGGAAAAGTGTTCTGAACCGAAGTTTGAGAATGAGAGCAGCAGTAGGAGTAAACCCCCAAACCCCTGAGATAGAATGTTCATCCATAATGCAGGGCATGGCACAGCAAGCTGTACACAAGGCAGAGTCCTGCGATTGCACTTAACGTATCAGCCCCTGGCTGGCAGCAGGCAGAGCCTCGGCTGCACGGATGGTCTCTCATACCAGCTGCTGAAAAGCTGCACAGAGAAGCGGTTTTGACCCAAGGAAATAGCTGCGAGTGATGGCAGCATCAGCCCATTGCTGCCTGGGGCTCTGTGGATCCCAGCATCCAGCTCCGTGCCCTTCAAGTGCTCTGCAGTTTGTTTCAAACACCTCAAACTGAGGTCACCATGGGCGCCGCCATGCTGGCTGACTCCAGCATCCAGGTCAGAGTGCTTATCTCTAGACCCAGACTGGCGTAACAGAATTATCTGTTACTGTAGTAACAGAATTATCACCATTCTGCTGACTCATCTCTCCAGATACTGTGTTCTTTTAAATCTGCTACGGAGACTTTACAGTGCCTGTATAGGACTTGAGCAAGTCCAGCTCATTTGGCTGTAAGGACGCAGCCTCACGTTGCTCCAGAACTCAATGCAATTAGGGACAGCAATTTAGGAAGGCCGCACACTTACATTGATCACATACGTCCCAGGCAGAAGGAGAAGAAAGTACTCCCCGTGTTCGTTTGTTCTGTAGGGGCAGACATGGGGCCTTCCTTCAGCTTCCACGATAGCGTTGGGGATAGGATTCCCATTCTTATCAGTAACTTGACCCTTCACTCCTATGGAAAAGGTGAGGAGAGAAAGGATGACAGCCTGGAACTGAGCGAGCCTCCCTCTGCACCGAAGTCAGACTGTTTGTTGCTGGATGCACGCAAAGGCTGTTTCCCCGGTTGCAAGGACGTCCAGTAAAACCAGCAGTCAGCTCTGGCTTACAGAATGCCAGCACCGCCTGTTTATTGAGGGCTTCCCAAAATTCTCACATGCCACCTTCAAGGCAGCACTGGTGTGAAGCAGAGATTCAACAGCAGCCAGACATCCTGGGCAACAACACGCAAGATAAGCAACAGATTTGTGCAACTCATCATGAAGTACCACTGCTTCGCTACGCAGCAGCTCACTTCCAACAGGGATGTCAAGATCGCACCTAGAAAAGCCTTACAAAAATACAACCCCCAAGCAACAAAGACCCAGGGAATGCTGTCCACATTTAGAAACCTCTGACATAAGCAACTGTCCCAAGGCTGCTGTGGAAAGTGGGCTTCCTGAGGGGGGCATGGTGGGATGGCCCCAGGGTCTTGCCCCTCACTCCTGAACCAGCCCATTTTAAGCCCCGTGGACCCCGGGAGGAATGCCCATCGCTCCCCACCTGGAAGCTCTTACCCCTCCCTGGCCTTGTGGCACTTGCTGTTAGAAGCGAAAACTTCCAAGCTCACACCAGAGCTTCTCACCTGGGAGCTCTGACACTGACCCAGGCTGCTGAAGAGTTCCACCTTTGCCCACCAGCCTAACCTCAGCCGTAGCTCCCTTCCCCATTCATGCACCCACCTAGATGTACTTGTTTCATGTATTCGATCAGAGCAGCTTTGTTGTCTCTCCAGAACTTTGCCAGCTGGTCTGCTGGGGGGTATTTGCAGCACGACAGCTCCAGCGTGATTTCAAAACATTGTCCCCAGATGTAGTTGTAATCTTGCATTCCACCTTAAATGTGAAATAAAACAAACTGTTCAGCTGCAAAGAAGCACCAAGCTCAAACTACACGAGAGAGGAGAATTAAAAAGTCGGTACTTGCCTCCCACCTGGAAGAAAAGTAAGAGAGAAATGATTCCTCAGTGCCACCCTTGTATTTACTGACTCTGGTGGGAAACAAACTTACTCTAGTTAGACGTAGAGCGGTGTTTTCTAAAGCACAGCGGTGTTTGGGAATGAGCACTGTGATGGCTGGGGAAGGGTGGGTCTTTCAATTTCATTCAAGCACTCTCAACTAAACAGGGGCAGAGGAGTTCACAGGCTGGCACAGAGTTTGCCAGGGCCAGAGCCATCCGAAGAGCCTGTGTAGGCTCTGAATTCAGACTGAAAGCCACAGGCCGTGCCCCAGTGCACAGGGCCCTTACCCTGAGGCTGCCCACAAACAGGGACAGAAACATTTATTTCAGTCTTCAAACATTAAAATGAATCACAGTATCACAGACTGGTTTGGGTTGGAAAGGACCTCAAAGATCCATCTAGTCCCACATCCATGGGCAGGGACACCCTCCACTAGACCAGGCTGCCCAAACACTGTTTCAGCCTGGCCTTGAACACTGCCAGGGAGGGGGCAGCCACAGCTCCTCTGGGCAGCCTGTGCCAGGGCCTCACTGCCCTCATGTGGTGAGACATATATTCCATATTCCTAATACGGAATCTAAATTCTTATTTCCTAATATCTAATCTAAACCTCCCCTCCTTCAGCTTAAGGCCATTACCCCCATTACCCACCACCTGCCCTAGTAACCAGCCCCTCTCCAGCTTTCCTGTAGGCCCCTTCAGGTAATGGTAAAGGCTGCTGTTAAGGTGACCTCAGAACCTTCTCTTCCCCAGACTGAACAGGCCCAACTCTCTCAGCCTGTCTTCATAAGAGAGATGCTCCATCCCTCTGATTGTCTTCATGGCCTTGCTCTAGACCCATTCCAACAGCTCCATGTCCTTCTTGTACTGGTGATCCCAGAGCTGGACACAGTACTCCTGGTGGGGGTCTCACCAGAGCAGAGGGGCAAAATTGCCTCCCTCAAGCTGCTGGACATGTTTCTTTTCATGCAGCCCAGGACACAGTTGGCTTTCTGGGTTGCAAGTACACACTGCTGGCTCATCGTGAGCTCTGTATCAACCAGTGCCTCGAGACCTTCTCCTCATGGCTGCTCTCAATCCATTGTCAACGCAGCCTGTAGTTGTGCTTGGGATTACCCCAACCTATGTGCAGGACCTTGCACTTGCCCTTGTTGAACTTTATGTGGTTCACAGTGGCCCACCTCTCAAGCCTGTAAAGGTCCCTCTGGATGGCATCCCTACCCTTCAGTGTCAACTGCACCACACAGCTTGGTGTTGTTAGCAAACTTGCTGAGGGTGCACTAGATCCCGCTGTCCATGTCTCTCACAAAGAAGTTAAACAGAGCCAGTTCCAGTACTGACCCCTGAGAAACACCACTTGTCACTAGTCTCAATTTGGACATTAAGCCATTGATCACAACCCTTGAGTGTGACCATCCAGCCAATTCCTTATTCACCCACTGCTTCATCCATCAAATCCATGTCTCTCCAATTTAGAGAGAAGGATATCGTGAGGGGCGGCATCAAGGAAGGATGATACGTGAACAGGAGAACGTTTTTCTTTCTGAAAGGACAAGACCTTTGTGCCATGCCAGTGTGTGTGTGTGTAATCCATACACCTAGGCAAACCTTAAGAAGAGCACAGAAGCAGCCAGACAAGCAAGGACTCCCTCATTCACTTGTGTAACTGCAGAGTCTTCAGCAAATACCCAGTTCCTGCTCAGCCTGAATGGCTGAATCAACCTTTTACTCTGGACAAAATTGCAGCCCTTTCCTCATCAAAGCTGGCAGAGAAAGTGAGATCATCATATATGAAGCAGCTGAAAAAAAGTATCACTGACATTCTTACCTTCCAGCTGGTACCAAGAATACCCATTGGTGATGCCTTGTGGAAAGGTTTGTCTGTTGTCACACCCTATCCCTTTGTACATGCTGGCATGGTTGAAAGAGTATGTTTTTGCCAGATGAATAAAGACATCATCATCTGGAGACCTGCTATAGCCTTTCAACGAGCCGGTAACTGCAGAACAAAGACAGCCATCATGTAACTCTCCTTACTGGTAAAGCATACAGTGTTGGCTTACATACAGGATGAACAGTGAATTTTGATGGAGTTTTTTAAAGTCTGTCCACTCCAGCTCAAAAGCTGGAAGAACCTTGCAGAAATGCTTATAAATTTTACTTTGGTATATTAATATTCCTAAACCACAGGAGCTGTGGAGAAGAGAGTTTGTTACCAGCTTACCTGAGTTCCCGTTATCAAAGGTGTAACTGGCAACCAGGGCACCCCCATGCAGGTTTGCTGAAAGGACAAAAGTTTCATTTCTTATCCAGTCCATTATGGCCTGAGTCTCTGGCTGAAGGCTGGCATTGTTCTTTTCAAAGGCATCAGGAAAATTTCTGTTCAGATCTTCTCCGTTCTTGTTGTACCTTGAAAGAGAGAAGACCTTGAGAGAAGACATTCCCTTTACTGTTTTGTCCATGGACACTTCCATGTCACCAGTCTCCCAGCAGTTAAGACCTCTGGCATGCTAATGTCTTTGGGAAATCATAGACCATTGCAAATCTTCTCGAGCAGTAAGATGATGGACTTTCTGGCAGCACTGGAATTTTCATAAAACCATTCACTGGTTCCACCTGCAATAATATTTTAACATGCACATAGCATGCACCCTCCCACATACATGAATTAGAAAAACTTAAGCCAGATAAAGAAGATGATGTTCTTCTGTTTGTGTTTTTCATGCTTGTATAGAAGACCAAGGTAACTAATTGATGGCTGTGTCCCTTGTACTGCTGTCACACTCTGGACACAGAGCAAAAGTTTTAAACACAGGATGTTTTCTCCCTGAACCTGAAAGGTGCAGTCTGTGTAGATACTTTCCTCCTTTTTGACTCTGACATGGCAGTTCAGACAGCAGCAAGAGAATTTAACTTCAGCTGTGTTAATTTTTAAACTCAGTTAAAACTCTGTTTGACAGTGTGTGGGCTAAAGAAATATCACCCTCCATAAAAGTCTGATCTATTTGCTGAGGAATACATTTCTTTCCTAATAAATGGAAGGCCTACACCAGTAACCTGGAGAACTAAACTGCCTACACTACCTTTTCACTTGCTTCCAACATTGCCATGGCCAGTGATCTGAGAGAATTTCCAGCTCATGAGTTTACGTTTTCTGCATGTTCCAACTTTGTCCTGTTGCTATTTTTTTCCATTCTCTCATTCTCTCTTATTTTTTCCTCTTCCAACTTGCTAAAATTTTCCTCCCCTTTTTGGTCTTTGCACTACCTACATTAAAACTGCAAAAATAGCACAGGGTGCAACACTAGGGTGCATTTTCTTCTGCATAATTTTTCTTCCAAGCTCTACTATTAGCACAGCACCTATTATAGCTACCTCCACTTGTGTAACTCCTCCCTCTTACCAGATCTGCATTCAACATGATCTTTAAACACATTTCTAGAAGTCCATTCAACAAGCTTAGACACACCTTTCTCTCATTAAGGACGGTTACAGAACTCTACAAGTGAAATAGATCCCTGTGGGTGGAGTTTTCCTTCTTTTTTTGTAGCACCCTGAAGGTCTAAATAGGTTATTGTGCTCATACTCCCAGTCTGGGTCTCCTGCCTAACAGCTTAGGTCATTACACCATTCTGACCAATTCTCTACTCACACCACATATAAACAGCAGTCTGACTCGGTCTTCCAAAAACTCTGTGCCACAACAGTGAGTCTTCAGAACAGCACGAGCCAAAATTAGCCCCAACACATCCTCTGGGCTATCCTCTCCAGCACGTATGATTCAGTCTCTTGGCTATCTGCGCTTATTACTCCCCACCCATTTCCTTTACCTACTCCCACCCTCCTCAGCCACCCTTACCTTCCTCGTGTGTAATAACAGTCGGGCACTTTTGTAGCTTCAAAGCCATCAGGATTCATCGTTGGCATGATATGAATCCGGGTGTTATTGAGTAACCGGGTAATAACTGGGTCACGATTGTAGCTGGTCACCAGGAGGTCTATCAGATGGAGCAGGATTTCTCTCCCAACAGTCTGTGTAAAGAAGAACAGATTTTATTCCATGTCTGCTATGGAGAAGGAAGAGAAAAGAAAACAGGACCTACCACCTTGCACTTACAGGTTTCTCTTACAGGATTACACAGACATACGAGGCCTGTAAGAGCACTCTGGTTAACACTATTTTATGCTCTTCCCTGAATATATTTCAAGTAATTTAACAGATGTGAGGAGTCACTGGAGGGTTTCACAAGGGTTTTAAACCCAGACTAAGTGGAGCTTTTTTTCTGTAACAGGAAACTGTGTCAGCTGTGCTGCTTAAACCCTGCACGGACAACGCGCAGCCTGAGCAAAGCCTCATGCTGCATTGGCTGCCTGCTAAAGGCCTCCTGGGCCTGGAAATGCTCCGCTGCATTTCTTAGCTGCACTGCAGAGTCAGCTTTGTGCTGATGCCCGAGGGACCCTGGGCAAAAGTGTCATGCTGTGCATCACAGCTTGGAAGTGATGGTTCAGAAGAAAGGGAGGAGACACCTTCTGTGATTCCCAGGGAACTGCAGAGCAGGATTTTTTATTGTTGAACCCCTTCTGTGGACACTCAACTTTAATACAGGATGAAGACAGGCCCCATTGACACCTCTGTTATATTCTCTGTTACACTGCTTTATTTTAATGCCATGAACACAGGCATTGGAGAAGCCAAACCCATATATACACAAATCCTTAGAAAAAGAGAAGGAAGCACATTTGTATGCACTTTGGATCATGGAGAGGCAATGGGAGAGAAAAAACCCAAATACATATTTTTGTTCATTTAAGTTTGTACAGGTCATGAAAGCTGGGAGGACATCTCCCTTTAGCCTGCTCTATCAGATTTCAGGCAAAATAGTGCTAAGTTAAAGTGAGTTAACAACACTCCTATTCTACCCCAGAAGCTACTAGTACCATGTTCACTGGACTATACTTCCCAGGAGCACTTTCTGTAGCACTGTGAACTGTAGGGTTCCCAAGGCCCGGCTCAGGCAGGAACAAACCAAGACTTGGCAAGTAGATATGCTCTGGAGATAATTTATCTATACTTTATCTCCAAGAACAAAGCCTGGTGTATCACTGCAGGCTGTAATTCAGAGCTACAGTGCCTCAGGATTTTTTAGAATGAGTATTGCACCACCAAAGTGGAAATATTGCAAGAATTTTATCTTTTTTTTCTAAAGTGAGGAACATGGAGTGGATGAACCTAGTGTCACAGATGAACATCTTCTTGCTTTCACGCTGGTGCAGGCTAAGGCAAAAGGTAGGTGAAATCAGGCAGGAGAAAATAAGTATTTCTCTACAGCTGTTTGCTGCACTAGCATCTTAAATTTTCACATTGATACATCAAAGTGTCAAATCCTGCCCTGGGTGTTGAGGTAAGGAGGAAGCCAGACACTGCCCAGCAGGAGCTCTGCCTGCAGGAGACAATGGGTTGGTACAAGAAGGGGCAAGGAGGGCTGGGTGTAACTGCTGTTTGGGCTGGGAGCGAACTAGGTCTTGCCAGTTAGCTGGCAGCTGCTGTTTGTCACAGGAGGAACACACAAACAAACAAACAGCACAGTGCCAAACGTGACTCTGCTGAACTGGGATCATACCACTTTAAGTGTCATGCATGAAGGCATCCACGGTCTCTGAGTTGGTCCTTGAGCAACTCTGCCTGCTGTTTGTGCAGGGAAGGGGAAGGATCTCTTCCCACCCTGCCCCCCTGCAGATTTGTTCCTAAATTTTCTAACCCTTGCCTGACAGCTCCTGGTGGTCTCCTACAAGCCATCCAGTAGTCTTAATGTGCCAGGGGACATGGCATTACACAAATGTACATACTGTGCCAGTAACTAAGTGGCTCTTTTTCTAGACACTTAGCCCCCTTTTGTCAAAGCAAATGGGCTTTGAGAAGGGGAGGAAGTTACCTAATTTCCTCCATCACCAGTAGCTTTCAAAACAGCACCTGAGTATGTGAAAGCAAACTGCTCTGCAGGTTTGATAGATGTACTCTTGTAAGATTTAAGAAGGGATGTAACAGAACCTGTCCTACACAGGCAGCTCAGTTCCAGTATGGGATGACAGACATCTTGGGAAGCACATGGAAAAGGAGAGAAGGGGGTGGGGAGCAGAAAGAAGGTGAGAGGAGTCATGGTGCTGGGCACAGGAGATAAAGCTAGCAGACTCAGAAGCAACAAGAGTGGCCCTACCACAGAGATAGCTAAACTACTGGCAAGACTGGACTGCTCTCTGGAGAAACTGGGAAAGCACCTCACTCCTGTACTCTTCAGTACAAAAAGACATTCAGAAAAGAAAGGGAAGAGAAGCAGGAACAGAAAGGGGAAAAGAAGATAAAGCGAAGCAATAAGAAAAAGTGGTAGAAATGGACAATGTGTATAACGGATGGAAGATGACCTGGTTTTCATAGATGACATTCTTTGCACTTAAAGTTAAACCCAAATGTACTTACATATACAGTATTTAAAAAACTAACCCTGTGTTACAGGATTCCTTGTACAGCTATTGTACCTGAGTACAGCAAACAACTCAGCTAATCTCTATCAGAGGATTGGTGCTTTCATCATTCCATGCTGGGCAAAGAGTGTATTTATTATGACTCTGTTTTGGTGGGGTGACAGAGGAGTGGCTTTGTTTTGGTCCAGAGTACCCTGTTTTCCTTGAGAAATCATGTCTGGAGGTGTTTGAGAGAAAAGGAAACGTTTTGTTTCTGGGGAAATACAACTCAAGTTTTGATCAAGCCTTGAGAAGGCCTCTGCTGCCCAGCCAAGCTTCACCCTGTTACCCTATTTTTACTTTAGAGCTTCAAATAAAATATCTAGAAAAGGTGGAGGTAGGTTGCTGACAGTAAAGTCAAGGACAGATATCTCAACCTGCCTGTAGTCTAATCAAAGATGTAGAGATCAGGGGACAACAGTCTTTATGTGCTCTGGGTTTGAGAAGACATGATGAATAGTTGCAGTATCCCAGTGGTGATGCCCAGTGTGTTGTTTTGCAGTAGCTCAGATGAGGAGCAACACAAAAGTAACGGAAAACCCTTTATCCCACCTCTAGGGATACAGTTAGACTTTAAGTTTCTCTCTGGAATTTCACCTGTCCGTTTCTTTGTGTGCCCCAAAGGGAGAGAGTCAGCAGGAAAGGCTTTTGGTGATCCTCAGGGGAAGTCCTGAATGAAGAAGCACCTATGTGTCAGGGCACAGATCCACGCTGTAGAAAAGGGCGTGACCGCTGTTTCTGTAGACATAACCCTTTAAACCTGCTGACTATGACTTCTGGCATGGCTGGGTCAGCACCCTGCTCAGCTGCTGAAGGGCTTACTCAAGAAGCTCTAGTGGCAGCCAGTTAAAAGATTAAGGCTAGCTCCGATTGCACCTGCACAGTAACGCTTTACTTCAGCACCCCTGTTTTTAAAACATTTTTGTTACCACATGACAGAGGCCTAATACCCAAGGGACTATGGGTGGATAGACACTGCCCATTTTTATGATTAAAATTCCTTCCTTCAAACGTGGCCTGGTTTTTACATCGAACTATGTCGAAAGAAGGATCCAAACCATCAGGTAGGACCTGTTTGAGAGCAGCATGGTCTTGCCAGTCTCCTTGCTCTGGCCCTGACTGCTGCACAGACCTAAGGCAGCATACCAGGCACAACCCCGCCTTAAGGAAGCGGAGTTACAGCAGAGAAACCGAGAGTCCATCCTGGTTTGCCACTTAAACACCACGCTTACAAGGTGTTCTTTTTTAACACTGGTACAGCACTAATCACTATGCAGGGCTGTGACACACCCACTGTGTGTGTCCCTTATTAAAATACACCAGTGGGAAAGCGGCTGTGCTAAAGGAGTTTGGCACGTATCCCTTCACTTCTATAGCAGCAATCGGAGTGGAAATACGGGGACTACCACACGTATGACAGGGAACTGCAGCTCCCTGGTTTGCCACTGAAGGAAATGGCTATATAAAAGCCTGCTTTTGAACTAGCAGCTGGCATATGATGTTAGCCACCTGGACAAATTCCCCAGGCTTCAGGCTTCTCAGCACAGTCTCCATGCTGTTGAGAAATGGCTCGCTTTTTCTTATCCTGCTCAGAATAGCAGGAGTAAAGATAAGGAAAAGGGTAATTAGGTCAGGGCAAGAGCCCTACCTGTGTGGAAAGAGATCTCGGCATCATGCAGCTTTTTTAAAAGTCTCTCATTAGCAGATAGGCTTGGTTGCTTTGACCTTTGAAATCTCTGGTACTTTTGACCTTCTTTACATCACATAGGCTGATAATGAAGCCAGGTGGAAAACAGGTCATTATACCAAAAAAATATATTTTTTTATTCCTTTTTCTAGAGCACATGTGTATTTTCCTGTCACACCACTTCCATACTATATTAAAAAGTATAAAGGACATAGAAATATGTGCTGAGAATTGCTTATAGCAAGTTGTGTAGCATGTGGACACAAGTCTTTTTGCCCAACCTGGTGACAAAAAAAGAATTATTTTTTTTTTATAGTGGCATTTTGACAGTGTAAATACAGCTTCCATTCATTTTTTTGGAAACAAGAGTGAGAAATTCTACACAAGACTCAGCAGTTTGTTGTTTGGGAGGTTTTTAAACCCTAATTATATTGATAACAAATAAACCTTGGTCACGCAAGCCCAAGTAAGTCACCATATCTCAGGAAACCCTTCTGCGGATATGACTATGTCTATGATGACATGGAAAATAGGGTCTAGGTGCTTTAACTTAAATCTCATGATAAGCCATCAAGATTAAACACATCCTTTCATGTAGGCTGGCTCAGGCCTATCAGTACAGGCTTAGCTTCACGTAATTAAAGAGGCAAAATACTATTACACTAAGAAAAGAAAGTGATCGGAAGTGGATGCCTTAAGAGAAAAGGGTTGGTATCAGCATTACCATCCTGGGAAAGAGTTTATCTTGTGATGGCCCAGTTACAATACAGCAGCAGAACATTAAAGAAGGGGGCAAACAGAAATGCACAGGTAGTTCCCATTTAGTCCAGACATGCCGTTCCTTACAGGGTTTCCAGGCTGTGATACACATGGTGTAGGAACCACCTTCTAATGAGATCCTATAGTTCAGTTGCGTAGGTTAGACTCAAGTCACTGGTACAGCTGGTCAAAAGGTGACAGTTCTGCTCCATTTAGGAGTGTTTGGGGGTTTGGCTGTAGTCAATGTTAAGTGGAATGAGTTCTTCCCCTGTGAGCATACACAGTAAGAAAGAGATCTTTCACATAAGAATACAAGCCTGGGACAAGGGAGGCTGCTGCCCAGTTCAGCTTGAGAGCTGCCTCAGGACAGCAGGCAACTTCTCTCTCATCTTCCTCAGTGCAGACTTTAAAACATTTCACAGGGTTATGCATGATGTGCAGTCTATTAATGTCATTTTGATTAAAGTCTCCCATTGCTGTAAGTGACTGAACTACCTCTAATACCAGTTTTAATCTGGCTTGGGTTAAACAAAAAGTACAGCTAAAAATGGTGTCCGACTTCATACAAAGAGGCACACAAAGAACAGGAGAAGTCTTGCTGTCTCTCTGGTGATCTGGAGCAAAAATTCACTCTATTTGGCAATGGGGATCACACCAGAAAAATAATCAAATCTTGGCTGGTCGTGTCTTACAGTATTATGAGAAATTAAACTACTTCAAAAAAATTCTTCCAATTCTGAAAAAAAAAAAAATTACTTTCTTAGCATTGTGTAGTCACATTGTTTTATTAGAGCTTCCCTGTTGGGCAGCTCTCCAAATAATCTAGGTTTCTTTCAGCAGTATGTGTGAACAACGTATGCACATGCAATTCAGGCTCCATCCCAACTTTGAGGCCTTTTGAACAGCCAGCTGGCTGAGTCAAAACAGGAAAGTGTCATTTGTGTTATCATGACAGCTTAGAAGGGCAACATCACCAGACACCACTGGAGAACAGAGCTTTTCTCACTTTGTACTGTTTATGGAAAGCATCACCAAAGCACAAAAAATAGTCTCACTCCATTTCCTCATAAAATCAACATAACAGGCAGATACTAGGCAGTGATCCAGGTTGCCTGATCTCCAGCAATACCTGACCCTGTGGATATGCAAACAGCACCTGTCTCCATGGTCAAAATTCCTTGTGCATATCCAGCTGGACAGTGGCAATAGCAGGAGTGCTTCACTGGGGAGGTCTCATTAGAAGAAGTAGCCTGGCAATGTATCCTGCCCTCCACCTCCTTCCTACCAAAGCTGGGTCACCTGTAGCCATACGTTTGCAATTCCCTTCATCAGTCTGCAGGACTGTGGATGTCATCTACCTTGACTTTAGCAAAGCTTTCGATACTGTCTCCCACAACATCTTGATAGAGAAGCTAAGGAAACAAGGGACAGATGAGTGGACAGTGAGGTGGGTTGAGAACTGGCTGTCAGACCGGGCTCAGAGGGTCGTGATCAGTGGAGTAGAATCTGAATGGAGGCCTGTGACTAGTGGTGTTCCCCAGGGCTTGGTGTTGGGTCCAGTCCTGTTTAATATCTTCACTGACGACCTTGATGAGGGAATAGCATCCACCCCCAGCAAGTACACCAGTGATTCAAAGCTGGGAGGGGTGGCTGACACACAGGAACACTGCGCTGCCATCCAGCGAGACCTGGACAGGCTGGAGAGCTGGGCAGGGAGAAACCAGATGAGATTCAGCAAGTGCAAGTGTAAAGTCTTGCACCTGGGGAGGAACAACCACATGTATCAGTACAGGCTGGGGGATGACCTGCTGGAGAAGAGCTCTGTGGAGAAGGACCTGGGGGTCCTGGTTGATGACAGGTTGGCTATGAGTCAGCAGTGTGCACTGGTGGCCAAGAGAGCCAATGGGATCCTGGGGTGTATCAGGAAGAGTGTGTCCAGTAGGTCAAGGGAGGTGATCCTCCCCCTCTACTCTGCGTTGGTCAGGCCCCACCTGGAGTACTGTGTCCAGTTCTGGGCTCCCTGGTATAAAAAAGACAGGGATCTCCTTGAGAGAGTCCAGAGAAGGGCGACAAAGATGATTAGGGGTCTGGAACATCTATCCTATGAGGAAAGGCTGAGTGAGCTGGGTCTGTTCAGCCTGGAGAAAAGAAGACTTAGGGGGGACCTAATTAGTGATTATAAATATTTTAAACATGGGTTGCAGGGGGAATTGGCCTGCCCCTTTTCAGTGGTCAGTGGGGATAGGACAAGGGGCAATGGCTGTAAGCTGGAGCACAGGAAGTTCCACACCAACATGCGGAGGAACTTTTTCCCAGTGAGGGTGACAGAGCCCTGGGACAGGCTGCCCAGGGAGGTGGTGGAGTCTCCTTCTCTGGAGATATTCAGCTCTCGTCTGGATGCCTATCTATGTAATATGAGATAGGGAGCTGCTTTGGCAGGGGGGTTGGACTTGATGATCTCTCGAGGTCCCTTCCAACCCCTAAGATTCTGTGATTCTGTGATTATCATATGGAGCCTCAGTCCCTGGCACTCTGGACTACCCTTTTGACACACACCAGGTTTTAGGAGTTGCAAACCCTGTCTGGGGTATCCGGTAACACATGCACCCATTCGAAACCATGACTCAGCTTCCTCCCACAGAGTTAAATTCCAAAGCAGTCAGACTCCCAGAAGCACTTTGAGCATAGCCACTGTCAAACAAGGTGAAACTAGTCTAACTCAGGGAAAATTCTTGGCACATAAAGTCACAGGTGCCTGTAGGCATGCAAGTGCCACACATGCTATTGGTAATAGCAATAGCTTGGGATGTTACTCTTCACACAGGATATACTTCCTACTATAATATTTTGCTTAGTTTTGGAAATTCACAGCCTAGCACGTGCACACACACACAAAGTTTTGCCATTTCTGTTGAATTATTTACCCTTCACATTAAAGACTGCATAGAAATATATTGTGTGGTTTAAACTTATCCTGAACATGACTAATATAAGCAGGTAATGCTAAAGAATAAAGGAAATAGAAAGCAAGAAAAGATTATAGAGAAGAGTGAAATTTCAAGTCTTTCTGTTCCAGTCTGTTCCAGACTCATGTAGTTTTCTCCTTTACTGTTAATAAATGGGTTTTCTCTCCAGAGCTAGTTAATCCTGAAATTGCTTTTTGTTGTGTACTCACTCTGTTATCTCAGTGGAATCTAGGTATTTCTAGCTTAAGTTTCCCAAGAGAAATTTTCTTCCTAAAATAAACCATTTGGCGCTTTGCAGCAATTATTACTCAATCTCAAGGTGTATTTGAAGAGCTCTATCAGTCATCCTTCGTGCCTAGGCAATAATAATGTACAAGCAAACTATTGCATCTGACTCACTGCCAGGAAAGTTAAAGCCTCTGGGTTTATTCACAAGGAGAAGACAAAGTCCTCTACTTAAGAGAGGTCTTAGGTGTAGGATTGTAGGATTCTTCAGAGTGATGTACGTAAGGTATCCTAAAGCCCTTCCAACAAAACAAGGGAACTTGATTCTTTAAATTCCTCATGAAATACACACATACTGGGTCCTCTTTGAGGTGTGTGTTACCTCAGTAAGTCAGCACATGCCTGAGAGAAGTTCACTCTAAACCTCTGGTAAGTGTATTTGGTATAAATGACATTGCAAAAGTTGAAACCTACCTCATCCCCATGCATATTAGCAACATACTTGAACTCTGGAATGCCAATCTTATGATGGGTTGGAAACCTTCCCAGAACAAGAACCCACAGGTCTCTACCTTTAAGAGGGGAAGGGGAAAAGACATTTTTTTAAACAGGTGTAAAATCATACAAACCTTAGAGAGAGAAAAAAAAAAAAGCTCATTAAACTTTTTAAAGTCATTAAGGTGCCCAGTCAGTCCTATGTATAGCAGATTAAAGTAGACTGGGTTTTTTATTCTATGAGTACTTACTGTATTAGTTATAAGAATAAATACATTTTGCATTCTGACAAAATGTGTCTAGTGACATTTTCAAAAGCAATTTTCAAAAGCATTTAACCAGTGCTAGAAAATAGTTTGGTGGGTTTTTTTGTAATAAACATTTTCCAAAGCAAGTTCAGCAAGCAAGATCTTGTCAAGCAAAGTCACCAAACAACTAAAAAGGGTTTACAATAAAATACACTCTTCCCCACAAAATATAAAACCCATAAGGGTTGTCTGAAGTACGTACAGAAGTTTTCATTGCCACAAAGACCATCATTTTGTATTACAGGCAACACAGAGAAGCTAAGCACATTCATGAGTTACTGCCCTAGAAGCCAGCAGAAAACAGGAGATACCAGGCAGAGCTGTATCAGAGACGTAATCCAAAACCAAAAAATCAGCAGGGAAAGAATTAATAGCTGCAGGAGGAGTATTAGTTGGGACCACTGGAGAGGCACAGGAAGCTGAACTTTTAAGCAACAAAACAAACGAACATTATGAAGTCCTCATTGGGGGTGTGGAAATTTCTATTATTATTTTTAGTGATAATGTGGCATTTCAGATCTTGTCTGCAAAACTGTGCTTCCCACCGGTCTGCTCAGTGAGGTGGAAAGCTCCCGTTTCGGTAGGTGGCAGCAATAAAACTGGATCAGTGCCTTGCCAACAGCAGTTGCAGCCTACAGGCTGCTAACGGCCAGACCTCGCACGCCTGCAGTGAGCCAGCCACATAGCTGGAAAGGAAATAAAAAATCCTGTGGCAACTGCAGTGCCTTCAGGAATGGGAGAAAAAAATTGAAGGGGACATAAGGAACAGTCCAAGATGCACTGAAACTGAAGACAGTGATGACCAAACTAAAGTCTCACTTAAGAGGCTGAATCAGAGTCTCAGGCTTAGGATCAAGAAGCAACAAGACAGCACTGAGAGCAGAAAGATTCAGAGTGGTCTCAGCATCCCCTAGTTTTACACAGTCACCCCAGAAGACGTTGGTGTTCAACCCTTATATCCATATGCTGTGCACAAAGCTGTGAGACACTGCTACTGACTTTTGTTAAAGGACAATGTGAGCAAGTATTCCATACTTTTAGAAAGAAGTTCTTGGTAAGTGCTTTGGTGAGGAAGCTAGTTATTTGGCTTTGTATGCAGAGCTACTGTTTCATTACTTCCCTGGAACAGGAAGCATCTGCTCTCATCAATAACTAGACGTTAAAGATTAACCCCTGGTTTTATTTGAAAGGAAGCAGACCACAAGGGCGACTTCAAATCCAACTGCTACCAATGACAACATTCACATTCCTTGCATAAAGACTTTTGGGACCATCTCATGAGCCAATATTGAACAGCACCATATTTTTTAGCCACTTACCTCTAGCAGCACTGATTCAGTACTATATATACTAATGCAACAAGAATCCAAGTGCTAGAACGCTATAGTCATTATTCTGTCACTTAAAACTTTCTACAAATAAGATTGTGTTTGATTTCAAATTAAAAAGAGAGATGTCCAGTGCCTTGCCATCAACAGTGTTCATTTCTGCTTCTATCACTGTGAAATTGCACTCATGGGAAACTCAAGGTTGAGCTAAGTGTAGATCAGCATTAAATACTGATTTAAATTGGTCTTTCCAGCTTTAGTGCTCAGACTGTTTATAGTTTGCGTGAGGGCCATCTAAATGATAAACACTCCTATGAACCCAGACACCAATTATTTCCTGGCATTTCCAGCTTGTAAGAAGTTTTAAACCTACCATTAACAATTAAAATAAATTCCTGGGTCTGCTCAGCCTGCAGTACTGGATAGTGTACCTGTGAGGGATGATGTAAGATTTCTTTCCATACAGCAGTAATTTACTGCATATAAAAAGATTCAGCATGTAGATAAAGTTTCCTTTCATCAGTAAAGTTTAGATAACTCTGGTTTTGTACCTGAAGTGAACAGCTAAGCTACCACCCATGCTTTGAATCAACTGGATGTATATTAAAAAGCCATTTCTCACTGCCAAACCAGAACTGACTTCAACTAATTAGTGAGCTATATTTCAAGGAAGCGAGACAAAGGTGTGTTTCTAACTGTGTCTCAGGACAAGTAACAAGACTGGTATGAGTATCAGAACAAAGCCAGACCACACAGCTTTGAGTAGAATGAGCAGCCTTTTTACACAATTTCTAGCATTGCCACAGCTCATGGCATAGTATCAGTATTCTAAACAGGTCTGTGAATACTGGGAATTAAGATGGAGAATTGAATATGATCTCCAGGTCTAGGAGGAAAGAAACCAAGTGGGCAACGAGGATGGGGAAGTGTCTGGAAGGGAAATCTTATGAAGAGAGGCTGAAGTCACTTGGTTTGTTCAGCCTGGATAAAAGAAGGCTGAGGGGAAACTTCATTGTGGTCTGTGGCTTCCTGAGGAGGGGGAGGGAAGGGGCAGGCCCTGATCTTCTCTCTTTGGTGATCAGTGATAGAACCCAAGGGAACGGTATGGAGCTGAGACAGAAGATTTAAGTTGGAGATGAAGAGGTTCTGTACTGAGAGGGTGGTTGGGCACCAGAACAGGCTCACCAAGGAAGTGGTCACAGCACCGAGCTTGACTGAGTTCAAGAAGTGCTTGGACAGCATATTCAGTCCCATGCTCTGACTTGGCTGGCCCTGTGTTGAGCCAGGAGTTGGACTTGATGATCCTTATGGGTCTCTTCCAACTCAGCATGTTCTGTGATTCTAAGTCATTTGTAGATGTTGCCATCTACATTGCACTCCCTGTTCTGTTCTGAAATTTATTTCTACTTTTCTTCACAGCTTAATTTATGAAAAAGAACTGTTGCCATTTCAAATAAAGAGTTCTGGCTAGGAAATGACTGGGCAATGCACCAGATCCACTGCCAGTACTGCTCACGCTGGGCTACTCATTCAAGAGTTTGCACGGGGGTCTACCTTGACCCAGAAAAAGCAATAGACTGATTACAGGCCTCCTGGGTTGGGAATGTCTTGCACACTAACTTCATGGGTAGGAACTGCAGTAACGTTGATCCAACTTGAGGAAGTCCCTATCTAGAAAGGCACAGGACAGACAGAAGAGGAAATAAGATTGACTCTCAATAGAATGCAAGGTCCAAGAAAATTTAACCCTAGAAACAAGGATAGAATCAAAGAACAGCCCAGCTTGGAAAGGACCTCAGAAGATTATCTGGTCCAATCTTTACTGGAAAAACGAGCCTAGATGAGATTATTGAGCATTCTGTCCAATTGCATCTTGAAGACCTCCAGTGATGAGGACTCTACGACACACCTGGAGAAGTAGTTCCAATGAAAGGTTGTTCTCACTGTAAAAGGTTTTGTTCTTACATTAAGTTGAAACCTCTCCTGGTGCAACTTGTATCCATTTCTCCTTGTCTGTTTCCATTTGGTTCTTTGTGAAGAGAGCACCTCCATCCTCTTTGTAGCCACCCTTTAAGTACTAGAATCCTGTGATGAGGGGCCCCCCAGTCCTTTTCCTAAGCATTCACTTCTCCATGAACAAGAGCCTGAACTCCTTCAGCCTTTCCTTACAGAGCAGGTTTTCCAGCCCTTTGATCATCTTTGTGGCCCCTTCTTTGGGCCCTCTCCAGGCTGACCTCATCTTTCTTGAATTGTGGGTAGCAGAATTAGACACAGTACTTTATATGCAGCCTGAGTGCACTGAGTGGAGTTATCATGTCTTTATCTTGGCTTTAAATGCCCCTCTGGATGTAACCCAGGACCAAATTTGCCTTTGTTGCTGCAGTGTCACTCTGTTGATTCAGCTTCAGCTTTGTATTTCACCAGGACTTTTCAGGTGCTTTTCCAAGGCTGCTACCCAACCACACAGATCCCAGCCTGCACTGGGCTGTTTGATTATTCCATCCCAGGTGCAGCACTTTGCAGCTCTCTTTGTTAAACGTCATACTGTTCTTGCTAGCCCACTCTTCCAGCTTGTCCAGATCTCTCTGAGATGCCTCACCCTTCTGGCTTGTCGACCTCACCACCCAGTTTGGTGTAATCTGCAAACATGGTGATTGTCCTTTTAATCCCATTGTCTAGATCATTTATGAACATGTTGAACAGTATAGGGTCTGGTATTGATCCCTGGGGAATCCCACTTGTGACAGGTGGAATGAAAGACACGGATCACCACCCTCTGAGTGTGGCGTGGTAGTCAGTTTCCTTCCTGTGTCACAGGCTACCTACCCAATCTGTATCTTGTCAGTTTGTCCAGGAGAAGGCTGTGGAAAACAGTGTCACAACAGTTTATTCTAGCTCCAGATCTCCTGAATACCTATTTGAACAGTACATTACTGAATGTAGCTCAGACAAAACTTGCTGTGACACTCTCTAGAAAAACTGAGTTTTTCAATGTCTAAATCCAAGCCTCAGATATGAATCAATTTGGATCCATTTATGCTGCCTATAAAACTCATAAAGATAGCTTAAAAAACCCAATATGACACTATACCAAATCAAAGTAATGCTCTCAAACAATAACTTTTGAGATTTGATGCAAGTTACAACAATTTACTTATCTCTGTATTTCATATCCTTTTCCTTAAAACTTACTAATTTTTCACTTATTGCTTGTTTGGCAACAAACTCTACAGACCAAGCAGCATATTATCAGCATGGTTTGCATTCTACCCAGAAATATGCATCCCTAAGCTGTAGGGAAGGCCACTTTAATAAGAAAAGAAGATAGAGAGGAGTTAAATAGAAAGTACAAACAAATGAAAAGTTTTATCATTATTATTCAGATTGTTTTGATGATTGATATTTCAGCAGTCTTAAGAACTTGTCCTATCAGAGCTTTATTCTATTGTGCTCCACACAAACTTCTAAAAGGTATGTTTCTGACCCCCAAAGCATACACTCCCAGCAGTGCAAAGTAAGAAGGGCAACCAGATGGACAAGATTTTGTTCGATGAGAACATAAGAGGGTGGTGGCTATCCCTTAGGCATAGCTTCTATCAATCCTGCTCAATTCCAGTATAAATAGAAGACATTAAGCCTAGATTCTATGATGAGAACACCAAGTAACAGTAGTGAAATAAACATAGCAGCTGATTTATATAACATCTCCCACTGCAAGAGTCACCACTATATAATTATGGTTTGACAGAAGAACAAGAAACTATGCAAATAACCAGCATCTGCATTACTTATACAAAATATTGTGGGGAGACAGGAGAGTCACTCCTTGATAAATTCTTCTGTAGATATGCCACAATTCCCACATCATGTCTCATATGCTCTTTAATCCACTTTAGCATACTAATATTGAAAACATTTCCCTAACTGCATTTGGCAAGAGAGTCTGCCATGTATTGGGGTCACAGAATCACAGAATGCTCCATCCTTACTATCTACCTGTAACACTTGTGTAAACCTAAGTTAATTTTTACCATGTGAGACACTAAGGCATCTTTACCATTTTCTTTTTCAGTGTAGAACTGTGTCAGGGTTCTCCCAGCTGCATCTGACACCTATTCTGTGAGATTTAAGTGAAACTGTGCTTATTACTACACAAATGTCCTTATCTTGCAGGAAGAGAGAGATCAAGAAATCAATCCTGGCTTTATCACTTTTACCTTTCAAATCACATTCATGTTTAATCTGTTTCTGTGCTCACAAAATCCAGGCTTTGGCTTTAATTTTTCTGATCTGTACTTGTATTCCCTGCAAAGCTCAGTACTGTCAGTGTGTAACACAGGAGTAAAATTGCCACCTGTGTGTACACACATAGGCAAGAATATGGAAAATACAGAGACATTAGGTACTTCTATAACTTAAGTGTTGCACTCCCAAGCTTCAATACAAAATGTTAGTTCCTTCATGCTAATGGTGGGGCAACACTCTCTTCCAGCAAAACACTACCACAGCTAATGAAGGACTTCAGGACCAATTCTCTTTTGCTAATCAAGCACCAGCAGCATCCTTCCCTTGCAGTACTCCAATTTGCCAGCACCAATTCAAGCTGGAAAACTAAAGCTATTTTGGAACTTGTCTTCTGCAAGGGGATGTCCAACAGCACACATGCCTTGATTCAGAATTTGTGTTACCAACACATTATTTATATAATTGTAAATGTTTAATCAGAATGACTGATGTAGTTGCACTGCAGAAGTAGCTTTATAAACATGAACAAAGGTCAGCTTAATCTGGCTGGACTGTTAAGTAAAGTACCCTCCGGATTATGGTAAGTAGTATAAAACTGTCCTTAGGGAATATAAATTTTGTAGGTTATCAGGCAAAAAAGGCAGCTGTCTCTGCTCAGAAAACAGACACTCTAAATGGATAGTTTATACTCAGAATAGCCTATATACCTGAAGCTAGGGTAAGATAGATGTCTGTATGTACAACTGTAGTACATCAGAGTCTTTTGTGAGAGTTTATCCTCACCTTCAGTATGCCATGTATCCATGGTCTACTGAGGCCAAAATTATTATCTAAAGACTTGGACCAGAATAAAACTTGTAATGAACGAAGTTGGTGCCTCAAGAGCAGCTATGACATTTTAAATATAAGAATGTCTTTCAGGTATTTTGAAGGATTAAAAAGATACAGATATGTTATCCAGACATACCTGTCAGTATTCAGCATGGTGCATAGGTTAAGCAGAACAAACCCAAATGAGCCCAAGCATTAGACCACAGGCCTACCACAGCCTCCATCTCCTCCCCAGCCCCAAACTGAGAGGACTTCTTATGTGGGGAGGGGGGCAAAGATTGTACTACTTGTTTTGTTTCACCAAGTATCCTGCTTAAAGAAAGAGCTACTTCAACCACATTGTTCTTAATAAGCTATTGGAAGGAGTGAAAATCATTGATAAGAAAGCAAATGCTTGTTTGAGGGTAACAGTAAGGGAGGCCAACTGCTACAGTATCTGTCTGGCATTTTAGGATTATCTTGTGCTCTGTATTTCCACTTGCAGCTTTCTAAGTGCTAACATAAGACAGTCTCACCTCAGACAGTTTGTGTTATTTCTTGAGGTACAAAGGACCAGGACGTTTCCAGGTGCTCCTACCACTGACATAGTTCCTGTGCTGGGGCCACTGCCTAAGTTAATACTTCTGGCCTCTTCTCATGTATCCCTTCTTACAAGCATAAAGCCACCTCTTTCTCTCTCTAAAGGGAAAAAAAAATAATAATAGCAACAACCTTCCATTATGAAATAAGCATCTATCTATTTCCAGAGACTATACCAGCCAGTCCCTTGTAGATGCTCCATCTCTGGAAACGTTCTATGGTTCAGTCAGATTTAGAGTCAGTACGTGATGAGCAGAACTGCAGAGTCATGTCCAACGACTGAAAGAAAGCCCCCAGCTAAAAACCAAACCCAAACAAGAATACATAAACAGTATCTAGTTTTGTAAAGCCTTTGAGAAGGGAAGGGAGTCAAAACAGTTCATGGTCTACATCTTCTCTTCCTAATGGTTTATGAATCTTTGGTTGACTGGGACAGCCACTGCTGCTTTAAGTCACTTTCACAGGACTTGTATCTTAGGAGAATGACAAACCCTTCTTTCCTCTGAATATGTGACTCACCACACAGTACCATTTCCAGTTCTCAGAATCAAGTTTATACACAAAAACATGAAAAATCATCAATCCAGAGCAGTCTTTACAACAGCCCTCTTATAGCTTTATTTGAACACTAATCAAGAAATAAAAATAAACTTAGAAAAACAACAAAAACAGCACAGAAGGGAATAACATTTTAAAATGAATATACACTAACCTTATTCAGTATTGGTCACCAAGAGGAAGAGCACCACACACAGAATTAGTCTGAACAGGCTTTCCCCACTATTTACACCAACTGGCTCCCAGAAACCAAAGAGATTATTTTTCCTTTTCACTAACTTTTGCTTTTTCACCAACCTTGCTTTCAGCACACCACAGGGTTTTAAACCTAGTTCCAAAATAATCTGTGCTTTATTTTCTGAGAAAGGTATGAATTCAGAAAAGCTAATGTATCCATCAAAGACAGAAACATTACTCATTCACAGTAGCACCGCTGGATCATGATGACCAGAGTAACTACATATAACACAAATCAGGCACAGGGAGGGGGATGGTTTGGTCTTAAGTGCAATTTATCCAGATTCAGTAGTTTTATTTGGCCTACCCTTTTACCACCAGAGGCAGGGGAGGCCAAAACTATTCCTGCCACTTGAAGGCATGGGAGGGAGTAGAAAACCAAGAGACTACAGGTCATAGCTCCTACATGGCCAAGAAGTTACTGGTGCACTTTGAAGATTTCAGTTCCTTGAAGAACCTAATCAAGAGACTTAGTATGTATATCCCATAAACACCCTTGTCAGATCCCAGACATTATGTTTGTTCCAAGGATAGGACACTCCAAACAATACACATCTCAACACCGACAAGCACAGTCCTACAAAGTCAGACAGTGAGTAGCTTTTTTAAAATTTATTTTTAAATTGTCTGGAGAGGGGGAAAAATGCAAGATCTGTTAACTTTTTAAAAAGAATCTAATCCTTATCACCATCCATTTCTGGTTTAAATAATGATACATTAGTTTGACCAGCTGCTTCCAGATTCTCTCTCAAATCGCTAGGAATCTGTGTCCTTAGAAGCATTAGTGACTGACTTTTAAGAAAGGAAACTTTTTAGAAAAGGCAAAAATCATACAAGGAACTAAAATCCAGGCAGTGTTACTACCTACAGAGTAACTCAGCCCTTTGTCTCTTCAGGACATGTGTTCTGGTGGCCTTTGCTTCCTCTTAGATTTCAAGATCAGCCTAAATGCAATTGTGTATCAAATTAAGCATTATATTTTAACATACTTTAGCTTCACCTTGATTAAAAAAGTGCACAATGAGGAAGTGCCTACCCTATTCCCAGACTTTTCTCTAGTTGTTCTTGGAAAAAAGAACAACTGGGCTCCATCAGAAGAGGGGTGGCCAGCAGGGACAGGGAGGTGATTGTCCCTCTGTACTCTGCCCTCATGAGGCCCCACCTGGAGTCCTGTGTCCAGATCTGGGGCCCCCAATACAAGAAGGATGTAGAACTGTTGGAGAGGGTTCAGAGGAGGGCCACAAGGATGATTAGAGGGCTGGAGCACCTGCCCTACAAGGAGAGGCTGAGGGAGCTGGGCTTGTTCAGCCTGGAGAAGAGAAGGCTGCAGGGGGACCTCATTGCAGCCTTCCAGTACCTGAAGGGAGCATACAAACAGGAGGGGAATCAACTTTTTAAAAGGGCAGATAATGGCAGGACAAGGGGGAATGGATTAAAGCTGAAGGAGGGAAGGTTTAGATTGAATATTAGGGGGAAGTTTTTTACAGAAAGAGTGGTGAGGGGCTGGAACAGGCTGCCCAGAGAGGTGGTGGATGCCCCGTCCCTGGAAGTGTTCAAGGCCAGGTTGGATGGGGCCCTGGGCAACCTTGTGTAGATCCAGGCCTGAGGTTGGTGGCCCTGCCTGTGGCAGGGGGGTTGGAGCATTATGATCCTTGGGGTCCCTTCCAACCCTTGCCATTCTATGATTCTATGAAAAGAATACTGGGCCCGACTGGATTTTTGAACTGACATTCTAGGACTGTTTTTCATATTTAAAGTACAGTTTGCTTTTAATTTAGCTTGAAGATAAAAGTTACATTTTCAAATCTGCTCAAGCTCTGCTTAAATGCCCTAGGTAAATACAAGACCCATGGATGTGGAACACATTGGCTAGGAACGAACAGGATATGTTACTTAACTATCCTAAACCCACTGTGAGCTCATGTTTCACAGCAGCTACAGTCATGTCATTAAATAACTCCAATGGCCATGGACTGACCTTTCCCAGAACAAGTAAACCCTAGACATCAAAGCTGCAGAATCATCTGCTTAGAAGCATCCTCTAACTGCACATTCCTCCCATCTGAACCACTGCATAGATCATAAGAATATCTGTGACAGAAGTGGAGCAGTTTACAGGGAAGGTAATCTCTCAGCTGGGAGGGGAAGAGAGCTACAGCCAGCCCTATGCATTATTTGTTTCCATCACCAGTAGCTACATAATTAATAAAAAGTTCAGAAAGCAGAACTAGCAACTATGTGCACATTCAGCTTTGATTCAAAGAAAAAAAATAATCCAAAAGGCTTAAAAAAATAACCTAGATCTCTCTTCCATGCATAGAACAATTGCCTAAGGAACAAATGCTTCAGGGTAAGAAGTCACATCCTCCCTATCAACTAATTAGTGTATTATGAGTAGGTGTCTTTTTGTACTTACTGAACTAGCTGAAGACAACATGCCATACTATAGCTACACATACTAAAGCTTTAATTAGAGAGTCCTGAGAATCAGCAACATTGGTGGCTCCAAGAATCTACAGCCAGAGGTCCTAGGCAGAAAGGCTATCCAGGAGGGATGCAAGGTGCAGTGCTCTTCTGCTTTTGTGAGAACTGAATAAAAAGCTACTAGAAATGTTTTTCTATTAAAAATCCCCATCCTCTGCAGTGGGGTAGAAACGATGTGGCACTGTGCTCTGCTTATAAGTAAAAGGAAAACACAGGCAGATTGACCATCTGGGTAAAACACAGACATGGGAAAGTTGTCTTTTTAAGTCTACAACTAGAATTTCTTTAAAAATTAACTGAAAAGGCATTTGAACCCACATTACTGTTCAATAACATCATTATTCACCCCATTTTCCCTCTTCTTAGGAAACATGGGCCCTGTAGCATGACCCAACATCCAGCAAATGTAGGCTATGACAGGCTTATAGAGATCAAATCCAGCAGAAGACGACCCTTAACAGAAGGCTATCTCTTCATTAATGGTTATGTTTTAACTTCCTTTTTTTTTTTCCTTTATTGGAGAATCTCTTTCTCACCCTGTGCTACTCTACAGTAGCCTGAAGAAGTGAATACTTAATTTAGGGCTACTGTAAGTCAACACTGAATTCCATATAAAAAGTAACTTGAAGTGAGAATACAGGTTTAATTCTCCCCTTGCAAGCAGCAGACCATAAATTCGAGTGAAATTGTCAGTATAGTTATGAGCTATACAAAGGATCACAAGCCATGTTTCAAGATCTTACTTACATCACTAAAAATTCATGCACTATGCTTCAAAAAACCAGAATCATACATGAAGTGATGGGGAAAAATCTCAGAAATTTACCCATCCATTGCACACCATTCTTAGTGTCCTGAGCTCTGAGTTTTTTCAAAACCACCATCTACATATTTACTTTCTCAACACCAGCTAAAGGATTTGGAGACAGACAAGAATCAAAATCTACCAGCTGCACTTGCAGATTCAATGTTACACAAGTCCCCCAGCACAGCTCACTTCACTCGTGTGAATGACAATATTGTGCTGGTTTTGGCTGGGGTATAGTTCATTTTCTTCATAACAGTACGTGGCTGTGTGTTGGATTTGTGCTAAAAAACACAGGTTGATAACACAGAGATATTTTTGTTATTGCTGAACAATGCTTTCAAGACTTTTCAGCTTCCCACACCCTGCAAGGTACAGAAGAAGCTGAGAGAACACAACCAGGACAGCTGACCCACACTGCCCAAAGGGATAGTCCCCACCATAGAATGTCATGCTCTGGATATAACTGGGGAAGTGAGCCAGGAGGCACGATCCCTGCTTGAAAACAGCCTGGGCATTAGTTGGTCGTCCCCCTCCCTCCACCATGGGTGGGAAGCAATTGCATTTGTTTTTACAGTTTTCAAAATACATATAAACTTTTGTTTGTCATCCTGTTAAACTGCCTTTACCTCAGCTCAAGTTCCTCCCCGCCCCATTCTCCTCCTCCATTCCTTGAGGGGGGTGGGCTTGGGGGAGGAGTGAGCAAGTGGCTTTGTGGTGCTTAGTTGTGAGCTGGGGTTAAACCACCAACGTGGGGCAAATCAGCAGATTTGACTGGAATGTGCTAGATTAAAGTTATTGCCGTTCAGCTCCTCCTGGTATACCCTGTAGCAGAGTCTAGTGGCTGGCAGCAGCAATTCCCTTTTGCTTCCCTGCTTAGCAGCTCACTGTGCTGTGCCTGGGAACACTCTGGTAACAGCAATGGTGATGTGCTGGGGCTGGCAGGTGGCCAGAGCCAAGCTGCTGTACTGGATAGGCTGGAACTCCCAATGCAAACTTGGGTTGAAGGGACTATGACCTGTGGATGAGTCCCCGTGGGAGCAGGTACATTGCAAAGGGTCTGTGGCCATGGTTATCTCTGTGCCACAACAGGTACAGCTCTGATGGGGTTGTGGCCCAAGAATAAGTCCACACTGGAGAAGGTACACCTCAAAGCATCCGTGGCTCTGCCTAAGATCATGCTGGAGTAACCTCAACACGTGTTGCCACAGGTAAGTTCACAACAGGGCACATTATCTTCTGAAGGGACAGTGGCCATGAGTAAGGCCAAGGTTTACTTCTGGGGAGACTGTGGCTATGGGTAAGGCTAAAGCAGGTATATCTCTGAAGGCAGTATGGTGTATGGACAAGGCCATGCTCAAACATGTGCACCCCAAAGCAACTGTGGCTGTGTATAAGTCTATGCCACAGCAAGTTTACCCCTGAAGAGACTGAGGCTTATAGATAAGGCTCCACTTGGAGCAGATAAACCCCTAAGAGACTGCAGCCTATGGATAAGTCCAAGCTGGAGTAGGGGCAAGGGGAGGAGTGCATTCCAGCATTAAACTTGATGATCTGGTCCAAAGGGACCAGGGTGGAGACTGTAATGGAAATACCCTTAAACTATTGTAACCCCTGGTCTGAGCTGCATATTACAGGAATTACTGTAGCAGGAACCACCTGAACCAATGCAGGACAAGTCTTACAAGAAGCAGTGTGAGTGCAGCACTGACCTGACCTGGTTTTGGGACCCAGTAACTCCATGCAACAGCCAGCCTCTCCTGTCCTGAGTGACCACCATAAGAGATGGGGTCCAAAGTCATGGGCTAAACAAGCTCACTTAACAGCCAATCATCAATACCATCTATGTCTGAACAAGCACAGAAAGCTGTGAAGTCTTGCTGTGGGAAAATGGGATGCTGTGGGCTTAAGACCTCTACTGTTTTGAAGAAAAACCTAACAAATATATGCTGCAACTAGGCAACTACAGAGCAAGGGGTAGAAAGGAAGAAGAGCAGCAGCTATCTTCCTCCTCAAAATGCATGTTTTAAATAAATGCTACTCTCAGGAACAGTGGACTGTTTCTAAACAGATCAGATCTTTCCATTTCAAAATGACAACAAAAGAGTCCAGTACTAGGTAGCAGATTTTAACATGGGAAGTCTTTTATTTTTGTTGCTAGGATAGATTCCCTTCAAACAGTGGTTTGAAAAACACTGGGGCAGAAGTCTCTGATATGGCATGTTTCACAGAAAAAGCCTTCCTACAAGCGTGGCTGCAAGAACTGTATTTAGGTTCCATTTGTGTGGGTGGGTGCAGAGAAAACTGCACAACAAACACACACACACACTTTTTTTTTAGGTGTAGGAGATATCACAGAAGGCAAGAGAAAGATTATCAACCAATTCATAGCAAGCATAAAGAAGATTTAAGCAAATTATTTTATTATTTTCACTGCAAGAAGAGAATGGGAACATCCTATTTCCAGTTCAGTGACTGGATCTTTTTAAACTTATCAGTCTTTTAAGCATCTGGCACTGACCAAGCTGTGCACTTTTAATAGCTTATTTGCATAAGTATAGCCAAACTGACAAGAAAGCAATATTCAGTCATGTTATCATTGGACAAAATCTTAGTAGTTGGCTAACAGAAGACTGATCACACACACACACTGCACGAGTCAAGCTACCACTGCAGAAGGGAGAAGTGCTATGGCTAGAGGAAGCAGTCAGATGAGATACAAAACTCTTTCAACATCTAAAGACTTATTAGCTGCCGTTAGGAGAAATGGATTTAGAAGTTAAAGCTAATGGGCTAAATGTGAGTTCTATTCACACATGGTTTAAAGCAAACTTCAGCTGGAAGCTGAAGATTTTTAAAAATACAAGCTAGTCCTTCCTGTCTATAAAGCCATGGTTTAGTCTCAACTAGACAAACCCTGAAGGAGCCAGTCCTTCTCCTGCTGTTTCCTCACCTTCTCACCACCGTGACTCACGTAATAGACTGCAGGTAGAATTAAGATCAAGCCCATGTGTGAACCTAAACACCCTTTTAATAATAAAACAAATATATAAACCCACCTAAAATCTTAACATACATTCAGATGCCACAAGTAATGACAAAGACCAGAACAAAGATGTTTATAAAAAGACCAAAAAGAACAAGTGTCACATAGGAGAGGAAAAATGTATTGAGATTGATAGGCAAGAACAAGCTAAAGTTTAACCATCACAATGAGTTTTAGGATGACCACTATTACATGAAACTCTGGACTGGACCCAAGTGACTTTAATGTGCTTTTCATGAGGCCCTCAGAGTGGGAAATGTCTCTCATTCATTCTTGTTTCTAAAAATGAGCACTGAAAATATCAATGCTTATATTATCTACTCACATCATGCACACACAGTGAGCCTGTAATTCACAGGACTAAGGATATTTGTGAGGTGGGAGATGAGGAGGAAGGAAGGGGAAGCTTTATCAAGGATTGGAGGCAGGAGGAAAGCCACCTGCAGCAGTCATTCAAAAGAACAAACAGAAGATAATACTCTTCTAAACAAACATTCCTTACATTGTGTAAGCACAGGAAGATTAATTGCAATATTCTTTTTAAAGACATCACTTTCCCTGTGGATTTTCTTCTAGACAATTTGTTTATTTTGAAGAGGAAAAAAACATACCATCTTTATCACCTTTTTTCTTCTTCCTTTTAAAATACACGGGCACTTACATTTAGTTTGTAAAATATTTAATAATGGGCAACACTGAGAAACTTAAAGTACACTGAGTTATATATACCCTTCTTATTCTATTTTTATAGAGCACCAGGATGCCTGAAGCTAGCCTGATAAGAGCAATTCTGGTAAAGAGCAAACACTTTATGAATACATACTTAACTTTTGTTTTCTTCTCCAGGAGTAAAACTTACCCTTCTTATTCTATTTTTATAGAGCACCAGGATGCCTGAAGCTAGCCTGATAAGAGCAATTCTGGTAAAGAGCAAACACTTTATGAATACATATTTAACTTTTGTTTTCTTCTCCAGGAATAAAACTTTTCTAGTACTTTAAACAAAGTAAAACCAACCCAAAATATAAGTGTTTGTAATGTAAACTCAGTAAAATTTACAGTTCATTTTACTACTGAGAGTAGTAACCCAAGCTCCTTCCATACTATATCACAAGAAATCTCTGAAGATAAGTTCCTATTTTTCAGCTACATACATGGACTAGCAGCCTAAAGACTAGACAAGTGCAATACTTGGCTTTTTATTGTTAAAGATTTTCCCTGGAGTACAATGAACCTGAAGTTAGCACTCCCCTATTCAATAGCTATCCACTTACAGTGTGTAAGTATCACACTGTACCAGAAAATTTGGGAGATTTAAATTGATCTCCAGCACGTCTTGGGCATGCTTTCCTCTGAAGTTTGAGCAGAATGTCGTCACGGGCAGGTTAATAGAGAACCGAGGCAATTAATGCTATTACCAGGTCATCACAGACTTCCTACTGCACTACCAGAGCCCTGATCCCTGGTGTGCCCTTTTGCTGAAGTCACAGCTGCTCATCAGGTGGAAGCCTGGGGCATGCACCATTCCCTTCGGTCTTCTGAGGGGAGAAGCCTATGAAGGCAGCCAGGAGACATTGAGCTCCAACAGGCATCTCACCTGAGAAACATGGCCTGCTAGCAGCCTTGCTGCATACACCTTTCCTGTAACACATAGTATCTTTTTGTGCACAAAACCTTGGGGAAGTTGCAGATGAACTTTAAAAACTGACCCAACCAAGCACAGCCCTCCAAGAGTTTGCTTCTCTGTTTACAGAGCAGGGACAGCAGAGACTTCCCTTTGGTGGGCTAGGGAAGGTTAACAAAGTGTTTAAGATTAATGGCTGGAATGTGCTGATTCAAGAGCAACTGAATAGTAAGCAGCAGAACTGGATTATTAAACCACATAGTTCTGACCTAAAACAGCTTTCAGGAGAGCCTTTTGCAAGAAGCTATTTCTGAAAATTTCCAGGGAAATCATAATAAAATCTGGTCAGCTTGTTCTGTTTTGCTTTTTGCCTCTCCAATGACAGAATCTCCTAAAGAGGTGTTAATCTATTCAGTCAACTTTGAAGCTCTTTGCTGAGTTAGGACAGGGGTACTTCACCCATACACAACTTTTTGTGTAGGATCTGGCTTAATGATGACATTTACAATAGTTCCAATTTGACTGGAATTCTAAAAATCCAGACTGGCCTCCAGAAAAGCTAGGTCTAAAGAGAGCTGTAATCGGCATGCTGTCACTTTATCAGAGTCCAGAGTGTATCTGAAAAGGGTTTTTAAGTAGCATGGATCTGCTACAAAAGCTACTCAGCAATTTCAACTGTTGCTTGCTAGCATTCTCCTAATAAAGCCACTTGGTCTAGTTATTAGACTCCCTTAGTCTGTTTCCCACCACCCAAATTTTCTTCTAACACAACAGCAGCACAGTATCTTGAACAATGAAAAGCCACAGAACATACACACACAGAAAAGATTTTATTTTCAAAGAAAAGGCTGTGAGATTTGCTCACTGAAGAGTCAAGTCTGATTGTCACTGGGTTGGCATTAAGCTGGATAGGTTGATATGATTGCACCAGGTCCCATTCTCTACACTGACGCAACTCTGAAGGCTCCTCTATTATTACAGAGGTCACATTGTACTGAGGTCAGATATGGTACATAACTGAAAGCAAAGCCACTGTCTAAAATCTTTGATGAACTTATATCAACAACACACCTGAAAGAATATAAAAGAATCAAGGGATTTTCTGGGCCATCATACATCATGCTTATAAGACCCTATTAGGGGTCTCACAAACATACAAGTCACCTACAGGTCTTGAGGTCTTTGAGGGTACCTGCTAAATTAGACCAAACACATAACACTCAGTTTTGCCAGCCAAGGCACATCTTTTTAAGCTCCCTTCTCTCCTTGGTTGACGATAATAGTTTAGCAGATGAGATGTATAATTAAATGTATAGCTTCCAAATGTACAGACCTGGATATAGAACAGGCCATTGCTAATCTAGCACATATTCTTCCCAGTAATCTAATGCAGGTGTTCTGAGTAATATGGTAGAGAGGCAGCGAATTTCCATATGGCAGTGTAAACCATCCCAAAGTAGATTGCATAGTTTAGTTTGTTTTCCAGTGAAGCTCTTGGTACTGGTTCTGTTGCATGTACTGCTGTTACAGGCTAGATACATCAAATAAACACAGTTTGCCAATCTTGCCTCAAGTTTATCCATGACATACTTGACTGCTTGTCTTTTATGCAGAACCAACAGGTTTAGAGGAGAAAGCACTCAATTTCTTCAGTCTTAATCTTAGCAAGGCTTTCAACAGAATCACAGGCTCAGTTGGAAGGGATCTTGGGAGGTCATCTGGTCCAATCCCCTGGCTCCAGAAGGGTCACCTATAGCCAGTTGCTTAGGACTGCATCCAGATGGCTTTTCAATATCTCCAAGGATGGAGACTCCACAACCTCCCTCAGCAGCCTGTTTCAGTGCCCAGCCACCCTCACAGCATCTTTGTAAACAAGCTGGGAGCACATGGATTAGAGGAGTAGACTTCTTAGCAGTAAGGTCAGAAGCTGTCTGGACCAAGCAATTGGTGGTTCAAGTGACAACAGATTACTAACAGCACTCCTCAAGGGTCAGTACTGAAGCTGATACTGTGTAAAATCATCAGGGCTGTTCAGAGGGGTCTGGACAAGCTGAAGGAATTTCTCAGCAGAAAACTTAGGAAGTTTGACAGAGGCAAATGCTAAGTCCTGAACCTGGAATGAAGAACTCCACACTGCAATTATCAACCCAAGAAGATAACCCCATGCTTGTACGGGCTGCAGACAGTCTAGGTTGCAGCTCTGCAACTTAGAGGTCGCAGGGTGTGGGAGAAATGTCCAGGTGGACAAGGTAAATGTGAGCCTGCAGTGTGCTCGCACTATTGTGCTGAAAAGGCAGCCTGCATGCTAGGCTGCATTAGCAATATAAAACAGCTCCTTGAGGGAATATTATTTCCTGCCACATTAGTAAAACTAGATATGGAGCACTGTGTCCAGCCATGGCTTCCCTGGAGCAACACTGCACTGGAGGAAGCCCAGAAGAGCGCCATTGAGATGATCACACTACACCTGAGGAGAGGCTTGGGCAGGTCAGTTTGTTTAACCTGGAGGATGAATGATATAGCTAAAACCTTCCACTACCTAAAGGGATATTATGGAGAACACAGAGCCAGACCTTCTTAAGAGAGCACAGCAGAAGGGCAGGTAACAACTCACAGCAAGGAAAATTCTAATTAGATGCAAAAGTAACTCCCCACATGTCCACAACAAAGGTAATTGAGGGCTGGATCAGGTACCCAGAGACCTAAAGAATCTCCACCCTTGAAGATATTTAAAACTCAGGTGAAGAGGGCCCTGAGCATCATAATCTAACTTTCAAGTTAGCCCTGCTTTAAACAGGAATTCAAACCAGATGGCCTAGTGACCTAAATTACTTTGTGATCTGCCTGGAACACACGAGGCTTCCAACATGAAGAGCATTGAGGTATTTTTGCTGAAGAACTACACACAAGCATTTTCTGAAGTGGTAAGACACAGGTCCCTATCACCCTCCACATTTGAGCTTCTAAGAGTGGATTCTATCCCCCCACAGGTCTCTACATGCTGACTTCACATCTGTCATAACCCAAGTCTAGATGGCAGAATACAACAGATTAGATAAATATAATCTAGGTTATACTCTATTTGTAAGAATAACATGGAAACAATAATCATTCATGATAACAGTAGAATTATGTCTGGTGGCTTTATAGCCATTACTTTGATTCATAGGATTTTGTCTTCAACATCAAGAATGTCAACAGTTTAACAGAAAACTTACCACACCACATTGATCTAAGTTTTATACTATTTATATTAATGCAAATTTCCTACCATGGTTTAACATTGTTAGTGAGACAACTCTAATAAACCCATAAAAGTAAACACACATGCATACACATTCTTGTGTCAGCTTAACTGAGGAATAAAACTTCAGCCCACTGACCAAAACTGAAACTTCAATTTCACCATAATTGTATAACCCTTTTTGTCACAACACTTTCTTTTAGTATAAGCAAGAAAAGTAAGACCTTATTTTAATATCATTCCCTACCATATTTCAGGGGACTCTAAAGGCATGTTTCCTAACAGAAGTAGAAATCTCATAACACTTATAAAAAAGAAAAATAAGAAATACAGAAACATTAAACTTCTCTCACTACTATTCTACTTTTTTTAGCACTAAAAGTTTCTGCTGCCCACCTATTCCATTCAGAGGAATACTGCAGGCACACAGGACATGCAGAAAGCATCTTTTTTGTGAATCACAACATATAGCATTGTGAACAGAACACAAGAACAAGGGACACCCCACACAATTCTCTTTTCTCATATGGTTTGGCAAAGCAGAAGGCAATATAACAAAATCTGAATGAAGTCTCATGGGATTGCTCAATCTCAATCAAGAGATGATTCATTTCCAGTTTTCCTGCTGATGGAACTCAGACAAGTTGAACACCTCACATTATCAACTTTCAGATGTCTAGATATGCAAAAGCCAAAATTTCATCTCAGGTTGGATGAAAGGTTTTGTCCTACCTGCATGAAGATGAGCCAGTAGAGATCCTGCCAGAAAAGTTAGAATCTAGTCACATCATTAAAACATTAGCCAAGTCCCCTCCAGGTAGAAAAACAAGGATACAAATAATTGTTAGTTTGTACTGGAGGGAACTGCACTTAAAGGGATTAGTCTTCTCTTGTGTGGGTGAATCACATAATCCAATTTTTGCCATTGACAAAACAAGGGACATAGTTTACTTTAATATTCCTTGTCTACTTTGAGTATTCCTACTCAATGACACTTTTTAGAAAGTGAGCACAGACAGGTGCAAGATGACAGATCTGTAGCAACTTGACAGCTGTTAGATACCTCACCAAAGCAGAGCCTTCTTTTCTGTGATAAAGGTATTGTCCCAGACAAATAAAAGTATATTTAAAACAGCTGAAGACATACATGATAACACAAAGAAGGAGGTTTGAAAAGAAAATACTAGTATTCTTCATTGTCAGCTATGTAAGTATGCAGATGGATTTTTTTTTTAAAAAACAAGCATAGATTTGACAATAGATGCTACAACTACCCCCTTCCAGCATCATTAGAGGAGCAGACAATCTTTCTATAGAATGCACTTTCCTGTCTAGCTTTACACATCTTAAGGTGATGTAATTTTCTGAACTGAAATCTACTTGAGTGGGGTGGGTTTTTTTTTTTAGTTTAAAATTGGACATACGTACATCAAAGTATTTGTTAAGCTAATAAACACTAAACTTCATCTTCCTAAACATGGAAGAGGTGGTTTGTTGCCCTCCTCCCCTCCCCATTTATTGTAAGAAAATATCATATAGAAATAGAAGACCAGGAAAGCAATTATAGTTTTTCCTATATTTTCCTGTAAGTTTTGAGACTGAAATCTCATTCTTCATTTAAAGCACAAGAACTCGTATCAAGTATGGAATTTGACATTCCTTTTCTAGTCGGTCCAGACTGACTGGAATAATAGGTAAAGCCAAAAGAGAAGATATTTTTAACATACCCACAAGTTATAAACCACGACTCGGATTACAGCCCCACCTAAAAGGGGCACTTAGCAAACGGGGGTAACAGAGATTTTTTCAGCTCTTTCAAGACGGTGGTTTCTGAAATTGTCACGCAGGAGGTTTCCAATTCTCCAGAGGAACAAAAAACGCCCCCCACCCCCCCAAAAAAAACAGGCGTCGGGAGAACTGCAATGGCTGTAAGCTGGGGCACAGGAAGTTCCGCACCAACATGCGGAGGAACTTTTTCCCAGTGAGGGTGACAGAGCCCTGGGACAGGCTGCCAGGGAGGTGGTGGAGTCTCCTTCTCTGGAGATATTCAAGACCCGTCTGGATGCCTACCTGTGCAGTATGAGCTAGGGAGCTGCTTTGGCAGGGGGGTTGGACCCGATGATCTCTCGAGGTCCCTTCCAACCCCTACAACTCTGGGATTCTGTGATTCTACTCTAGCTGAAGCGCCACACATGTCATCAGGGTTTGTTATTCACGCTTAAGCAAGAGGAAACTTCGGAGACTGAAGCAGAGGCACCCGGCGCTTACAGTCAGAGGAGCCCCACCGCAAGCAAAGCGCCCACCAAACCGCCACCCACAAGCCACCTTCCCCCCCCCCGCCACCCCCGCCCCAGGCGCGCCCCAAGTTTAAAGAGAGCAGAAGAAAGGCTTCGTGTCCGTGCGGTGCGCGTCCCCTTACCTTCCACCGAGCGGCCGATGCTGTGCAAGTGTGTGAGGGAGGGGTAGGCGGCGTGAACCGCCTTCAGGTACGCCTCCAGCTCCTCGGTGTGGTGGTACTTGAAATCCAACGCGGCCGCCAGAGAAACCAGGCAAAGGGCGACCACCACGTCCTGCAAAGAAACAGATGAACCAAACCGCCGCGGGGACCGGCGGGTTTGCCGCTGCCCCGGCTTCTGCCGACGCTGAACAGCTGAAGAGCGGCGCCAGAAGCCGGGGCAGCGGCAAACCCGCGGAAGGAACCCGCGTCCCCAGCCCGCCTCCTCTCACAAGGAGCAGGTGCCTTCCCCCTTCCACCCAGAGCCACCGCTCCTACCCCGGCAGCCGCCCGCATGGTGCCGCCTCTCTTCCACAACTGAAGTCCCAACGCCGGGCGGTGACCGCCATACCCCGCTTCGCCGGCCTCGCCCTGCCCCCTGACTGACGCGGGCCTCATCCACTCATGTCCCCCCGGGCCCGCCCAAGGGGCAGAGTTGGGGGGGGGGGGAGTGGTGCTGGGGGGGTAGAAGGGGAGGGCTCTTATGTCGTCCCCTTTCTCCCCTCCCTCCTTCCTGTCTCAGCAAAACCTCTCACCTGTAGGCGACATGGCTCCTGTCAGGGCGGCGGGCGGGGCAGCTCTCCACGGTGTTCGCGTTATCCCCCGTGGAGGGAGGGAGGGAGGGAGAGGGACACACACACACACCAACCGTCCCTCTCTGTGTGTCGCTCCTCCGTTGAGAGGGGGGGAAAAGGCTTGAGTACGCTGGCTGGCGACTTCGCCTAGCGAGGGCCCCGCCGGCCGGCCTTGGGGCTGCGGGGTGCCCTCAGGAAACAGCGCGGCCGCGGCTCGGCGCGTCCCTCTGGGTTTTGCCTCCTTCTTCCCGGAGGAGGTGAGGGGTGTCTGGAGGGGGGAGGGTGGAAAAAAACCCCAAACAACGAAGAGAGCAAAAAGTTCGGCTTGTGACTTTTGGTGATTGTTTTGATTCGGGAAAAGAATTAAAAAAAAAACAAAAAAAAGCCCACTTTTTAGTTTTCTTTCCATAGGGGGGGTGTGTGTGGTGGGGTGGGGTGTGATGTGGTACGGTGTGCGACAGCCGACATGTACCGTTCATACAGCTGCTCTTCCTCAGCGCCTGGGTGGCCCAGGGGTGTGATCAGGGGTGCCAGCACCTGGGGCCCAGAGACAAAACCTGCTGTGTGCAGAGGGACTCCGGAGAGAGTTTGCTCTGCTCAAATCTAAATCTCTTCCTAGCTTTTTTTTTTCTTCTTGTTTAGATGAGCTTTTAATAGGCTTGTGTTCACTTACTGAAAGGACTGGATTATATCTACCAAATTAAATGCTTTCCTTGGTTTTGCTCTAACCACATCGCCTTGGGGATACCCCAGTCTTGGGATTCACCACAAAGACGTTTTCATCACCTTTTGTTGTCTTTAAGATCTGAAAAGACTAAGGGGGGGGGGGGGGGGGGGGGAAGAGAGAAGTTGGCCTCCAGCAACAAAAATTAGGATAGCATCTAAATTTCTTTTAAAATACCACGTGGCTATAACTGAGTGTTAGAATACAGCTGTTTGTAAATTCCGGGTGACTTCTCTGAGAAGGGAAGTGGCAGTTCCCGTCATGACCAGCAGCAGGATTTCATCTGCCTCCTTCCAAAGTCTGCTGTACTGGACAACATCAGAAAAAGGATATCACAGAATCACAGAGTTGTAGGGGTTGGAAGGGACCTCGAGAGATCATCGGGTCCAACCCCCCTGCCAAAGCAGCTCCCCAGCTCATACTGCACAGATAGGTGTCCAGATGGGTCTTGAATATCTCCAGAGAAGGAGACTCCACCACCTCCCTGGGCAGCCTGTCCCAGGGCTCTGTCACCCTCACTGGGAAAAAGTTCCTCTGCATGTTGGTGTGGAACTTCCTGTGCTCCAATCTGCAGCTAATCCAAATATCCCAAATAACAAGTCCTGCATTCTGAATGGAAGATGCTGTACTTAATAAAAAGTACTTGTTAGATAAAAAGTTACAACTAAATTAAAAGGTGGGGTTTTTTTTCCTCTAACCCCAAAAGCTTTAAGAAAAAAACCCCCAACGGCTATATTTTAATGCAAGTATCTGTAGTATTCCAAGGTACCATCAGGATATGCATTTAGAAATGATGGTAAGGTAATACATTTGGACACCTCAAGTCTTCTTAGCTCATGGGAGGGATTTCTGTAGCATGTTTGACAAGAGATGTATGCTGTGTAGAAGACTACTTGATTAAAAGAGAGATATTGGGCTTCTAGCATGGTGTTTTGAGGCAGGGGACAGCCCAAGAGCCTTTCTCCTGTACACTGGCTACACCACATTTTATAACTTGACAAGACGTTCTCTTGCCTATCACAAAAGAAAATTCCTGCAAGACCTAAATACGGATGTATTTTACCTGTGAGCTTTACATTTGAATTTGTGAGTTTGAATATGTATATAGGCTCCTTGAAATATGATCTGAAGATACCACTTGAGTGAGGAAGGAAAATAGGTGTTTATCTACCATATACATACTTGGAAACTGTCCCAAAGTAATCATATGAAATCAGAGAACTCTGACTTCAAGACAGAGTAGGGTGTTGGCAACAAGGTAAAGACCAGGGAGTGCTGTAAAAACTTATTCTCAGTGAGACATAGCGTTATCTCCTTAGGAAATTACACCACCCTTTAATACAGCCAACATAGTCATGGTTAATGAGAGCATTGCTGTATTTAAGAATGTTCAAAATGATAGATTGTTTTGATGCCAGGTGCTTGCAAGTTAAGACAAGTCAGCCTGTTTGGCAATATTTTAGTTACATGTGACAGAATTGAGGTGCTTTGCCTTTTCTTTTTTTTTGGTGGTGGTTTTTGTGGGGTTTTTTGTTGGGTTTTTTTTTCCTAGCCTGCACAAAACTCAAAGATACCTGTTGCTCTTGAATCACTTTTCAGAAGGTCAGTTTAGTGCAATCTGGGAAAACAATATCCTATTATACACCGTTGTGGGTGAAATAAAGTCAGCGATGAACCTCCCATCAGCATCAATAATTCAGAGTCAGGGACTACACGTGCTAAGACTGAAACAGATTGCAGCTATTGTTCTCTAGGTAAACAGAAGCCCTGGAAACAGCAGTAACTGTCCTCTCAGTGACGCTCAGGCTCGTCCATTCAAAACTATTCAACAAGTAGGTAGCTAACACATGCGCGTGGGTTTTGTAGGGGAAGAAAAAAATCCCCCAACTGAATTTTGACGTGAAACTTTCACCCGTGGGTCGCAGCAGAGTTGCCTTGGGAGCATACCGGGGTGCTGTAATGATATGAGTAACTGTGTTGCCCTCTAGTGACAGGGAGAGAAAATCCCATCACAAGTGAAAGGTACGAAAAATTCTTCCCTCGGTAGCTAGGTAGCACCGTGAGACTGAGACTTCGCAGCTAAGAGAGCTCTCAGCAGTAAAAAGGTCTCCTGGAAGCTCTTGTGGTTTTGGAGATCCGTTCACGCAGGCGATCTTAGAGCTTGAAATCTCGCTCGGTGTTTTGTTGTCTTTCAGTGCAGGATTTCTGTGCTTTCCAAAAAATTAGTAAGATAAACAAGCTTCCCATGTTATAACTGAAGTTTCAAAATATTTTTGGCAAGAAACACAAAGAGGTCAGTAAGAAGGACTCAGTTTTTCAAGGGTCACTTGAACTGCTGCTGTTAAAATGTTCTCGTTTGAAATCATGTTCATAGAATCATAGAATCATAGAATGGCAAGGGTTGGAAGGGACCCTGAGGATCATAATGCTCCAACCCCCCTGCCACAGGCAGGGCCAACAACCTCAGGCCTGGATCTACACAAGGTTGCCCAGGGCCCCATCCAACCTGGCCTTGAACACTGCCAGGGAGGGGCATCCACCACCTCTCTGGGCAGCCTGTTCCAGCACCTCACCACTCTTTCTGTAAAAAACTTCCCCCTAATATCCAATCTAAACCTTCCTTCCTTCAGCTTTAATCCATTCCCCCTCGTCCTGCCATTGTCTGCCCTTTTAAAAAGTTGATTCCCCTCCTGTTTGTATGGTCCCTTCAGGTACTGGAAGGCTGCAATGAGGTCTCCCCGCAGCCTTCTCTTCTCCAGGCAGAACAAGCCCAGCTCCCTCAGCCTCTCCTTGTAGGGCAGGTGTTCCAGCCCTCTAATCATCCTTGTGGCTCCTCTGAACCCTCTCCAACAGTTCTACATCCTTCTTGTATTGGGGGCCCCAGATCTGCACACAGTACTCCAGGTGGGGCCTCACGAGGGCATACAGACTACAACTTCATGGTCTTTGCACCCACGTAGCAGTGAGGACCTGACCATCAGATTTCTGGTGTGGTAAAAACACAAGGTAAAGGCTTTCTCAGGAGAGATGGGCCAGATAAGTGAGTTCAGTACAAGTGATGCCACGGACACCTGAATTTAATAGGACAGCACAGTCTTGGCTTAACCAAGCACGTGAATAAATGGCAGTGAAGCCATTCTGGAGTATAGCATCCACACTGATGAATTAACAAGCTGATATTAGTATGGCAACAGATAGTTTCCGTGCATGAAAGAGAACAAAAGCACCAGAAGTCACTCAAGCATTCACCAACTTATAATTTGTTTCCACTACACAGACAATTCTCAGCTGAGGTTTGTGTACTTGGTTCATAAAATCCCCCCCGCCTCCATCCCAGCATGAGGATTACCCCCGGAGAAGAAAGGGATGTCCTGCTGTGTCTGGTAATCTGCAATTAGAATATGATCCCCAGGGAGACTATTAGCAGCTGGTACAGTTTAGAGCTGTCCAGACAAGCACTGAATTAGCTGGAGGATCTGGAACCACAACTAGCTGCCTGACAAGCTGCTCACTCACCCCATCTTGCAAACAGCAAAATCTGCACACAGCAGAGGTCTTGAGCTACTGTATGACGATGCACTGGCGTGTGCTATAGTGGAACAGGTCAGTTCTGCTTCACAGGGGCTGAAATGTTCTGTGCTCAGTACTGTAGTGCAGTTGTAAAATGGTTCAGGTTTATCTTTCTCCTCTAAAATTGGTTTATACTTGCCCTTCGGCAGTTCACACAGAATTAGATGTGATTTGAAGATACATTATCTCTGGAAGGCAGAATTTCATTTTGCACCAGTGGCATAATGAGTCCCTGGGTAGGTAAGAGCACTGGATGGAGAATGGGGAAAGCCAGGAAGGTTTGGAGGAAAGTTCAGTGGGCTGGGGAGCAATGGATGTTGGGGAAGTAAATGGGAAAGAGGAAGGTGAGGAATGTCCATAGAGGCTTCTAGGAGGTGGCAGGACTGGAGGCAAGGGAGAAGGGTCTGGAAGGTGGAAAAGTTATGAATACAGTGAACAACTGAGAGAATTTGGGGTGGGGGTGGGGTCATGTGGGAAAGGACTGAGAGTAATCTTTCTTGTCACTAACATCTCGCTAATGGGACCCCAGGATAACAAAATCTGTGGGATTTAAAATATTGACGTGGCATCTTGTCAGGTCTGCTAATTTGTATATTAAATGCATTGCAGTTAATACCATGGAAATTACAGAGATTCTTCATGGCTGATTTCTTGTTGATATTAAGCAATACTTTTGAGTACTCTGAAATTTGTTGCAAGAACTGGACTCCTCTCAGCTTTCATCATTTGGAAAATTTGTCAAGCTTTGGAATAGCATTTTGCCATTTCTGCTAATTACCTTCAGATCAAAATATCTTCCTAATTGCTACTGTCAAGAACAATGCAACACTCTTACTCACAGTGATGGTTAGTCTGTCTCCTTAAACAAAAAGTTCCTCCAGGCCACTTAGCATATCTGTTTCAAGTAAACAATGGTGCCATTTCCTAAACAAGAAATTAAGACATTTTTGGAACTTCATTGTGTAATAAAACAGATCTCTGTTTCTCTGGATGGATTTATGCACAATGTGGGCCTCTACACAGACAACCAAATAAACAGTATGTGCTGAGATCTTGGAATGTTTTGAACTAATCTTTTTCTTTTGGGAGAGAAATGAAAAGGGAGCTTTCTAGATATACAATGTCTATGAATTTGCTGATCAGCAATTTAAAGATGAATGTTTAGTAACAGTAAACTAATAAGCCACTTGCTTGACCTCACTGAAAGCAGCTGGCAAGTCTTTCCTGGGATTAATCTTTACTGGCAGTGTACTGGTTAGATTCCCATTGATTAAACCATGTGGCTCTATGAAAGCTCCATTTCTCTGAAGGTACAGGTATGTTTTTATGTCTATCTTAGACCAACCTAAAGCTGAACTGCAGGGACATCCCTGCACCCACTTCAGCTGCCTCACTTTTGCCAGTGTGATCTCTCAAGTAGCTGTGTCATCAGTTGGACCAGTGAACTGGTGTGTCTGGAAGGTAACCCAAACACACACATACACAATCCAAAAATTCACTTTCACCTGGGTTACCTCCCTGATCCAGCCTGTACAAGCACAGCCCTTGGCTGAGGGCACAGAAGGTTAGATGTCCCATGGAGGGTGAGAATGACCTGAGAGTGAACTGCTGGCTAGAGGTAGGCTTGTGATACCACAGGTCAGAAGAGCTTCTTTGTAAGAATGAGCTGTGTGCAAAAGAGAGTCTTGTACTGTGCCTCAGCTCTGCTAAAGGCTCATTACTTAGAGATAGGCTGGACATAAAATCGCTACTCTCCTACCCCACCAATGATATGAGAAGAGTAATGCTGGATTTAACTGTAGATTAATTAGTGCCTGCCAAGCAGTTTTAAAAATCAGAGAAGGAAAATGTTATTTCAAATATGGCAACCTTAATCTGATACTATGCCTTGCTTATTCTGTATAGAAAGGGATAATATTTGAATAGTTCCTTCAGCCAAATGAGCCTTTTGAGACAACCCGTCACAGCAGAAAGCTTATTATGGTTATCTTGATACAATTTATTTATACAAACACAATAGCCTGCACAAAAGAGCACTGGAAATAATAACTTCTATTCACAAATGTTTCTAAGTCTACAGAGAAAAGTTGCTCCCATGGTGGTTGTGCAGGCTGGCTAAAGAACAGCTCTTAACAAGACTTAACCTGGGAAAAGAGAATCTTCAAGCTTTGAAGGTAGTTTATTGGGGGTGGGTGTGTCATAGAATCATAGAACAAATTGTTTTTATCGGAAAAGACCTTTAAGATCATCAACTCCAACCATTAACTCAGCACTGCCAAGTCCAACCATGAAACCATGTCCCTTAGCATGACATCTATGCATCTTTTAAATACCTCCAGGGATAGTGGCTTGATCACTTCTGCTGGACAGCTCGTTCCAGTGCTTCGCCACCCTTTGGGTGAACAACCTTTTCCTAATATCAAACCTAAACCTTCCCTGGTGCAACCTGAGGCCATCTCCTCTTGACCTATCGCTTGTTACTTGGGAAAAGGAACGAACACCCACCTGGCTACAACCTCCTTTCAGGTATAATCTCATCAGAGAGTAAAAATTCAGGATGAAAAAAGTTGTTGCTGGCACCAGAGAACATTTGTTTTTTCCAGTTCGTGTTTTATGGGATGATCAGAAAACTTCATAAGTAGTCAAGCTTTGATATGGAGCAAAAAATACCAGGTGAGCTTTATTTTTGTCTTGGATCATTGAATTTTTATATTATTAAGCTTCTTCTAATGTTACTTATTTGCAAAAACTTTTAAGTGATTTATTTCTTTGGAGTTCTTTGTTCTTAAACTAAATCATGTAAGAAGAATTGTTTTGCTGCCACGATGCTGAGCAATTCTTCCTGCACAGTCAAATCCATCCTTAGAGAAGATGTGTAGGATAAGGGATGCTCTTGTATTCTTGGCACATCCTGGTTCAAAACAATGTACATTGCAGCAGCCTTAAGCATGATCTTCAGGCACCAAACTGATGTCTGAGCAAACCCCAGATTGGACCAATTTCCCGTACCATCTTCAGAAACAGATGCATCTTCAGGGTCAGATGTCTTTGCTTTTGTTTTGTTAATATCTGACTGTGTAAGTAAAATGTAAAGTTCTCCATTTGGGAAGGAGGATTCCAAGTATTTAAGAAAGAGTAGCCTCATCTAATTTCTATTAGTAATCCTTTTTTGGCAGCCTACCCTACAGGAAGTCTGAAAATATACAGGAGACAAACATGAATTCCCCAGAGAACCTGTGGTAAGGAGATCACTAAATCCAGATAACTTGGAGAATTCATTGCAAGACATCTACTCAGATCTCTGTAAGAGATGTCAAGGCTGAATGTCACATTGCACTGCAAAGCTTGACATATTGCAGACCTGTATTTGGTTTGCATGGCAAGGCTTTGGTAGCAGGGGTCTAAAGGAGTGGTTTCTCTGAGAAATGGTTTCTCTGTCCCATGGAACCAATGCCAGCCAGGTCCAAGATGGGCCCACTGCTGGTCAAGGCCGAGTCTATCAGCAACGGTGATAGCACCTTGGGGGGTAATATAGTTAAGAAGGGAGGAAAAAAAGCCCCACCAGGAGCATTTGCAGACAGAGAGGAGTGAGAAGATGTGAGAGAAACAGCTCTTCAGATACCATAGTGAAGGAGGTGCTCCAGGCACTGAAGCAGAGATTCCCCTGCAGCCCACGGAGATGACCATGGTGAGGCAGACTGTCCCCCTGCAGCCCATGAAAGCTGATGGTGGAGCAGATATCCACCTGCAGCCAATGGAGGAACCCATGCTGGAGGAGAGGGATGTACCTGAAGGAGGCTGTGACCTGGTGGGATGCAATATAAGCCTGTTGTGTGTGCTGCCTGACAGACTCATGGTCCAGATCTCAGCTTCATGGTGTCAGACAGATGTTTTACAGGATTGGAATGTTGGCCAGTTCTTCTGTGAACTGAAGAAGGTTCTTGTTTTTATTTTATCTTTAATTGTTTTAAATAACAGACAAAACTTAAAGGAGAACTTGAGTTGGCAGAACTTGCACCTTCTCCTAATCCTAGGATGTAAGCTACATTGATGTAAACTCAGATTTTTTAGTTGTCTTGGTTCCCTTAAAGTCACATTTCATGGGACTGGACCTCTAAATCTGTACTTTTTACTTTAAATGTAACCAAAAAAGATGGTCACTCCACTAGGTCATATTATCAGACTTTTTTCTTTGTCTTTAAACAAAGGATTATTTCTCTTCACTGCATGTCAGGAAAAAAACCCACAACAAAACATGAAAAACCACAACAAAACATGAAAACCCACAGAAGATATTATTCATTGCATAAATTTATGTCTAAGACATTATTCCTTATAAAAGGACCAAAATGTATTTCTCCCTCTCCAGCCAATGTTGCCCTAAAAATGCCTCTTGGTATTTTTGGTACTTTTGTCCAGATCTAGAATTACAAAAAAAAAGATCTTTATCTTTATCTGTTGTCCAGCCTTACCCAGCTGCAAAAAGAGAATCTGAGCCAGTAAATCACACAACCATATGTTCAACAACTTTAAACTCATGCCAAAGTTCTCTTGACTTCAATCACATTTAAGCATATTATTAAGATGATGTGTGCTATCTTGTACAGAGGGAATGGACTTGGAAACCTTCATAGCTGGGGTTTCTACTGTTCTGGAAATCTGTCTTCATTAGTCACTCCAGAGTTTATATTGCTTTGTATCAAACTAAAGTTGATCCATGGACACACATATCTGTAATTTCCATTGTAACTTCTTTTAAGGATTTGGGCTCAGAATTTTGGTCATCAATAATTCCTTCCATCCTATTTTGAGATAAAATTTTAGCAAGTTGCTAAGCCAATAGTGTTTTCATGGACTCTCCCTGTCCAATATCAGCATTTTATCTGGTTAAAATATGATACTATTGTTGATTCTGGTTTGAAGATCTTTTCCTTTCTGTGTTTATCACAGAACCACAGAACAGTAAGAGTTGGAAGTGACCTCTAAAGATCATCTAGTCCAACCCCCCTGCCAGAGCAGGATCACCTAAGTTAAATTGCACAGTTCCTCCTTATATTCTATTCAGAATATGTTCTTATAGTCTATTCAGAACTGAATAATGTGGAAAAAAATCTTAGTCCAGACTCTTTGAACAGTAAAAGGAGTGGGAATGATTTCTCTTTCTGCTCCATTTGAGATTGTAGACTCAGTTTTGTACTGCCCTGTGTTGTCATTTGTGCCCACAGAAGAGTGTGCCAAAGTGATACATTAGTGTTTTCCATACATTGGGCACTGATGGATTGACTGGGCTGTGGAGAACAGGTCTGCTGTCATTTGACATTCTGCAAAGACCATGGGCAAGTAAAATGAAACCAGTTGCTTGCAGAAGCTTTGTACTTATTAATGGCTGAATTGTCAATGTACACTGCTGAGCCTGTAGGTAGCAATAGCTCATTCAAAAGGTTTATTGAAAGTCAAAAATGCTCTAAAAACAAGGCAACGATGCATGTAGAATAAACACAGTAAGAACACTGGCTCATGTGTATGGAGTAACTGGTGTTGAATTAGCAGCTACATGACCTTCCACTGAATACAGAGTCCATGGTGGACAATCTTTGCTTCTGGCTGCTGGAAACCCAAACGCCACTGTAATATTTTCTATATATTCTGTTACAGTTTTACTACTGGTTTTACTACTTGCCACAACGCTGGGGGATGGTTCCAGTATCTAAACGTGAGGTCAGAGGGAATGGAGCCCCTCGTCAGTGGGAAGGGCAGGCGTTGGAGAGGATGGAGGTGTCTGGGGAATAATGGAACCCTTGGATTTTCAGTTAAGGTTGGTCTGTCACCATCTCTTGCTTACTTCCATTCTCTCCATGGTCAGGAATGACCTCAAAAAATGCCTGTGGGAAAGTGATATAAAAAGAGATGTATTTCCATGAAATATTTTTTCTTTAATGAGACAGAATATGTGGCTAAAATGCTTTGACAAACTCTGAATTGAACTAATATTGGAAGCTTTTAGTTATATTCTCCACCCAGTTCTGTAAACCTCAGCCATGATTCTAATTTCAATATGTTTAGAAGTACAAAGGAATAGATTTTAACATACTATTTTAGTTTCTCCCTTTCACGTATCTTCTGTTTATGAGTTCATAAATGTTTATGTAAGATATCTTATTATGTATAGGATTAAGTTATCTGAGGAGAATAGATAGTGTGTTGATCTCAGTTTGTGTAGTGATCCTCTACCTGATGTATGCACAGATTTGTAAAACATTAGCAGAGTTGTAAAAGCTAGCATAGAATAAAGTTTTAAAGAATAAATCTAGCATAAAATGAAGATTTCTGGCATAACAGTTACTCTGACCCTTTGTATTATGACATTTATTATATGAACTATATTCTTTTTTCTGTGCCCAGGACTCCTATTGTGGTCAGAGTACACAATAAGTAGTGCACTCGATGAGCATCAATTTGAGATTTTGGTTTATATTCATTTTTCAGAGGTTGGCCTGTTTTCATTTCAGAGATCAGTCAACATTCAAGATCTTGTGGGTATTCCCTGTAGAAAGGGGGGCTAGTGATGGGATCAAGGATTTTGTTAATTGAGTCCCTTTAGTTTATAAAGAATGGACAGTCATGAAGATATTATGCTCAACTCAGTAGGAGTCAGGCAAGAAGCATTTTTATGCCTTATGTTTTCAAGCAACACTAGCATTATTCTGCTGCTGTTAGTTTCTGTCCTGCTTCTGCTGTCATCCCCATCAAACAATACCTTGTTCCTCCAAATAAGGTTCATCTAGACAGGCAGCTCAGTTTCTGATCAACTTTATATATAACTGGTATTTGCAACTGACTTAACTTTCAAGAAGTATAATTTTCCTATTTTGTATTCAGGGTGAACTTTAAAACCAATTTCATTTGCATGATACTGGTACATTTCAATAAAACACCTTTTCACCCATAAATACATTCCAAACCCTGTTAGGAGGACCAAATTCTTCATTTCCTCAGGGTTTTTTTTGCATGTTCATGAAAATGGAATATGAGTAATTCACAAGAATTAACATATATTCATAAGCCTCTCTGAAGATTGATGTTATTCTCATTTACAGATGAGGCACTGGAGCACAGAAAAAATATGATCAAAATTTTTCATCAGTTATAGGAGCCAATCTGAAACATCAGAAAACTGATTTTTAGCATTTTATTACTTTGTACATGTTTAAAAGACAATTATCACTGATTTCAGCTACAGCTGTAAATACTAGACAGTTTTACAAATTTGACCCCTCTACATCAGTCCAGGTCCCAAAAATAAGAATCACAGCACACAGAATCACAGAATCACAGACTGGTCTGTGTGGGAAGAGACATCAAAGATCATCTAGTCCCACATCCCTGCCATGGGCAGGGACACCCACACTAGACCAGGTTGCCCAAAGCCCCATCCAGCCTGGCCTTGAACACTGCCAGGGAGGGGGCAGCCACAGGTTCTCTGGGCAGCCTGTGCCAGGGCCTCACTACCCTCACAATGTTATTTTTCCTAATCTAAATCCCCCCCTCCTTTAGCTTAAAGCCATTACCCCCATTATCTATCACCTGCCCTTGTAACCAGTCCCCCTCCATCTTTCCTACAGGCCCCTTCAGGTAATTGAAGGCTGCTGTAAGGTGACCCCAGAGCCTTCTCTTCTCCAGACAGGACAAGCCCAACTCTCTAGTCTGCTCCAGCCCTCTGATCGTCTTCATGGCTTTGCTCTGGACACATTCCAACAGCTCCATGTTCTTCTTGTACTGGAGATCCCAGAGCTGGATGCAGCGCTCCAGGTGGGGTGTCACCAGAGCAGAGCAGGGGGGCAGAATCACCTCCCTCAAGCTGCTGGTCTTGTTTCTTTTCATGCAGCCCAGAACATGGTTGGCTTTCTGAGCTGCAAGCACACGTTGCCAGCTTGTGTTGAGCTTTTCATCAACACCCTCCTCCCAAGTCCTGCTCCTCAGGGTTGCTCTCAATCCATTCTCTGATCATCAAGTAAGTAGTTTTATAAAATTGCATCCATAGTGGAGGCAGAGACATAATCTTGTTCATCTGGACAGTATTTGCAACCTTAACGTGTAACTAAGTGTACTTACTGCACTCTGTGATCTCTGATAATCCTTCCAGCTTCAGCAGCAAATGAGACTAGGCTCAGCCATGATACTTGTTTACAGCCTAGATTCAAGTGTCATTTGGTAGGACTGTTACAGTGCATACAGAGGAAGGGACCAGGAAAAGAATGCATGGATGTTCTAGTTTGCAATGCCACTTTTTCAGTGAAGACACTTTTGATCTAATCTCCCATGTGGAAAATCAAGACCAAGTAGAAAGAGCAGGTATTCAGTCCTGTGAAATGTCATCCTCTATACGGTTCATGAACAAGGTTAGGTTTACTTTCTGCCAGTTGAGTTAATGAGATCAGGAATGGTTTATTATCTTTTGTGTCAACAGGTACATTTGGGACAATGCCAGCACCTTTAAAACTTATTTGAGGCCACCTTAGGTTTGGGAACCTCAGGAAACTGCTCTTGGCCTGAAGGAAAGCAGAGAAGCTGTTCTCACCCAGCTTGACTTCTCATACCCTCTGCATACCAACCTCCTTCTTTTCTGGTCTGACTCATCCTGATGCTTGGCTTCTTTTTCCAGTTCCATTTTCTTTACTTAACAAGACTCACTGAAGACATTCCTAGCCCCAGTTTGCCTCCATTTACTTAAAGCAGACTATCACATTACACCTGTATTGTTTCACTCACTGTATTTACTGACTGATTTTTAGCTTTTCTCTGGACATAGAGGAGAAGCCACATACCTCCAACTGAAGCTGACACTGAAAAACTTGACCACTCTAAGTGCTCACCTGCTTCAATACTATCCCTGTAATGTCTTTTCTCTACAGACACCAGCATCAACAAATATTTTTTCTGAGTTCACGAGGTGCCCTCCCCTCCCCATCTTTAAAATTGGGTAGAAGTCTTACCCTCAGTAATTTTTAAAAGTTCTTTGGTATTACTTCAACTAATATAAGATGTATCAGTCAAATGTTTAAATTGGACAGTTTGGAATTTAAAGAAGGTTAACATTAAAAGCCATTGATATTTTAATTAATCTAATTCCTTACCTTGGTGGGAATGGACAGTATGTACTGGCAGCTTCATTCAGTTCTGATTACTTCTGTGAAAGAAACAAACAGGTGAAGCTATTAAAATGACTGGGGAAGAACAGATATGTTAATTTAAATGGATCAATTATAAGCAAAAAAGAAGTTAGAAGAAAATTAACTTAAAAATGCCCACTGATAGTACACAGGGCGTTTTCTGAGTATAGTGTGAACATAGCTCTCCCCACCCTTCAAATTCCAACTACTTTTGCCTTTTTTCTAATGCTCTCATCCATACCTAAAGTTTGGATACATAGTTCTGATTAATGGGAGACCCATAGAACCAGAGACAGCAATCAGGCTGGTAATGAAAGGATCTCAGGTTCTGATTTAATACCCTTCATTCAGAAAAAAATCTGAGCACTGAGGAATCTCCTCAAGAAAAAACAAAAAGCATAAGTTGCTAAGCAATTAATGGATGTGAAGACTTTGATGTATTTATGTACTATCAGCAAAGAGATGGGTCCAATGAACTTTGTATAACTAATTACATAGTTCATGACTAATGACCTAAGTTCCTTGCTGTTCCTTATTCCTTATTCACAAAGAAAGCAGTAGGTCAAACTGTATAAACAGAAACAAGTACCTTCAAGTTCCTGGGAGACACAGCAAATTGTGTAAGGGCTGAATTATGTTTTATATGTATAATTAAAGATTAAATATAAGCTTCATAAAGAAGAATGTATTTGGAGTAGAAAGAAAGTCTTCATATTAAATACTACTTTATAAAAAGTGACAGGAGATACACAGAGAAATTACATTATCAGGATATTAAAATAGAAATACTTAAATATTAACGAAACTAAAATGCTAGAGTGCTATAACCCAAAGCAAAACCACTACATTCTTTGGAAAGTCATATAATCCAGACCACAAGACTAAATCCAGTCTCAGAACTGGCTGTCTGGACTCATCTTTTTCTCTGCAAAGAGGATAAACCCAAAACTTCATACTTTGAAAAGACCCAAAAATCAGAACTTTAGTTTCACCTCTAGTTATACTTTCAGGCTGTGTATAGAGTAAATTGATAAAAGGTTCATAAATGCATTTAATACAAAGTGATTTTAAAAGTAAATGCAAAAGGAAAGAAAAAGAAAATTAAAGAAAATAAAATTTCTTATATGACTGGAATTGCCCCCCACATTCCCTGGGTCAGGCCCAACAGGCAGGACGTGTGATACGGATTCCCTTCAGCCTGCTGATGTATTAGAAGCCATGGAAGTGCTTCAGAATGGTCACATAAGAATTAGGGCTTCTCTCCCCAGAAAGGAGGTGGAATCCAGTAATCCCAATCAAAGTGCATCCTCACCAATGAATGCAACATGGGCAACAACCAGGAGGTGCTGGAAGCCATAGTGCACTGGGAAAATGATGATATAGTTGCCATCATAAGAAAATGGTGGGAAGACTCACACAGGTGCAGCACTGCAATTGGTGGCTATAAATCCTTCAGGAGGGATAGGCAAAGAATGAGAGGTAGTGGGGTAGCTCTGCATGTTCAGGAGTGTTTTGACTGTCTAGAGCTCGATGATGGGGGTGACAGGGTTGAGCATTTATGAGTAAGAATCAAGGGGAAGGCTGAAAAAGCAGATATCTTGGTGGGAGTCTGTTGCAGACCACCCAACCAGAATGAACAGGCAGATGAAATATTCTATAAGCAGCTGTGAGAAGTCTCACAATCATTAGCCCTTGTTCTCAAGGGGAACTTCAACCTGCCAGATGTCTGCTGGAAATACAACACAGCACAGAGGAAAGTTCCTGGAGTGTGTGGAAGAGACCTTTCTGACACAGCTGGTCAGTGAGCTAACTAGGGAAGGTCCTGCTGGAACAGAGAAGAATTTGTGGGTGATGTGATGGTTGGAGGCCATCTTGGGCATAGCAGTCACAAAATAATAGAGGTTTTGATTCTCAGAGGAGTAAGGGGGGTGATTAGCAGAACTGCCAATGTGGACTTCCAGAGGGCAGGACTTTGACCTGTTTAGGAGCCTGTTTGGCAGAGTCCCTTGGGAGGCAGTCCTGAAGGGCAAAGAGGTCCAGGAAGGCTGGGCACTCTTCAAAACAGAAATCTTAAAGGTGCAGAAATAGGCTGTCCCCATGTGCCAAAGGCCAGCCTGGCTAAACAGAGCCTTGGCTGGAACTCAGGCAAAAAATAAAAAGAGGAGAGTTTATGACCTTTGGAAGAAGAGGCAGGCAATTCAGGACTACAGAGATGCTGTGAGGTTATGCAGGGAGAAAAAGAAAAAGGCCCAGGCCCAGCTAGAACTTAATCTGGCTACTGCCATAAAAGACAATGAAAAATGTTTCTGTAAATGCAACAAAAGGAGGGCTAAGGAGAGTCTGCATCTTCTATTGGATACAGGGTGAAGCATTATTTCAGAGGATGAGGAAAAGGCTGACGTACTTAATGTCTTCTTTGCTTCAGTCTTTGATAGTAAGACCAGTTGTTCTCCAGATACCCAATCCGTGCTGGAACACAGGGACAGGGAGCAGAATATAGCCCCATAATCCAAGGGGAAATGCTCAGCGATCTTCTATACCACTTAGACATACACAAGTCTATGGGGCCCCATGGGATCCACCAAAGGGTACTGGGGGAGCTGGTGGAAGTGCTCACCATGCCAACTCTCCATCATTTATTGGCAGTCCTGGCTAATTGTTGAGGTCTCAGTTCACTGGAAGTCTAGCAAATGTGATGCCCATCTACCAGAAGGGCCAGAAGGAAGACCTGGGCAACTACAAGCCAGTCAGTCTGACCTCAGTGCTAGGGAAGATTATGGAGATCACCTTGGCATGTACAGGACAACCAGGTGATGAAGCCCAGTCAGCATGGGTTTATGAAAGGTAAGTCCTGCTTGGCTAACTTGATCTCTTCTGTGACAGTGTGACTCACCTAGTGGATGAGGGAAAGGCTGTTGATGTTGTCTACCTGGACTTTAGTAAAGCCTTTGACACCACTGCCCACAGCATTCTCCTGGAGAAACTGGCTCCTCATGGCTTGGATGAGTATACTCTTCACTGGGTGGATGGGCCCAAAGGATTGTGATGAATGGAGTTAAATCTGGTTGGCAGCTGGTCACAAGGGGTGTTCCCCAGGGCTCAGTACTGGGTACGGTTCTCTTAATATTTTTATCAATGATCTGGAGAGGGGATAGAGTGCACCTTCAGTAAGTTCTCAGATGACACCAAGTTGGGAGGGAGTCCTGTTCTGCATAATGGCAGGAAGGCTCTATCAAGGGATCTGGGAAGGCTGGGTTCATGGGACAAGGCCAACTATATGAGGTTCAACAAGGCTCAGTGCCAGGTCCTGCACTTGGGTCACACATGGAACACTACAGGCTTAGGACAGAGTGGCTGGAAAGCAGTCCAGCAGAAAACAACCTGGGGCTATTGGTTTCCAGCAGTGTGCCCAGGAAAGAGCCTCGAGTTGTACTAGGGGAAATTTAGATTGGATATTAGGGAAAGTTTCTTCACCAGAAAGGCTGTCAAGCCCTGGAACAGGCTGCCCAGGGAAGCGGTCGAGTCACCAAACCTGTGGGTATTTAAAAGAGGTGTAGATGAGGCACTTAGGGATATGGTTTAGCGGTGGACTTGTGAGTGCTGGGTTAATAATGGTTGGATTTGATGGTCTTAAAAGTCTTTTCCAACCTAAATGATTCTACGATTACAGAAGGATACTGTCACTTCATTACAATCAGAAAAGGCTTTAAATTGAATCATCAAACCACTTACCCTGCTAGTGTATGATTCCCCAAGAGCACAGCTGAGAGTTTACAGCAACGCTGTTGCACCACTTTCAACTTGTACATGTAAGCAAAGACTGAAATCCATCTTGGTGCTCTGATTGCTTAAAATGTATGTTTTATGGATATTTCACAATGAACTGCCCGATGCTTCGGGGAAATTAGACCCCACATTAAAAACCACAAGAAGTATGCAGTGACTCCGTGGTGTGGTTACACCATGCAAACTTACCCAGAAGAGGGTAAGTTTACTGTAGTCCTGTGTAGAGTGCTGAAAATGCTGCTGTTTTCCCTAAACTGCCATATATTCAACGTTGCCTTATTTCACCGGCACTCCACCCTTTATCCTGTAAGAAATGCTGTAGCTCCACTGATGTTACTGTAACTCCTCAAAGAGTAAGTTAAAGAAAAACATGCACCCAGGAGATGGATGAAATGTATCAACACTTATTCAGAAGCTTTTATCCATTTAAAAGATTGTTACAGTTCCCAGAAATAGCGATTACAATTGCAAAGACTATTTGCACTGTAGCACAGGCCCAGGCCCAGACGTAGGAGGCTACAGTGACCCTTCAATTTTATTGGGAGATAGATTGTTAGATCCCCTGTTACACGATGCTATGACTGCTGAGGCTAATGTGGGTAAACCAGGCTCTTGCAAGCTACAGTGTGAATAATTCCATGTAATAAATGGAGTGAAGAGTCACACAAGAGCCACCCTGTGTAGATAAGAGATCATCGCTGTCTGTGATGGCCTGTGGGGCTGCCACAAGCTGGTATTAGGTGCCACCTATCTTTGTAATGCAGAGGACATCATAGCTTTTTGAACAAGTTTCATGAGAAGATTCACACATCAGGCTTCCTTACCCTTTGCCAGCAGTCTTTCCAAAGTCACCCTGCTTTGCAGGGGTGTTGTTCTATGTTCTGAAAGATTTAATATTGTCCGTGAGCCCCTAACACAGCACTGTTGCCTTCTGGTACGGGCTGTTACTGTGTTAGTCCTCTGTATTCACTGAAATAAACGACAGTAGGGCTGTTGTCCTGCCTTTCTGGGATGCGCATCACTCTGAGGCAATCTTGTCCTTTCACTACTGATATCTGGACTGTTCTGAGGTCTGGGACACTGCAGTTTTGTTTCCATTTCTCTGACTATATGCTTTGTAATGCCATTTCCCACCAGCCTGCCCTTTCCATTCTGGTACACAGGAATTTGGACCCAGAATCTCTTTCTTCAGTTGAAGACAAATTTCTACAAAATCTGTCCTGTTACATCACAAACTTATTACTCTGAAAAGCATGAAAGCTCAGGGAAGTGTTATGCAATTTCAGGAGAAACTACTGGAGAACAAGCTCATGAAATCTGGTTCATTGTCACCCATCCTCTGGCAGGTATTCTTTCTAATATTACATATATGGTGTTATTAGGTGCAACCAAAACTTCCCCTTCTGATACTCTGCAAACTGCAGGCTCTATCACAAGAACAAAAAGGAAACTGCAAACACCCTTTTAGCTAAAGGCTCCTGATCAGGACTGAGCAAAGGTTCTTCAAGAAGTTATCTGTCCTGCCTCATAGTGACAGTTACAGGCCTGTGGATGCCCTGAAATTCACATCTTTGGTGTCATTAATTTTACATAAGCATGTCATGTTCATTGGCAAAACAAGTTGCACAGATGACCAAGTCATCATAACAATTAAAACGACAACTGTAAAAGGGACAGGCTCATTTGAAAACACCTGTAGGAAGCCACCATGAGGAGGGATTCCCACCATGGCTACAAGATGAGCAATCCCCTTGCTGTTCTAACAGGCTGTAATTTCTGGAAAGCTGACAAATCCAGAAAAGGTTGGGTGTTTTAGCATGTACCTCAGAGGTTTAGCAGGCACCTGACAGCACTAGTTTAAAGCTATCCAACAACTGCCTTTACATGTGGATATTGATGGCAATTTCTATGCATGTTATGCAATTGTAACCATGTTCCTTCAAGGCAATTACACTACAAAGACATTTTTGTCCCTGTAGGCTCTGAGAAAATTTGCATACGCAACTGAGCTGTCTCTAAACAAACTATAGGGCCTCATATGATTAAGTTAAAATATAAGCAACCATCTGATGGCTGTAGGTGCAGGTCTTCCCAGATGTTTTGCACAGGCTGATTTGCAATTTAAGCTAGCAATATCTGGGCAGTAAAACCATACAGAGAGTTTTGTTTTCATCTAATCTATCTCGACTGATAAATAGCAAGGTTAAAACATGCTTTGGGTCACCAGACCCTGCATGTTCAGGGCACTCACAGTTATATAACATAGCTGTACATTTCTAACATTACCTGGGTGTCTCTTTCAGCAAAATGAACCTTTTTGCATTAAACTGTAATGCTTACAAACTGTATACATGTATCAAGTTTTGACTATCAGTCTCCACAAAAGACAAACCTCTGGTGTGGACCATGTATTTCCTTTCCATTAGTTTCCTCCCCCAGACATGTAGAAATACCCCAATACAGCACTGCACAAAGGGACTTCTTTCTAACCTTGATGCTTCAAAACTACATGTGATGCTACACAAGCTTTCCAAGTAATTTTTTTTACCATAACAGTAATTTCTATATTTAGCTGAACAACCTTTTCTTTTTTATAGTTCTCAACATTTTACAGACCTGAAGTCACGTCTACCTGTATGTACTTATACATAGACATTGTTCTTTTATGTATTAGTGATCCGTTAGTCATGACTCCTCCTAATAATGGAGGCACATTTATCTTCACTGGGAGAAGTGGTTTGACATGTCTGGAGATGATTAAAGTGGGGATCTATTTCTCCCCTCAGCTTGTTAATATTTTCCTATTGGTTTTAAGTTCAGCTATAGCAGTCTGCCTGATAATAATATATCCTTTCCCTTTCACTGGCACATATATGATAATGTAACCAGAAAAAAGCCACACCCCAGTTAAAACAAAGCTAAGCAACCTCTCTCTCCACTGGTGACTTTCTGGTGATTTATTTATCAGTCTTTACTTTGTGTATACTATCCATTGCTTCCATCTCTTCTCTACAACAAAAGATGAACTTCATGGCTTAACTTAAATCAACAGTCCCTCTTTCCATAATCAGAAAAATTGGCTGACTTCTGGCTTTCAAAGCCAACTGTGTCCCTGCTCAATCAGAATATAATTAATTCTCTCTATCTCAAATCTTCAAATCCACATGCTGAAATCACAGTCCTCTCAGCTCTTAACCACTTCAGTACCAACAGCTCTTTTATGGGTTCTCATCTTAAACTTCAGGTTTTTTTCTTTCCCCTGCTTTCTGTGCAGCTGATGTATATGCTCCTCCAAGATCTCATTAATGCACATACTCATATATTTACTTGAAAACACATTACTGATTTTTATAATAATGATGTCATTAAGCTTGAACTCTTTTTTATCTTGATACCCCTTAGATTTGCTTATCTTGAATCCCTTACTTTAGTTGCCTTAAATTTGTGAACAACCAGGGACTTTTTTGTGCATAGCTCTCTTTTGCTTTCAAAATGGTTTGGAAGTCTTGTTAGAGATTTCACAAATATAAAAACAAACCGGCAAAAGAAAAGATTAAAAAAAAAATCCCCAACCCCTAGAAAATAAAATAATGGAATAATGGAATCATAGAATGGTCTGGGTTGAAAAGGACACCTAGGATCATACAGTTCCAACCCCCCTGCCACAGGCAGAGCCACCGACTTCCAGTCCTGGATCTAGACAAGTCCTCCTCTACCAGATGAGTGACTTCTATGGCAAGGGTCCATCACTTAAGCAGTTTATGGACATTTTTTCTCTTCCTGAAATGACCCTTCCTGAAATGACCCTGCTCTCTTCAGTCATTGACTACTTCATAACTCATGGCATTGAGTTTGACCAGGTGCATCTTTACAAGGATATATCTGATGCTATTAGAGATGTACACGTGAAAGTAGTGATGTACCAGTGGATTGAAAAAGATCTGGAGCAGTACATTCTGCATGGGGATGAAATCTATGCTGTGCTGAACCGACTGGTGAACCACGGGAAGAAACTCTTCCTCATTACATGATCTAGACAAGGTTGTCCAGGGGCATCCACCACTTCTCTGGGCACCTTTCCTCTCTGTAAAGAACTTCTCCCTAATATCTAATCTAAACCTTCCCTCCTTTAGCTTTAATCCATTCCCCCTTGTCCTGCCATTGTCTACCCTTTAAAAAAGTTGAATCCCCTCCTGTTTGTATGGTCCCTTCAGGTACTGGAAGGCTGCAATGAGGTCCCCCTGCAGCCTTCTCTTCTCCAGGCTGAACAAGCCCAGCTCCCTCAGCCTCTCTCTGTAGGGGAGGTGCTCCAGCCCTCTAATCATCATGGCCCTCCTCTGGACCCTATTCAACAATTCCACAGGTTCTCTTTTTTCTTTTACCTCTTTCTCCCCCCCCCCCCCCCCCCCATTGTAATAGATACCTTGTGTCCAGCTCCACATTATACTGCTGGATCACAGAATCCCAGAGTTGTAGGGGTTGGAAGGGACCTCGAGAGATCATTGGGTCCAACCCCCCTGCCAAAGCAGCTCCCTGGCTCATACTATGCCAATGTCTGGCAGCTAATATCAAGCAATAACCCAATTTTCATCAGCCTCCAAGGACTTCTTGCTCCCTTTTCACCCCATACTTCCACCAGAATGATCAGCCTTTCACAGTCAAATTGCAAATTTTACCGTGAAGCTCATATTACACTATATTTAAACTCTAAATAATTTATTTCTCTGTAGGTTTTCTTTTACTTGGTCATCTTTCTCCAGGCTGGTACAGGCTTTGTTATTCCTGTTGGTAGTTTCTCTCTTGTAGCTTTTGCTCTAGGAACAGAAAATTTATTTTCTTCAGTTGGAAGGTCTGTGTGTTTAGTGGCAGAGGGCAACCTGCTCAACACAGAAACAAACCTGATTTTTCATATGAACTACTTTCACCAATTACTACTCAGCTGTTATCCTGGAAGTCACAGCTTTGTAGTTTATTCCATCAGCAGTTGCAAGGAAGACAAATGGGAAACAGCTTTCTAAACCTCACAATCTCTATAAATTATAAAAGACACATGGTTTTAATAGATAATAGGAAAGCTCAAATATATATATATATGTATATATATAAAATGAGATTTACTTTAATTTGGACATGTGCAAAGTAACTGTATTTTGGCTTTCAAAGCTAACTCTATTCCCATTCACTTAAGCTATTTTATTATTCGTTGTCTCCCTCTTAAACTTTCAAATACACATATAGCATTTGTTACAGTGCCAGGACTTTTTTGGCTTGGTAAGCCTAGTTCAGAGCTAAAGATGTCCTCTACTCTCTGGACAGCATCTGGCAGTCTTCTCTCAATAAATCTTCCTCTTCTATGTTGTCATAGAGCACACAATTCACAGCAATGAGGAACATATTATATCATTTTTGTTGATACATCTGCAGTTTGAAAAGTTCTGACAGCAGGCATACATGAAACTGCTCCCTGTGCCACTCTGGAAATAAATTATAATTGATAAATTAATTAAGGTTTGCAGGCTTACTAGAATGCTGAGCAGCACTTAAAAAAAATAAATTGGGGGATTTGCAATCAGGTTTAAAAACAAAAAACAAAGTGAGGGCCTATTTTTGTTTAGTGAACCATTCTAGGTCTGCATTACAGCAGTTCCACATGATGATGTTGGAGTTAGAGGAAGACCTGCCCATGGAATATTATCCAGTCGTGACTAGAGGTCATTCACTCTTCTTAATGAGATTCAGATAAAATGCAACCTCAGACAAGCTAACCTGATAAAGACATAAATAATTAAAACCCTCTAATGTGATGATTCTTCTGCTTTTATTTGCAAATACGTCACGAATCGTGCTTCTGTGATTGCACAACCTTTTGGTTTCCAGAGCTCTTCATCCCAAAGTCACAGAGGTAAATCATGGGATGCAGGGCAAATTAGCCAGCCCCTTTTCAGTGGTCAGTGGAGACAGGACAAGGGACAATGGCTGCAAATTGGAGCACAGGAAGTTCCGCACCAACATGCGGAGGAACTTTTTCCCAGTGAGGGTGACAGAGCCCTGGGACAGGCTGCCCAGGGAGGTGATGGAGTCTCCTTCCCTGGAGATATTCAAGACTCATCTGGACGCCTATCTGTGCAGTATGAGCTAGGGAGCTGCTTTGGCAGGGGGGTTGGACCTGATGATCTCTCGAGGTCCCTTCCAACCCCTACAACTCTGTGATTCTGTGATTCTGTAATGCACAAAGCCTGCGAAGGCTGTGTCTGCTGTGTCTTACCAGCAGTAAGTAACCAATGCTCCTTGTCTTTATTTGCACATCTTTTACTCCTTTTTGAGACCTTGGCTGCTAGATGACCTCCATATAGCGTACATACATTGCTCCTTCTAATGTACAGCGGTGTTTTGGGTATAGTCATGGTGATCTAGTTGACAAGGCTTTTCCTCTGTAATGCCTCATGTGACACATCAGCATAACTGTGGCTGAGAGAATCTTCTCTAATTGATAATGTACTGGAAATTATACACTCAGATAGTAAAAGCTGTCCTTAGGCTGCCTCTATGCTTGGCAGCAGAAGCAAAATAAAGCCTCCTTCTGTCCAACTGGCCATCCACTCTGGTGAGCGCAGCTGGAGGGAATCCAGGTGGCCCATGTGGTCCAGAGGGATGTACTCTGTCAAGGCCAGATGTCTCTGAATACCCACTTACCTCCAGAGCCTCCATCCAAACCTTCCAGAATACACCAGTGGTGCCTCAAAACTTTTAAAAATGCCACCAAGAAAGTATCTGGTGACAGAAGACTCTGCTGAAAGATGAGAAGAATGGAGAGTCCTCATCTCAAGCAAGATGTCTGCCAATAAGAGCACTGAGGTTTGGCTGAAAAAAATTATTGTAGTCACTTTGGAAATGAAAATCAGTGTCCAACAATACTGCTAGATGCTACTTCAAATAGTTCTTGGCAACACTACTGGGATGAATGAATGAATGAACCTCAAGGGTGAAATTTGTGGTGGAAGATGAAGTACAAGAGATTCCTGCCCAGATCCAGAAAAGCATCTTCTGTACAACTGGGCTAGCCAAATCCTGCAGCCCACAAGGAAAGACAAACCCTTAAAGCTTGTCTTCCTGCTCCTTGCAAAAATGCCCAGATGTCTGGTAGAGGGTGAGTTTAACTCAGGAAAAGCTTTGCAACTGACTCCAGTTGCAAATATCATGTACTGGTATTCATACATTTCAAATTGATTATTAAAAGGAGAAAAATATAACTCAGTGAAAAGAATTCTTTTGGGGATGCCACATTAAAAATTAATTTCCCACAATTTAGCAAAACACATTATTGGACAGTAATCACCCCTTTAAAAAGTAGGAAACCTGCCAGGTGGCAAGGACTTCAGCTTTTTAATGAATTTTCCAGTTCAGCCCTATTTCCAGATCACTGAGGAGCTGCATCTCTTCCAAATACTACTAGTTTCTAGTCTTTAACTTTTAATAGCTCACCTTCTGCTCACTGGAAACAAGAGTGTTCATTCTATTCTCAGTAAGACATCATGAAAAAATGTCAAGTGATATTTCCACCAGTCAACAGAGTGGAAGAAGAAATCAGCACAGGATGATTCACATCACCTGTGTGATCACCCACGAACCTGTTCTGTACCCTTCCTATCATCCTTCCCATCCTCCCTTCTTTTGGCCCACTCATTCTTCCCTCCCACGGTTTCCATCACCCCACCCTCCCTTTGATTTAGTCCTTCATTCTTTGAGCCCCTTTTCTCAGCTTCACACACCACATGAATCCAGACCTCCCATGCATGAACCTGGAGTGAAATGCTTATAGCAAGGAACCAGTCACTGGACGTATTGTCTGTGCTTTTTGCCTCAGAAGTTTGCAATTTGTCCCAGCAGTTAGATTTTTCCCTGGATAGCTGAATGTTTGATTTGCATGGGGGAAGGAAAGAGACTGCCTGCTTATGAAGAATGGGGAGGAGGACTCTGCTGAACCCTCCCACTCCTCCAGCACATAACATCTTGCTGAGAACACAAGGCTGTTGATGAGGGTATTCGGTTTGGCAAACAATAAATCACAGACCCAGCATAAGAGCCAGGCACCTCCTCAGTTAAGGATCGTGCCTGCTGAGTGTGAATCTGCTCACACAGCGTGCTCACCACTCAAACCCTTAGTTCCTGATGGTGCAGGTGACGTCCAAGAGCAGCAAAAAGGCCAGCGAAAGGGTGAGTGCTGCCCAAGTGATGGGGTACCTTGGCTCTAGCATCTGCTCCCACAATAGAGATTTTTGGTCCAATCAGTGCCATAGTAAGTGGCTTTCACTGATGCTGCCTTCCTTGAAATTCAAGTCTCTGATGTCCTTCCTCCCTAGCCAGCACCCCCAGCCACACTGTTGACTGAGGAGCAAGGGGATGGGGAGGAAGGTGGGCACACTTTTCTCTCCTTATAGCCACTGCCAGTTGCTTCTAGTTGATGATGGTGGCTCACTTGCCAGTGTCCTTCCTTGCTTCCTCCAGCTATCCCACTGGTGCCAGTGGCATGTCTCAGCCACTGTCTGGAGAAACAGCCAGTTGGTGGGAACTGGTCTCTCTTCAGTATCACAGGCGCTGCCTCTAGGGCAGGTTCCCTTCCCATGTGAACCTTATTATGGCTCCTGTATTGCTCATGTACAGCCAAAGGACCAGTAGCATCCCAACCACAAAGCCAGGCTCCCTCTGAGTATTCCCTCAGGCCACAGAAGTTGTTAATTCTTTTCTTCCCAGGGGTACAGATGCAACTGGAAGGTGGAGTAACTCACAGACTAGTGGTTAGGCCAGTCTCTGAAAGAGACCGGAGATGTGAAATAGGAGCTGTTAATGCTCCCAGGGGAAGGAAGGAGCTGCAGTTCTGGGGCAGCTCTGTGAAAAACAAGTGACTGTGCCACTCCAGCCAGACCATGATTTAAGTGGAATCAGAAGCTTTCAAGACTGTCTCTCCTGGTCCACGCGAGAGAAAGAGGCTTTGAGACCTCCTGGAGTAGACCACTAAAAGACACTTCAGCAGAGAAACTCTTGTTTCTCAGTTCTAGCAAGGTGCACACAGCACATGCATGAAACAGAAAACAATTTGCTGAGCCCTGTCAAAACCAAAGTACTTCTGCACGTGGCCAGTGGCTGAACCTTCAGGACCTTTGATAAGCCAATGATTTTAGATGCCTCCCAGCATAGGTCATGAGCACCGGTCTGAAGGTAGCAATTTTGGGTGCTGGTGTTCACAGTCCATTATGGGTACCAAAGTCCCTCACATGATCTGGTCTTTCAGCCTTAGGAACAGATGTGATCATCAATATGTGATGTACAATAGCACATTGGAACCCATCTCAGTTACCACCGACAGAGTATGCTCCTGCCACAGAAATTAGATACAACCTTGGACATATTGTGGCTTTGCCTCTGGGTCCTATCTTGCAACTCTGCTTCTGTGAGGAATCATGGAATTGCTCAAGACTTAAATTAGCAATAATAATAGTGATTACATGGCTAGGGTATATGTAGCATATACTTATTGGCACCTAGGGTTGTACATGCCAGTAAGAAATTCAGCACAATGATTTAAATACCTATTCACTCATATATTAAAAAGCAGCTTGCTCCTCATACAAGGCCAAGCCTATACCTAGCTTCATTTTCACATTTGTAGTCCACTTGACCAAAGATGAGGTTAGTCCTGACAAAAAGTCCACAACTCTCTACTGCCGTGACATCCTCTGGCTTCACCTAATTGACAAATCACAGCTGTACACTCACTAGGTGATCTTCATCAAAGTCCTGAGAATCATTATATGTTCTGCCTTTTTAAAAAAATCATCTTCTGGAGGGGAAAAACTGCTAATACATTATTTCAATTACTTCATATCTGTATTCCCTATTGAATGACCAAGAATTTGGTTAAAGACACATTCAGCATTCCCAGAATTCACTTGACTGTATAAGAACTGCCACTAGCAGTCACCCAATAATCACATTTCTGGTAAATTCAATTATTAAAAATTGGAGTTCTTGGGTGCATGAGACTCGGTGCTGATCATTTACCACATTTAGAAATTTCTGGAGTTCACAAAAATAAAGAACTATGTTAAAATTTTTTAGTTCCATTTTCAGCACAGGCTGCCAGAGTTGCCAGTTCCCAAAGCTTAAATGCAGTATACATACTCTTCAAATTTCTCTAAGTGTTGCTCAAAAATCGTTTGTCACTGAATCTCTTCATTCAGTTCTGAAAACATGGTCAGGAGATAAAGATGTACAGGGGGTTGTTACTGCGCGGAGGTTTGGTGAGAGAATGAAAGGTAAGGAGTGTGGAATTGAAGGGTGAAATGCTGCTCTTTCAAGAGCAATACTTGGAAATCAATGGCATTTTCCAATGAGTTTCCCTCACTCTTAGCTGCCCTTAAGAAGGAGTTTAGGAAGGACTGCACCTCCTGAACTGAAGACTGGCAGCAGCAAAACCGCACTTTTAAGCTTGACTTTGTTTTGCTCCCCTTTCACCAGGATAGTCTTGCTTTCTCTAAGCTCTAAGAAATATAGCTGAACCTTTGCTCCACTCAGAAAAAAAATTAGATGCATGGATAGATAGATGGATGGATGGGTAGATAGATGCATTAAACATTTCACCCCATACTTGCAAGCTAATGGAAAACACATTTTGTGGCTTTGACAAATCAACAGAGCAGAGCAACCTAGTTTTATATATCACAATCTTATTATTTCCTGTTTTTCTAGTGAGTTTTGGCTTGGAAAGCAAACAGACTTGTGCACAGATGAGTAATATGTTTAGCTTTAGATTTGGCCAGGAAAGAAAATCCCGAAAGATCTTTTTTACTTGGATGGAAATAATGCATGTTGCTCTGATGCTCCTCTCTGGGATTCAGTTCTGTTGCTGCTTTTATAGCTGACTGCAACGTGCAAATGTGATAGGGCAAAATCTCAAAGGACTTCCATAAGTCAGTGGGAGTTCTGAGTAAAATTTAAATTACATCAGAGAAAGGATGTTAGGACTAGGTTTGTCACAAGATTTTCACCCTAAAACCTTCCAAAAAATGGGAAGTATTTTGGAAGAGCCCTAAACTCTTTGTAACTGAGATTGTTTCCGGAGCACAGGCAGGCACTATGGAGAACAGCTGTAGGACTGTCTTCCAGTAACTCCATCAAGTAATGGAGCAAAGGGCATTGCAAGGGCAGAGCAGAGAACGGTATGTCAGGAACACAGTTGTAGCACACAGCACACAGAAGTCAACTGGTGTCAGACCCATTTGCCTTCCCATGCTGGCCGCTCTCCATTACTTAGGAAAGAGGGGTATCCATAGAGCAGAATAAGGACTTCAGCGTTTCTCTCTTGAGCTGAGATTTCCCTTAATAAAAGCAGAAACCCATGTGTTTGGTTTTGTGGGTTTAATTATCATCCTGCAGCAGAAGGTTCTGATCGGCTGGACTGAAAGTCCTGGGCCTGAAGCTTCCCAAGGCCCTTGTGCAGTGTAACAGCCCAGCTTTTTCAGTATAAATACAGTCTCATAGCTTCCCTGGGTTGTAACAGTGGTCTCAGTCACTGTCTGTTTGGTTTCTCAGTAGTTGCACTTTTCAATAGATTTCAGGGCTGTGTAGCCAGAAACTGTGAACTATATGGATTTAAAACCAGCATACCAACAAAAAGAACATCTACTATTTTTAACCCTCCCTATTTTTAAACTAATCTCATGAATCACTAGGTTCTGTCTCTGGGGTTTTGAAGGGTTGCGATTCACATCACTTCCCAGCTCCAGAGGGTGAGAACTGCTCAGTGTTCTCCTCTCCTCAAAACTTCCATTAAGTATATAGATTACTGTATACTGCTGTGACAGCTTTGTAATCAGAGCATCCTTTCATGAGAAGCTGGATGGAACCACAGATGTTTCTTGTGTTACATATAAAATACTCACCTTAATGTAGGAATTCTAGCCATTTTCAGATGAGAATCTGACTTGGGTGTAAGCCAGATGGGCATTTTTGAGGGTCTCTGTTTAAGCAGCAGTCCTCATCATTTTCTTCAGCCTTCCACAAATATATACTTACAGACATACAGCACTGTTAAAAAACATAATTCAGAATCCTGGTATTTCGAAGCATCAACGCGAAGCCCTTCTACGCTTCTGACCTTACTTCTTGTATGCTTCTTGTATGCTTCAGACCTGTACTTCTTGTATGCTTCTGTCCTGTGCTGCTTCTCCTGAAGAAGACTGGCTCACTGGCACACACCAGTATATACTCACATATTTTTCACACCAAGGAAAGTCAAACACTAGAAAAGGTTTTCCAGAGATGCCGGATGCTGGTGCAGCCTCCGTCTTTGGAAGTTCTCAAGATCCAACTGGAAAAAGCCCTAAGTGACCTGGTCTGATCTTGTGGCTGATGTTCAATGGAGTAGGAGGCTGGGCTGCAGCCTTGCTGACATCCCTTCCAGTGTTAGTTACCATGTAATGCAGGGGTTCAAGGACTATGCAGTGAGAAGGAAGGCAAGGAGGAGGCAGGCAGGAGGAAGGGAAGGAAGGGAAGGGAAAGGAAGGGAAGGGAGGAATGGAATTTTTCCCAGTGGGTTTGGGGACATTTGTTATCAAAGATTAGATAATCTTCACACTGTTACATTGTTAAGTTCTAGTTGTGTAAGCCAATGAAGGTTGGAGGTTGTAGAGAGGTGGGCAATGGTCTCTTCAGCCAGGTGACAGGAGATAGGACGAGGGGAAATGGCAAGAAGCTGCACCAGGGCAGGGTCAGATTATGTGTTAGGAAAAAATTCTTCACTGAAAGAGTTGTCAGGGCCTGGACAAGGCTGCCCAGGGAGGGGGTTGAGCCACCATCTGTGGATGTGTTTAAAAGATGGGTAGGTGAGGTACTTAGAGATATGGTTTAGTAGAGGACAGGTACAGTTGGACTCAATGATCTTAAAGGTCTTCTCCAATCTAGTGATTCTGTGATTATGTGAAATCAATATGTCATCTTGTTTTTCCTTGAAGTTAAAGTATTTGTGGTAATTTTAACTATTCAAACTAACAACACATAGAGTGTACATATTTTTACAAAATATGTTTAAAAATATACATTAAGTTTATCTTCACCCAGCCCTGAAATGCATGGGGAAAATATCTTGCACTTTCCAGCTAACATAATTGCAAGTTCAGACTACATAAGACTAAGGATGCTTTTCACTACAGATGTACCTGTTCACACACAGAAGAGCAAAAGCCTCTGGTAAAAACAGAGATAAATCAGAACAGACAAAAGAATGATGAATGTAATAGAGAAGAAACAACATCTGTTGATATCTTTCCTCAGTTAAATAGCGTTCATTGCTGTCCTGAGAGTCTCCATAGCCAGTTGTAGAAACTGATAATGTACAACTCCCACTGATTCCCTTACAGAAGACACTTCATGACTCTTGTAACATATTTTCTATATTCCCCAGTGTTCTCAGGTTTATCTTCCTTCCTTCTTTTGTTCCTTTCCCTGGCCCTACAAGGACAGTATTTTTGTCCCCTCTCAGTTTACAACTTCTCAGAGTTCACACCCTTTTCATCCTCTCTCTCAAGAGCTCTCTGAAGTGACCTTTCCAGAAAAAATAAACTTACAGATTGCACAATGATTAAAGAGATTATCCACATTAAGCATTCCCCTTGTGAGCATGAACATAACAAAAGCTCATTTAAGAAACTCAAAGCACTCGGCTGTAACTGGGAGAGGTATCACATACCTCCTGCAAAATTGGCCCTTTTATTCCTGTTAGATTTAATCAACCACTTGTGTCTGTCAGCCCAGCAAGAAGCCTTTTTGCTTCCTGAGGTTTGTATGAGTTACAAGCCCTGCTGCTAAATCACCAGAACAATTCTATTAGTTTCTAGTTTTTCTTTAGATTTCCTATCTGTTGACCCTGTGCTTAGCCAATTAATAATTAAAAGCTCACACCTATTCATCTAAGGTAGAAAAGCATTAACTAAAATGTCTGAAAGCAAACAGAAACTTCTGCTGTTTCTTCAGGCTGTTTCTCCCTGATGTTCTTTCCACCTCCACCACTGTGACACCATGTATGCCAGAGCCAGAAGAAAAGTCCATTTACTAGGAGATTTGACTCCAGTGCCTAGAACTGTGTAAGTCATAAATCTTTTTTTACATAATCACCCCCTTTTTCCAAACAAGTATCCTGTTGTCCCAACAAATTATCTACAGGGCACCATTTGTCCAATAATTTGTTCCAAAGGTAAATATTTTGACATTTTTTCCTCCTTTCAGAAAACACAGGCAATGAGGTGTTTTCAATTAAGGTTAAAGAATTTGCTGAGGATTTGGGAGATGCTTTTGAAGTTGGGAAAAAGTCGGTTGACAACTCTGATCACTTTGGCACAGCACCAAGAATTACAAATGCAAGAAGCCATGTGATTGCCTAATACTGCTGTCTCCAAATGCAAGTGTCACACTGAAGTCTTCCCTCTGGTCTGTTCCTGTTCATTTCTTATCCTCTTCTGTTAAGTAAATCTCCTTCATGTGGCTTATGGTTGTTAAAGTCATGGTAACAGGCGCACTATCAGCACGCCTACGACAAGAGAGTCATGTACTCAGGATTTAAATGTTGAATTTCCCTTAAGAATTAAAGAAAACTGAATAAAAAATTGCCAGTAACTGCCATGTCAGTCATGGTCAATATGGTCATGTTTCAGGTAATATGTGAAATTAAAAAGTATTATAAATTTACTGTTTCTGGTAAGTGTATTAAACGCAATATAGAACATTTAGAATGTCTTTTACTTATACTCTATGTCATGAAATACCCATGACTGTATGAGAAAATGTGTTTGCTCTCCATAACATATGGAAGTATAACCATATTCATTGTGATCCATGGGCTACATTTCCCTGATCATACAGGGAGAAAATCTCACCTATCGTGAGATTAAAACTAAGTCAGTGTATAGCAGCTCAGTACACAAATTCAGCTTTTTCACCAGCATTTTAAATTATAAGGCCTCAATTTAGTACCAGTTTTGTGCTACTGTGTGCAAAAGAAGTACAGACTAAATTTTTCCAGCCCCAGATGCTGAGAAAGCTGAAGAACTGGAAAAGAAGCACGTGAAGATCAGGGATAGGCACTATTTACAGGAGGGTTTTTTTCAGAAAACCCACTGCAATGCGTGTTGTGAGGTGTTAGAAAAGATACATGCCAATAATGGGTTTAAAAACATGATAGAAGCATTTTAACACGAACCTTCCCATAAATCAAGCTGTCAATCTGAGTCATCCAGATTGTTGAAGGGGTCAAAACCCGAGCATTTACACTGCCTACTGATATGGAGTTGGTAGTGAAACATTTTTTTTCAAGTATTTTCATAACCTCATAGTACCTGTGGGAGAAATAAAGGACTTTAGATAATTCTGGCAAAGTAGAATCAAACAGTAGATTCAGTGCATCCATAGCAAGTTTATATTAATTCATCAGTCCTTTATGAGCAGGTGAAAAGAGTCATTCTAGCTATAAAATTAATATAACCACCATTGTAAGAACATGTTTTCAAGATTATTCTTTCACTTATATCTAGAAAGAGCTCATATTGAACCATAAACTTTTCAGAGACACATTCCTTAAAGCAGTACCCTGGATCTAAGGATTCTGATCCTGTAATTTCAGATTTGTAGTTTAATGATGTAATTGCAACATCCAATAAGCAAGTTACATATCTGATGTTTCATTGAAATATATTTAAAAATTATAGCAGCCCAAGGGGGCCACTCACCTAGGCATCTAGTAGCACCTTGTTAATGGAGTGAGTGAGGCTCCTCTGAAGGTTAGCTCAGGGAATCTCACTTACAAGCTTATTTCCAATAATTATATAAAGACCTTAAATGTGCAGTATATGGAAACCCTTGTTAAGTTCCTTTTTAAGACAGGTTCTGTGGAAAGAAGACACCTGTGAAAATAAAGACGAGTTTTCTCTACTGCATTTCAGGATATAATTTCCTTCAAACTTTGCATTGTAAATGTTTATTTTAAAATAGTCTATGGTAGCTGCTCTTTTTGGAAGAAAAAAAAAGTGCCTGCAGTTTACACTTCTTTATTTAGATTCACTATTTTATTGTTTCAATTATTTGCTTCTTTAGTTCACCATTTCAATTTATGTCTTGAATTTTCTCATTTGAGTTTACTAAATGATTGTTTATTTGTCAAGGAAAGGGGAAAAAAAAATCTTATGAAAAATTTACATTATGAGTATCAGTTCTGAGGATTTTCCTTGTTTGCATAAAAGTGTGCTCTCTGCTTTTATTCTGGCAATCTAGTGAACCCCGGCACAAACTTAAATCACAGAAGATTTAGCTTTTAGAAGGGCTTTGTGAGCTCTTTACCAATCTAATAATATATTCCTAAAGCAGCAATGTTTTGCTCTCTCTGGCTTTCAGTTTCAGCTCTTGTTGTCTTCAAATTCCTTTTTGCATAATAGAAAAAGATGTCCTTGCATTATAGGAAGTGCCATCAGCAGCATAACTGGTCTAGTAACACAAACATAGAGACGTATAGATGCCAGTGGAATATCATAAAATATACCAGTGTCCTTTTTGTACTTTTTCTTGAATACTAATGAAAAACTTTACACCTCAAGATCTGGTTTTATTTTCATTGAGTAGTACTGAAGAAACAAAGATCCATACATATCCAAAATTATCTTGAAGAAAGCAATGACCCTGATGGAATGCAGTAGCTGCCACAGCTGTATTTCAACATATAGTGGACAATAAAACGATACATCACGGGGAAGCTTACATCTCTCTTTCTTGTGGAGTTACTTCTTTCTCTGCCTCTTCAATTAACTTCTCTTTTAAATATATTATCAAGCCAGAGAACTAATTTTTTGACAGGTCTGTGATATTTTTTAAAATACACTGGAAAGAAGTTTAGTAACAGCTGGGAATGCTTTAGGTTTGTCTAAAGCAACTGTCTTTATTTCAGATATCCAGTATTTATGGCCTTTTCCAAAGTATATACAACTTAACAGCAAAACCTGCTTCAGACCAAGCCTTCATTCTGCAGAAAAACAGAACAACCTAAATACCAATGTAGAGGAATGTGAACTATTTTCTTCAGATGGGATACACAGAACAAAAATGTGTTCTATGTGCAAACAAGATGTAGATACAATCCATATATAATGCAAGTCTCCATTGTAACACAGCCCCTGTGTGAATGAGGTGAAGCTATTTGGTTTATCTGGTCTTTGATTTTGTATTTAGAAATAGGAATAACATTCCTATGCTACTTCCTGGGATATTATGAGAGCACAAGCTGTAAACCATTTTGGATGCTCCAATATTATGGGTATAGGGTCAGATAAACATTCTAGCTCAGATAGATCAAATTAATGTGCAAATACCAAGTATGAGCCATGTTATTCCAAGATGTGATCCTCCAATTTATAACAAGACATGATTGTTTCAGTTAGCAATAATGCATAGTAAGATTAGATCAAGTAGTATGTTGCTGGTAGCAATCCACAGATTTTCACAGAATTTAATAAAGAAAACAAGATGTCTGTGTTTTCAGGTGAAATATTAAAAGGAACAAAAATAAGACTCTGAGTGGGGAAATGCAAGCAGATGGAAAAACTATTATGCAAATGCATGATTCATAGTTTTCCTAAGGAAATTATTTGACCTGAAAAATCTGAAACTGGAATCTGGCCACAACACAGATGCATGCCAAAGGTCTGATCCTTACTTACTTTGTTGGAATGTTCTTTAAAATTGCACAAAGAATCCCATTATTTCGGGGTTTGGAAGATCCCAGCTCAGCTGACTTCTCACTTGACTTAAGTTATAGTGCCATCTACTGTAACAGATACTCCAGATGTATTACAAGGTTTCCTTGTCCTGAGTTAATTTTTCAATTGTTTTCTACTGCAGCTGTAAACAGATCAAGCTATAAATTTGGAAGCACTCAAAATAGTGTCAGATATGAATATAAATAGAAGGGACATCCGAAGTTACAACATAGATGGAATGTACTATTAGGAAACCAGACAGATGTACAAACAAAAGTGAAGACTTATTGAGGGTGTATAACTTGCTTTGGAGTTCAGAATGGCCAGCTGCCCCTCCACCCCCCGGTCTTTAAATACTAAAATTAGAAGGAAATTTTCCTTCTAATGGATTTTCATATATCTGCCAGGTCTGGAGTTTTTGCAGCTTCTTTTGAAGCTTCTGAGAGTTGCAGCTACTCGAGAGGATACCCCAAGAAATGAACCATTCCACTGCAAGAAGGATTCTGTACTCTGCTCTATTAAATGCACTCACTGCTAACCTTCGTTCCTTCCCTCCCCCAAAAGATGGCACAGGGCTGAATTTTATGCCCATCTGCCTGAGCAGGGATGCAAAGTTGTACATTTCCATACATATCCTCCCACAATGCTCCCATGTGGTGAGCATATGTAAAATATCACAGGATGTTGCTGCTGAGATCTCAGGCAGAACTGGGGCTGAGAGTCTTGCCTTTTTGAACAGAACTACAACACACTGCAGGGAAAGACACTAGTTAGAGATGGTTCCCCTGATGCAGGCAATGTGGAGACAGATATAGGTAGCTTCCAGAGAGCCTTCTGGCCTGTTGGTATCATGACTGGGACACAACCAGCTCTTAGGACAGGGACAGTCAACACAAGGCCCACGGTTTTGCAGCCCATGTATTGACAGTGCAGCTGTAGTCTAGACAGCCCTGCAGAGAAGTCAATGACAAACAATTATCTCATTTTTCTATATGCTCATTAGACCAGAAGCAATTACATTCCAGAGACCCTCTCCTTTGATGGAAATGAAGGAAAAGGTACTAGACCTACTTCAGTATCGGGTGTAATTTTCTAAGTGCAAGGAAAGAAATCTTCACCCTGATGAGTGAGTGAGCATTTGCAGTCTATAATTTCTGTTCAATACTCCAGACAGCATCCACTGATTTACTGAACCTGTAGCCAAAAACCGTTTCACATCTTCCTCAAAACCTTTGCCTCAGCTTCCAAGTAAAGTCAGGTGGATTCACATCTGAAATGCATCTGGTTGCATCACTGACCATCAAATTCAATACAAGACATACTGTTTTGTGTCTCAGACTGATGGGGCTCTGTTCTTTTCGTTACCTACTACTGGAAACCAGCCTGCCCTTTCTGCTAGTTCCTCAGACTGTTTTGCAGCTGATGGCTGCACTGCAAAGACAGTGGAGATTTACAGCTGGTTAATTCTCTCTTTCCAGTGAACTGCATTGTATGCCTTCTCCTTTTTGCTTGTACTGTGAATGATTCCCCTGTTGAAATTTTTATTATGCAATGGAAAACAAACTTTAAAGAAACACCTGATTGCTCACTGAGAGGCCATCTCACATAAGGACTAGTGCAAATTGGTTGTCCCCCAGGTTGTCTCCACATCAGCAGGTTGAGTATTTTATTAAACCTGTATGAAAGCACTTTTACTGCTCAAAGGCACTCTTCTCTGCAAGTCCTTCTTTCAAAACATTTCTAGAACTCTTAGCTGAAAAAATGGCCATTTTTCATTTGGTATGGCACCAGAATGTCTGGGGAAAAAAAACACCTTTAACAAACTAAAGGGCAGGCTAAGGTGCAAAGCCAGACCATAGTTTCAGAGTTGTTTGGAACTGGCATAAACCAGAACTGCCACTGAAAGAGGTCACCCTGCCCTTCCCCGACCCTTGTGTGCATGGTCCCTGCCGCTCCCACCTGCTCACACAAAGCTTCCTACGTTCTCATGTCAGCTTAACTCTTCTTACTGTGGTAATTTTGAGCCAGACCACTGCTCTGACCCAGTTCACCATGGTCTACACGGGTTATGGCTTTATTGCTAATTAAGAGAGTGTCAAGCTGTGCAGAGGGACGTGTAGCTACTCTCTTTACAGCTGGTCACCTCTGGAGAATGGCTGCTTCTGTCCCAGGAAAAAAATGGTCCTCGGTCTTCTATGGATCACACATAGTGCTGTTGTAGCCCCAAGACATAATTACTCTTTTATAGGGTTTTTTTTCAGTTCAAAGAGTCTGAAAGAATGGTTTGGCTGTGTTGCAGCTTGCCAGGAGAGGGGTTTTTTAGTGCATGAAGCAGTGAGTATGTTGCTTCTTCTGTTATAACATGGGCAGGGTGGGGGTGGATGAGGAAGGGGTAAATTTGGGGGACTGTGTAGGACAGATGGACACAGAATTAGCAAAGTCTCATTTATCCTGATCAGTCAGGGGGATCCTGAACTACATCCTGAGTCTGCCCAGGCACAGAGAGGGGAGGTGCAGGCAGGAGAAGGCAGCATTGCAGGAGGGCAGCTCCCTTTTCCTCCAGTGGCGGTGGCCACTTCCTTCAAGTGCCTGGAGGACTTCAACTGGTCTTGGAAGGACATTGTGACTCTCATGGTAATGATGTACACCTAAACTGATCTTAGCAAAAGCAATTAAAAGCTGCTGGCATATGTAAAAAAAGGTGAGAACCGATGGGTTTTATGGACCAGGGCTCTGGTTTATTGCCCAGGGCAAAGCAGCTGACACTCTGTTGGGAACCAGCTCTTGTTGTTACAGGTCATCAGTGTGAAATCATATGATGGTAATACCAAATCTTTACATGCTCAGGTTTGGGCTGAGAGTATCATTGGAGTGTGTGCCACTAGACAGCAACATTAATGTCCCTGACGAATAAAAAAGCAAGCTTATCTTCAGAGCCATTCATTTTTAGTTACCATAGAAACAGCCATTAGAGCCATTTTATATCTGGCTGACAAATCCCATGTTTTCTGATCCTGCTTTTTTGATTTCTCTAGCTTTTCTTTCTTCTTCTCTATTTTTTGTTCTATCACGTCTAATTTTTATTTCAACGTCTGAAGAAACAACATAACTTCTACCTGAAACACACATTTAGTACTTTTGTCTGTGAAATTCTCCACTAATCCTTATATATATGTGCTCAGTTCATAATAAAAATACCAATTTCTAGTTAAAAACCAACCAAACAAAAGGCATAAGGACACACACATGAAACAGAATTACAGTTAGAGATACTTTTTATTTCCTTTTCTGTTGCAGTGAAGTGACTATCAGATTAATATTAGAATATCTCCCTTCTATATATCTGCTATATCCATATCTGCTATAGATTCTCATTTATTCTCCTAGTTTGCTCATTTTCAGTCATCCCAGATGGGTTACAAACACAAACCAGGAGTTTATATTCACTCGCTTGCATTTTATATTGGCCAAATTAAGTTATTTTTGTGATTGGTTTTATTTGTTGAAGTTTTCTTCCAATATTTCTGCAACTGTCTACTCATAGAAATGTAGTCATAAGACATGTAGTCATTAGATATGTAGTTATAACATAACTACATAAGACAGTAAGATAGCTTCATATGTATCTTATGACTTTGCACCTGCAGAAAATCAATGTTTTTAAAAATGCCCACACATTCTGAGTGGCTCAGATACATAAAGGTGCTAAATTCCATCAGTGCTTATTGACTTCAGCTAGATTCCAGATTCTCACAATTTGAGTGAGTGGAAATCTGAGTTCAAATGTCTCCTTTGATTAAAATTTGTATCATGGTATACCTACCTAACCTATAGAGAGTAAACGAATATATTATAACACTTGCAAACTATGTAATAAACTTGGATTTAAAGTGTTGTGAAAATGCAAAATAATGATGAGTACTTTGTGTATTTTCTGTAACACCAAAATGAAGTTGGGTTAAAACTGATTCAGAATGAGACCTTACACACCAGAATTTAATTATTACATATGAATATTATTTATTCCTAAAATGCCCTTAACATTTCTAAAGAAATAACCATGTTAAGAGAAAGGAATACGTTTTAGCCACTAAGCTGTTAACAGCAAAAGCATGTTCTATTTAGACACATGAAAACACTGCAGCACTCCCCAAGAACAGCCTTGAAAAAACACCACCTTGCTGCGTTACAAGTATTCTGACAGACAGTCTGATGGTGTCAGCTCACCAGAGCACACACCTTTCATGAATTCATATTGTGCTCATTCGCTTCTCTTTGCTGCTTTAAATCTAAACCTTTGTCCTGTAACAACTGTAAACAGGGCACACGTAATTGTGATTTATGGTACGGGCAGTGGTTGAGGGCTCCTCCTCCCCCCCCCCCCCCCCCGTGAACTGCAAGGCAGCAAGAAGTTGTCACGGGAGTTAGAGTGGCGATTTAATCTGTAGTCTCCTCAGGACCAAACCCCCTGGCTGCCTGTGCAGCCTCATGCCCTGAGGAACTCTGAGGGGATGTGGGAAGGAAAACGTCTGTCTCTGCAGGCAGCATGGCCCCTGGGAGAGCTGCAGATAAGAGCAATCCCTGTTCCCTGATGCACTTCTGCAAAGGTGCCTGGTGCAGCCCGTCCTGCTGCACCTGTCTACTGTCCCCCAAAACAGCCACTAGAGATCTTGGTGGTACAGTAGCAAGATAGGAGTTGGGACTTGCCATGCCACAGAAAACGCTGTCCCAGCAGCAGGAGTGATGAGATCCTGGAAGTAACAGACATGGGCATGTCCCTTCTGACCATCTCTAACTGCTCACATGGACACCGCTCAGCACTGGTGCAACCCAGCCCCAGCATCGCTAAACCCCCATTGTGCACCCAGCTGGCCAGCTCTGTGCACATGGGTGGGTGTATCTTCCACCACTGCCTCCCTTTTCCTTCCAGCCAGCAAACACTGTCCCGGTTTCTGGCATGGTATTTGATCAGCCACCAGTGATGCCAAGAATGCACGAAAACAGTGGGAAGCAGAGTACAAAGTCTCCTTTCTCCCCTGTGCACTCTGCTTTGGCTCCCTGGTTTCACACCTCCTCTGTCCCTCCCTTTTTATCTCAGTCCTGTGTTGGGGGACACCACAGTGCTGGTGTGCTGCACGGGGAAGCTGGGGTAACGCTCACAACCAGATGGGTATCTACTGCATCCTGATCCCTCAACGGAGATCAAAACCAGTGCAGAGAGGTCCACATTCCCCTGGAAGGCATGGCATTTCTTTAGGACTGGGTACCACCACATGTGCACAGCCCCCTTCTTCATGCTTTCAGCTAAGCCCTACTCACTGCACCAAACCTCGTTCCTCCCAGCTACAGGTGTGGGTATGGCCCATGCACCTCCTCTCTTCTTCTCTCATTTCTTTTTCCCTACAGCACAGTAGCAGAAAATGATCCAAGTCACAGACATGGCCTGCATGGATGTGGCCACAGGGCTGCAGGTGAGAACATGCTCCCTGGGATAGTCCTCAGGACCAATCTAGCAAAGCTGTGTGGATGTGGCTGAGGAGCAGCGTGAGACAGGATCAAGTGCTGTTGGAATAAAGCTACATTGCTTCCCAGTTCCAGACTAATTCTGGTTATTTATAACTATTGCTACTCCTGAAATCTGGAAGTGTAGGAGTTTAAAACAAACCAAACCTGAAGATTACTTCTCTTGCCTGAAACTGTGTCTCTGAATAGCTGAACTTGAAAGAGAGGAAGCTTGGGGGACAGTGTTTATGTTTATGGGGCCTGTGCTCAATGTGCTAAGGCAGGTGCAGCACAGGAGTGAATAGTGAAGTTTCTTTTCAAATTCTGAGTGATTCCTGATATCAAACATAAACAGAAATTAAAGAGGAAAATAAAAATCAAAAAACTATGCAACTGTTATCCCAGAGCTCAAATTCTTCAAAAATAATCAAAACCATCTGCAACTGATTTTGATATTGCTATTCCCATATTTGCATGTATATATATATATACATCTCCCATTCAGAAAAAAAAAAGTTTAATCCACTTAACAAGTTTAGGAGGTTGCAGTCTATTTAGAAGAGGAGATTAACTACAGAAAGGTATTGCAAAAAAAAGATTAGTGTTCATCTTAAGGTTAAAATTTAATTTTAGGAGAGAGGTTTTTAAACAAAGAGAAAGCAGAGCTATCAAAAAAATTAGCACGTGATTTAAAGCTGAAAATACAGTTTCATGCTTTTGGAGGAAATCAAACCTTCAGCTCATACAGAAATAGATTCAAACAGGGGGAGTGAATTTATTACCACTTCTTGCATCTAGTACACCTTCCTCCCTTGAGGGTTGGGAAATCCGTGCCATTTGTTAATCATCTCCTAATTCCCTTTAATTTTCAACCTGGCTCTGAACCACAGAGTGAAGAGCTGAAGCAAGAGAATGAGCAGACTGACGGGCAGTTGTAGGGGGAGAAAAAAGATGGCACTCTGTGCTCGTGTGTATGAATCCAGAACAACTGAATACCTACAAAAACAATGCTGGGCAAGAGGTGAATAATACCTTTGCTTGTAAGCCTGCAGTTATATTAATTAGAATTAATAAAACATGCTTTTTGGGCCTTTGAAATCAAGTACTCAGTCAAAGATTTGTGCCTATTTACCGTATCTTTTACTATATATATATATATATATACACATATATATATATTTGCCATCTCAGTTTTATAAAATCAGGCATTTCAGTGGAAAACACAATTTCTCACAGTTTAGAGTGTACAGACTTTTAACATTTGTATTATTTTACTGAGAGAAAAACAATAGAAGAACAGGCATAGTGACTCCAGGCAGCTTTGGAAAGCTTCAGGCCTATAACTAAAGAAACAAAACCTATTCAATGCAGTTTCACTAACATAGCTAGGATGTTAGTTTATACAACAAAACATACATTGCAGATGTCAACTAAGCTGAGGTCTCTTCTAATTTTGAGTACTATCCCTATTAACACACCATTTTTTCTTGTATCTTACTTCTTCGCTTTGTTGTCTATATCATTACTGCACGAACCCTTTCCTATGATGTTAAAATAAAAAAATCCACTTGAAAAATCCCTGTGCCATTCTCAGTCTCAATTCCTCAGGGAAATTTCCAACATATTATGAAGATACACATTTCCTGTGTTGTTCCTATAGCAAAAACAGATCACTTTTTAAAAACGTTATTATGTTGAAACTGGTTCTGCCACTCTTACCTACAGAAATATATTTAAGTATATTTTGAAGTAATCACACACAATACAAAGGGGGGGGGGAAAGCAGCCTCCTCCCCTTTGCCTGGCAGCAGTAACATCCCAGCAGAAAAGTCTCTGAAGGGCCTTGGAGAGGGAAGTGTGGAGATGTCTTGTGTCATAAGGTTCTTGGAGCACCAGCTGCTGCTTTTTGTATTTAAAATGAGGATTACACTTGAATTTGCATCATTACAGCACAAGAGACCAAAGGAGCAATATACAAATAAATAAGCTCTTGTGGATCCACGAGAAATTGGGATTTAAGGCACAGGTCACTTTCTTATGTAGACTTGGCAGTGTTCCTTTTTCCTCCTGCTCTTGGTATCAAGGGAGCTGTTGCTGTCAGATGAAAGACTATCCCACAGTGTGAAAGAAGAATTGATGGAAGAGACAGGTCATCTGCCACCACTTGTTCTCATGGTGAGCTGTGGGTCTGGAAGGTGTGCAATTACTTCATAACCTGTGGCTTTTGCTGTCCCAAACAAACCTTACCAGGACTCTTCTCCCAGCCCAAGTTGTATCAACTGATAACTCTTCCTCTCATGACCACATTTCTATTTCAGCCCATGCTCCATGTCAGCCTTCTGGGCTTTACTGGCTGCAGGAAACATGCGATATAAATAATTTTGATGTGCACAAAACAGAAAACATTAACATTTTCACTAGAGTGGGTCAACTCTGAAGCTGCTCCATGGAAAGATAATAATTCACAAAGAAGCTGTCACAAGATCACAAGAAAGATGAAGGCCTATTTAGTGAGTCTACTCGGGAAAAGAATGAAAACACAGCAGAAAATAAATAGAACAGATTGCATAATATTTAGTCTCCTACACTGTTTACAGAATTTACTTAATGATATATATACAAGAATAAAAATGATAATAGCCTATTCTGTAAATGGCTGTGGGCAATAAATCTAGCAAGTCAAACTGTTAGGAAGGCTCCCAAGTAGGAAACCTCCCTCAACATGAAACATACGGGGGGAGGGGGAGGGGTGGGGCGGGAGAGCTCTGTGTGTGTGTGTGTGTGTTGGCAGTGTGTGTGTCCAAGGGCTTCATTGATCATCCTTCATTATTTTAAAGAACAAAGAAGAGGTTGATGTCTTTCTCTGCCTCTTCAAAGACCCCCGGCAGGGTTCTTCAAATGCTAGTGCCAATCCCTGAGGTGGTTTTTGAGGTGACAATAATGACTTTCTCATTCATCTTTAATTTCCTTGCCCTTTTAAACATCACAATCTGCGAACAACTATCTCCTGTGAATCTTTTTCTGTTCATTAGATAGCAAAGGTTAAGTTTTCTTGACTTTATTAACTTGGTTCAGCATGGCCAGAGGTATTAATTGTCACAGTGCTTCTTTCTGGTCTGTAGAAGACTAGTCATTAAATCAGTTCATCATTAAGCAAATATGTGAATCCAATTAGATCTCAATACTTCAATAGTACCTATATGGACTATGGGACATCCAGAAAAGTGAATCTTCCTTGTAAAGTCAACAGATCATTTAATTCACATATAACTTGTGCATTTGTCGATGTGAACTTGTACTTTTAACCTGCGATCAATCAGAGTATTGTTAATCATAATTATAACCAACATTGAAAGTTCAATTAAGACTTCTAATTTGCTTGTTCCTAACTATCATCTCTAAAATGTTTGTTTTGTCAGGTTTTACTCTGGGATTTTCCAAAGGAACCTGCTAGTTCCTTCTACCCAGGGCACTCCAATTGAGTTGAAAACAAACTCAATGACAGGGTTTCTATCTTCCAGAATTATTAACACAAGGATCTGCAGCTGATAAATTTTAATGCACCACAAGTTTGACAGGAGCCCCAGGTTCAATGCTAAGCATCTCCATGTCTGAGGTATATCTGCTCTCCTGGCACACGTGCTCCACAACACATCCCTTGGTGCGGTCCTCTGATTCTTTAGCTCTTTTCTGGTCTGTTCACCTTTTCTTCCAGTGGAGACTACAATGTGGGCAGCTAGATAGACAGGGATAGTCTGTACCTAGGTCCTGGACCCAATGTCAAGTCAGGACAGTTTGGGACATGGATGCTCATCTAGGAACTGAGAAGTGCTCCCAGGCATGGAAAAATAAATTCTCAGTCAAGCTAAAATAAGGCTTAGCACTTTTATTCCTTGCAGTGATGTTTTTACATTATCTTAATTCAGTCTGCGAAACACCAGCTCCTTATTGTCAGCTCACAATAAGGTAAAAAAAGCAGCTTTATTTTTGGATGTTCAACATCATGTACAACGCAGAACATCATCTGTGAAGTAGAACATTATGCACACGGTGCATTATGTTCCAGGAGGTGCTGTTTTTAAAGTCACCTGGAGCTTAAACAAGGATCTGGGTAACAGGCACATTCGTTCAGCACGAATTTGAAGCTCTCTTTCGTAACTCTAACAACTCTCAGCGCATTAGGAAAAAAAAAACCAACACATCTCTCGATTTGACACTAATTATCATCACTTTGTGTTGTTAAAACCGAGCTCTGTAACAGCCCCAGTATGAATCAGAGTCCGGCTGAACAGCATGTGCTTGTCCACCCGCGTTCCAGGCTTCACAGCGCTCCTGAGCCCAGCCTGAGAGCCCTGAAGGTGCAGCTCCCCGAAGGTGCAGCTCCCCGAAGGTGCAGCTCCCCGAAGGTGCAGCTCCCCGCTTCATTTCACAGGGGTTAATGGAAGCCCTGGACTGTTAGGCTATCAACGCGCTCCTCCTCACTGGCTAGAGCGCCCTCCTCGGCGCTGAGGCAAACAGAAACACTAGTAAGCACCCAGCAGAGCTTAGAGGAGCCCCGGGGGCAGGAGAGCCCTGGGCAGCCCCTTCGCAGCACACCCCGCTGCAGGCGGGCCCGGCACCGCGGCCTCCCGCCGTCCCCTCACACGCTCGAGGCGCCGAGTGCCCGCGGCCTAAGGCAGCCACGCAGGGGAGGAAGGGAGGAAGGAAGGAGGGAGGGAGGGAGGAAGGAAGGAGGGAGGGAGGGAGGGAAAGAAAGGCGAAGGCGGAGAGGGCGGGAAGCTGCCCGTGCAGGCGGCCCGGCGTGGGTCGGCCCCGGCGGGGCGGAGCGGGACGGGACGGGGCGGGGCGGCTCCCTCCAGGCAGCCGCCACTTCTGCACCCGCCGGAAAGCCTCCGACCTCGCGCGGAAGTGACGCCTCGTGCCCCGCCTCCTCGCTCCCTCCCTCCCTCCCTCCCTCCCTCCCCCTCCCTCCCGGCGGCGGCGGCTCCGGAGCCGGGCGCGGCTGGCGGCGGCCCGAGGCGCGGCCGGGTGGGATCATGGCGGACGGCGTGGACCACATCGACATCTACGCCGATGTGGGCGAGGAATTCAACCAGGTACGCGCGGCCGGCGGGTACGGGCGGTCCCTCCCCTCCTTTCCCTTCCCTCGCCCGCCTTCGCCGCCGCGCCGCCTGCAGGGCCCTCGGCGCCGCGGCCGGGCCGCGCCGCCGCCATTGTTCGGCCGGCTCCGCCGCCGGGCTTTCCCGCCGCCGAGCGCGCGGATCTGCCCCCTCCCCTCGGCGGGAAGGGAGTGGGGAGGGGAGAGGCCGCGCCTCAGGCTCGGCCCAGCCTGTGGGCACCCGTCGGGGCCCGGCTCGGTGGGGAGCGCCGCGCCGCTCGGCCGCGGTTTCTAGAGGGGAGGCTGCTGGCGGAGAGGGAAGGGAGGGAGGCCGCGGTGCGCCGGGAGCCAGCGCTTTCCCTCGTTCCCTTGCCAAGCGCCCGCGCAGAGGAGCGGCCCCGGATCCCTCCCCGCCCCGGCGCGGAGGAGGCCGTAGAGGACGGGACCCTCCCGGATGCGGTGGGGAGAGCGGCGGCTCCTTCCCGGCCGTGACGGCGGAGGGGAAATACTGCCATTGTTCGCAGATGAATCAAAAAGCCGCCGAGCGGTAACAGTTTCTCGTCCGCTCGTTGCGGGGGAAGGAAGAACTCGTGCACCTTTAAGCTGTTGGAGAAACTATTTTCCTGTCTTATTTCTTAGCATTTTAATTCATTATTCTCATCTAGCCACTAAAAAAGTCACGCAGCTCTTGTTTAGAGGAGGAGCTCTGTGCTGGTGAGCAAGTGTGTGGATGGAATAAGCAGAACTTCCCTGGATTACAAGTAGCCCACTTCTCCGGCCCTTTTTTTACCTCTCACCTTTCCCCAAAAGCCGCGTTCCTACTTTCTTACCGAAGCCCGGCATTTATATCCGTTTTGTGTACCATCTGTCGTGTTTTGTGGTTTTTTTGCACTTCTCTTGGCTGTGTTGCCCCAGATTGCATTGTTCCTGCCCTAGAACATAAATAACCGAGAACAACTGCACTTTCACCGCGCTAAGTGATGTCCAACTGTTTGCCTGCCTGACCTAGGAAATAAGTAATAGGTTATAGTAGTCACGGTTAACTTGGATCGCTTCTTAAAACTATCTCGGAAAGCTTTAATTCTTTATATATTTTTTGGATAAAGTAATTCAGAAGATTATTAATTTCATGTATTTTCATTATAAAATAGTGCCATACTAGAAAGTAGGTGATGGAGAGAGCTGATTTGCTCTTAGAAGTCTTCGAACGTAGACAAACTCCGTTATAATTGTAGACCTGCTATATGAATTTAAATGGTGGTGAACCCTAGCACGATTCCACTGAGTATAAGAGTTTCTTCAGTTTCTTAAATAACTTGTTTTTGTTTAAATCAGTTTACAGGTTAAAACCTGATAACAAATCAAGCTGGTTTTTTTTTTTTTAGATATTATTTGAATCCACTAGTGGCTTGAGTAAGTTCATGTGCACAGAAGGCCTCAGCGTGGCCTTGTGCTAGGAGTATAGTGCAGACAGGTACTGCCACAACAAAAGTGATAGGGATGCTCCGTTTCACTCGCATAGTAACTCTGCTCGAGTTATGGTTAATATTGATGTTAGCTATAGCGTAAGGAAGGGTTATGAGAGATGTGAGTCTTGTAATTGGTTTAGTTGATTCCAGCAGTCTTGGAACCCGTTTGGTCTTTCCACTCTATTCACTCTGCTTTCCTTGCCAGGGCTGCATTTCTGTAGTCGGTTCTGTTTGTGAACCTTGCAAAATACTAGGCAAAAAAAGTGAGAGGAGGTGAGTGCCCCTTTTCTCTCAGCTAAGCTTTGGGGGTTTGGTTTGGTATTTTTTTTATTGTTGGTTGGTTGGTTGGTTTTTTAATTTTGCTGTTTGGTCTTTTGTAGGTTTCATTTTTTGTGACTTTCATTTTGGCTCAGGACTTGTTCAGTTGAACTGTATTATCTTAAAATCGAAAGTTTTACTGTGAGAGATTGACACCTTTGCACTTTCCCATTTCCTTCGGTCAAGTACAAGAGAAGGCTGGTTGTTATCGCCTGCAGCATTACTACCTTTAAGTCTGATATACTTGCGATGGGTTCTCTAGAAGCTTCTATTCATGAATTACTGCTTCCGATTTGAAGCTGAGAGCTTAAATTGATAATATGGGACATGGCTTTGTGTATCTGTGGATGGTCGAAGATGACAATTAAGAAAGTACTGTAGGGAGAAAGTGACTTGCATTATTAATTTACGCAGTGGATTACATTATTAATTTGTGTTTATTTTACAAACACCATATTGATGAGGAGAATTTGCACTATGTTTAAAGCAGTAAGTTACCGGTTTTTGATTGTGCTGCGCTTTGACTTACCAGCATTCGTTTAAGTTGCACTACAGGAACCCTTTCCACTAGTTTTGCCAGTCGTGGGGACTGAGAAATACACTGCATAGCTTTGTCATTCTCCGGGGTGCAGTATAACTGTATTTAGACCGAAGCTAGGACAAAACCTTTGTTTGCATCTCTAGTAAATGGGCCATTTAGGACTTGTGGCTGGATGCGCTTTCCTTCATTGTTTAGAGCCTCAAGTACTCATCCCTGAGGCTCTTCAGTGATTTCTTTTAAATGCCTTTTTCCAGGAGAAGGGGGGGGGGGGGGGGGCGGGCGCGGGTAGGGTTTTTCAGCTTGATCAGTGCTAAATGAGCCAGAGGTTCTAAGGGTGAAATAAAGACTACAAAGACATAAGTTTACAAGCTGGCTAAGGTGGATGACAACTGTCTTATGTTGCATTTAGTGCTGGTTGCGATGAGCTGGCTAACTTGACTTCAAAGTTCGGTCTTTTTTAGTGAAAATAAATGCATATTTCCCGTTCCATCTAGGGCTCATCAAAAAACTATCTGTATTGCCTCTTACCCTTTCGTTAACTTAGTGTTCATCATAATTATATTCTTCCCCTGAGCTTACAGCTTTACTCAAGTTGGGTCCCACCAGTTTTGTTATGTGGATTTTTTTTTTAAATTGTGCCCCCCCCCCCCCCTTTTTAAACGTGTTTGAGTCAATTTTCATTTTGTTCTTCTAAGCTGGCTTCCCCATCTAGCAGTCGCTTGTACTTATTTCAAGTTTCATTCTGAGATGAGCGTCTCATAAACGTAGTTCATGCATGCATTGCTGGTGAACTTTAGAAATAGGTATTGCGTGTCATAATTTACTTTGACACGTTACCCTACACGGTATAGGTTTTGCTCCTCAGGAAACAGAGATCTGAGCTGTACGTGTGAACTGCATTCATTATCTGCATACAAATAGCTGAGGCTGTCATTCTCTTGATGGCAGAAGACCACAGTAGATTGGGGTGCTTTAGCAAATACTAGGATGTGTTTTTGCTCACAAAAACCTAGAGCATCAATGCATGATACCGAAATAACGAGGAGCCTGTGTTGTGAGGCCAACTTGGGTCGGACTCAAGGTTGCCTGCAACTTAGGCCAGGAAATTGAGTTACTTGCCTGCAGTTGTGAAGGTGCGACCATGCTTTCTCAAGTTCTCCGATGCTCTGAACAGTTTTGGATTTCCAAAGTTGTTGGTCTTGTGATTTTCCCCCCCCTCCCCCCATACGCACATGCAAATAATTAAACAATAAAAACCTGTTCTTATGCATATGTGTATATATAAATCCTTCTGACCGAGCAAGGGATTGAAAACAAATGAAGGATCTTTTATTGCTGTGGAAAAGCATTTGCTTTGTTTATACTCTTAATAGTACGCTTGCATAGTTGCATTGTGGATACGTCCGAACATGCATGTAGTGTTCTAGTTTGATATGTAAATGCTAACAAATTAGAAATGAAAGAGGTTTGATTTTGTATTTTGTAACTGGATAATAAAAGTGATTTAGATGGAGTGAGCAGCAAAGGGGCTAATTACCTGGAAACCTCTGTGGCTGCAGATTCTTAGGAATGTATTAGTTAGTCTTGATTTCCTGTCTGTAAGACACAAAGGAAAATATTTTTGTGTAATAAATAACAAGCTAACATTTAATGGCCACATAAATCGGGTTATTAAAAACCACCTTTCAGGAAGACAGTTGTCTCATTATGGGAGGGGATGGACGCATTGTCGTAGATTAAATTTCTACTCAGAAGGGCAGAGCTGCCCTGGTCATAAGAAACATAAGCTGGCAGATGTGCACGTGTTATAAAATGCACGTTCAATGTCTTGCTGCATATGTGTTTTGTCAGTTCTGTGGCCTGCTGACAGGGGCCGAGGGAAGAGATAACCTTTGTATGTTTGCAACTACCAAACTACAAAGAAAACCCCGGACCCTCTCATCTGGTGCTCCTAAGGCTTGTCCTAATGCAAACAGCCCTACTGCCTACGTTTATACTTTCAACTGCCTGTGAATTTTTAGTTACTCTATTTGACAAGGGATCAGACTGCCTACATTTTAGTGATGCAGACTTGTAAAGCTGAGAGTGTTTGGGCCTGCAGAGAGTAAACGTGTGACTCTTACGGTCTAACAAACTTTTCCACCCTGGTGGATGTTTCTGCCACAGGCTGTGTGCTATTTTAGAAGCATCAAAGGCCTGCTGTTTTGTTAAGGTTCCAGTCTGTGTGTTCAGACGGCTAAACCGAAACCAGGAAGATTTTTGCTTATCTCTTTAACTTGTTGTTCATCAGGACCCACAGACTGAAAAAATGAAAATGTTAATATGTATCTAGATTTCTTTTGATTACAGTTACTGTAACTCAAGGGGAAAACAAAATAAGGGAGAAGCTGGGTAGTTTGCTTTTCTTAATTGAATTTTTTTTCAGAAACAAAATTTTCAGAAGCAAAAGGGGTTTTTAATGACATTTTATTTACATCACTGATTTTTTTTAATGTTTTCTTGGAAGTGTAATTGAACAGAGTTGTGCAGAAAAAAACAAATCTGAGATGTATGCACAGTTTAAAGATGTCTTATTTAAAAATCCCAACAAAGCAAACAGCTGTTCCAAAAAGGTATTTGTAAAGGGAGGAAGCAGTTCTCCTGCAACTTGGAGGAGTATGGCTGCTAAATTCCAAAAACTAGTAATACCCTTAATTTGTCCCTTCTGGACATGACCGTGACGTTCCATGTGTTTATGGCTTTCATATTTGAATGTTGCAAAGCACTGCAAACGAATCTAAATACAAAATATTGAGGAAGGATGAGTAACTGGAAGTGTAACAGCTAGTCTGGTGTGAATCTTGAAGAATGTATTTCTTCAGTACTCTTTTTATTCACCAAGTCCTACTTAATAGCACAGAATGTGGAATTTCCTGAGCAAATGGTTTAGTGTTTCAGACTTTGGTCTAGTTAAAACATGGGCTTTGGAAATCTATAGCTACTCTGAGTCTGCTGTAGAGGTGGCCAGAATAATGACACTGACTTTACAGATAAAAATGCTAAGAAATAAGGGTTTGAATTCCTGCAATTGAGCAGAAATAATTTCTCTTGGTGCTTGGTGGCCTCCTCTCGAGGAGGAGGTGGGAGAACAAGCAGAGATACAAGCAGAGCATTTGTCAAAATAGCTAAGACTAGAGAAGTAATGCTTCCTTATTCTTAATCATCTCTATCTGGGAAAGAAGGGTGTGTTTAAGTAAGTTTCCGTGGCACCCATGTGAAGGAAGAAGGGTTGCTGGATCTTGTGCAACTGCCATCGGACACCTCTTTTCCGTCTACACTTGCAGTTGCTGACTCAGATCGTTCTTAATCATTTAACCACACACCTTGTTGACAGACTGGTAACTGAATTAATTCCGTGCTGGCTGTAAAACCAGCATGATGTAAGAAGAGATTATGGGGAACAACATCAGGTTTTCTGTTGTGTCTTTATGGACTTAAATTAAGGCACCAATGCTATCAGGCATTCTCCCTCCTCCTTCCCCCCCCCTCACCTCCTCCTCGACTGTGCTGCCCTGATAATTCTCTTCCTCCGATGATAGTGACCTGGAAGCTTGTGTGAACAGAAACTTGATCTGTTTCAGAGGAGTTTGTTGCCACTGGGGAGGTGCATCAGAGCTGTAGATTGCTGCCTACTCTGGTATTCTGGCAATGCTGACCTCACCCTTCTTGGAGAGATGGGTGAGTGTACATCTGCAGTAAGATTGGTGGCTGCCTGTTTGGATCTGTCTACCAAGACTAAATTCCTAACTTCACTGAAGACATCATCCATACATACAGACGAGAATTACTGCATGTTCAGTAAAGGATTTCCTTAATTGCCTTGTGACATCATCTTTAATCTTGCTGTAAGATGTCATGTTTCAGCTTGTCCCAGGCATTTCATTAGCTATGATGACAGGAGGAATCAGACAGGTGAAGAATTGAGCAGACTAGGTGAAACTACAAAACATCTTTAGTTAATTTAAGGATGATAAATTTACCTTGAGTGAAATAAACTTTCTGTTGAATTTTCTGGTGGATGGATACAGTGTGGTTTACTAACAGTCAAGTCTTACTTGATTATCTTACTTGATTGACAATGCCAAAACTTAGCTTATCTGGGGTGGGTTTTATTTTCTGGGGTTTTTTTTTAAGTTTTCGGTGATTGTTGTGGTTTTGTGTGGTGTGGTTTTGTGTGGTGGGGTTCTAGTGGAGAAGGGGGGCTGCAGCAGTGGCTTCTGCAAGAAGCAGCTAGAAGCTTCCCCCAGGCCCAACAGAGTAAACAGCAACTGGGCTCAAGGCCGGAGGCGCCGAGCCAGTCAACGAGTGTCACAGCACCTCTGTGAATGACATTTAAGAGGGAAAAAAAGCAAGCAGCTGCTTTTTGCCACCAGAGAAGGGAGTGAGAAGATGTAAGACATTGTGCAGACACCACAATGTCTTCACAATGTGAAGAGGGGATGGAGTAGGCACTGGAGAGAGACTGGGCCTGGAGAAGACAGTGGTGGAGCAGGTTTTCCCCTACAGCCCAGAAGAGATGGTGGAGAGTGAAGACTCCACATCATGATGGAGAGTGCAGCCTGTGGAGAAGCCCTATGCTGGAGTGGGTGGAGACACATGGAAGATGTTGTTACCCATGTTGGAGCAAGCTCCTGGCAGGACCTACAGCCTGTGGTGAGAGAGGCCCATGCCAGAGGAGATTTGCTGGGGGAACTTGTGAGTCTGTGAGGGACTAGGCTGGAGCACCCCATAGAAGTGACCCATGTGGGGTCAGTTGAAGAACTGAAGCCCCATGGAAAAGGACTCATTTTGGAGAAGTTCATGGTGGACTGTCTCCTGTGGGAGGGACCACATACTGGAGCAGGGAAGAGTGTGAGGAATGACCCCCCTGCTAAGAAATAATACAACTCTTGAGGAATAGACCAAACACACACCCCCCCCCACCATCCCTCCCCAGCCTGGAGGGGAAGAAGGGAGAGAAACAATGAATAAAGTTCAGTCTGCTAGGAAGGGAGGGGTGGGGTGTTTTAAGACCTGGTTTCACTTCCTATTATCTGACTGGTTTCAGCGTGTGTGTAGTGTAATAACTCAGCTGGGTTTTTCTCCTTCCATGTTGAGTGTGTTTTGCCTGTGACGCTAAATGCAGAATGATCTCTACTTGTCTTTACCTCGACTCCTAAGCCTCTCAATATATATTTTCTCCCCTGTCCAGCTGAAAAGGGAAGTGATAGCCTGGCTTTGGTAGGTGTCTGTTCTCCAGCCAGGGTCAAACCACCACAGTGATAGTCTCTGTATGAGTAGTCTCTGTATGATAGTGTTTTCATGTTTTCGAGACATCGTATAATCTGATGATGGCTGTGGATATATTAGGTTTTCAACTGTGATTGCTAGCTTTGCAGCCTGTTTTTTGTCGACTCCAACTTGATGCTCTCTATCATACCTGGTATCTTGGCCTATTCGATCTAGGATACTTATGTGGGTTCCTAGTTAGTGGATGCTGAAATATCTCTGATATTAAAATCTGTTGAGGTGGTTTCTGTTCTGGATCAGGGTGGAAGAGTCCAGGAACCCTTGACAGGCTTCAGAAGTCATAGGGCAAAGCAGTACATGAAAATCGGTGTAGAAGCTGAAGGTTAGCATTAAACACTCCTAGGCTTCTAGGCTTTGTCAGACCACCATTGTTCATTGAGAAGTGCTTGCTTTCCTGTCAGTAGACATTTAGATGGTGCCTGCCTCTCACGCAGACTGGGCTGTTCAGTCATAAGTGATTGCTATGACAGTAAAAAAGGATAGCAGCAGCCTATTGTGGAATTGGTCACCATTGAATATGGTGAGTGACAGGATGTAAGATGAAAAATGGCAAGTACCAAAAGAATTCATTCTTTTTAAAATAGTTGCTCAATGCAGATACGCAATACCCAGCTTCATTCATATTTGGAATTAAGCTTTGTATGTTTTTGTGAAGGAGAATCTTATAATCTACAATCAGTGTTTTTTACCCTTCTCTTAATTGTCTGTCTTCTGTGACAGTGCAGCTGTCTTTATAATAAAAAGTAATAAATCAGCAGATAGTCTTGGACGTCTCTTTCTACCTAACACACTGTTTGCATGGTCTACTTCAAACTAAATTTAGTTTGACCTTTGGGGCCAAATATTTCTACCACACTTGAGATTCAAAGATGTGTGAAAGACCACTGGTTGATTGTGACCTGTCTGCTCCTATTTAGCTGGTAGGATGCTGTTGTTGACTGCATGAAGCAGAGCTGCTGGAAAGAAACTCATTTCCATTCCCTCTGAAAGGGAAGTTGGCCAGAACTGTGCTGTAACCTGTACCAACCCAAAGAAGGCAATGGTTCACTCCAAACCCCCACGATGCTTTTCTGAACCAAAGTGTTCCAGAGGCAGCTGTGATGTTGTAGAATAATCCCTCTGTAGCCTGTGAATAAATAAATGAATAATAAATATAAACCCTTGGGTTTATTAAATTTAATGAAACAAAATAAAATTCTGTCCCTGTCTGGCACCTCTGTGAATGAGGAGATAAAATCTTGTTAGGAATGCAGAAGAAATGCGAAAGATAGAATGTTGTGTTTGTAAGTAGGGTTCTTCCTGAAGCTCAATCTGTTCACTCTACTAAATGTTTTGATGGAAAAAAGATTTGCTTGAGAGTGGATGTTAGCCTTACATTTTGCACGTTGCGTCTACTTGCTCCTATTGATCACTGTAATTCTGGGAGTAGGGCTTGTAGGATTTTTGGGTTTCTGTTTATATTAAAAGGGCAGATGTATTGCAAAACAGTGGCCAGAGGGGTTTTTTTTGTGGATTTTTTCACCCATGTGCTTGCATGGGAAGGTTTTGGTGGTGGGGGTGGGCTGCAGGCATGGCTTCTGCTAGAAGCTTCCCCAAATTCTGACAGAGCTGACACCAGCTGGCTCAAGGCCGGACCTGTTGCTGACCAAAGCTGAGCCAGTCAATGATGGTCATAGTGCTTCTGTGATAACATTTAAGAAGGAAAAAAACCCCTGCAAGTAGCTGCTTTTTGCTGCCGTGGAAAGGAGTGAGAAAATGGGAGAAACTTTGCAGGCACCAAGGACAGTGAAGAAGGTGGGGGAGGAGGTACTCCAGGTACTATAGCGGAGATTCCCTGGCAGCCCCGGGAGAAGACTGTGGTGGAGCAGGTTGTTCCCCTGCTGCCTATGGAAGATGATGGGGAGCAGAGACCTCATCTGCAGCCCCAGCCCATGGAGGACCCCACACTGGAGTAGGTGAGGACACATGAAGGACACTGTGACCTGGAAGCCTGCACTGGAGCAAGCACTGGGCAGCACCCTGCCTGTGGGGAGAAGGGAATCATCATGCTGGAGCAGTCTGTTCCTGAAGGTCTGCTCCCCATGGATGGGACCCATGCTGCCACTGTTGGTGAAGAGCTGAAGCTCTGTGGGAAAGGACTGCAGGGAGGACTGTCTCCCATGGGTGGGATCCCATGCTGGAGCAGGGGAAGAGGTCCTTGAGAAGGAATGACCATCAGAGGCAGTTCATGAGGAACTGACCTGAAACCCCTATTCTCTGTGCCACCTGGGAGGGGAGGAAGGGAGAGAAATCACGAATAGAGTCTGGGAAAAGGGTTTTTTTTAAGATCTAGTTTTATTTCTCATTATCCTACTCTATTTTGGTTGGGTATTTTCTTTAAGGGGTGGTGCTGATAAATTTGATGTATTTTATTCTGTGTTGAGTCTGTTTTGCCTGTGACACAAATTGTGGAATGATCTCTCCTCGTCCTTATCTCCACTCATAAGCCTCTCTATATTTTTCTCCCCTGTCCATCCAAAAAGGGGAGTGATAGGCCTACTTTGGTGAGCATCTGGCCTCCAGCCAGGGTTAAATCACCACAACATGTCAGTTTAGAATGTAACAGAAGTCATAAGGATTTTGTATACTTAAATGTGGATGGGATTGGGGGTTAACTTTTCAGCAGGAATAGAACGTGGCAGCTAACACAGCATTTTGTTTCAAGTAATTATTAGTGTTTAACATTAAATTTAATCAAGGTGTCTCTGTGTTTTAGGAAGCTGAATATGGTGGTCATGATCAGATTGATTTATACGATGATGTAATTTCTCCATCTGCGAATAACGGAGATGCCCCAGAAGATCGTGATTACATGGATTCTCTTCCACCCTCTGTTGGGGATGACGTAGGTAAAGGAGCTGCACCAAACGTTGTCTATACATATACTGGAAAAAGAATTGCCCTGTACATTGGAAATCTTACTTGGGTAAGTATCCTTACTACTATTTCAGTGTTACCAGAAATTTTAAAACTACAAAGATAGTATTTTGTAAATATTTTTGCTTTAAAATGGTTTTATATGAAATATTGAGTACAGCAAAGTAAGTGTTGTTTGAGCAATCTTTTGTTTGGGTTTCTTTTTTAACCTGAAATGTATTAAGTCTGTCTGGATCTGTCTTGACGTCTAAACCCAAGGAAATCTTCAGTAAATGTGAACTTCAAAGTTTCCTCTTGTGTTTTAAGTGTTATGAAGGCATATTTTTGCGACCTACTTCTTGAGATTTTTAAGAGAAGCAAATGAAAGTGGAAAACAAGCAAATACTTTATGCCTGCAGATACCTTAAGGCTACAGAATGAACCTATTTTTTTAGTAGAATCATTAAATGGTTTTGTTATAGAAGGCATTTAAGATCATCAAGTCCAACCATTAACCCAGCACTGCCAAGTCTATCACTAAACCATGTCCCTAAGTGCCTCATCTGCACCTCTTTTAAATACCTCCAGGGATGGTGACTCATCTGCTCCCTGGGCAGCCTATTCCAGGGCTTGATAACCTTTTGGTGAACAATTTTTTCCTAATATCCAATCTAAACTTCTCCTGGTACAACTTGAGGCTGTTTCCTCTTATTCCATCACGTGTTGCTTGGGAGGAAAGACCGGCACCCGCCAGGCTACTACCTCCTTTCAGGTAGTTGGAGAGAGCAATTAAGGTCTATCCTCAGCTTCCTTTTCTCCAGGCTAAAGAGCCTCAGTTCCTTCAGCTGCTTCTCATCAGGCTTCCACTCTAGACCCTTCGCCAGCTGCTTTGCACTTCCCTGGACCTGCTCTGGCACCTCAATGTCCCTCTTGTAGTGAGGAGCCTAAAACTGAACACAGTACATGAGGCATGGCCTCACCAGTGCTGAGTGGGATGACCACTTCCCTGGTCCTGTTTCTGATGCACAACTATTTCTGATCATAAAGCCTTACTGAAATTTTTAGTTTAAAAAGGGGCTGAAAGATTCTCTGGGTTTTTATTGAAATTACTCTCACCATGTCCCAAGGACTTTTTCCACATCCCTTTTTCCAGGGCAGTGACTTCTTCAGTAAATTGGTTTTCAGGTATTTGCCTTGAGGGTTCTTTGGTCCTAGGAGTAAACAGGTTTGAGAACTCAGGGAACAGCAGTTGCCCTTGGGACAGTTACTTTTGTTAACGTTGAAACATTTTAAAATCAATTGCAGTTGAGCAGAGTGCAAGAGCTGACCAGTGGCTCAGTTAATCAGGGTTTATATATGTTTACCTGAAAGTTTTTTCCAAGTCCTTGCATGAAAAGTTCTCATTCAAGGTTTTTTTCCCCCTGAGTTTCTTACTAGTGCTAAATTTTGGAAAGAGTGCTTTATGGGAGCTTAGGTGGTTTTTTTCTTTGCGTATTACAGTATTGTAATCTCTGGAGCTAGGAGGTAAGTACAGGAGCATTCTTCATAGTACTATCACTCTAAAAATGTATGAAGGGAATTGGTAAAATGCACATGAAATAGCTGAAGTAATCAATGCCAGTAGTCACAATTCCCAAATCAGGTGGCCCAATGTGCAGCAGTTTGTACTGGTTGCTCATTATTTTACTTAACAAATGAAGTTATCCATAAAAAGTGCATTTTATTTGCTTCAACATTGCTGTTGTCTCTGTTTCCTTCATGGTTAGCTGTCAGGAAAGTAATTTGTTGAATTTGTGAAAGAAGCCTTGATTTGAAAGAATTAGTTCAGAATATTGAAAGCCTGCTTTGCACTTCCCATATGGAATTTAGAGGTGATAGAGTTACCGAAGTAGGAAGGAAACCTTAGGTATCGGTCTGTCTGTGTGTGTATCTTTGGATAAGAGTGAAATTGTTAAACATTACGTATTAATTAATAGGAAGGAAGCAAATAGGTTTGTTTAAGCAGAAGCAGTTGTTTCTAACCATAGTTTCTCTACTGGTTTCCTTTCTTTTGTCTGTAAATCCTGATATTTTTGTGCACCTGGTTAATGTGGTATATAAAATTGATTTTGTGTGGAAGGAATAGAATCAATGGGAGATCAGTTGTAGAAGTAATTACTGACATAGTTTAAGACTTTCACTCTCACTTAACAAAAGCTACCCAAAACCAATTTTAATTTTTGTTGCATACTCTAGCTGGTGTACCGTGTGGAGGAGTTGATGCAGTGTAGCATATGGGGAAGTGTGTGCATTTTTAAAACTAATTTTCTGAGAACTGTAAAATGCAAATGACTGAGTGACTGCTCTCCCAAAGTCAGAAAATACTGATAGCCTGAGTAAACTACTCCTCTTGGACCAATTTCACACACACGCAAAAAAAAAAGACACGGGAAACTTAGTTGCCCTTTTCATGGTGTTTTAAATAAGCTTTCCTAGTTTAATATGAAAAATGTTTTTCAGTGGACAACAGATGAAGACTTAACTGAAGCAGTTCATTCACTGGGGGTAAATGATATTTTGGAGATAAAATTTTTTGAAAATCGTGCTAATGGCCAGTCTAAAGGGTAAGAATTTGTCACTTGTTTTTTCTGTAAATGAACTGAAGTTTGGGAAGATGGAAATGGGGAAAGAGTTCTCAGTTTTCTTAACTTTCACTGTGTGAACTGATAATCTTTGTTTATTGATATCCAACAATGATTGGATATATAATTTCATACTAATGGCTTAAATTTCAGGCATAGACTTTCATGATGCATCTCATTGTGCATCTCATTATTTTGTGAGTTATGTCTTGTCAATCTTCATTAAGACTGTTTCTAGATTTCAGTTAGTGTGGTGGTGATATTTGTTGTTTCTCATAGCGTGAATGCCGTTTCCTCAGTCTCTATTATTAAATCTTTCTTTATGTGCTTTCTTTTCTGTTATGTGTTGAAAGTGAGCACTTGCTTCTCAGTGAAAAACTCTCTAATCTTCCTTGCATGAATGAGCCTTTCTCCCTGTTTGTAATGACAATACACTGGATACTTAGTAATAACTACATCATGTGAATTCACATATGTTGTATTTATAATCTACCAAAAAGCTGCCTTTGTTGTGATATATTTTGATGTCTCTTGTACTTCCACTTGTGGTTCTTGTATGTCTTAGAATGAGTTATTGTGTCTGTTCTGAAAACTGGACTAAGACCTGTGAGACAGTTTCTGTATTTTGTTTTCAAGTATTCTTTTGCTTTCTTTGTATAACTCTCTTTCATTAGGCATCAGGATATCCAGGAAATGGAAGAACTGTGAGGTAACTTTTTTTTCCTTCTTTCAGGTTTGCCCTTGTGGGTGTGGGATCAGAAGCATCATCCAAAAAGTTGATGGATTTATTGCCTAAAAGAGAATTGCATGGGCAGAATCCTGTTGTGACTCCATGTAATAAACAATTTCTGAGTCAGTTTGAAATGCAGTCAAGGAAAAGTAAGCCTTTCTCATGTACTGTCTTGGAAAAACAGAAGTGTATCCCATACTGCAGTTTTTCCCTCAGCATCTGATATTTTCCATGTGGTGTAAAATAGCTGTAAAGTACTTCCAGTAAAATGCAGCTTTGGTTAAGGATGGTCTTTTTAAAAATATAAATTGAAAAAAAAAAAAAAAACCAACCCCAATCACTTAATGTACTGAAGATGTTTTGTTTTGGCAAGAGAGCTCTCACTGAAAGAAGGCTGCAAGCTTTGTGAAACTTGTGGATTTAATTTATTTTTTTTTTTAAAGCACAACAGCATTTTGAAATGTAATGTTTGTAAACAAATTGGACCTAGCTCTGATGTCTGGGTAAGTTGTGCTTACGATAAAATGAGGAAGAGGGATTTTGAGTTGTGCTTTCCTCCAATACCTTGTCTTCTGCTTCCCAGTCCTCATGTGTGAAGGTGTTCCTTAGTGGCCTTGGGCTGCATTAAAGGAAGGACTGACAGTCTCCCATGATGCCGTTCCTTTACTGTGGGTATACTGGAACTCTGCCATATTTTAGCAGAGCACTTCTTCCTCCCCAAATTGCTGTGTGTACCAAGGAACAAGTTGATGCTTAGAAGGCCGTGCTTTAGCGCTACATAAAACTTTAGGTCAAGAGTTGAAAATCTTTGGCCTATTCTGATTCTATGTTACACTTGCTTTTCTGTTGCAGCCACACAGTCTGGCCAGATGTCTGGGGAAGGTAAAGCTGGTCCTCCAGGAGGAAGCTCACGAGCAGCATTTCCACCTAGTAATAGAGGGCGAGGTCGTTTTCCAGGTGCCATTCCAGGTGGAGACAGATTCCCTGGACCAGCAGGGCCAGGAGGGCCACCACCACCTTTCCCAGGTAGAATAGTTCATGTATGGACTTTTTTCATTTGTCTCGTATTAGTGTGGTATACTTATTCAGGGAATTATATAGATCAGGGCAGTTCAGTAATACGCTGCAATCTTCAAAGCTGGATTGTAGAAATTGATGGTATTTGTTGATAATCAGACAGGGAGTTTATTCCTAAATTTCATAGCAATATAATAAGACTTCAAAAAGATATATTATTTATAATGTGTCAATGTACATATTTTTAAAGTATGAAAAAATTAAGATTGATCACGCTAGCAAGTAGAATTGTTCTTAGTGAAGTGTAGTTCAGATTTTGTGGTGAGAAAATGGGGTGAGAATGCCACTGTTACAGAGTGTAAAGTAACTCTGTTCCTCATTGCATTACAAGTTTGCATATCATCAGAAATTCAGCTTTGATTCATGCACACTGACAGGTCAGTTGGCACTTAGAATGCCACAGATTTGAAGATCAGGTGTTCATGCTTGGTCAGGTATCTGATATGGGAGAAATTACTGTTTATCAGTCAGGCTGACCTTGCAGTGAAGTTGTTATTTCAGCCTAAGTATTTTTAATAAATGTCATTCAGTAGTAGGTTGTGTACTAATCTGGTAGATTGGGTTGTGGTCAAATTGAAAAATCACTAATGAGGACCTGAAGGTAGGTTTGGATACTGCATTTACCTTACGTTCTCTAGTATAGGTTTTTCCATATTTTTATTTTATATCATATCTTATGCCATATATGAAATACAAGCTGCAGGTGTAAGTAGGATAAAGTGTTTGCTAGTTTTTATAAGCTTTTTCAAGTTGTGGTAGCAGTAACAGGTGATTACCTGATTGGGGGGGAAGTTTGTCAGTTTTCAAGTTGCTGTTCTCTTTAGATATTGATAGTCAAGCAACTGTTAAGTTTTCTAAGCTATTGGACCCAAAGTGACACCATGTATGTCTTGTGTAAGTTGCAAATTGTTCATTGAGGGTTGTTGTTGGGTTTTTTTTGTTGTGTTGTTTGTTTGGGTTTATTCTTTAAAGACTTTTAATTATTGTGGCTAAGAATTTTATTTCTTTATGTTAATTAACTCCATTTTATTTATGTATTTATGTATTTTTATTTTAGCTGGACAAACTCCCCCACGTCCACCTTTAGGTCCTCCAGGCCCACCAGGCCCACCAGGCCCTCCACCTCCTGGTCAGGTCCTCCCACCTCCATTAGCTGGACCTCCTAATCGTGGTGACCGTCCGCCACCACCAGTTATGTTTCCAGGACAGCCTTTTGGTCAGCCTCCACTTGGGCCGCTTCCTCCAGGCCCTCCACCACCAGTACCAGGCTACGGGCCACCACCAGGTCCACCACCACCTCAGCAGGGTCCACCTCCACCTCCGGGTCCATTTCCCCCTCGTCCGCCTGGCCCTCTTGGGCCACCCCTGACTCTTGCTCCTCCTCCACATCTCCCTGGGCCACCTCCAGGTGCTCCACCACCTGCACCACATGTGAATCCAGCTTTCTTCCCCCCACCTGCCAATAGTGGCATACCTACTTCAGACAGCCGTGGCCCACCTCCAACAGATCCATATGGCCGACCTCCACCATATGACAGAGGTGACTATGGGCCACCTGGAAGGTGAGTGCTTTTGGTGTAATGTGCTTGGTAGAAGATTTTACTTCTCTTGTAAGAAGCATTTTATTTTCCTTTTAATGTAGATGTTAGAAATGATGAAAAGTAGGGCTGGAAGGGATCTCAGAAGTTCTCTAAAATGCCCCTTCTCTCTAAGTGAAGTATCTCTCAGAAGCATGTTTGTAGCAGTAGGAAAATCCTGAAATGCAACATCAGTAATCTCAGTTTGAACTGTGTGTCTTCACTGTTTGTATTTGGCAGCATCATCACTCCATGTGTTCTACATGCAAACTTACATACCGCTTCTCATGCAGCAGCTTCTGATTGTGCTTCTGTCTTAACTTGAAATTCTAACTTGTACCATAATCATTGTGCTTTGCAAGCTGTCTTTTTAGACTGCTCTGGAGTTCTACTTTTTGAATATGTGTGTGTGTTGAGTACAGCACCATACCCAAACTTGTTCCATTTCCATCTTCCAGCAGCTCTGCTTGTCCCTTTTTTCTTCAGCAGTCAATTCAAAGTTAGTCTTTGTGTCAAAATCCAGTCTTGAATTTACTGCAAGAGTTGTATCTTCCTTTTCTGTTAAGATGCTTCTGCTCATGTGGTGCAATCTTGCTGTGCTTGTAGCAATGGCTTTTCTGATGGTTAGTCCTACCTGGGACAGTTTTAAGTCTGACTTGACTTGTCAGTATTTCGCATCTTGTTTGATACATCTTTTTCATCTGTGCTTTTTTCAAGCATCTCTTGTCTTGCTGATGTTTCTTGGTTTTCACCATATTTGTATTTGTCACAGAAAAGTTTGGGATTGATTGTAAGAGACGCTTTTTACATAGTTACATGTGGATTTTTCAGTTCTGATTTTACTGCTAGCATGAGACACTTCTCTTGCTTAAAATATTTTCTGCAAAGGCACTTTGATTTGATTCTTCTTTTATAAAAAAATTAGAAAAAAGCCCAAATCATCTGTACATACTGTGTTCATACATAACTGTAGAAATGAAAGCATTTGGCTTAATTACCTGAAATATAAATGAATGATAAGGTGTTGGTTGTTTTTTTTGATGGACAGTCATCAGTTGTCTGCAGTTAATAGAATGTCTGGGGAGGGAAGGCGTGGGAATAGGACAGTATAACTTGCTGTCCAGTATTTTCATTAATAATGTTAAAACTATCATCCATAACTATTTAAATTGTCATTAATTATATATCATAGGCGTTTCACTGGAAATAACATGTCCATAAGAGAAAAATTACATATTCCATTCTATGGGAGGCACACGAAAAATAATACTCAAAACTCAGGGAGGTATGAATTTTTAGACATTTCCTCTTATGCTAAACTGGCTATAGGATCTTGTTCCACTTCTTGCAGTTAAGAGGATAGCATTGCTTATTGTTCTGCATTTTCTTTCTACCAGAAGAACTAACACTGTTCTAGAAAAATCAAGCAGTGGGCCAGTTTAACAGTCTCAGCATTTGTCTCTAACACATTTCTCCAAATTTTCTATATGATACAGAGACTGGCTAATAGGACACTGCAAAACCTTAGGAAAATTTTTGTATAGGTTAACTTCTGTTACTTTGGAAACCCTATATAGGTAGCTAATAATTAAAGTAAAAAAGTGTAATGAATATAAGGATTCTGCTTTATTGCTTCCTCCTTACTGTGACTGGTTTGGAGACCAAATTGGAGCACCTTGAACGTGACCAGAAAAAAAAAAAATTTAAAAAAAAAATATTCAGCTGCTAAATGTTGAAGTATCATTCAGAAAATTGAGTGTTTTAAAGACGATAGACTCTATTTGCTTTTCATAAGTTATAGCATTCTGGTCTTAGTTAAGATCTGGGAAACAGGATCATATAGTTCTAATTCCAGTATTGTTATAAAAATGATCTCTAATTTTGCTCAAAGTCGCATTGCTTGTGTACATGCATTTCCACATCCATTCTATTGGGATAATATCTACTTAGATACCTTCAAGGGTTTTGTGAAAGCTATAATTACTTGTAAAGCACATATTAAGTGCTGCTGAATCTTCAAAATAGATGGGATGAACAAGAATAAGTTATTTATACAGCAATGTCTTAATTGTTTTTTACCTTTTTTTAAGCTTTCAGGATTTTATACTGTAACATGGTCCTTAACAAAAAACAAAACCAAACCCAGATCCTGCTTTCTTTTCTGTTTGTCACTTTGCTTAAAGTTGCAAACTTGGATTATTAAAACTGCAATGATATCTTCTGAAGTTTTTCTTAACCTTTTAAATACTAGTTTTATTGCTTACAGAGAAATGGATGCTGCAAGGACACCTCTGAGTGAAGCAGAATTTGAAGAAATCATGAATAGAAATAGGGCGATCTCAAGCAGTGCCATTTCGAGAGCTGTATCAGATGCCAGTGCTGGTTAGTAAGATTCAGTCAATGTGTTTGCTGTTCTACAGAACTGAAAAGCTTATAGTTTTTCCATTATGGAACTCATGGTTCTGAAGTCACACTTCCCTAATGGGAGGCTGAATTTAGGTATGAGATGTGACTGATTTTGTCTGTGTGCTCCAGCTCGTTTCTGGGAACGTCTTCTGAGTACTGATCTGGACAGTATTTTTCTATTTGGTTCTAAAGTAAATGATCTGGATGGCTGTGGAAGAGAATGCTGATACTATTATAGATAGAAATCTGCATAATTCTCTGACTGTGATCTTTTGTCATTTTCAGGGGACTATGGAAGTGCTATAGAGACCTTGGTAACTGCAATTTCCTTAATTAAACAGTCCAAAGTATCTGCGGACGATCGCTGTAAAGTACTTATTAGCTCTCTTCAAGACTGCCTTCATGGAATTGAGTCCAAGTCTTACGGTTCTGGATCCAGGTAAAACTTTCCTCTTCCATCTGCCCTTACTAATATACAAAAAGTGTTGCGCAGGACTAGTTCACAGAGAAGAAACTAAGTAATTTTAGAAGCTTAAAGATACACCGAGTTGCACAAGAAGTGTGTGAAAGAGCCAGATAGAGGTCTCCCCAGTGTAGCTGCCATTTTAATTACCACCTTCTCAAAATTGATCTGACTGTATTAAATTTAACTCTTATTTATTAACCTTTCCTACATGGTCCTTTTGCAGTGTGCAAGCTTCAAAGTAGAATTATCTGTTAGCAATTACGATGTCCTGTGCATAATTTTTATTAGAATTTGCTATTGAAAATAAGGATTGGAATGGAGCATCTTTTAATTTTCATCTTGCTTAAAAGCAATTTTCTCTCTACTTTTCACAGTAGAAATGCACTCGAGCTGGGCAGAATGATTTTGCCTGTAACGCTTTGTCACGCAGCGTAAAAATGGAAATGTGGGTGGCTTGTACTTTTGAAGAAGAATTTAATGAAGTAATTTCTTTTAGAAGACGTGAGCGATCCAGAGAGAGGGACCACAGTAGGTCACGAGAAAAAAGCAGGCGCCACAAGTCACGTAGCAGAGATCGTCATGATGACTATTACCGGGAAAGAAGCCGTGAAAGAGAGAGGCACCGTGATCGCGACAGAGATCGCGACAGAGAACGAGACAGAGAGAGAGAATATCGCCATCGTTAAAGAAGGTGAGCGTGCGTTTGTTCTTGAAGCTTACTGTTACTGTGACTCACTGAAAGTAACTGCTTTAGGTTTTGGGTGTATTTGTACCGCTAATCTGTGCATTTAAATGGTCCTGCAGTATGTACTGAACCACTTTCTTCTTGCAGCACCTGATGTGAACATAGGTAAGTAACAGCAGGTAACTGATCGTGGGAGGGAGGGGAGGATCTGTGCAGTTTGCACGCTGCCTTTTTAATTTTAGGTGGTATTAATGTTTGCAGTTTTTATGAAATGCAGTTAAACCAATTCTTAAAAGGTAAACCAGACTGGTAAGTTTGCTCTCTTTGTAATCTTAGAAGCTTATATTAAGTTTATGGTTGTATTTTGTATTTTAAAATCTACTTGAGTAAGGACTGCAGCCCTTCATGTGTCACGTGTGGATTATTTCAATGTAGGAAACACCTACATATGGTACTGTGCTGCCCATGCACAAGTGTGGCAGTTGTTTGGTGGCTTTGGGGGGAGGGGGTGTGTATGTGTTGGGTTTTGTTATTTTTTTCCCGCAGTGAGTTTTTAATAAATTCAGGAAATGAGCTAGAATTCTGCTCTTTATTTTATAAATGTGACCTGTCAGTATCTTCTGCCTTCTGGCTAAATTCAGGTGTTGTTTGCTAAGATTTATGATCACTTGTTCCTTACCACTCTGATTTTTCATTCCCCTTCACCCTCTCTCCCCGATAGTAAAGTCATTTCCTGATGACTAGTAAACAAATGTATGACACAAGGATTGTTTCTTTTCTGGTTGTTCACAAACTAATGTGTTCTTTTATTTCATATATCTGCAGTCTTCCATTTGTCAAATGTCTAGATAGCTACAGAGTAGCATGCTAAATCATGCTTTTTTTTTTCTTCTTCTGAGAGCTTTAAAAGACACAGAAATGTTTGTCACTTTATGTAATGGACCATTTTCAGGATTGGGAATTCAAGCCACACATGATTCCTTATATTTGATTATCAGAAAAAACCCTACCTGTGAGTTTCTTTGCAGTAGTCGTTTCCTTTTGTAGAAGGTTTTCCCTCTACATCTGCACTAAAATTGAAGCTTGCAGACTTGCCTATCTGCCCAACTTCTGGTTCTTACACGTACATTCAGATTTCCTTTTCAGATTCACATGTGGTATTTACTCACACTTCATTTCCTGAAGTTAAGTAGAGCAAAACATTGTAGAAATCATACCAAATGTAGTATACTCCGAAGTGGAAAACATGATTTTACATTACTTGAGTGCAGAGTTTCTCAGTCAGGCTTTTGTGTCTCTGACTTCCATGGGAAATAGCGAACCCTGATACTAAATGCTGTAGTCTGAGTGTTGGTTTGGGTTCATATACTAATGGGACACATAGCAGTAACCTACCTAGAGGAGGGGAGTCAAAGGTTTATGTAGGAAAGTGAAGCATGGCAGCTGAAATCAAGTTGACAGTATGTGTCTGCCACTTGTGGAAAATAAAAAAAATCAATAAATAAATTGGTAGAATTATTTCTGGAATTGCATAAAAATAGCAACTGTGGTTCCTAATTGTAAAATATTAGAGCATAAAAATGCAGATTTAACAAAAGTAAATGTAACTTCTTTTGTTGAACTGGAGTTTTACTTTTTATGGTAAATAAGTATTTGTGATATTTGCAAATAGCTGTTATTAACAGAACATAATCATTGAGCTGAGTGATGGATGCATTTCCAGTGTTTTCCTTCTGGTAGAGATGAGCAACCCATATACTACAAATTGTTAATAACCTGGAGTTTAAGATAATTTTATTTTACCCTGGCATACTTAATTAGTCTAGCTTTAATTTTTGTATATTTGTGCATGTAGACATGGAGTTTCTGTGCCAAGTACAGATTCCCTACCCTGTCACCTCAAGAAAACACATCAAGTAGCGTTAGGTTGCATTTTATAATTTCCAAAGCACAAATTAAAAATGAGACTGTGGTTTTAGTCTCAGTTCAGGTAGGATTTGTATATGCAACTTCCTTAAGCTTTCTTGTGTCCTGGGACTTCTCTTTCAGAGGGGTTGCATAGGTAAGATTCCCCTGTGCAAAGAAGAAAATAGGTCCTAAGTGCTTGATTTAATGGGTAAATTTAGTATGCTGCATGTAAATGAAAGCATTTGGTACTTTTATTAACGTTAAGTTGTAAACGTTTTGTCTTGTTGCTGTCTTAATGAAGAAAGGCCTTATTGTAGTTTTGTTTTTATATCTTTATGCACACACACATATATAAAAAAAATACAGTTATCTCCTGGTTTGTATGTTTCATTTTCACTAAGATGTATGTTGCCATACATTTTTTGTTTCATTCTTTACATTGATTAATACTCATAAACTGATTTAACAGTCTTAGTCCTTCAATAAATATCAGCAGTGCTGAAAAGAGTTACTGCCCATATTACTGTGTTTTGCCAGAAAACATGGAGTTGCTTCTGTGCCTGCACTCTATGAATGGCACCTATACTTCTCCTTACTGTGTATCTATAATCATAACTGTAATACTGTACTGGCATTTTTTAAAGTGTTACACATGTAGTTTAGAAGGATTTTAAAGGTCCATTGTGAAAATTTTTGTATGCAGTGAAATTCAGTTTGTACTGTATTACATTTCTAGAGCTGGGTTAAATTGGAATAATTTACTAAATGTATTTATAATAATAAAACTCTTATTAAAAAAGTTTAGATGTACCATAGTGAGTATTTACACTTCTGTTTGTACACTTTGTGATTTAAAATTGAACTCATGGAAGACTTCTGTGCGTTCAGCTGAGTAAGCCTTCATTTCATGTACATTGATAGCCCGTTCTATAGAATCCCTCTGAACTGAAGGTTTCTTGGAAACATCTTGCCTTTGCTTGTAGAAAGCCTGTTGATATAAAAGACAATGGATGTAAGAAAAATGCTTAACCTCTGTTGGTCAAGAAATTTAAGAATCCAACTGAATGATATTTAGAAGAATTAACAACATAATTAATGTGTACAAACAGAACAGTAATGCAACTTCATCAGCATGAGTCCTGATTTTTTTAGACAGATTTTTAAATTTTAACTGATACTCAATGATGTATTTCTAGCTGATACATTGTCCCAATCTTAATCTGTCTGAATTTCTATAACTGCTGAATGTTAAGGTTTTCATTTTATGTTTTTGTTTATTGGATGGATTATTTCCTATTTGGACTGAATTGCAAAGACAAAAAACGCACTAACATTGTAACAGTTGATATGTATGTAGACTTTGTACTCCATATTTCATGGGTTCTCTTCTGATTTTTCTGCTCTCAAACCACTGTAAGCAAAATAATTTCAAGTTTAATGTACTTCTGAGGCACATAGGCTTCTTCAGAAACTGCTCTTGGCTCTCTGAAATAGTTTCAGCTTTGGAGTGATCTAAGAGCTAACGCGGTTGGGATCGGTCTGAGTGCCAGTAGGATGGGGAAATGGTACTGGTAGTTGAAGTAATATTATATTTTTGCTTGGATAAGTAGGAACTGTCATGTAACAGTGTGTTAGCAACCACTTAAACATCAACTGAAGTATGACATTAGCTTTTTGAGAAACCTTGTAAACTAATAGAAAAATGTCTATTTTGGTAAGTTATTTTAATAAGCTACTAGTTGATAAAGAGGTTTTTAAGTGAATCATGTGGTAGAATTGTTCAAGACCTGGATATTGTCTAGGATAATTTCAGATCATCTTAGCATTAAGCTATTATGAATATTATTTACCTAATGTCTCTTTTTTTAAAGAAAAATAAAGTGTATATTTTGAGGAGGCACATATGTGGTGCTGGCACTAGTCTGTTGCATCTAGCATTCACCTGAGAGGTTGTGCTTTGTGCATCTGATTCAGTATTTGAAATCTACCATAGAGTGAAAGAGGCAAGCAGTGCTGATGCTTTAGTGCCTCTTAAAGTCTATTGTACAGCTACTCTAGTGCTTTACAGAAACAGAGAGTTTACTTCTTAATGCTCAGTGATTTCTCTCACTATCTTGAGGCTAATAAGATGATTTGAAAAATGAACTGAAAACCTTATGCTATTGTTTGTTTTGAAATGCATAACTGCCTAACTTTTATTAACTTTTTCATGAATATTGTTGTGATTTTGTCTTCTGAGGAGTCTTTAGACACACTTGTATTTTTGTGTTCCCCACATCCTTTTTTCTTGTGTTTGTGAAATCAGTAGTTTTGAAAAACGTAAGCTGTGTGAAAGTTGCCCAAGAAACTTCAAGGCTTTATAGCATTTGACACATAAAGAGGTTACTTCCAAGTGAAAATGTTGGTTTGGTGTAGTGTTCTCCAAATAATTAACAAATTCAGGTTTTCTTCCTTTTGCTCATTGTGGTTTGAGAACTAAGATTTCTTAAAAAAAAAAAAAGTAAAAAAAAAAAATCTTCATTTTCATGTTTTCCTGTGGCAGCCTGATCTACCTCTTTGTGTCTTCCTCATATTATTGTGAAAGATACTTGCCAATAATTCACATCTTCACTTTGTAAACTAAAGATTGAGTTTTCTGAACACACCTCTCTGTTCATCAGTTATTTCTGGTGAATAGACAGGCTGGGATAGTAGAAAAAAGGCGTGTGATGAATGAAACTAGTTCAGGAGTATCCTTCCCATGTAAATATATTTATAAAATGGAGAAATTGTTCTGGTATTAATCATAAATTATACACTAAGATTGAACAAAGATACCAGGTAAGTACAGTAATGAGCTGGGGGTGGAGGGTGCAGTAAATCTGGAAGAAGATGCTAGCAGTGTTAAAATAGTCTGTATATGTATGTTGGGTAGAATCAACGTTTGTATCTCAGCCTACACACAGAAAGACAAATCCAGAATCAAGCCTGAAATTCTTTCTTTCTTTCTCACTGTGTTGCTGCTAAAGCATCACAGTATTTGGAGGTTTGTGATGTTCTGGAATGTAGGTTAAGTTAAATCCAATTTTGGCTTTCAAGCTGATACTTTGTGGGATTTTTGCTTTGTGTATTTTTTTTTTCATGTATAGAATAAAGAATTACATGAAGTAATTCTTAGGAGCTATTAGGATATATTGGCAAATGTCTATTGTGCTTTTTACTGAAATGTGCTAATGTTGGGAGATTGAAATCCAGTCTCTGAAAATTCCAGAAATTACCACAGTGCTATAACTAAACTTGACCAGTGTATGCACATACAGCTTTACAATACTGTAGAGTTTTCACACTTCTGAAAGCTGTTTAAAGCATTTATATGCTTATTTTAAAGCATTTATATGCTTATTTGAACTAAAGGAGGGTTAAAAACCAGCTAGAGTTGCTACTGCAAGATGCTTTATAATATATAAGAAATCTATTGGGTTTTGTTGTAAGAGTCTGTCTGTGGGGGGAAAAAATTCTCAAGTTGCATCTTGCATAAATACAGAAGTGTTTGATCACGTAAATTTTGGGATTTCACTTGTGGAATGTTCTGGCATAAAACCCTAACTTTTAAACCACAAAATCAGTATTTAACAGATAAGTCTGAAATTTGGGTTTTACTAATAGAAATGCTGGAAAAACTGATTGCTGTATGGTCTTAAATTGTACAAACCTAACACATGGTTGGGACAGATAGCTTACACGAGCTGGAGGCAGATGAAAAACAGCATTGCCAAGAAGCACTGACTAGAGATTTAATCCTTTTTTATTATTTTATTTTAAAGCTGTTTCTTACTTCAATATTCTACTTGCTTGTAGAATACTGAAAAGGGCTGAGCATGAAGGTATAATCCATACGGATTTATTTCTTCTTTCTGGAACCACAAAGGTTTCTGGTTTTGCCAAGATACAGTGGCAGAGTATTTGGAACTAAACTGTACATGACTTTGGATTTTAGCCGGTCATGATTTTTAAACTAAAGGTTCAGCGTGGTGCTGACCTTCTTAACAGTCCTATAATGAAAAGTATTAATCCTAAACGCAGTTTATCATGCATTCTTTAAAGTTCCTGTAGTTCCATAAGTACTCTTAGAAATCTAGCTACTTATTCCCAGGAACGGAAGCTTTCTAAAGCTAGTACTATAAAGCACATATACGGTACTTTGGATCTGTTAACGGTCGCCACAGAAGTGATAAAGATCCATGATTCTTGCCGCAGCAATTGTATGATGAGAGCAGCAAATTCTGACATGCAGTCTCACAGCTGTCATATACTTACTTTCTTCACTAAAAACCCTGAGATTCTCCTGTCTACTTGTGCTAACGTAGCTTGCAACTTCTTGTGGAGGCAGCACTCTTGTCACTTTGCTACTAATCGATTTTAAAAGTATGTTACACCTATGGGCATGTTGGTATCGGGAAAACAAGCTTCCCCAAAAGTAGTTTCTAGTTGATATGTTCATGACCTGGGAACAAAGTTTGCAAATAAGAAATTGCAGTGGATTTGGATTAGTTTATGTGCATACAGCAGTGTATAGAGCCTACTTGGTTGTGTGGTTTTAAAAAGCTATTATTAACAGTCACTTTGAGGAGAGGAAGGAGAAATGTGTCAATTGTTCACGCAAACATTGAGTATTTTGTTTTTCCAACTGCTTTGACATTACTATAAGAGTAGAAGAATATTTGACAGCTGTGTACTGGTGCACGTTCATGAAATTGCTCCTCTGAATGTCTTGTTTTTCAAATGAACAGTTTAATGTGTTGGTTTTTTAAACAATTTTATTTAAATTATTTTGAAATTACTGAATGTTGAAATTGTGACTTATTTAATAAAATGAAGACAGTAATTGTTCTGTAATGGCATTCAAGTGAAATCCAGTGTATGGAATTATACCATGCCGAGTATTTTGTGAACTCTTACAGTAATTAACACTGAACGGTGTGATGCGTGGTTCCTTACTTGCCAAAATAGATGAGAGTAGGAAGTAGGGCTTGGGGTTTTTGGTTTGGTTTGGGTTTGTTCCTCTAGGGCAAGTAGGTGGGGAAACCTGCAGCTCTCTATTGTATTACTTGAGAAGCGGGTTCTTGTCACTTTACTGCAAGCCTGTGTGTTTCGATGTGTCGAGCCCATCCTGCTTGCCACTAGTCTGAAACCTTTGAAGTACTGGTGTTGGATTCTGTGCATTTCTAAATGTTACTGAGCTGTGAGCCGTCCACCTCCTTACACAATTAGTGCATTACTTAAATGTAACACTGGGTAACAATCCCACTTCTGGGAACACAGAATCAGCTTAAAACTTCTGTAAGTGAGCAGGTAAAAATGTAAAAATCTAGATGTGGGCAAAGCTACTTCACATGCTTGTTCATTTACTGGTGCAGAATGCATACGTTAGGAGATGTTCTATATAAATGTTTCCCTCAGTCACAGGAACAGTAGCTATTTCTTCCTTTATCATTCTATACTTCAGCTGTGAAATTTATATTCCTCCAACATTGTTGTACAATAACATTAGTTTAATTTTTAACTATTGTATTAGAAAACAATTTCGTGCACAAACAAGTAGCTACTGCTTCTGGGTATTTTGTGTTAGTTTACATTATGGTGAAGTAGATGCACGACTTGCATATGTATAGATAAGCCAACAGTTTTCTGTGTATTATGGGGACTAGCAAAATCTACATCACAAATTTTGACACATTACAGCTGAAGGAAGAGGAACAGCGTGCAAGACAAGATACATTCTTCAAGGAAAGATGCTTGTCCAGCAGTTTGCTTCATGTGATTGAACTGAGCCTGTAAGGATTCATGGATAAAATGAACAGGAATAGATCTGAATAAAGCAAATCTGCATACATGGTAACCAGTAGCTCTTTTACTTTTTTATGTTGCTTAACTGTTTTATTTGAGGGAAACCTGTGTGATTTAAACCTTATAGCTTTTTGCAACTTTATTACTGGTTATATACATTTGGCAATTATAATGTGCAAGCAATTGGAAAAAGTCAAGTAAATGCTTGTTTTTATAGTAGTTTGTTCATGTTAAACTGTTCATATGATAATGTCTGTACACAGCACCACTTTGATTACAGTAGATGTAGTGTTGTAATAAACTGTTTAATGGGGCTGATGTGTAAAGCTGTTCAAGTTATTTTATGTTTACACCTCAGGGAAAGTCTTGTGTTCAGCAATATTTAAAGATAATGTTACAATGAAAACATTGATGCTGTCTTTAAAAACATCGCAATAGTTCTTGCATATGCCTCCACCTAATCTTGCATTCAGTGGGTTAAACATACTAATGTTGCTCTCACACATTCAACTTTGATCTGAAAAATAGGTGGTTACATAAAACCTTTAATGCTATTTTGCTTTCTAGGAGTGTTTTACCTAGGTGGCTTGTGAATTTGCTCATTGACACGTAAAACTGTAAAAACTGCAGTTCTTTGTGGTCTGTTGGTTGGAGAAGAGAGAGGTGGTCCCAGGCTTGCAATTTATTTTTTTTTTTTTTAAGCATGCTGAAAATTTCCCCTCTCACACAGCCTTGATCCTGATTGACACTACAGTGGGCATAAACTGAAACTGTTCACATGAACTGTCCATAACAAGGGGTGGAAAGGTTAGCTTTAAAAGATAAAACACAACCCTGCAGTTGTTTACAGTTTTATAGTAATAGTGCTTGTGTGTGTTCCCCCTCCGCCCCCAAGGCCGTAGCAGTCTGTACATAGTTGTATATTAGAAATGTGCTAGAAGAGACCAGATGTTCCCATTTTTCAGACTTGATGGGTTTGGTATTTTCTTAATACTTTGGGGTTTATTCACACATGCATATAAAAGAGAAGGTACCACTTGTATGTCCTTGTTCAGGTGGGCAATATTTAAATGTCTTCGCAAAAAGCGGCGCTGATTAAATCTGTCAGATGAGGTTTTGTAAATTTACCTAAAAACAAATTATTGGAGAGCTCACAGTGAAAGTTGGCTACAAATTCTAAGAATTTGTTTTAAATTTCAAGTGTGAAATGCAAGTGAAGAGAAAGTTCATGTACGTTGCAAAAAACTTACTTCCTGGCAGCCTTGCACAAAGGCTTGCTTTTAGTCTGTTGTAAATCGTTACATAGCTGATTTATTCCTCACCTTTTCACTTACTCAGTAGTTGCACTTAATGTTTTAAGTTAAGTTTCAAGACCTCAGATGGCTTTAAGAGGCAACTCTTGGACAACTCTTGATTCCTTTTTTTTTTTTTTTCTTCTTACAATTTTGAAGACTTTTACAGCTGACCTAAAATATTACCCTGTTCAGGAAAGCACTAAATCCATTTCATTTTCCAGAACATTTAAAGCATGTGCTTACATTCCATACATTTCAAGGAAAGTAAACATATGCCTTAAGTACCTTATTTGCATCCATGAGTGATTTTTATGCTTTACTGAGTTGGGACCAGCAGCCTGTGCAATGGCACAAGTCTTGCATAATGCTCTAATATTTTTGTCACCTACCACTTAGCCAGGTTTCCTGCAGCCAGGTTGATGCTGTTGGACTTGGCTACAGCTTCAAACTCTCCCCTTTCCCCCTTCCCCGTTTTTTTTAAATCTTAAAATATGTACTTCAGTTCCTCATGCATGGGATCACCGGTGCTTATTGAACTATTTGCTACTGAGAAGATATTTGACATGTTTGTTTAATCCTGTTTGAAAATGAGAACTTGCCTTTTAAAATTTTGTAAAACTGAAAGTTGTATCAAACAAGTCATGACTCACTTCCTGCTTTTTGTGAATAGGTGTTGGTTACAAACAGTACTGTTTACTGTTGTAATTTTTTCTTTACTTAAAAAACATTGTTTACTGCTGTGTGTAATAAGTTTAAGGAAGAAATAACCTGCCTGTAGCTGTTACATGGGGGATAGCTAATACTGGAGAGGCAGCAGGTAAGTAATGTTCCAATGCATAGATATATCAAATCTAAAAATAAAAAAAAAAATTTACAAGCATTTAATGCAGGAACTGATATTTTACTCCATGTTGAAATAGATTTAAGGAGACTGTCGCTCTTTTTTCACAGAGTGTAATTTCTCACTCATACAGATTTCCGTTGCTGGCAATGGAAAGAGCAGGGAGGGAATAGAAGGGGGGAAATAATGTTAGTAACTTAAACTGAGCAATCATTGTTACCTGAGCAATGAGGTCCTTGTGTGAAGCCCCTTATTTCTGCCTGTTCTCCAAATACTTGGTTTTAACTGGTAGATGTACTGTGTTGCAATTTAGAGAATACTCTCCTGTTATTGTGAGTTTCATTTGTTAGATTATTTTTTTTAATGAAACAAAAAATGTACAGAAAAAAATCCAAAGACCCTGATAGACACCAAAAAAAAAAACAAAAAAGGAAGAATATGTCTAATGCACATCATGTATATCTGGATCTGTAGTTGAATTTTTACTGGGTTTTGATTTATTAAATGCTACTGGCAATTTCCTGGGCACGCTCAGGAAATAGCAGTTTGGTAGTTTACTGACTGCTGCTGATGCCACGATGGCTACTGCTGTGCTCTTTGATATTCGTCCAGTTGTATTTCATCTCCTTTCGCTCATGAAAGGAGAAGTAGTCTGTGAGGAAATACTTTTATTTCTTTCAAATACTGATTTTTACGAGTAATGTTGAAAGTAATTTCTTAAGGCTGTGTCCTTTATCTTGAAAGACAAAACCAACAAGTAGTGACTGAGGGTTGGAGTGATTGCTTTAGCAATGGAAGTTATTTTACGAGAGGTTTGTTTTTAGAAGTAGAGGGTTGTTTTTTTTTAAGTAACATTTTTACTGGACTGTATGTTTTGACAGGTCAAAAATACTTCAAAATAAGAAGAGCATTTTGGAAACTGTACAGTCTCATTTTCCTTGTTCCTTTTTTTTGCTTTCTGTGCCAATAATTTTAGTTCTGATTGCATTTTGAAAAACGTTTGTCGGAACTTCAGATTTTTATTACAGTGTGGCCTATAAGCTTGGATATCTTCTGGTTTTGTGTTAAACAAAATTATCTTATTAAATTTAGGCATTAGCTTGGTTGTTTGTTTTTTGATTTTTTTTTTAAAGGAGTGAGTGTTTTCTATTTTTGTTCCTTTTGAAATTGGTGAGGCTTAGTTTTTCTAACTATTTTTTACCCGATTGTTTAGTTGCATACCCAAACCGTTGTAAATGTTCTCCTAGTTGTATGTGGATACTTGGAGGTTGAAATGTTGTATATATACTTGTCATCTGTGTTTCTAGTAAAAAATACATGGCATTCTTTATAGAAATACTTAACTCCTGATTTTGTTTTCTTACCCGCTTGCTCTCTGTGTACAGGTTAAGCAGAATTTGCCCCTATTTTTATTTATAGAATTTTATATGTAGCCTCTTGAAGTTATCATTGGTTCTTGTATAAACTAAGATACAGCCTTAAATTTCTTGTCATAATGCTCATTAAGATGCTCTTAGTCATGTAGATTCAAATATAAAAAAAATGCATGTTTAAGACTGATGGTTGTCGGAGATCCAAGACGCTAAAACTGCTTGTGCATTGAAATATAAACTCTTCAACAGCTTAGAGAAGCAAGGCGCAGGTCATTATGTTGGTCATTGAGTGCACAAGTCTTAAACATAACAGTTGAAGTCTTAAACATAATGGTTGCAGCATGCTAAGTAGTCATGATGTATATGCAGAAATACTGTCTCTTGCAACTGTTTACTATGGTGCCCTGCAATTAATAATGCAGGTGGGTGGGGGTGTTGAGGTTGTCTTTTGGTTTGGTTCCCCCTCCACACCCCGACCTCTGACATTAAAACCTGATGTGCTGTGTACTTTTAGATTAATTTTAGCTTTAGATGATGCAGTTTAGAGCACAGAAGTTCCTCAGTTTGTTCTTGTGGGATTTTAGGGTTTTTTTCTTTGCCCATGTTGGACAAAATATGCTAAAGCATCCCATTCTAGTTGTATAATGTGGGGCTTTGGGCAGCCTGGTCTAGTGGAGGGTGTCCCTGCCCTTGGCAGAGAGGGTAGAACTAGATGGTCTTTGAGGTGTTTTCCAACCCAAACCAGTCTGTGATTCTTCACTTGTTAGTTCTCGAATCCTTTCTATAGCCTCAGTTACTGCAGTGTGGTTTAAGTTCTGGTATGACCTGTGTCTGTGTTTATATCTTTAAAAGCTTCTTTGGAAATGGACAAGTTTCCCTGAGGTATCTTGGGAATAGTGAACGGGGTGTGTACCTCTGATCCCAGTGGAATGGAGCGCTTCACTTGTAGAAATTCCCATCCATTCATAGTGTGTAACGTGACTTTACATGATTCAGTGCTAACACTTTGGAGTATATTCAAGTCATAGACTTTGGCCTCACCCTCTTGTATACTGTATTTTGTAATAGAAAATATTTTAAACTGTGCATATTATTATTACATTATGAAACAGACATTCCCTTGATATAAGAAAAGGAGGAATGTGTGTGCTTTTATAAAGACAAGTGATTGCAAATTCCTTACTACTGCAGATGTCCTTTTTTAAAATAAAAAAAAAAGTTAAAAAAAACCAAACAAAGCACCACCAAGTGTTTTAAAGGTGAAATACATTCCTTAAGGCTTTTCTGATGATTACCAGCACTGCTGACTTTCTAAATAAAAGGCTGTATTGTCTTCCTGTATCGTTCCATTTCCTGATTCCCATTTTGCACAAGGATGTATGCCTACACTATTTGAGAAATGGTTTTTGAAATACAGCAGCAGGGCTTGAGTTGGAATGCAGGATTGCAGAGCAAAATGTAAGGAAATGGTTGCCTGTCAGAATGCCTGACTCCAAAGGATTTTATATATATATATATATAAATATATATAGTAAACAGGTTCCTGATACTGGCAGGCCAAAGAGTCTGTTGAATACTTGAGTTTCTGGAGACCTATATTTCTCAACAAGGTAAGATGGTATCCTAGCAAATGCAGATTTTAATACATTTTCAGCAGAGGTACTTAAGTTTAAGGATCACTTCATCTTTTTTAGATGTTATACTTGAAATATTGCATAACTTTTAGCTTTCACGGGTTTCTTTTTTTTCCAGCCTTTAGGAGACTGTTAAGCAATTTGCTGTCCAACTTTTGTGTTGGTCTTAAACTGCAATAGTAGTTTACCTTGTATTGAAGAAATAAAGACCGTTTTTATATTAAAAAAGATACTTTTGTCTGTCTTCATTTCAGCTCATGTAACATCTTTGCAGTGCTCGTTAGGTTTGGAGTCTTTTCTGTGTTCAGACATTAATACTTAAAGTGTGGACATTCTGATGTAGTCATAGCTAGATTCTGTGCTAAAATTATTTCTGAATCCAGAAATAGTTCTCTTTGTACTAGTTCTTGTTCTTCTCTGGCCTTTAAAGACTTTTTGTAGAGTTTAAAATCAGTGAGAAGTGCAGACTTTTTAGCCACCTTTTTTTGGTCAATTATTTTTCTGTAAAATGCATCAACAGAAGGAAAAAACCCAACCCAAGAGCCAGCCCTGTAAAGCAGGTTCAGTCGCTTATCACTCATTTTCAGCATCAAATGGGTACTCATGCCTGGGGCTGTGAGCTTGCTATACAGGATGCATTGAACCAGCGATGATAAGTCTTTATTTCAGTCTTAACTTCTTGAGCTGACTGAATCTGGCAAATGCTAAATCATTACAGAGCACATGTGTGTTAAGAACACAGCAGTGGCCAAACAGCTCTACGGCAGCTTGAGCTGGCGTCAGCTCATCTCGTGCAGACCCGCAGCGTCCATCCAGTAATGAGCTAAAACTACTTTTGGGGGGCACTGTGGTTTCATGGCCAAATGTTTTACTCCATGGCTACATCAGAATGCTGTCTATGTAAAACACACATCTCTGTGTTACCTACAAAAAGCCGTCAGCGTTGCCAGAATTCATAATGCCTGTTGAAGCTCGCTTACCGTAGCACCAGATGAGCTGTGCCCACTGTACTGATACCGTTCTGCAGTGTTGTCTGTGATGGGCCTCCAGCATTTGGCAGTGAGAAGATTGTGTGAGAAGGCTGAGGTTCCTTTGGGAGATTGTTGGGTTTTTTTTCCCCTAATATTTATTAGCTTCAAAAAAAAGTCTGAAATGTGATCATATTGGCTTGGAAAATCTCAGCATTTCATGATCTTTATTTAAATGTGATTTTTTTTTTTTATTTATTTAACAAAATGTGTGTGATTGTATAGAGGAAACATCAAGCTTGTTACAGAAAACAAACCTGAGTTTCCTTGGCTAGTGCTCTAAACCTGGAATAACCAAAATGCCATTTGATTACTGTATGGGGCTAAATTTTAACTTGGCCCCTTACATTCACTGCACTGTGTCTGAATTTCAGTGTTGAGCTGGGTTTTAACTCTTGAGTATGGGCTGTAGCTTGGCTTCATTGAGAGCACAAAGGTTTGGGCAGAGGTAGGAGTGTTGGGCTGTGGCTGGTGGGGTTCAGGGGACTCCAGGCTGCCTTCTGGGTGGAGATCACAGGGGAAAATCATCGCTACCTTGATTTTAAAGTACCTTGTTGCAATTTTCCTCCAGGTTAGGGTGTTCAGCAGTTCCCATTGCTGAATGGGAGAGAATTGTAAAGCATCCTGTCCCCAAAAACACAGGGTGTGCCCAATGAGGATAAACACAGTGAGGAATCAGTAGTACATGGAAGAGTTTGTTGTGGAAGCATCCAAGCATAGGTCAGCTAGCCAGGATGCCAGATCATCAAGGCATGATTTGAAATGGTTTCAGAAGAACAAGGAAAGGTAAGCGCTCTGGAGTGTGGGGTTTTTCATCTTCCATGCAAGTTTTCTGGGGAAAATACCATCCCTAGAGACAAATAATTTTATATTACTAGGGAAGCTGTTTCTTGCTCAGTTCAGCTTGCAAGACCCTTGCCTCCAACCTCCTTCAGTGTCTCCTCCATAACTGCTGTAGATTGAAAGGTCTTTGTGGTGAGCTGGAGGGAGAGATCCTGCTGGAACCCAGGTTTTGGCAGAAGATTATTGTCCATGTTTGTCCCCCCCTTCCACTGCCCAATAATGTGAAACTAGGGCAGAAGGCACCTCTCTGCCACCTCTTGTTGCAGGCAGACCAACCTCAGAAGAGCTAACCCTTCCCCTCTGACCTATCCTCAGGGCGGCAAACCACAACAAACCCACACCATCCCCACCAGGACAAGCCTGTTTCTGAGCACAGCTGTCCTGGCTGAGTGGCATCATTCTGTGGCTCTCAATGCTGACTGGCAGGTTTTTAGGAGGGGAGGGAGGTGGAAGGACTTTGGGAAGTTTAGCGGGGGGCCCAATTTAATCACTTGTGTGAGCTGTGGGTTCTTAATGCAGGTTCTTGTGCCAGCTGCAGGTGAAGGCTCATTTCTGCACTGCAGGAGGGGAGAGCTGCTCCAGGTCAGTGTTAGTGCTGTTCTCAGCCTTTTTCTTCTCTCCGAGTTCATCCTTCAAAACTTTCCATAATACTGCAGCTGGTCCAGGTGGAGGTAAGCTGCAAAAGAGAAGAGCAGCAGAGAGCAAATCAAACTCCAAAAATCTGGGAAGCTGTGGGAGGTAAGTTTGTGCAGGCTGAGTAAGGGAAGATAAGAGGTTGCAGCAGCTGTACAGCTTGTGCTCTCAAAGGTACCTCTTTGACAAACATTGTCATGGGAAAATCAGGTGCAGACACCTGAGTGGCTTTATTGCCCTTACCCTGAAATGCTGGCTTCACCGATCACATCAGGCAAGGAAACACCAATTTAATCATGTTGGGGACAGTACCTCTGTTCTGCATTGGAAATGCCCTGAGTCCTCTTGAAGGCCTGCAGCATCACACTCTCAGGCAGTCACTGAGAAAGACATTTGCCAAATTAACCTCTCTTTTTTCCAGGGAGAACCCTGGTAGCAGCATGTTTGTTAAAGGAACATAGTCTGTGTTCAACACCTCAGACAGTCCTAAAGTGTGACACATCTACCTGACTTTCCAAAGTCCTCTGGGCTAGCAACAAAAGATAACTCTTAAGCATAGTGAAGACTTTGATTTTTTTAAAGAGTTGATGCTTGTTCATGTTCTGTGAGAGTGGGTGAGGCTGCTGATGCTCAGCAGTTAACTGGGAGTGCGGGAGGAAGGAAGTGCATCAGTCACACTGGAGTTTTACCTATTTTACCTCTTAGAAGATCCAAAAGCAAGCGATTGCTTCTGGAAAATGTGAGTAAATGGCTGAGAATGGGGAGATAGCCCACACCCCAGACAACGAACTTGTTGGGAGATGTGGAGGAAGAGAGCCTTTGGAGAGGGAGTGAAGTGGGAATATCCCTTCAGCTGGTGACAGGAGGGTTTGCGAGGGGCACAGAAGCAGCGTGATGAGGCAGCAGCATGTTTGTTCCCTACATGTCAGGCTGGGAGGTGTGGAGCTGTCCCTGGGCCCAGGGATGGAGGCAGACTGGTGCTAAACAGGCACAATTTTCTGCTGTTCTTACCCTGCTCTTTTACTGCTTTGAGAGAATGTGAAAAGCAATTTTGGACCATTTTGACTTGTAGAAACGTAGGTCTCTGCTGCAGGCAGAAGACTGATAATCCCTTTTCATTATCTGAATCTGTTGATTCATCTCCCCTGAACGATTTGCAGAAAACCATGTTAGCACTCTGCTTCCCATCAGACTGCAGTAGCTGTGAGTCTTGCAAACCTTGTGCCTTTTGTATAAGCAGCAACTAGAATGAATATATATGTGGCAAATAGAATTAATTTCTTCCCAAATAGGATTTCCCAATATTACAGAAATGACCTGGTGTAAACATGTGTTTGTAAAAATTATATACACGTATTGCTGAGTGGGGTGTTTTTTTACCAAAACACTTGAATCTATTTGGCATTGAACCTCCCTGAGTAGATTTTCTTTCTTTATCCTAGGTGTTAATATTGAAGTTAGGCCCCTAGGTGCTGAGTCAAACAAGGAAGGATGGGTTCCAGATGGTGCAGATGTGCACCAGTGATGGGAAGGGTTCTCCTGCCATCTAGTGGCAAGGAAAACCTCTGTGCTCTACTTAGTTCCTCTCTGGAATTACATCTGCCACCCTTGTTTGTCTAACTACTGTGATGTCCACTCATCGTTTATCCCACGTGTTCACCTCCTAAGGAGTTAGGAGCTTTGTCAGCAGAACTAGATTTGATAATCCTCGAGTGCCCTAAATTTAAGGGCATGATGATGACAGTTGCTTCTTCCCCTTTTTCCACAAAATAAGCTGTATTTTTGCTTTCTTTGCCACCTCATGAGAAACTCTGTGTTTCTTGCCTTAGTTTCTGCATATTGACTGTGTTTTGAGTGTGCTGCTGTTAAACTCCTGTACATGTTCTCCTATGTAATATCCTTGGAGTGAAAGAGCTGCTGTAATGCTCAGAAGCCTTTCTTTGGCATTGACCATGCTGGAAGATGGTATCCACACAGGCGGAGAAATTGTTAGCTGTAGTTGAAGGCATCTCCACAACCCTGCAGAAGGTAGGTGGGTTCCTGTGCAGAAGGAGCTCTACAGAGCTTCTTGTGTTTCAGAGTGGTTAAACTGATGCTTAAAACTCCTTTCTAAAGCTTGCTGGTATCCTCTTTCCCTGTGTAGCCTCCTACTTCTTTTTGACAGCCAGGCAGCTGCCCTCACCACCGTTTACAATCTGCAGCCTGTGCTTCACTTCAATGCATGGCGCTGCCTGGATGTGTTGCTGCTCCACACTGGTGAGAGGGCAGGAAAACAGAGACCATTCATCCCAAACAGAATCCATATTCGTGGGTCAAACAGTAAGGGACTTGGGCTCCTACCTCAAAAGGTTAATTGGAGCCCGTAGGTAATTAAAACGGCAGTTCTCACTTTCCTGAGTGATTCAGCCTGGAATCCTTGCAATATGCAGGTCCACAGCCCTCATTTCCTCAAAGACCTGTAGTGTAAGGCTAACAAAAATGGTGAAGGGCATGGAATGGCCAGCAGAGCCCTGCAGAAGAAACTTGAAAATAATGTCTAAATTGTGTGGGGTGTTGTTTGGGTTGTGTTTTTTTAAAATACATTAACTACTTTGAATGAGAAGGGTCAGAGAAGCCAGTGTTTTATTAGTGGCTCTAAAACCAGATGAGAGCGATTAGCCTTTTTCACTACAAGAAAAGCTGTGTTTTGAGCTGCTCTGTAAAAGTATAAATTCTCCATAATGATTAAAGCTATCTGCTGGCTGGCTTCCATCTCAGCTGGAGTCCAGGAAAATTTTCTTGGTGTTTTTTTCACAGTGGTAACAGTATGATACTTCAGAAAAATACTTTTTTCTTTCTCTCTTTTTTTTTTTTTTTCCCTGATGTGGGATCCCTACTGTGCCCTCATAATTTTAACTTAGCCCCTGACTGTTCCATTCAGTTATAATAATAAAAAAAGTTATGCCTTTTCCTCAAAATTCAGAAATAAAACTCTTAACCTCTACATTATCACCTCCTTCAGCATTTTTCTTATAATTACAGCAATAACTAACCTGGATTTTGAACTGTGAGGGGCTTGGGTGCCTTACTGAAGAAAGGAGGTTTCTAGAAATCCAAGTCTTTATTTAGAGAATTGGCAAGTTGCCAAAGCTAAAAAAGCATTACCACCAAATTAAATTAATAGTCTGTTAAAACCATGGGGCTGGCAAGGGGAGCAGTGGTGTAGGGTTCACTGCCACAGCCAGAGTTGTGCTGCCTCCAGCCACGCTGGATCCTTGGAGCAGGCGGCCTCTTCCCCCGCTCAGGTTTGTCTTTTCCAAGACTGGAAGAACATTGAGGAAAATCTTACGTGACACATGTGCAGGGTCAACTCCTGTGAGATTGTATGTAATGCCCTAAGGAGAGTAAAAATGTCCCCACCTCTTTATAACTTGGAAAAAAAAATAAAATTGGCACCTTTCAAAGCCCAGTTCCAGAATGAAACCTTGGATTGATAGATCGTGTGCAAGGATGCTGTGGCACTGTGGTGGTTTTGCTGACAGTCTGGAATTGGAAGTCCTTTATCAGGTACACCAGTATCTCTGTGCCATCTGAGGGAGCTGTGAGATGTAGAAGCTGGAAGGTGAAGGTCTCAGTGGTGTTGAGGAGCAGCCAGCTGCTTCCATGTGGCTCACTTCCACAACAGCTGCATGTGATAAAGCTTCACCTAATCGGCATGCTTGGGTGGAAGCTGGGCTCACCAGTTATGTCATGGTGGCAGAGCACCCAGAAAACTGCTGCCGGAAGCAGGTTCAGCACCTGTGTTCTTCAGGGTGTTCCCAGCTCTTTGCTGGAGGCAGGAACCTGGGTAACAAGAGTCTCAGTCTACCATTTCCATGTCATGTTCTTGCCCAGATTTGTTCATTTCCCTTTTGCTCTTAGAGGCTTCCAATGTAGCTATACGCCCCAGCCTATTCAGGGCAGTCTTCAAAGCAGTTAAGAGTCACGTTTGAGGTGATTTCCTTTATTTCAGTAGGTGGAGCATGTGTCTGGTGCCAGTTTCTCCAGTTCTGCCTCTTCCTTTACCCCTTCTCCTTTTTTCTTTTTTAAACATGAGCAACATTCAAGCCCGTGAATCAGACAATGAATCCTTTCATCTCTTGGTGATTTTTTCATTCTCCTGTATCAGTTGTCTCTCTGACAAGTTGTGTCCAACACGACAGATTAAAGGTAAGGGGTGGGGGGTGGGTGTCTTTTAGCCTTGCATACTTCCTTGGAAGGCTGCTGGAGAAAGTCAAGTAGCAACATAGGACTGGAAAATGCCGTCTGGGATATGAAATTCAGTCCCCTCCTGGAGCAGCTAACCACATCTGAGAACCCCTTCTGGGACTCATCTTCAGGCCAGACAGGGTCTGCCTGGGGATTTTGTTCCAGCTGTTCCTCCAGGAAGGCTGTCCCACTGTTCCCTGCTCCAGTGGTTACAAACCTTCTACATTGCTGCCAGAATTTCCTCTTCTCCAGATTATAGTCATTTGATCTTGTGCTGATATTGTTCTTGATACAGTTATTTCCCTTTCCATTGTACTTAATCCATAAGGCTTTCCCAACAACTAGTTGACACTTCCTCTGCCTTGATCTTGGTGAATTTGTTTAAAGATGCTCCTTCCTCCTTCAGGGCAGACTGTTGTGCCCCCCTGCCCCATCCTTGCCTGTTTGCAAGGCTGGTTCCTTTTTCCTCGAACAGGAGAGGATGTATATTCCTGTAGCAGGAGAGGAGGCACGTTCCTCTAGCAGAAACAGGCATGTTATTCCACAGGGGCCCTAGCAGGGCTGGCACAGTGGCATGAACATTTAGGGCATTTACCAAAGTTCCCTCTCTGCTGCAGCCTTCTGTAGATCCTGTCACGTCAGATCTTTATCATAGGTAACTTTTTGTCTCAGCAGAGCCCCCAGCTGCTTTGCTGCTTATAAATTCTGCTCCTACTACACCATTACCTATATCATTCACTTGTTCCTTCCTGCTTAAAATCCCTGCTGTCCTTTATTCCATCTAAGTTTGTGTCTTCATAGAATCACCGGAGTTGGAAGAGACCCTTTAGATCATTGAGTCCAACCGCAGCCTAACCCTGCCTAGCCCACCTCTAGATCATGTCCTTAAGCACTTCATCTACACGCCTTTTAAATACCTCCAGGGATGGTGATTCCACCACCTCCCTGGGCAGCCTGTTCCAATGCTTGAAAACCCTTTCAGTAAGGGAATTCTTCCTGATACCTAACCTAAATCTCCCCTGGTGCAATTTCAAGCCATTCACTTGCAGGTTGTTGTAGTAAAAAGCCCGAGCACCCTTAGCTGTTCCTTGTAGGACTTGTGCTCCAGACCCTTCACCAGATTCACTGCCCTCCTCTGGATGCGCTCCAGCATCTCAACATCCCTTCTGTGGTGAGGGGCCCAAAACTGAACAGAGTACTCGAGGTGCAGCCTCACCAGGGCTGAGTACAGCGGAACCATCACGTCCCTGCTCCTGCTGGTTACACCGTTCCTGATACAGGCCAGGATGCTGTTGGCCACCGTGGCCACCTGGGCACACTGCTGGCTCATGTTCAGCCTGCTGTCAACTAACACCCCCAGGTCTTTCTCCTCCAGGGAGCTCTCCAGGCACCCTGCCCCAAGCCTGTTAGCAGTGCCTGGGGTTATTGTGACCAAAGTGCAGTACCTGGCACTTGGCCTTGTTGAACCCCATAAATTTAAAGAAATACTTATTTTTTGTGTTGTCCCTTAGCAGCCATTTAATTCTTGGATCTCTCTTCTTCCCTCCTGTGTGGACGGGGTGATTAGGAGGTATCACCCTGAAGAATCCAAACCAGAACATGCTTCATGGACACCTTGCAAAACTTCCTGCAACTGTTTTGGCAGACTTTATAGGAATTTTCAGTATCAGATCAAGCAGGAATCAGATTCCTGCCGGGGCTGGGCATGTTCAGCTTGGCAATGGGTGTCCTGTCTCCCCTAACCCTCCCCCCCCCCCCCCCCCCCCCCCCGGCCCAGGTCGTGCTGTGGCCTGGTTGACAGGGATTCATCCCTGTATGTGCCCATAGGATGAGGAGTGAAGCAATCTATCTGATTAAGCAGGTTTGCAGGGTGACAGGACTGGAGGCCATGGGCACCAACTGAAGCATGGGATGTTCCCTCTGAACATCAGGAAACACTTTTTAACTGTAAGGGTGACCCAGCACTGGCACAGGCTGCCCAAGGAGGTGGTGGCCTCCATCCTTGGAGATACTCAGACTTCTGAATGTTTCTGGTGGACCAGCAGTCAGTCACACGTTTCTGACCTGGCTCTACTAATTGTGGGTTGCAAGAGAGGAGCTGCTTAAGATTTTTGTTTCTGCCCTGTTGATGACAGCGTGGCTCTGGTTACTTGAGTCATCCTCATTATTTTATCCTCTTATTTGTGAGTTAACAAATGTGAGTCTGAAGACTAAGAAGGTTTTAGCTGCATTGACCATGAGAGACCCTTACTGAATAGCTATGGGATTTTTTTTGCCTAGTTAGTTACTGCCCTCAGCAGGGGTCAGCTAAGAGCCCAGGTCTCCCAGGCTATTTGGTTGACTATGAGGTAACATTAATCCTCAGAAAAAAGCACAGTGTGCAGTTGTTGAAGGGAACTAGCTGATACCAGGATGCCATCAGTATCGCTGGGACTTTGCGTGGAAGATGGAATGTGGTGGCAATATTAGAAGCTGCTGTTCTCTAACAGAGTTACCAAGTGGGACACTGAAAAGCTGACCTCTTAAAGAGGTTGCTCAACATGACAGAGTCGATTTTCCAGTCCATCTATCAAAGCTCCTGCAATTCCCCATGCAAAGCTGCCCTAACAGAGCAAATCAAATCAAATACAGCTGCATGCAGGCATACTGCTTCCTGCCAGCACTTCCTTCTGGAGCGAATTCAGCAGCTGTGAACTGCCACGTCTAGCAAAACGTAACCAGCTTTGAGAGTCATGAAAAAGTAGATCTGCCTGTGGCAGCTCAGCTTCCCTCTGCCCACTGAAAAACCCCAACACTACGAGCTGAACCTCAGGGCTCCAGATCAGTGCAAACCTTACTTCTCCACAGGAATTCCACTGTCAAAACATGGAGAGTGCATAGGTGCTGGTGGCTCGTGCAGGGAGCTTTGGTGCTTCTCCATTTGGGGGGTATCACAGATGAGGGCTGATTCATCATGGGTGTGACAGAGGCTGCATGTGCTCCTTCCCCATCACTCCTGCATGGTGCTCCATCCAACTTGCCTGGTGGGCCCCCTGCTACCCCGAGCCCCCATAAACCCAGCAGTGCTCCTGACTCTGTGCAAGAACATGGGGAGCAGCATGACAGGGTTGCTCACATCGATATGCAAATGATGTGTTGCTGTACGTCAGCATGTGACTAGAAGAACCACCTGTGCAGAGCCAAAGGGTAACACAGTAATTATGCTAATTAAAGCTTCTTTGTCTCCTAAGGCTATTTTAGTTAGGTTGCTAATGGCCATAGATTTGTGACAAGCAGTAACTCTGCTGTGAGACCAGGACTTTGGTAATACAAATCTGAGTAGCAGAGTTTAGATAGCTGAGTCCCTCTCTGATAGGTATTGCTACAGGGATTAAACAAAATTCTTCTGAGGGCATTACTCTGTCCTCCTACAGCTTTCCACCTTGTGTAAGAAACTTGATTTTTGGAGGGATGTTTTAAGTACCAGGAAATGCCAGTGTACTGAAGAGTCTGTGTTTCTGGTTACTGCAGAGGAGAGGCAGCAAAAGGGGTTTGGGAGAAGGTTAAGAGACAAGTTCAGGACAGCCTGTGGTCTCAGTGTTGAGAGGCTGCATGCACTGCCCCAGCAACATCAAGCCTTGGCTGATCCCTGCGTTTTGCCTCCTACCCCTGGTTGATCCGGGGAAGGTCTGTGAGAGGCATGAGCTGGCAGTAGCTATGAAATGTCTTGGATTGAATAGCTTTCAGGGACACGGCCCAGGACTCTAAATTTGAGGCCATGGGGGTGGTGTGTGTGTGAGGATTTCCACTGAAGCACTGTTGAAGTGAGCAGGTCCACACAAATGCTGGAGTTGAGAGGTTAGGATCCTGTTGGATTAGTCCATCTCTGCTGGCACCAGTATTTTCTACTGCTTTTCTCTTTATTGTCTCTTTCCCTGCTTTCTTCTACTGTGTAGTGGAGCTATTCTCATCAGGAAGCCTTTCCTACAAAGACCCCGGTTCTAATCACGCTGCTCTCACTTGCTGCAGCTCCTTCCTCTGGCGGTCTTCTGTATTGCAGGGGCTGTGCTGCTGGAGCAGAGCAGGCAGGCGAAGCTGTGGAGCAAGTGGGAACGCAGAGCGAGGCAGGCGGCAGGGCCGAGGCTCTGCTGTGGCACCTAGAGACAAGTAGTAGGCAGTGGCCATATGCTGCTTTCAAACTCATATCCTTCAGGGGGAAGCGTGTATGGGCTCAGGTTCTGGCTCTGGGGAGCAATCCATGTGTTGCCACAGGATGTCCATATTTCAACCAAGAATCGGTGTCCCCATCCTTCCTCCATCCTCCTGCCCTGATAGAGATGCAGTGACATCTCAGTAAGTTATAAGGAAGAGGCAAAGCCCTGAGCATTGCCCCTTACCCAAACGTCTGCTCCTGCCATGGTGAGAAGCTCCACAGGAGCGTGCCTGGTGGCAGGAGGAAGGTGAGCCTGTCTGGATACATCTGCAGTGGCCAAAACCACTCTTGGGGCCACCTGTGAGAGCCCCTCTGTCTGCTATGGCTAGCAACAGCTTCAAAGCATGACAGGAGCTGCTGCTGCAGAGCAGCACACCGTGCCTGCCGCTGCTCTTGTCCCATGAGATGTGTATGCAGCTGGGCCAGCCATCCCCACACCACAGTTACCCTTAGCACAGTCTTTTTTGGCTGCATTTGCACCCTTAGGGCAGTAACAGTGGTGAGAGGGCCCCAACCCTGCACTGGTTTCCTGTTTCCTTTGTGAGATCTTACTTGCACTTCATTGATTAAGATCAGAACCACTGCATAAATGTGAGATGGTAACATCTTCCTCCGGTGTGTTTTGTGGAAATACATGCTGGGCTTGATTTGTGCTTCTGTATAGAGAGGGCAATGTACAGAGGCAAACTGGAATTTATTTCTGGGAGTAGGAAGCCTGTGTTGAGTTTTCCAAGGACATTTTTGCAGGTTGAGGGAAGTGATTCCATTCCTCTACTCTCATGAGACCCCACCTGGCGTCCCCAGAATGGTAAAGATGTGGAGCTGTTGGAGCAAGTCCACACAGATGATTGGGGGCTGGAGCACCTCTCCTGTGAAGACAGGCTGAGAGAGTTGGGCTTGTTCAGCCTGGAGAAGGCTGAGGGTACACCTAATTCAAGTGTACCAATACTTAAAGGGATCCTACAGGAGAGTGGGAGAGGGACTGTTCACCAGGGAGTGTAGTGACAGGACAAGGGGCAATGGTTTCAAGCTGAAAGAGGGCAGGTTTAGGTTAGACGTTAGGAAGCAATTCCTAAGCAATTCCTTCTTCCCTGTGAGGGCGGTGAGGCCCTGGCACAGGCTGCCCAGAGAGGCTGTGGCTGCCCTGCCCCTGGCAGTGTTCCAGGCTGGATGGGGCTTTGGGCAGCCTGGTCCGGGGAGGGTGTCCCTGCCCATGCAGAGGGCGAGACTGGATGGTCCCTGAGGTCCCTTCCGCCCCCTTTGTGCCTCTTCCCCTCCCCTTGCCAGGCCGCGCCCGCGCTGGCGGGCCGCTCGCGCAGCTCCGCGCGCTCGGCGGGGCCCGCTGCGCCGCGAAGCCGCCAGCCGGGCGGGCCCGGCCCCGCCGCCGTGACGCCAGCGCGCCGCCGGAAGCCGCGGGGGATGGCGGTCGCGGGCCGGCGGCGGGGGCCGGGCCGGGCCGGGCCTGGCGGGGCCTGGCGGCCGCGGCGCGGAAGCTGAGCGCGGGCGGCGCGGCTGCGGGCGGCGCCCCGTCCGGGCCAATATGTTCAAGAGAATGGCAGAGTTCGGGCCTGACTCCGGGGGCAGGGTGAAGGTGCGGATGCGCGGCGGCCCGGGCGGAGGGCGGGAGTCGCTTGGCGGGCCGCGGGGGGCCGGGTCTCACGGGCGCGGGCTGGGGGTTTCTCGTTGCAGGGCGTTACTATCGTCAAGCCGGTCGTGTACGGGAACGTCGCGCGGTATTTCGGGAAGAAGCGGGAAGAAGATGGTCACACTCACCAGTGGACGGTTTATGTCAAGCCCTACAGGAACGAGGTACGGCGGGCGTCCGGAAGGACAGGCGGCAGCGCCCCGGCTGCGGGGGGGACGTGGGTAGGCACAGGGGTACGGACACAGGCGCGGTGCAGCTCCTCAGCCCCTCCGGCTGTGTCCCCACAGCAGCGCCTGGGAGCAGCGAATTGGGATTTTAAAAAGCCGGGGTTTTCGGAGGGCGGCGGGGTGCCTGGGCAGAGGCAGCGGAGGAAATGCGTAGGTGGGCTGGTGGGTTTCCAGAAAGGAAGAAGAGGGAAAGCGTGTTTGGAGTGACCTTTCCTGGCCAGGGGAAAACTGGGAGTGTTGAGGGAGGTAATACCCACAGACCCGTGTGTCAGCAGTGATCTTCGGATTTGCTGTCTCGCTTTCCTCCTGTGCTTCCAGGCAGGAGGAACACCGTGTTTCTGTCAAAAGAAACAGCAGGCCTCTTGGGTGTGCTGTGTAAAGAACCAGAAGTAACGATGTTTGTATTTTAGGATATGTCTGCCTATGTGAAAAAGATTCAGTTCAAGCTGCATGAGAGCTACGGTAATCCTTTAAGAGGTGGGTTTTGCACTTGGGCATCCGATCCGAGAATGGGGAATTTGATTAGTTCCACTGAGGCTTTGCTGTCTGTATTAACACCCCTGTGTTTCCTCCTGCAGTTGTTACCAAACCACCATATGAAATCACCGAAACAGGCTGGGGTGAATTTGAAATAATCATTAAGATATTTTTCATTGATCCAAATGAAAGACCTGTAAGTACACTGAACTTCTGACAACTGAACTTCTTACTTAATTGTTGTGGCCTAAAGCTTTGCTGGTCAAAATAAGTCCCATCAGCTGTGGAAGTAGTGAAGCCTGTGCTTGTGGGAAACATATTTAATGACTGGCTGTGTTAACCTTTTTCTGTGCTTTACTGCTGCCGTTCATGACAGCTTTTCCTGCACTTGGCTTCTGTGAGACTTACTGATGTGTGACTACACGTTGCACCTTACGTGGGTTGAGCACGTACTGATGATTTATCTCTTCTCTGTAGCTCCCTTACTGTGGGATATTTTAATTATCTTTTCCTTTTTCATTTATCAGATTTAGAAAAATCACAGACTGGTAGGGGTGGGAAGGGACCTCTGGAGATAATTAGTCCAACTCCCTGCTAAAGCAGGGTCACCTACAGCAGGCTGCAACCAGGATCATGTCCAGGCAGGATTTGATTATCTCCAGAGGAGACTCCACAGCCTCTCTGGGCAGCCTGTCCAAATGCTCTGTCACCCTCAGAGCAAAGAAGTTTTGCGTCATGTTGAGACGGAACTTCCTGTATTCCAGTTGGTGCCCATTGCCCCTTGTCCTGTTGCTGGGTACCACTGACAAGAGTCTGGCTCCATCCTCGTGACATCTGCCCTTCAAGTATTTAAAAACATTCATAAGATCCCCCTTCAGTCTTTTCCAGGCTAGACAGACCCAGCTCCCTCAGCCTTTCCTTGTACCAGGGATGCTCCAGTCCTCTCATCATCCTTGCAGTTTTCTGCTGGACTTTCTCCAGTACTTCCCTGCTTGTTTTGAACTGGATAGCCCAGAACTGGACACAATATTCTAGGAGCAGCCTCACCAGAGCAGAGTAGAGGAGGAGGAGAACTCCTTTGACCTGCTGGCCATACTTTTCTCAGTGCATCCCAGGGTGCCACTGGCCTTCTGGACCACAAGGATACATGATTGCCTCATGGAGAACTTCTTGTTCACCAGGGCTCCCAAGTCCTTCTCTGCAGAGCTTCTCAGCAGGTCAGCCCCTAACCTGTGCTGGTGCTGGGGTTGTTCCCCCCTAGGTGTGGGACCCTACACTTGCCCTTGTTGAACTTCGTTAGGTTCCTTTCCACTCAACTCTCCAGCCTGTCCAGATCTCACTGTATGGCAGCTGCAGGCCTCCAACTAGACTCTGCACCACTTGCCAGAACCCTCTGAGTTCTGCCATTCACCCAGTTCTAAACCCACCTCGCTGTCCACTCATCTAAATCACGCTTCCTAAGCTTGCTTGTGAGGATGCTACAGGAGACAGTGTCAGAGCCTTAATGAAGTCCAAGTAGACAATGTCCACTGGTTAAAATGAGTTAAAAAGCAGAGGTGGTGCTATACTGGTGTTTGTCTCATTCCTAAAGGAAACCAGGTTAGGACACTTCTCTAGTTGTCTGAAGCACTGGAAGGCATTTATTTCTTTCCATCCTGTGTTTTAGATGTATCTTGTGGGTTCGTTTATCCAGGTTTAGGTAGGAGACTTGATTGCCATATTTTAGGGGAAGAGGATGTTTACTTCTGGAAAGACAAGTTCCTTCTGTTGCCTGAGTGATCCATTTGTTTTAGCCATTTCTTTGCCAAATGAGGGGGAAACTGAACTTTATGTTTTTCTTGAATACATGGCAATCAGTGCTGGACTAGAAAGGACTTCCTGCGCTGCCGTGCTCAGTAGCGCTCTGACCTGTCACCCCCAGTTCCTTTCACAGCTTAACCAAGCTGTGCTAAAGTTGGTAGGGTGTTTTTATCTTGGAAGGCTGTTTCAGTGCCCATTGTGTTCTTCCTTTCCAGGAAGTACCAACTGGAGTAAGGTATCACTCTCTTACACGACCATATGTGGGCCAGTTCATGGAAGGGAAGAAGCATGGAACCATGAGTCCTCTTCCCAGGTCGTTGTCCAAGTAGTCAGTGGTTCCTCAGGTCTGAACAGAGGGCTTCTGTTCCTCTCCTGCTCCTGCCATTTGCAGCACAGTAACAGCAAGAGTAGCTTCATAAGGAGAAATTCCAGTGAGAAGCTATTCACAGCTTCCCCTCAGTGTTTGTCTTTCTCAAGAAGGGACAGTAGGGTCACAGAAACAGCTATTTGTAAATCCTACCAGAGGGTCTTCTTCATAGTTTTTATACACTGATCCTAAACCAGTTGCCCAGTTTTAAAGTATCAAGGAGCCTTTGGACAGTTGGTGTGTTGAACAGTGCATATTAAATTTAAGTAATACTGATCCAGTTCTGTGACATTAATTTTTGCTTTCCTAAAAGATTTTTAAAATCCTGTACCATTGTTCAGTAAGAACAACTGCTGCTTGTTGATGTCTAGAAAATTTATGTTGCTCTACAGTTGTCAAGCTAATTAACTTCTCTCTCTCTGTGCAGGTAACCTTGTATCACTTGCTGAAGCTTTTTCAGTCTGATACCAATGCCATCCTGGGGAAGAAAACTGTGGTGTCTGAATTCTACGACGAAATGGTATGAAAGTTTTTAGTGTAACCTGTGCTTTGTTCTGAAGAGTGTTGGTGACACCGTGTGCTTTTCCCCTTCACAGATATTTCAGGATCCTACTGCAATGATGCAGCAGCTGTTGACAACGTCTCGTCAGCTCACGCTAGGTGCTTATAAGCATGAAACAGAGTGTAAGTTTGGGGGCTTTTTCCTGGGGTGTCGCAGTGCAATGGAATTGGAGGCTGCTAAAACGCATTATTTTTTCAGTAAAGGATCTGCAACTTTTGCTGAGATTTGAGAACTTCTAAGATTTTCAGACCTGTATGCCTGCTAAAGAGGAACTATGAGTGACTCAGAGTGATCATAGAATCATAGAATGGCAAGGGTTGGAAGGGACCCCAAAGGATCATAGAGCTCCAACCCCCCTGCCACAGGCAGGGCCACCAGCCTCAGGGCTGGGTCTACGCAAGGTTGCCCAGGGCCCCATCCAACCTGGCCTTGAACACTTCCAGGGATGGGGCATCCACCACCTCTCTGGGCAGTCTGTTCCAGCACCTCACCACTCTTTCCGTAAAAAACTTCCCCCTAATATCCAATCTAAACCTTCCCTCCTGTAGCTTTAATCCATTCCCCCTTGTCCTGCCATTGTCTGCCCTTTTAAAAAGTTGATTCCCCTCCTGTTTGTATGCTCCCTTCAGGTACTGGAAGGCTGCAATGAGGTCCCCCCGCAGCCTTCTCTTCTCCAGGCTGAACAAGCCCAGCTCCCTCAGCCTCTCCTTGTAGGGCAGGTGCTCCAGCCCTCTAATCATCCTTGTGGCCCTCCTCTGAACCCTCTCCAACAGTTCCACATCTCTCCTGTACTGGGGGCCCCAGATCTGGACACAGTACTCCAGGTGGGGCCTCACAAGGGCAGAGTAGAGAGGGACAATCACCTCCCTGTCCCTGCTGGCCACCCCTCTTCTGATGGAGCCCAGGATACCATTGGCCTTGCGAGCTGCAAGAGCACACTGCTGGCTTATGTTAAGTTTCTCATTCACGGTGACACCCAGGTCCTTCTCAGCAGGGCTACTCTCAAGGAGCTCTTCTCCCAGTCTGGTGATGATGTGATCTATGCCTAGCTCAACATCTTAGAAGTTAGTTAGAATAGAAAGTAAGTTAAGGCCACTGTGTTCGTGATGAACATGTGTTTGGTTCATCAGGAGGTTAACTGCAAGCAAAGATCACACTTCAGGCACTGAAATACAGGAGTATGGCTGCTGTGTTCTTTGCATCCTTATCTAATCTGTCTTTAATACCAGAATATTAAGGGAATTTAAAAAGTAAAACAAAAATAGATTGATTCCTAAAACACAGTGCTTTTAGTGATGGTTTCTGTTCTGATCTTCTGACTCTGATGTCTTCTACTCCAAGAAAGCAAATGTAATATTGAGCCCAAATCCTTCCTTGTTAGTTACGAGTTCCAGTGCCACTGTAGTCCGGCCCACCTGGCCATTGGCTTATCACCATGTTCCCCTGTCAACAGGTACCACCAGGCAGGTGATGCCTAGAGCTAAGAGTGGTCATGAGTTTGAAGCTCTACAAAGTTAGGGTTCAATTTGCCTTATGTCTGTTTGGGGGTGTGGGCATCTGAGGCACTTCCATGTTCCTACCTCAGTTCAGCCAGTCTGGACTTTTGTTCCATTGTGTGTTGTTGTGGTTTACGTGTAGAAAACGTTTGATAAGATGGGTCATAAAAAAGGCTTGTCTGAATTTGTCTGAATTTAAACTTCAGGCTGTTTCTCCTGAGAGTAAATAGAAACTTTTTGAGTTGTTTGGTTTTTTTGTTTGTTTGATTTGATTTGGGGTTTTTTGCCACTCTTTGGGCAGCCTGTGTCAGTGCTCTCACACTCACAGTAAAAGCGTTTCCTGATGTTCTGATGGAACCTCCCATGTCTCAGTTCATGTCCACGGCCTCTCGTGCTGTCACTGGGCACCACATGTACATTATCTGTAATTCTCTGTAGTCTCCCAGTGCTGTCAGTGTGTGAGGTGTGTTGGTGCGTTGTGTGTGTGCCCCCCACTTTAAAATTAAGTGAATTAAAAAATGAGAACATTCTGGAAATTAGAACATTCTGGTGAATTATTAACTGCACCCACAAAGCTGATGGGCTGAATGAGGCTACAAAACAAGCTCACTTTTTTTCCCCCCATCTCTCTTTTTGATTTGTTTGGGACACACACCATCCAAATTACTGTTGCCATTTAAAACCAAAACAAACAACAAACCCAACAACTTTCCACTCTACTTAAAATGTATTTTTTTTTCTTTATCACCAATGTAGTTGCAGATCTTGAAGTGAAAACCAGGGAAAAGCTGGAAGCTGCCAAAAAGAAAACTAGTTTTGAAATTGCTGAGCTCAAAGAAAGACTAAAAGCAAGTCGTGAAACCATCAACTGCTTAAAGAATGAAATCAGAAAACTTGAAGAAGACGATCAGTCTAAAGATATGTGATGAGTGTTGACTGGATGAAGAGCCTGTGCTGAAAGGAGAAGGGCTTCAGGCATGGAACTGTGTGTGTTCTCTGCAGTTCTGTCACTGATACAACATGACTTTCCCTTGATGTGGCAGTTGACATCATAAATGGAAGAGTATCATTGTTGTATAGCTAAAGCCTGTAGGTACTGAGGGATTTATTTAAAGTAGAAGGGCTCTTGGAGACTGGGCTTTTTTATTTTTTCTTTTTTTTATTAAATTTGTTTGTGTGGCATATGAAATCTTTGTATTAAGTCTGGTATTAGTTCAATGGGGTTTTATCAAATGCAGGTATTTACTTTTTTTTTACTTGTTTGGTTTTTTTTACTGATTGTTAAGAGATACATCTTCAAAGCTAAAAATAAAATCTGCAGGTTTTTTATGTTAGTATTTTTTGGTCTCTGTCCAGTTGTGAGCTTCAAGAACCAACTGTAAGTAGCATACCCTGATTGAAGGCAGAGGTTGATACACAATGGTACACAAGTTGCTGAGTCTGGTTATGGTGATTTCTGCATCTCTGCCTGTTACCAGCACAAGGGAAAAACTTCCTGAAAACAGGATGTTAAATAACTCCTGTATCTACAGATGAGAGTCACCAGCACCACATCTGCTTTAACATATACAGATGCATCAGTTCTACAGGTTGTGCTTAGAAGCAGGCAGTGATTCTGGTCCTGTGTTGGGGGAAGTTGATACTTGTATTGTACTGTGGTCAGTTCATCACATATTGTCTCTGCTGCTCCTTCCTCCTCACAGGGAGGACTCCTCACACTCTTTTCCTCTGTCCAGCATGGGGTCCCTCCCAGCAAAGACCATACTCCATCAGCTTCTCCAACATGAGTCCTTTCCATGGGCTGCAGTTCTACTCCTTTAGGTACCTCCCCCTGTTCTGGTGTGGGTTCCTCCATGGGCTGCAGGTGGATATCTGCTCCACCATCAACCTCCATGGGCTGCAGTGGGCCAGCCTGCCCCACCATGGAGAAGAAACGATCATCTCCATGGGGTGAAGGGGAATCTCTGCTCCAGCACCTGGACCACCTCCTCCCCCAACTTCTTCATTGTCCATGGTATCTTCAGGGTAATTTCTCTCACATCTTCTCACTCCTCTCAGGTTGCGCCTGGTGATTTTTTTCCCTAACTATGTTATCTCTCAGGCACCACCACTGTTGCTGATGAGCCCAGCCTTGGTCAGCAGTAAGTTCATTGTGGAGCTGGCTGGCATTGGCTCTATTGGACATGGGGGAAGCTTCTAGCAGCTCCTCACAGAAGCCACTCCTTTAGACCCCTGCTACCAAAACCTTGCTACACAAACCCAGTGCATCTTCTGAAGTAGCCAGCAAGTGTTGCCCCTGAAAAATCAACTCATGAGCTGTTGCCAGTAATTTCCCCCCTCCCTCTCTCTGCCCCATTTTGCAGAGGGCGAAGAGGCAGGTAGAGGAGGTGCTGCCTCAGGTTTTGAAAGGGCTCAGGGTATTTTCTATTGCTCCAAGATACAGTGTTGCAGTAAACTCTGCTATGGAAAACCCAAACGACATCCCCTTTCCAATAGACAACAGTAGGACGGATGCTTCCAGAACAAAGCGCTTGCTTCTTTGTATCTCAAACAACTGCTGAGTGACTTTTACCATGGCTTGGTAAAGATTGAGAACTGAAACAATTTCAACACTCAAGAGACTTAGTTTTTTCCTTAAGAAATACAGTGTTAAAACGTGGCATATTTAGGTTACTGTGTTCTATATACATACATGGGGGTTGAGGAACAGCTTGTACCAGTGGTGTCCCCGCAGCTCCTTCCTAGCACTGCAGACTATCCAGATTTCTGGCTTCCCAACTGGTTTGGTCTATTGATTGAGTAGCCAATTCCCCTTTAAGCAGGAGCTGAAGAAGAATGTACTAAGCAATTTCAGTACAGGACAATGAGCCATTTTTCAGAGCTTGGAAATAAGACTTGGGTGGGCCTCAGTATGCTGCATGTTCTAAGCTTGAAAGAACACTTTTCAGTGAAAAGTTAAAAAAAACATACTATTTTCTTTCATGATACCTTATTATTCAATGTGTGTATTTGGCTGCTTCCTTGTCTTTGACAATCATCAGTAGCAGGTATTTTTAAGGAAAAATATAATAAAGTTAGCACAAACTGAGTCCTCCCAAGTATCTTCTCTTAGCTTCTTGCAGATTTATTCCATTTCCTGAAGAAGCTTTTAAGGTCCATTTCTGCAAGTTAAAATGGGAAGGGCAAGAAGGTTACCAGAAGTGAAATGGAGTGGGGCACCTAAGGACAAAGTTGCATCTGACCTCCATTGCCTTGAAGAACAAGAAAAACCCCAATGCTACACGCCGCTTTATTTTTGGCAACCCTCCAAAAATGTGACTCCAGACAACTAGTTACAGTTTGTGCTTGCCAGGGGTGCTAACTTAAATGCTATTTATATTGCTGAGCCTGACTCTAGCCTGTGGTTTCATCCTGAGGTATAATTGTGAAATACAGATGTATTTAAATTTGCTTTGCAAAGGATGGGGGGAACCCCATGTTGAGCTATAGGTAGTTTGGTATCACTGAATTGGACAATAATTTATCTGATTGCATATACTGAAGCTTTAGGCTTTGGTAGGTAAAGATAAAACATGGTTTATCTCAGTTTATACTGTTACCAGTGTTACCAATGAGGAATGTTTACTTCAGGCATCAAACACATCAAACTGGGAGTTACCATTCTTGCCACATCCACTATAAAGACTTGGGGCTTTTAAGCATTTTAGTTAAGATACATCAATAGTCATCCCAGTAAATTCAGATACTGACTGCTTACTTCCTACCCAGTATTATTTATCACTAGCCCTTTTTGTACCTAGCTCTGTCTCTTGGAACTCCTTTGCCTTTGGGTTTGGCAGGTTGTAGTTTACAGTTAGACTGTGAAGTTGTGTATGGCTGTGCCCAGGTTTCTCATCAAAAGTGCTGTTATCTGACAGGAGACAGGAGATGAGTAAATACACTTAATACAAACATTTACTTGAGCACTTTTGTGGTTAGTAGAGATGGGACTGGAGGGAAATTCAAATCACCCTGTTCCTTTTCTTTCTAGAGAGATGACAACAATACCAACCTCAAGAGCCTTTTGCTGCTTATGCATTTAATCCACACAAAATGTTTGTTTGCTTCTTAATGGGAATAGCTTTAAGAGCATTTCAGGTTGTTTTCCAAACACCAGGTGGCAGGTGTATCCAAAATATCTTCCAGTCTCGGCAGCATTTTAATGACTCAGATTTTAGGCAGATCTGTGATGTCTCTGATCGATCTCATTTGCTTTGAGACTTGATCAAGTTGTATTTGTTTCTGTAGAGATGAACAAATTATCTATCACATGTTATGGAGCCGTTCAGCAGCCTTGTGAGAGATCAGACATGCTGTGCCAGTGACTGGAGGCCTGTGACTAGCGGTGTTCCCCAGGGCTCAGTGTTGGGTCCAGTCCTGTTCAATATCTTCACTGACGACCTTGATGAGGGAATAGCATCCACCCCCAGCAAGTACACCAATGATACAAAGCTGGGAGGGGTGGCTGACACGCAGGAACACTGCGCTGCCATCCAGCGAGACCTGGACAGGCTGGAGAGCTGGGCAGGGAGAAACCAGATGAAATTCAACAAGTGCAAGTGTGAAGTCTTGCACCTGGGGAGGAACAACCGCATGTATCAGTACAGGCTGGGGGATGACCTGCTGGAGAAGAGCTCTGTGGAGAAGGACCTGGGGGTCCTGGTTGATGACAGGTTGGCTATGAGTCAGCAGTGTGCCCTGGTGGCTAAGAGAGCCAATGGGATCCTGGGGTGCATCAGGAAGAGTGTGGCCAGAAGGTCCAAAGAGGTGATCCTCCCCCTCTACTCTGCCCTGGTCAGGCCCCACCTGGAGTATTGTGTCCAGTTCTGGGCTCCCTGGTATAAAAAGGACAGGGATCTCCTTGAGAGAGTGCAGAGAAGGGCTACGAAGATGATTAAGGGTCTGGAACATCTATCCTATGAGGAAAGGCTGAGAGAGCTGGGGCTGTTCAGCCTGGAGAAAAGAAGACTGAGGGGGGACCTAATCAATGTTTATAAATATCTTACGTATGGGGTGCAGGGGGAATTGGCCTGCCCCTTTTCTTTGGTCAGTGGAGACAGGAGAAGGGGCAATGGCTGCAAATTGGAGCACAGGAAGTTCTGCACCAACATGGGGAGGAACTTTTTCCCAGTGAGGGTGACAGAGCCCTGGGACAGGCTGCCCAGGGAGGTGGTGGAGTCTCCTTCTCTGGAGATATTCAAGACCCATCTGGACACCTATCTGTGCAGTATGAGCTAGGGAGCTCATACTCAACCCCCTTTGGCAGGGGGGTTGGACCTGATGGTCTCTTGAGGTCCCTTCCAACCCCTGCAACTCTGTGATTCTGTGAACCAGGGGAAATAAAAGGGTGATTGTTTGCAATTTTTGTTGAGGGAAGCAGCTTTCAAAATACAAATCTCTGGGGTTGTTTTTAAGTTTAAGGGGTTTGGTGGGTTTTTTTTCTTTTTCAGGCTGAGATTGTGTGACAACATGAAGGAACAAAACCTAACTTAGACACTCTGCTGGACTGCATACTTTGCTTGTACCCAACTGCAGGTGCAAAATGGCAGGATTTTCTACAAGCAAAAGTAATTAAATTTTTAAACTTAATGCTGATGGAGTTAACAAGCTGCTTTGACTACTTACTGCTTAATGAAAACTATGAATGAACCCTTGGCTTCCAAGTATGTTGCAACTTTTAATTTCCCTAAATACAGTAGGGAAGAACAGCTTAAGTAAGGGGAAGAAGAGAGAATTAGGATTCTAAAAAAAGAACAGCAACAATGAGAAATTCTTGTGTTACATGCACCATGACATAATTACTTGGGATTTAACATTAATTTATGATACATTTACACTATGTCAGTTTTAAAATGCTTTAAGCTAGAACATGAAATCATGTAAGTTTCTAGTGTCAGCTGTACAAATAGCTAGCACATATCCAAAATTAAAATTTACATTTTGATTTTCATAGGAAAAACCTCTTGAATGCCTCTTGATTATGCCATAAAAATAACTTGGAATATTTGTCCTACCCCCTGCCTCATAATGACTATAGTTTTTAAGGTGTGTGAAAGCTGGCACTTATATTCCCACTGTTGTGGAGAATTTTGCACTTTAGGATAGAAACAAATTTAATCTGACCTATTGGCTTCTGCTTTGTGAATACTTTCACTTGAAGTGATCCAAACCTTTTTTCTTCAATGTCTAATTCTGCCATGTCTGGCAAATTCCACATTTTTTCATGCTCTACAATTCAGCTGTATTTCCCACAGCATACTTTATTTAGCTTCTGATCTAGAATGTTATTAAAATGCAGAGGTTTTATTTAAACATGCTTCTAAGTTGTCCAGGGAAACATTCAGGTATCTCTTATTCATAGGATCAAGAAATAAGACATATAGGTAAGAAAAGTCATCTTCACCTGCTGAATTTATCAGACAAGACTGACCCTCACTTTAACAACTGAACAAAAAAATCATTTCACTAACATGTTGGGAAAATACAGCTGGTAAGAGCTGGCAAAACCAACAAGGTTTATACCTCTCTGCACATAACAAGGGTGACAGCTTTTGGGCTCAAAATGTGGAGACTGAATAGTGCTGCAGCACGTTGCTGTTCAGTGTGCCAAGTCTGATGACTGTAGCAGGGCCAGCACGTTGTTCCTTTTTATTATGTTCATTAAAACAAGGATTAATCCAGGTCATTTTTGGTTAGTCACTCTCCTGATGAGAGTGAGTGATAACTATATCCCACCTAAAACTCCATTGACCTGAACTCTGAGTAGGTAACATGGAGAACGTTGAAGTTAGGTTGGAGGGGCTTGCAGTTTACTTTTGGTGTTATCTCATGTTTTCTGTATGGAAGTATTTACTCCACAAGCTATATATTCCTGAGGGAGAGATGCATGTGTTGGACACATTGGAATTGATTTATCCCTTCTTGCTGCAGGTAAAGCACATTTGCACGGAGATGCAAGACACGGGGTAGGACAGGCACTTAAACTGGCCAGACTGGACTCCACCCTGCTCCTACCTAGTGTTTGGAAATGATCAAAGCATCTGCTGCTTGGCAAAGTTTTGTGGTTGCTCTGAATCTTTTTAGTCCTTATCAGCAACAGCCAGGACCTGCAGTGTTAGAGGAACATGGGCATCACCCTGGATGATGATGTAACGTTGTGGGCAGTGTCGGAGGGCAAAACTGATTTGGTGTGCATTCAACTGCTGGGCCTGCAAGTCAGCATGGGGGTGCACTGAAAGGGCTGCTGGGCACTGCAACAGGCTGCCCAGGGAGCTGGTGGAGTCACCGACCCCGGATGTGTTTAAAAGATGGGTAGGTGAGGGGCTGAGGGACATGGTTTAGTAGGGGATGGGTATGATTGGACTCGATGATTTTAAAGGTCTTTTCCAACCCAGTGATTCTGTGATTCTGTGCTCCTCTTGGGTAGTAGTTTGTACTCTTTGAGCATCTCATCACTGATCACTCTGCTAGAACTGCCTGTTGCCTGCTAGGTTCATTCTACAGTATTTAACACTCAGGAGTCTGCAATTTCAAACAGCTAACACAGTCTAGCTGAATGAAAATAAACTGTGCTTTGACTTTGGCTTATTTTTAATAATAAGCAAGCAATGAGTCCCAGTCCTTGTGCATTTTCTGAGAATAGAACCTTGATGATTCTGTGATTCTCTAATAGAGAAGGTACATTCCTAAGGCTGAGACTTCTTTCCAGTAATTTCTCTTCCCTCAAGGACAAAAGGCAGAAACAAAGTTATTACATCAAAGATGACTAAATCAATCTGTATGAGTTTCAGTGGTACTTTCTTGGAACAGGGTGACCACAATATGTGTATTTTAAAATGGGAAAACAGTAATACTTTTCATGATTTCATGGACTTGAAAAGTGCAATTTAATTAAAGTTTCTTCATAATCTACTCTGACCCTGTATGGTACTAAATGCTTGCAAGTGCCCTGCCTCTGCATTTGGTGCTGGTAATGCTTAGTACTTCACTAAATAAACCTGCCCTTCATTCCATGTGAAGTCAGGGGGTTTCCATCAGACCTCTGGTAAAGAAGGTAATCAATCAGTAAATGAAGTAATCAATCAGTAAATTAAGAGGACTCCTCTGTAGAAGGGTCACTTGAGACAAAGGGCCACTTCAGTAATGTTTTATATTTCATGATAGACTTTAGAGCATTCCTTTACAAGTTCTAAGCTAAGGCTTTTGGAAATCTGATAGGTACTTAGGAATAAATTTAAACAAGCCATTTAATTCAATTTTTCACCTAGCCATTGCTACTGACAAGCCATCTTCTTGACTTTGCAGTAGAATTATTTTCTTGTATTTTGTACATTTGCACAAAGATTTCCCTTTATAAGTTCCATCTCTCTTCTCAGTTCTAGGCTAAAGCTCCATCACCACTCTAAAGAGAAATGCTCTGTAAGACAAAAAACGAAGTGTAACTTGCTTTTGCTGCTGCTGCCACTACTTCCAGAGCTTTATCTGACACTGGTGCCCTAGAGTGCTAGCTTCAGTCTCACCTAAATAGTTTTTGAGACAATTTCAAACACATTTTGTAATCATCTAATGGCTGTTGACAAGCATGTTGAACTTGTTTAGTGGCCATTATATCTGTGTCACTTCTCTGTGGCCTTGCGTAGAAATGCCCCCCCAAACCAAAACCCTATGGCTGAACTTCTATGGTATTGTCTCTGATATTAAGAAGTAAAATTTGCTAGATTAAATAAAATAAAGTATTTTAATAATAGTAACATTTTCAAAACTGCACCTAATGCTAAATGATCAATGCACCGTGTCAGACAGTTCTTACCATTACAGGTTTGGTGGGAATTTCTGTCTGAAAAATAACCCCCACCACAAAATAAATCAAGCCAGTTACCTGGCTGCATTCTGATCTCTTTACTGCTCTGTAGTCACACCTGTTTTCTGAGGACTGACTGTGGTTTACTCCACTTGGACTAGAATTGCATCCAAACTAAGCTGAGTAAAGAGACAGTAATTGCGAAGTAGAACTGGATTTGAAGTAACATTCTCATGATCAAAGATTCTAAGAAGCTTTTGTAGTAATTGGAGAATAACAACTATATAAAATGTGTTTGCTTCTCATATTTAAATTAAGCATAAAGATAAAATGCATGAGAGGCTTATTAAATGAACATACAGATACTGCATCTGATAAGATCAAAGCAATTGAGTGGGATTTTAATTTAGGCATTTGACTGACTTTGCCTTAAAAAAAAATAGTTTTTGAAGTAATGCTGGCCTTGTTCCATAATATCTGAGAGGCTCACTCAGTTGTGGATTGCTCCACTTGGGCTATTCCCTCCACTGCTGATACATTATTTATATCACATCCTGAGAACACTGTACAGGTAAAACGCACAGGCAGAGTTCCAGGCCTAAAGGCCTTCAATCTAAATAGGCAATATAGGATGGGTGGTATCATAAATTGCAGTTCTTTACTTGAACTGTATGTAAGCAATGTCTTTCAGCTCTAAAATTATACCCTTCATACACTTTGAACTGCAGAAACACTCTAGTACAGTTCTCATCCTGTTGCAACACAACTCAGTCTGACTACAGTGGATAAATGAAGCACCTGCTGTCTCTGGGTTTCCCCATCTTTAACAAAATCAGCTGCTTCTTAACAAATTCTATTCCTGGGAGTCACTGGCATGACAATTGTTCTTCAGGTTTCAGAAAAAGGAGAAATGGGACTTGAGCCACGATTCTCTGTATGATAAGGGCTTTGGTTTGAGGGCTGGAGTGGGCATGCAGTTGTTTGGTACAGAACTAAAGAGCCTTGGGAAGCAACCAACGCAAACTCCAGGCATCTGGCTTCATTAGTTCCACAAAGTAAGCCCCTACCCACCGACTGAGCACTGAACAAAACACCAACTACTTCAGGCTGCTTCACAGATATTTGAACTGACAAGTGGGTCTTAAATAGGACCGGGCTACACAGCCTGCCCTGAGCTCTAACACGAGGAGCAACTTTCTGAACACCTTGGGAAAGGCCAAAGGTATGACAGAGAGAGGAGGAGAAAAACATCAAAGATCATCTTGTGAGCCACAGTGACCAGTTTAGTTTTTCCATCATAATGCAGCTTTCTTCTGCAAGGGGGTTGAAGCTTTCTTAGCAGTGGAATGAACTTCCCCAGGAGCCAAAGATTAATAAACTTCAATTTTTCTTACTTCATCTTGAAGACCTATTTCTTTGGGTTATTTAACATAAGACTTTTTTTTTTTTTAATGCTTGTTTAAAGCAAAAATTGTTCTGGCATCTTTCTTTCCTTCTGCTAAGAGGCAGTATGGAATAACAAACACAATTGGGACAAATATTTTTTTATGGTAGAATTAGCTAGTCCCACCTGAATCAAAATGCTTTGGAGAAAATTCCTGGAGCTGTATTTCCTTGGTCTCCATCCTTCAGACAGTGTGAGAGAATAATGGTGGTGTATATTTTGATTGTGTCCCTGATTTGACTTAAAATATAGATTACTATGTGTAACTGAAGGGAAATCTAATTATTTCTGTTTAAAATAATTATTGTTTAAAATGCTGTTAAATTAACAAGTCTGATTTTATTTCCCTTGTTTCAAGTAATTATCTTTATGTGTGAATTTAAGCAGCCCTAAAAGTGAGAAATAATATGCTGGCTGAAAGAAATGAGGCACTGTAAAAGCAGGTTTATATTCCATTGCTAATAATCCTGCTTTGCCATACGTCACCTTTCCTTCTTACATGCTGCTTCTGGGGGAACACACCCAGTTTTCTCATAGACTTGTACATTGGCTGTCTCAGCTCTAATTTTTAAGTTATTTTCTCAAGGGCTGGAGTGGTTCCTCTCCTTGGATGGCCTGCTACCCTCACTTAGTGGTTTCTATCCACATGGTAAGAAGGTTCTTACTTTCCTGAAGAAGCTCACTCCTTATATACTGAGGAGAAATTTAAAAAAACCTCAACAAACCAGCCAGCCCTGGCATATATGTTTTTCTTCTCTTAAAACACCAGGCTTCGATCAGTAGTTCAGAAGCAGCTTCATAAACTGAGCCTTCCCCCAAGCAGGGCTGAGACCCTTTCCCAGGCCCCTGATTTTCACCTCCCTGCATAAATCGCGATGCTCGGTTATCCATTCACACCTAGATGCCATTTTGGAGCACGTGGGACAAAGGCAAATGAATTTAGGAGAGTGAAGCCAGCTGTACCAGTGCTCAGAACTGTTGATCTTTGCTCTTTCTGTGACCACTGCTTTCACTAACAAATTATGATTAAGAGGCAGGAAAGAAGAGTAACCCTGGCAGTGTGAGCATTCCCTCTGCAGATTTTCTGCTGAGCAGGCAGAGCTGTTTTGGAAGGCTGAATGAGAGTGAGTTTCATTCTTTTTCACCATGACAATTTGACTTCTTCAGTTCACCTGGAGTAACATATTTTATCTTTTCTACTCCAGGCAGGAAAAACACTGGATGAAAACAAACAGCATTATATCTGATTTTGCTAAGTCAGATCCTTCACTGCTAGGGGAAAAAATCTAGGTTGCAACTTTAGATGTTCCTTTAAACATTCTTCCTGAGTACAGCAAAAGGCAATTTTCTTGAAAAAGCCAGGGTATGCTTCTCATTGCACAGCACACAACAACTTCCATGTTAGAGAAAGGAGTTTCAGAAAGGCAGATACAAGCTCTGGTATGTAATGTAGATTTGGATTTGACATTACAGGCCATTACCCAAAGACAGTTCAGTCACTCTGCCAACCACAATGTCCCTCAGTTACATAAATGACCAAGCAGAGATGTGATTATCTGCCCATGCCAATGTAGGTCTTTCCACCACTGCTAACTATACATTTTTTGCCTCTATAGGCACCAGGTCCCCTCCAAGCATGAAGAAAAAGTCTCCTTCTCTGGAGATATTCAAGACCCATCTGGACGCCTATCTGTGCAGTATGAGGTAGGGAGCTGCTTTGGCAGGGGGGTTGGACCCGATGAGCTCTTGAGGTCCCTTCCAACCCCTACAATTCTGTGATTCTGTGATCCTGTGATTTACATGTAGTCATGTAACCTAGAATGATTAATACATCCATTCATGAAAAGCATCCAAACAATACTTTGAAGGTTTTACAAAAAACATTCTCCAAGTCATTTTGCAACCTGATGGCAAACTGCACACCAGCAGCAGCTGTTCTAGTAGAAGTTTACATCAATTTGCCAGTTTTCTCACTGTCTCAGATCTGCTATGTTGCCATGCTATGGCCAGATTTCCTGCTACTGCAATGCTTGATCTGACTGGAAACCATAGCAAGGACATATTCTTGTAAGGGTGCAGACCCAAGGGAAAAAGACTTGTTACTTTTCATTTTTTCTCTCTAGTAGTCAGCATTTGCAACTTACAACATATACTGTGAAAAGACTGAGAAAGGCATTGATTGATTTAAATCAACCTTAATTTTTTTACCAAAGGCAAAAACTCCACACACTGGTGCTTAATCATACTTTGCATCATGTACAAGCATGCAGTTTTTCATACAAATTCCTTAGGATGTTTAATCTGCTATTGCAAAAATACTTATTTGCATACAATCACACCCTGCTGTGGTTTTAAATGTTTTCTGAGAATACATTTTGAGCCTATTATCTTAACCTCACTGCCTTTCTACCCACATATAGACTAGCAGACATGCAAACACTACAACTTTTATTCAGGCCTGAGTCTAATTAAGTTGAAGTGCATTCATTCTTTAGAACTATAGCACTCAGCTTATTCCATAAGTATTGTTGGTGAATACACTGTTGTTGAGTTGCTGAGCTGTAACAAGGTCTGCAGCTTACAAATAGAAGTTCTTATTACAGGAGAAAAGAGTGATCAGCAGTTTTGGGTATTTTTGTAGTCTGAATTACTTGTTCATGCCATGCATGCCAGCTGTTATAACTGTTAGAAGAAGCAGTTATCTTTCAAAAATCTTAACCCAAATACCAAGTACTGACTGTAGTTAGAGAAATCAGGGTGAATAACATCTTTTACTGGCCTTCTTTTTGGAGACATGTTTGATCCAGATGCAGAGAATAGGCACTTACACCATAACACCGTGTGACAGGGCATGATGTGTCCTGGTTTTCAGCTGGGACAAAGTTAATTTTCACAAGAAGCTGGGAGGGCACACCTTCAGGGCAGGTGACCCAAAGTAGCCAAAGGGATATTTGATACCCTGATGTCATGCTCAGTATGTAAAGGGAGCTGGCAGGTGAGTAAGGATCCCTGCTGAGGGAACTGCTTGGTATCAGCCTTCCAGGGGTGAGCAAATTGCATTATGCATCACCTGCTTTATATATTCTTTTATAAGTACTGTTGTTATTTTCCTTTGCTGTCCTGGTAAACTGGCCTTATCCCAACCCTCAAGTTTTACCTTTTTCTTCTGCTTCTCGTATACTCTTCCCCATCATTCACAGTCTAACAAACTAATTAGGTATCATTTGTTTAAAGAAGACCCTGCAAGTAACTAAAAACTGTAAGCACTGACATCAATACCATTTCCTGACTCCTGCTATAGCTGCACTCTGAAAAACAACTCCTCTTCTTGACCTATCTTTATAAAGTCTTTTAATGACTACTGCCAAGCCACATGACAGAAAGTACTGCAGGTGACTCTTGCTTGCTCTACAGCAAATCCAAAGTGTCTTGTCCCCACTCTGTTCTGGCCCTGAGCTTTAATATATGCTTGTTAGTTATCCCAGACCGAGTATATATAACTTTTGTCAATGAACATATCATATGAAATAATGTATAATTAGGGCACAAGCACATGGTAAGAACCTGTCTTAAGAAGACAGAACCATGTAGGTTTCAGTGGGCCTCGGGAGGTCACCTAGGTCCACTTACTGCTCAGAGCAGGCCCGGTCACAGCTGATTGCTCAGGACCATGCCTAGTCAAGCTCTGAGTATCTTCCAGGAAGGAGGTCACACAACCTCTTTGGGCAACCTGTTCCGATTTTTGACCACCTTCATGTGGTCACGTAAATCTCTGCATCTATACAGAATTTCCCATGTTCCAACCTGTGTCCATTCCCTCTTGGCCTGTCACTGTGCACCTCTGACAAGAAGTTGGCTTGGTCTTCAATGCAGACAGCAGCAGTTAAGATCTTTTCTTAGCCACTTCCTTAAGGCTGAACAGTATCAGTTCTCTCAGTCTGCTACCATACACTATTCTTCCAGTCCCCTGACCATCTCAGGGTCTCTCTCTTACACTACCTGCGAAACAGCTATACTGTATCAGACTACACAGGAATGCCCGATGTGCTTCTGAATTTAATGACCAGGACTAAACTGTCAGTAAGAGAGTATAAAGAACAGGTCAGAAATAGCATAATTCTTCTTGCTATATATTCAGGGCTTTCAGTAAATAATTGGTTAGGGAAAACCTGAACCAAAGGCCACTGTATTCCATTCCCTTTGCTAGTTGCCAATACACTGCTTCCCTTTTTGAAAGTAATGACAGTTTTAGCCCCCACATTTCTGGAAGCAGTGGACTCCATACTTCAGTTCTTTGGCATCCAGAAAAAAGAGACACCCTTTTGCTTGCTTTAAACCTGCTGTCTGTTACTTCCCCTGTATGCCCACTTACTAGAAAAAAGGAATGAGCTCCCTACCTTCTATTCACAAGACCCCATTTTATAAAAAACAATCATCTTCCCTCAGTTGTCCAGGCATTGTCACTTTTGTCTTTTTCAAACTGTATAGTCCTAGTGTTGGTACTCCTGCTTTAAACAGAAACGGTTCTGTGTGTTTTATTCTTCTTATCTATCTTTACCTTCTTTTCTGACCTGGAAAACCAGAGCTAATACTATTCTCTAGATGTTACAACATTTTCTGCTCCAGTCTGTCTTCCTTTTCTAATAATTCCTGGGATTTCTGACCTGAACCTGAAAATTAACTTTGCAATTAATTACCTGTAGAGACCCTCAAAGCTCCTGCTTCAGCAGTAACAGCATACGTAGAACTTACCACCAGGCACACACAATTAAGACTGGATTTGCCTGTGGGCATTACTTTACAGTTACTGAGACTGAAACTCAACTTCTAGCTTAACACCCACGATCCTCAGCAGAATGAGATCCTTTCGAAACTCCTTGCTGTCAGCTTCATATTCCACTACTGTAATGGATTTTGCCTCAGCAGCAAACTGGGTTGCTTTCTTACTCACTCTGCCCAAGACCATTCCTAAATATGCTAACTAATGCAGGCCCCAGCATGAGTCCCTGTGGGAGTCCAACTGGAACTCTCTCACAGTGTAAAAAAATACTACTTATTGCTACTCCATTAACCCTTCTCTTTCAGCCAGTTACTAATTCACAGGGCAGGCTTCCTTCCTAACCTATAATGGCTAATGTTCTTTAGCAGCACTGCTGAGGGACTGCACCAAAAGCTCTTCTGAAAACACTACCATGAATGTATCACCCTGGTTTATCAGTTTGCTGATTTCATTGAAGAATATAATAATGACAAAGCTTCTCTCTTCACAAAGACCCATGTTTATTTTTCCACTCTGACGTATTTGTCTGTATGCTGAAGCCTCACCCCAGTTCTCTGTCACTGGTTTACTTGTGTGACCTGAGACAAGTCTTGGTGACTACACCAGTAAGTGGGCTCAGATGTTGAAAATTAACTTATGATCCTTGAATCCAAAATGACTGTCTTCAAAATTCTCATTCAGTTGTTTTCCAGCTATGGAGGTGCTTAAATTCCATAAATTCTTATTTCAGTGGGGTTTCCAAAACATCTCTGGCTGCTTTAACATGTATTTCCCTGCAAGCCAATCCTAATCCTAAAGGTCCAGTGCAGACAGTCACAACTACATTATTTCAGTGGCTAGGATTAAGGAAGCTGTGGTAACCATGTGATGGTTATAGCACACCCCAAGTGATGGAAAATATTAATTTATATATTTACAGACAGAGGATGAAACCAAACCCAGGTTCCCCACAAGCAGAGTTTTGGGATTTCTAATCACTGAGGTACAGGAAAGGGAAAGGATGGTTTCTCCTACCCCTTAAATGTTCATGTCCTGTATAAATGGGCCCTCTTAGGCATCTAACATGAAAGAGTTCACTGAAATGAATTCCAAGTACAGCTCCTTCCAATGCAGTTGTCTTGAGGATATTGAAACCCACTTGTACTTGCCTGCCTGTCTGCCTTGAAACACCTCCCATGTAGCTATGTTGACAAAATGGACTATTTGTCAGCATCCTGGTTATGACCTGGCAGTGTGGATCTAACTTGACATTCCTGAATTCACACTGCAGTGGCTGAGGCAAAGGTGCACGGTCCATGTGCCAACTTTCCAACACCTGCTCATGGGACACAACAGACTTAAATCCAGCATCTTACCAGATTCTTTAATGCTAAGCCCTGGTCACTGTGACTTCAGTGACTTCAGTCACATAAATGTCATTGCCCTTTCACAGTGAAAAGTTTAGCCAGCTTCTTGTCTATAGTGGATCCCACATGACCTTGCTCATCCACTGACTTCCACCATGTACCACGTGGGAAACCTGAACAGAGAACTAGCTGCAATTGACTTCACCCACCAGCAAGGTTTTCAATGTTAACCACCACAAATTCAAGCAGTGCAGTACCAAGGCCCTCTGGAGACTTAATCCATGCTCCCTTGTATGTAAAATGAAGCTATTTCTTCTCTTATAAAGGAAACACAGAAATAATTCCACTGATGATTCCATTTATTTATAAATTCCATTTATGATTCATAGAATCATAAAATCATAGAATGGTCTGGGTTGGAAGGGACCCCAAAGATCATAGAGTTCCAACCCTCTGCCACAGGCAGGGCCACCAACCTCCAGGCACGATCTAGAAAAAGCTGCCAAAGGCCCATCCAACTTGGTCTTGAACACCTCCAGGGATGGGGCATCCAGCACTTCTCTGGGCAGCTCATTCCAGCACCACACCACTTTAATGAAGTATCAACTAACACAATAACAAATTCCTGAAGAAGACCTAAGTAGTTCTTCACTGAATTAATAAATAAGGCAAAGGGCACTTGCTGCACACAGAGATTTAAAATAACCAGCTGTTTTTTCCTGCAAGAGGCACCTCTTCTGTGTCCTGAACAAGGAAGGGGCAAACCAGAGAAGTGGTGGAAGCCCCATCCCTGGAAGTGTTCAAGACCAAGTTGGATGGGCCTTAGGCCACTTAATTCTATCATACTTTGCACCCACAAGGAGTCATAATTACACCTGAACAAGTTACCTAATTTTTTTAGAAGTCTGACAAATGTGACGATGCTCTTTGAGCACTGTTTTGTACCTAGTCAAGTGTGAACAGTTCTGAGGAGCTGAAACTGAAACATGACAGGGTGAAGTAAAGTCATAGCAGCAATCTTCACTTGGAATTTCCTTGCTGAAGTCAGATCTGGAATGCTATTGCAACACATTGTAGCTTTTTTGCATTTAAATTTAGGTCCCACTTGGTTATCACAGGCTAGGTGGAAACAGACCTGTGTATGTTCTACAGTCAACACATTGATGCTCTCCTGTGGAAACAGCCAGCAAGAAGTTACAGGAACTGTGTGTGACAGCCTTTGTTAGGGGAATGAAAATACTTAAATTTGGTTAAGCAGAACACTAATTTGGGAGGTAAACTGAATTTGTATATATACTTGGGAGAACCAAAAGGCAGCTTCAATTGCAATGATGTTTTTCAGTATTCAAATCATAAGGGACCAAATATCTAGTATCTCAAGGAGTAAAACATGCAGTATGTCAGACAGAAAGCTCAGCCTAAAATGAGGTTGGAGAAAATACATAAGCTTAAAATGGAAGCTTATTGAATTATCATTAAAAGTCTACTGCAAAGTTCTATGATTTGTCATGAGGTTGATGCTATGGCTTCATTTTTAAGAGAAAGTGTTTTTATATTTACATCAAAAATAAAATTTATAGTTGAAACATTAAGGATCTGAATCAGTATCCATTTCCAAAAATACATCCAGGCTTCATGCTGGGTATACACATCTCATACTGATCAGAAAAGGCTTCCCTGATCAGAAGACATGAAATGGGACCCGTTCCAAAATTCATGGGAAGAAGAAATGTAACTCCTTCTCTTCAAACCCTTGCGAAGTTCGTCACCATGAATCTCTGAGCAACATCAGAAGCTGCAGAAACACAGAGCAGAATCTGGCATTCTATTCCCCAAGGGTCCCTCTTCATCAGACCCAGGCATTAGGAAAGAAGACAAGATCAATAAGGGAGCACTTTCCTCATCAGTTAAATCTGCTGTTAAAATGTTGTATGTGATGGGAGTGCTCTCTTGCTTACCTAATTGCTTGCTGCCTAAATCAACATAGCCAAAAGCAGTTGACCTGCAGAGTCCAAATTTCAGATAAACTCCACCACAAAATATTGATACCATCTTGTAAGAATCCAGGGACTGGAACAAGAGAGGTCTATGAACTAAGACTGAAATACAGTGAAATGAGAACTTTTAGAAATATAAGCTACAGTATATCTGATGCAGTTTGATCTTATTTCCTTTTCAAAGACTACGAATCTTTTCAAAACAGTTATGTGATCAAAATATTTAAATGAAGTGTTACTGAAAATTTTCACCATTAATAAAGGGGTTAATTCTAAACAGTACTAAAATTTAACACCTTCAATGTGAACATTTAATTGGGTGAACCAGTTATGAATCAGAGAATGATGAAATAGATGATTATTTCTCTTGTCTCAGAAAAAGCCATGCATTTAGCACACCTAGCAGCCACAGTGTAAGGCCATACAAGAAATGCCCAAGCAAACCAAATGAAATGCTTAGCTACTAAAATAATTTTACAAATTTTAGCTATAGGCTAACTACTTTTGGAAAAGCTTTAAAAGTGGCAGTAGCATGTAATTTTTAAAAAGAGAGAATAGTGAAAAAGTAGAGGGGGTTTCTCACTTCAAAGTTGAGTTAAAAAAGAATAAAAGTTTATCAAGATGCAGAACAGAACTGAAGATGACATCAAAGGACTTATTAAAGCAATGTAAGTTCATAATGTGCAACAGTCTCCAAGCAGCTATGCAGTATTTGAAAGAATAGTAATCAATACAGCATCTGGATGGAGCTCCAACAATCTCAGTTTGGGGTGACAAAAAATGACTGTAGATATGAATAGTAACCAGTATGTCATTGATCCAAAAGATCTATGAAGCGAGACAGAACAATGTGACCAGCTGAAAATTCCTGTCAGGAATTTTTTTAAGGTCTTAAACCTTTTTTTAAGGTCTTAAACAGCTGGAAAACCACATGGAGAAAGATATTTAAGAGCCACAGAGCACAGGAAAGCGCCACTATCTAAATACAGAATTAGTCTGTCAGTAAATCTGGGTGAGCTGGGGAAGATCACAGAATCACAGAATTGTAGGGGTTGGAAGGGACCTCGAGAGACCATCGGGTCCAACCCCCCTGCCAAAGCAGCTCCCCAGCTCATACTGCACAGATAGGTGTCCAGATGGGTCTTGAATATCTCCAGAGAAGGAGACTCCACCACCTCCCTGGGCAGCCTGTCCCAGGGCTCTGTCACCCTCACTGGGAAAAAGTTCTTCCCCATGTTGGTGCGGAACTTCCTGTGCTCCAATTTGCAGCCATTGCCCCTTGTCCTGTCTCCACTGACCAAAGAAAAGGGGCAGGCCAACTCTCCCTGCACCCCATACTTAAGATATTTATAAACATTGATTAGGTCCCCCCTCAGTCTTCTTTTCTCCAGGCTGAACAGCCCCAGCTCTCTCAGCCTTTCCTCATAGGATAGATGTTCCAGGCCCTTCATCATCTTTGTAGCCCTTCTCTGGACTCTCTCCAGGAGACCCCTGTCCTTTTTATACCAGGGAGCCCAGAACTGGACACAGTACTCCAGGTGGGGCCTGACCAGGGCAGAGTAGAGGGGGAGGATCACCTCCTTCGACCTGCTGGACACACTCTTCCTGATGCATCCCAGGATAACACTCGACTAAACAGCAAAGGTGACCAATTTGACAGCAGAACAAAGTCAGCACTTCACCTTCAATGAAGACATTGAATTTGGCTGTCGAAGAGACACTATGCTATCTGGATTTAATACAAATCCTGCCATACAGTTTAAATGCAGCCATTCACACGAGCTGGTGAAGGCACGGTGAGAGCTAGAGGGAGTAGAAAAAGAAATAAATGACTCAGCAGAAGAGTCCTGTGGAGATGTTGTTCCTTGCTCATCCAGATGATGCTGAGATGGCTATGGAAAAATTGCTATATATAAATAATTAGTTGGATGCAGACTCACAGTTTGAGGTCAACAACTGAAGCCGAGCAGATTTTAACACAAATTTGCATTAACAGAGGACCCAAAGGTCACAAGCAATCCTGCAGAAGTTTGTCTTAAGAGCAGCTCATTGCTATGTGACCAAATGACATATTACATTTGTGGGATATAAGCATATACAGTATGTCAGATGACAGTTTGCTACATGACTTTGCACATTACATGACTCAGCTGTAGGAGAATCCTATTCCATCTTTATCCATCCAGCTCTGAGCACTGACTCACACACCCAGGAGCCAACAGCTGCAATGGTAACATTAAACCACAGTTTTCCCCTTTTCCCCTTTCCTTCCAGATACTGTCACCTTTCTAGGATGCACATAGAATCATAGAATCATAGAATGGCAAGGGTTGGAAGGGACCCCAAGGATCATAAAGCTCCAATCCCCCTGCCACAGGCAGGGCCAACAACCTCAGGCCTGGATCTACACAAGGTCACCCAGGGCCCCATCCAACCTGGCCTTGAACACTTCCAGGGATGGGGCATCCACCACCTCTCTGGGCAGCCTGTTCCAGGACCTCACCACTCTTTCTGTAAAAAAATTCCCCCTAATATTCAGTCTAAACCTTCCCTCCTTCAGCTTTAAACCATTTAAACATCTGAAGAAAATCTCTGCATGGACTTCAGCTTCTCCAGCTACCATACAAACTCCAGATTAAATGAATATTGGGGGAGTGGAGTAGCATCATTCATTTGTTTCTGCTATGAACCAGCAACTGTCAATTGAAGGGAAAAAATGGGGGCAACTGTCAGAAACTCCATTCTCCCTGCCAAAGGCTTTAGATAACTGAAACACAGTTAAAACTTGAGCTGTACAACCTGAGACAACAGGACAGACAGATCAGTTCTGTGAAGTAACTTGGTGCTAGCCACTGTTTGGTGGAGAGGTCAGAAGCTAAGACCAAGGCCAAAGAAGCTACATGCACTAAGAGAGAGATGTACCTATGATGACCTGAGACAAAGCTGAGACTTGTGTGCAGGTTGCTGGCTGCTCTGTGGTCAACGTGTTTGATTTCTGTGTGTGTTTGGACACTAATTACACCTTCAAAAGGAATTGTAAGTGACAAGATCTTCTGGCCCTGTCACACATATCGGCGATTGAACAGGCAGCAGACAAGACATATGGGCAGCAACAGTAAGAACAAACCAAGATGTGTTCTGGCACTGCCTGACAGCAGCGTTGCTCCCACACAACATGCAGGTGTGGCACCACCTCTCATTCTTCTTGTTTCCCACGGGTTTTTTGGCTGTATCTTTGGGGTATACACACACACACACACACAGAGGCTTTTTTGCTGTGTCTTTGGGGTTCATATATATATATATATATATATATACATACACACACAGAGGCTTTTTTGCTGTGTCTTTGGGGTTCATATATATATATATACATACACACACACACACACAGGGGCTTTTTTGCTGTGTCTTTGGGGTTCATATATATATATATATATACATACACACACACACAGGGGCTTTTTTGCTGTGTCTTTGGGGTTCATATATATATATATACATACACACACACACAGGGGCTTTTTTGCTGTGTCTTTGGGGTTCATATATATATATACATACACACACACACAGGGGCTTTTTTGCTGTGTCTTTGGGGCTCATATATATATATATATACATACACACACACACAGAGGGGCTTTTTTTGCTGTGTCTTTGGGGTTCATATACACACACACACACACACACACACACAATGCGTCTACCTTCGCTGTCAGTCACACGCCGTGTACTTCAGGGAAGCGGAGCACCTTGAGCGGCGGTGGGTGGGTGGGTGGGTGAGTTACGGCGGCGGTGCCTGTAACACCCCCGTGGCACTGGGTGCCTGTAACACCCCCGCGGCACTGGGTGCCTGTAACACCCCCGCGGCACTGGGTGCCTGTAACACCCCCGCGGCACTGGGTGCCTGTAACACCCCCGCGGCACTGGGTGCCTGCAACACCCCCGCGGCACTGGGTGCCTGCAACACCCCCGCGGCACTGGGTGCCTGTAACACCCCCGCGGCACTGGGTGCCTGTAACACCCCCGCGGCACTGGGTGCCTGTAACACCCCCGCGGCACTGGGTGCCTGTAACACCCCCGCGGCACTGGGTGCCTGTAACACCCCCGCGGCACTGGGTGCCTGTAACACCCCCGCGGCACTGGGTGCCTGTAACACCCCCGCGGCACTGGGTGCCTGTAACACCCCCGCGGCACTGGGTGCCTCACACCGACGGAGGGCGGCTGCCGCGAGAGCGATTTGAACCCAGCCCCACCAAGCGCCGGAACCAGCCAGCCCTCCCTCCCCCGGGCTGCGCGCGCCGTCACAGCTTTCATCTCTGGGGGTTTTGGTACCTGAGAAACCAGTAAGACCCGCTCGGCGGCTGCCTCCCTCGCAGCTGGCCCCGGCGCCGCTCAGAGGCGCGCTCTCGGCTGCGCGCCGCTTCCCGGGAGAAGCCCAGCCGCCTCCCCCCGCCGGGACCGGGTCCCACCGCCGATGCCACCCCCGACCCGCCGCCCGCCCTCGCACCGTCCCGCGCTACCCGCGCGCGCCCCTAACGGCTCCCCGCGGCGCGCGAGCACCACGCCCCCGCCCCGCCGCCCGCCCCCTGGCCGCGGCTCCCGGAAAGCGTTCGCGCCGTGCCCCGGAAGTTGTCGCCAGCAGAGTCCGGCCCAGAGCGAGGCCCTGTTGCTGCCGCTATCGGGAGGCGCAGCCGTTACCCGCGGCGCGACGCGGAGCCGCTGTCTCCCCCGTCACAGGCGGCCCGGCCGGTTCGGCGCGGCGGCCGGCGCGGGGCTCATGGCGGAGGTGGGTGCTGGTCCTTTCCCCACCCCCGGCTCCTTCTCGCAGGGGTGCCCGGCTGGCTGCGCTGGGAGGGGGCGGCAGCGGCGGCTCCCGGGGCCGGGCCCGGGCTCGGCTCGCCTGTGGGCGGGAGCGGTCCCGCGCCTCGCCTCCTCCCGTTGGAGCCGGGCTGGGACGTGCCCTGCGCTAGGACTCGCTCTCCTTCCCCGTCCGAGGTGTGGGTCTGGGGTGCGGGGTCTCGCTGTGGGGCTGGAGGGAGATGGGTGGCGGCCGGGGCCCCCCGGGGCGCGGACCCCCGCGGGCACGGAGGGGGACAGGCCACCGAGGCCGGGGGTTGTTTGTGGGCGGGGAAGGCCGTGGCGGGGGGATCAGCGCCTTGCTCTGGGGCGAGAGGGAGAGAGCGGGGGTGGATGAGCCGAGTGCGAGTTTAAAAACAAAAGGCGAGCCGTTCAAGTTGTCCTGGCGGTCGGTTTGCTGGAGGCAGGTCTGCGCGGGCTGCGGATCCCGGCTGCCTGGCCGCCCGCCTCCGTCTCCTCCTACGGTCTGGTCGTGTGTGACCTGTCAAGGGCTCGCACCTTCCTCTAGGTCAGCTGCTTCTGTCACACGCCTCTCAAGACGAGTGTGTTTTCTGCGCCACGGTGCCGAGCAAGTCTTTGGAGGTGCGAGCCCGGAGACTGAGAATTCTCTGGGGTCAGTGGGTTGGGGTTGGCGCACAGAGCTTCCCGAGGGCAAGGGGGCCCTCTGGGCTTTTCAGGATGCTGCTTGTGTGGATGAATGAAAGCGATGCCTGCCTTACTTGGTCGTCATTTTAGACTCCCCTCCCTCTGACATATCCCTGGATATGAATGTAGCAAGGATGGATCTGAGGAGTCAGAAAGGTCAAAAGGTGCCTCAGGTGACTCTGTTTGCAATCTGAACTGGATTTTCTGAAAAATGAAAGCATGTTTTCTCACCTTGCTGGTCACTGCATCTTGGTTGTTGTCCGTGCATAAGAACAACTGTTGTATTTGCAATGAACAGCTACTGTAGAAATCAGAGTTAGTTTCACTACAGGTCAAAAAAGCTGCTATCTGTGGTTTGATATAATATTTTTAACATTTTTTTATTTGTGACTTTTTGGAATGGTTTTGAATTTTTTTACCATTTTAATTTCAGTGCTAGCAACCAAGTGACAGTGTGGTGAGCAAAGAAGTTTTCTGATGAAGTGTTTTTTATCTTTATTGCTAACATTTACACTGCTAAATAATTCTGTATTATGAATCTGTCATGAAATATGCTAGCTCTATAAAATATTTGTCTTTAGGGGAATGAAAACCTTTTTTTAAATTTATTTTAAGATATAATTCTGTGTTAAGGGTGGTTTGGCGTTAAGACACATGGATCCAGATCCAGTGAGCATCCTGTGTTCTTGTGAAAGTCACCTGAACTGCCAGGGAAGTTTGTTGTCTGTTTTCCTTAGTTAGCAAGGGCATTTGAGAAGCACACCTGTCTGTGCCTGCTTGAAAAGAAACCTGCATCAGTATAAATCACTAGTTCAAGTCCAAAAACTCTTAACTCCGTTCCAAACAGAAAGCGATTCAGAATGTTTTTCCTTGACTGAGATTCCTTATTTGCCTCTCTGTCAGGAATTCTTTGAAAATGCTTGTTGAAAGAGCATGTCAGAGTGATAGCAGGTAAAATGGCTTTCCAGGGTTTTGCTCACTTTCTAGTTCAGTGTCTTGTCTTAAATGTTGGTGGTTGAGTTGTAGTGTTCTCGTTTCTGTGTAATTCTTACAGGCAGAGTAGTTTGGGATGCTTTTTGATCATACAAGAAGTTTCTGTAAAAGAGAAGAAAGGTTGTCTTAAATTGCTGCAGTGGGCAGGTGGTAGTTTGTAGAAGAGTCTGTAAGAAAAGGAGTTTCATAAACTGGAAAAATATACAGCACTTGGGAGACTCATTTGTGGATACATGAATCTGATTCTGCACTTCAGTTATACAGTTCTTGAGCTGTGATGTTGGTATGTTTTTGTCTTTTAAGTTGATACAGATGAACATAAATATGCTTGCTGGCTGTGGAAATAACTCCCTGCTAAATCTAACAACACAGTAATAAAATCTGTTGTTTGGAAGCTAGCAAGATTAATGCTAACAGTCTCTGTACTCCTACTTACGGTACTCTGCTGTTCAAAAATTAGCTTGAAAGTAGCAATAGTCATATTTTAGGCATCTGATTCTGAACTCACTGACTTGATTTTCTGAGTTCTTGACCACTGAGTCTTGTAGTGTAAGCAAAACAACTTTTTCAACAGTGGATGAAATCCAGTCCTGAAGAGAGAGGTTTGTAAGACCACTTTAGTCACCTGAACCCTTGTTTAAATGTCTTGTAAATGCTAAACTACAGTTAAGATAGTACTTAACTGCACTGTTTTTTAAAAGACTATCTGGTGAAAGTATCATTAATTTAGAGTAACTAATTATCTATCTTCGTTTTGTTAAACATGAAGAATGAAATTGACTAATGTAGTGAACTGGCCTCGCTTCCTGCTGCTTGTGCCCAAGTAGCAGACTATGGCTGCTTAGGTTTCTGAAATAAATTGGGACAAAGTTTTATTTCAGGAAGAAATGAATTAAAATATTCAACTGCTCTGGCAAGTTTAAGTTTAAAGTATGGTGGTGTATGAATGTGTTTCCACAGTGGTACAAGATGATAACAACTGGACCTTCTGCCTTTTCAGCTGCCTTCCTCCTCTTTCTTCCTTGTGCTGGTAAGGATTGCTCCAACAGCTCATTCAGGAAGTTGAACTGGCTGAAAACTATGGAATTTTTTTCTTTTTTTTTTTTTTTGTAGAGTTAGTTTTTAATTGACTCTGTACCCTGAACCAACTCACCCTGCAGTCTCATACCTGTCAGAAGCTGTGTGAGCCAAGAGGTGGGATCTAAGAGAGGGTTGGGAAGAGCAGCACTGCAAGGGCCTGGATACCCAAGACAGATGTTACACTGATGTTAGGGTACTCCAGCCTGCAACCTACTGCTTTGCATGGGCGTACGGCTGGCATAGACCAGCTCCACCATTGAAAAACATGGGTCCTGTTTGTTTCCACCCGGTTCTGCTGCTTCCTCCTTTGTGCAGGCAACTACTTGTATGCTTATGTGGTGAACTGGGTTGAGGTTTGAACTGGCTTGGGGGAGGGGCAGGGAGGGGAGGGTTAGGTTTAAGCTGGATCAGTTTGCTGCACAAACATTTGTGCTGGCGCAAAGATGGGGGTGGAAGCAAGCAGTAAGGGGAGCAGGGTGTGTCTGTTTCTTTTGGTGACAGTGACACATTATGCCCGTTTAAAGTATATTTGATACTGGCCTTATTCGGTGAGGTTAAGCTCCTACAACATTGAGGGTTTGAATACATTGTTGTTATGGTTTGTGGGCATATTTTGCATCTAAGACCCCTTAATCTGGTGGGTCTCTGATTTCATTATGTACTTTGAATGGATTTTTAGGGAAGAATCTGGCCTCTTGTATAGTAACTTCTTTTTAAATAGCATTTTTATTTGGTACCTGTTGCTTCATTTAGTGGTACCTAATGGGCAAAATATATTCCTGTTTGTAACTGGTGTTCATCCATCAAATTCTTCAAACAATGAATTTGTTCAGCATGTGTGTGGAGTTTTTAAGTTTAAAAGAAGATAGTGATCAGAGTGTCCACTAAGAAAACTGCAAGTTATTTTTCAATAATAAGTAAATAAAAAACCCCAAATGAATAAACCTATGAGAATTAGGAGACTGACCTAAGATACATTGTAACTACAGACAGTAGGTTCCTAGGAGGCAGTCTGTGACTCTTCTTCTGAAGTAACTGATGATTAGTGGTTTTCAAAATCTGTCTTGTGGCTTTCAGGCTATCACAGAAGTTGTACTTCATGTTTCAGGACATGGAGAGGCATTGTTTCTGTGAAAACTGTAGATAGGGTGTCCCTCAGCCATTTGTCTCCACTGGTCTGCCACAGATTACCACCCTTGATGATCTTTGCCACGGAAGAAGCTGTATGCAGTGTTTTATGCTTTAGGCACAGTCAGCAGTTAATGGGCAGTATTAGCTCACCCTACCTTCACTGGTCAGTTACCTTGATTAATTTTTTCCTGAAGTGGATTAGTGTGCTTGTACAGGATTCACTCTGTTGCAACTCTGTATGGGTGGCAACCTCTTTTGGCTGGGTCGCGATGAGTAACTCTGGGCAGTAGCTGCTGCTGGAAGAGATGACCTATCTGCAGATTTTCAGTGATGTTTTCTGAAATAAGTGCAATGGGCTTTATTTTTCTCTGCTACTGAATAACATAGGTTTTTATCGGAGCTGTTGGCTGAACTGGTGTCCAGAGGTGTGTAACTTCCCCTAGTGTATGCAGATGTTGTTTTAGTGGCATTTAAATTGTAGAACAGCAGTCCTGATATAACAGACTTTGAATTTTCCACTCTTAAGCATCGTCTTGGTTGACAGCAAGTTAAACATGAGCCAGCAGTGTGCCCAGGCAGCCAGGTGGGCCAACCGTATCCTGGTGTGCATCAAGCACAGCATTGCCAGCCAGTCCAGGGAAGTGATTGTCCCACTCTACACTGCACTGGGCAGCCTCACCTCGAGTAATGTGTGCAATTTGGGCTACCACAGTACAAGAGGGACATAAAAATATTGGTGAGTGTCCAGAGGAGGGCAGTGAGGATGGTCAAGGGTCTGGAGGGGAAGTCTTATGGGGAGAGGCTGAAGTCCCCTTGGTTTGTTCAGCCTGGAGAAAAGGAGACTGAGGGGAGACTTCATTGTGGTCTATGGCTTCCTGACGAGGGGGAGCAAAGGGGCAGGTGCTGATCTCCTCTCTTGGGTGACCAGTGGTAGAACCCAAGAGAACGGAATGGAGCTGCGACAGGGGATGTCGCAGGATCTTAGGCAGAGGTTCTTTACTGAGAGGATGGTCAGGCACTGGAACAGGCTACCCAGGGAAGCGGTCACAGCACCAAGCTTGACTGAGCTCAGGAAGCGTCTGGATGATGCACTCAGTCACATGCTCTGACTTGGCTGGCCCTGTGTGGAGCCAGGAGTTGGACTTGATGATTCTTATGAGTCCCTTCCAACTTAGGATATTCTATGATGCTATGATCTTTTCTTGTTGGCCCTTCAGTGTTAGATGCAAACATTCTTTTTGAACTTGAACTGGTGATGGACTGGTGTATAGAGTTTTCTCATGTGAGTATGTATCTGTATAAGGGTGTGTGTATAATGTACTCTTCAAAGTTTCCTCTTCACTGCTTCTGACAGGGTGGCAACAATCATAACAACCAATTTAGTTCACTTTTTATTGAGGCCCATCTTCCTGGAGCGATGTGATTCTCCAGAATTTCAGTCCTTCCCTCAAGCTTGAAAATGACAACAGAAATAATTACTGCTTGGCTTTAATAAAAAGAACTAATAATTTATTTCTGATGTTTCTACAATAAAAATTCATGATTATTCCATGTTTGGGACTGACTATATGCATTCTTTTCTAATTAGTGGAAATGGCATTCTGATTACTGACTGTTCCCTTCTCTTGTCTCAGAGTAATTTCATGTCTTACTCTTTTAACATGCTTTCACATCCATATGTGGTGTAGCGAGATGAGAATCTACTCATCGCATGAGCTGTACTCAATCTGTCACTGACTTGCCAGGTGGTCTAGGATAATTCCTAAAAGTCTTGCTTGACTCTCAGTCAACTAATTAATACTAATATCTGTGTTAGGAGTGTGTTCCTCTGAATTACTGCAAGTGTAAAATCATAGTGTTGTTTGTTGTTGCTGTTGTAGCTGCCTGTGCTGCACGGCCACCTTCATTTACTTCAGCTTCCAGCATCAGGCACAGTTAGTTTCTTCTCACAAAACATTCTTTTGATGTAAAGGTTTGGTATTGGCTGTTGGCAGAAACCTCTCTGTGTTGGTATGTTTTTTCATTCAGGATTTAAAAAAAAGTTCCAAGTATAGGTTCTAGCTCATCCTTTTCCTTTATTTATGATAAACATGTATCTTATGGCAAAGGTACTCAAGTGTTTCTTGCTATTCAGCTTTTTCTTGTATGTGTCTGTTACCTCTCCATTGAGGAAAATTGGTTCTGTATGAATTGTATGTGCTTGTAACAAAAGCTGGGAACTATAGGACAGTTGGCATATCTTAGACAGTGATAGCTTCCCTGGACTGCAATCCAAACTCAGGAGAGACAGGGACACTGTGTTTTTAGCCTGAAGAACTGATTTTTTTCCTTGGCTTTTCTTCATAGTGATGGTCCTGGCAGGGTTGAGATGCTACTGCTGTCATTCATACAGCAGTGATGGTTACTGTAAACCAGTGATCCGTTACTGCATGCTGACTCAGTGGTGAAAAGTTGATTTAATTTCCTGCCTCTTCAAGGGTAAAATAGACTCTCTATCCCCTATGCAGGTACCTGGGTTCCTGTGTTTCTAATGGATGATGCAAAACTTTGATCTGTCTCTCACCAGAGCTGCAGTTTAAACTGGTGTGTTGATATTTTCAGTGTTTTCCTGTGGCTGCTGCCAAAGAAGTTAAACTGCCTGGTATCCCTTATCTGCTAGGATTACTCACCTTGACACAAATGAAGCATTTGTCTTTGAAACAAATTTTCTGAAATGCTTTGCACAGGGATATTATCTTCTCGTGCACTCGTGTGACACCTGGCACAGTATGCAGGTGGGGACATGCCATTCTTGCCATAATTTAGTCAGTAAAAGTGACTAGAACTGCTGCTTGTTTAGAATCCTAGAGTTGGAAGGGCCCCATTATGTGAACGTTGGAAAGATACTCATCAGCACATAATTAGATGTATTTCTGAGAGGGAATGTCCTTATTTCATGACTTGCAAGATGTTTGACAGGGTGGGGAGTTGACTGGTTCTGCCATGCCTTAGGACAGCGTGACATCTTTTCCCAAACGGAGCTGTTGAAGCAGTAGCTTTACAGGGGAAACTCCCACAGGTTTTTTTCCTTCCCAGGAGAAATACAAACTTTGGTTTATGTATAAACTTAAAGTGAAAAAGGAACGATCTTGTGTGGTGTTCAGGCTTGGTAGCAATGTATCTTGTGCTAAGCTTTCCTGAAATGACAGCAGTAGCTTTTTGCTTAGCCACACAGCAGAGCAGAACAGAGCTGACTGCAGCAGTTACCCTTCAGACATGCCTACATTTTTCAGTCTATTTATGAGTATCAACAAACACTTTGTGCATACTTTTGCCATGCGTTGAATGCTTCTATTTTCCTTTAATTTAGCTTAAAACTAGTAATGGAATTCCTGAGGTTTTGAAAGGAATAGCTCTTGGCAAGTCTAGAGTTTTGAAACCAAAGGCAAATTAAGATACCAAGCAAACACAGGGAGGGCTACTTCTTCAGGGAAGTACGTTAAGATTCTTCCAACATCTTAGAGTTTGCTGTATTTATGCTTTTAAAAAAATATTTATCTTTGAATTACTCCTTTAAAGTGCAATTGTTGTTATTCTTTTTAAAAAATCTTACTGGAACACAAAGGGACACCTCCCATCCCCCTGCCACCCCCCTTGATGTCACTCAGTAAGTTTAGCCTGTTCAGCCAAACGTTCGAAACAGAGGGTGGAATACTCTTCTTTGTAGCTGTCTGTATTTTACTGTAACTAAAACACTGATTGAAGCATGTAATTAGATTACAAATTTTAGTTTAAGTAAAATATGCTCTTGCTTTTAAATCACCACAATAACTGTAATCGAAAGTAGTTGTTGTACATCTGTCAGGTGGTACAATAATACAGTTCAAAAACTTATTTACATTTTCAAGGTGTAATTGAGCTTTTTATGAAGTGTATGGCTGTGCTGCTTTAGCTTTGTGGGAATAAGGAGATGTGATGCAGAGAAACTTGCCTGGCTGTGACAGCCTTGTCCCTCTGCAGTATCTTTGGTACCTCTTGCTGCAAGCATTTTCCCTCTTTTGTGCCCTCTTCCCACTAATCCCAAGGTGTTCAAGGGTCAGAGAAATCCTGCACGCTGTCTCCTTTGTTTTGGTTGCTGCATCTCTCTGTAGATTTTCATGACTCTGTGTCTGCAGTCCTGCATCTCCTTGCAGTGTTTCTTACAAACATTTTGAATATCTTGGAGCTCATTATCATCTCTCTCAAACTTAACTGGTTTGCTTGCCATTTGGGATGCTGCTGACAGCAGTATAATACTTTCTTGCCCAGGGCAGTTAGTTATTTGGGAGTAGCCCCTTTTTTTTCTTTCCCTTTTTCTTTTTCCCCTTCTCCTTCCTTGTGAATCCAGAGTCATGGTTTATTCATATTCTTCTTCTTTGTCTAAACAGTGTTTTCAAGAACACATTTTCTTTTTCTGTCTTTACAAATGAGGTTAAGGCCTGCGTCTGTCACCTGGTGCACTTCAAGTACCTCCTTCCTATTCTCCTGTAATCTGTTTAAAGTACAGAGATTTCTTCAGTAGCCTGGCCGCTAGTTTTCCTCATCAAGGTAAAAGCTCATTTTCTTTGAATTTGAAGACCTGCATCTCATATTTCTGCACCATACTACACATCTTTGCTCCTCTTGGTGCTGGAATCCTGCCCCTCCCCCCCCCCCCAATTATGTTTCATGTCCTATTTGTCACTATGATTTAGGAAACTTTTGTATATTATATATATTGTTGCTACAATAGAACCTCTGGCTTTTCTTCATGGTATTAGAGTATCCTGTTGTCTTGGTAAATACAGATGAACTATGTTCTTCTCTACCAATTCTGACAGGGATGCACATGCATGTTATCACTGGATCTTTTCTTAGAGAGACCTGTGGAATGTATGTTGCTGTGTGTCTTCCAAATCTGGTTTACTTGTCTGATGACTATGCTTTTTATTCTGGAATAAGCAGAGAGCACAGGTGGCGTACTTTCAACTCTGTACAGTGCCAGATTTTGTGGACTTTGATTATCCTATGTGATTTTGATTAATAAATCTCTTTCTGTACTTGGCAGGTGTTGATTTAGTATTATTGTAATAACATTGTTGTGCCTATATTTAGAGAAATTCTGAGTATTATGTGCCAGTTGGTCAGTCCTGCAACTTGAAACTGCTTGTTTCCTTAGAACTGCTGGATGCCAAAAGAATGTATACAGGAAAGGAAAAAAGCCACACAGGCTTCAGGAAAACTTTTTTTTGCTCTTGTCTTTTTTTTGGTAGACAGGTAGATGGGTGAACCTTTGTTATCCAGTGCTTATATCCTCCCCCTCCAAGTTCCAGAACTTGTCCTGACAACAGAGGTGGGGAGAGTATTTCCAGCTTGGCCTCAGGGTCTTTAGTTCTAGAGCAATGTGTGTTTTGTCTCCGAGGTACAACATATACCAGAAACTTAGATAAGCTTCTAGTTTCTGTAAGATTCTTTGGGTTTAAGTGTATATTGTGATTGTTATTTTAAGATACTTAAGGCCACTTAAGGTCTTGAAATATTTCTGCTAGTAAAAGGCAACAAAGTGCCCTTCAAAATCTAAAGTTCAAGTTACTTGCCTTGGATTTTCTGTGCCTATAGAGAATGTGGATCATCTGACCTTCACAAATGTGTTTTCTTTTAAATGGCTTTAGTCCATAAGTGTCAGTACATTTGCTTAATAAATATTTATTTTTTTCCTGCTTCAGGGTTCCTTGTTCTGTTAAGTTCCTATAAACTGGTCCTGTAGAGCACAACTTCATGTATGCTTGCTGAATTTAAATTTACTTATCTTGAAGACTTTGTATTTCTTATGTCAGCAGTATTTCTTTCTGTCAAAAAAAGGAATTCTATTTGTCATATGGAAGTAACTTACTGATTTTAAATTATAGGGGTTTGAAATAATTTCATATGAAAGTAAAAAGTAGTTTAACATTGTCAGTAGTGTGAAGTTGAGAGTGAACTACCTTCCTGATGGTTTGATTGTGCCAGTACCACATCAGTTTAGCATTTTTTCTGTGAATTCTTCACTGCTGATGTTAAAATAAATGAGTAACGTTTATTCTAAAGCCTGTCCCCTATTCTGCCTGCCCCCTCCAAGGACATAAGGACCTCTGATTTACCCTGGGGCTCAGCCTAAGGCAAGCAGTGAATGTTTGTGCCCAGGTTTAAATATTTGTGAAGTGTTGAGGTTCACAGGCACGAGCATGTAAAAAATTAATTGGCAAGCAGTTAAGTTGTGTGGTCTCATCTCACTTCTGATAGCTTCCTATACTCTTATCCATTGATAAGTAAATTGGAGCTCTGTTTTGAACAGCTTTTTATTTATTTAGATCCTAACTTGTCATTTTTTGCTTAATGTTTTGACTTCTCATTGACCAATAAGTGAGAGAACGTAGCGAGTTATGTAGGAGGAATAAGGCTCAGCCTAAGCATATGCTGCTCAGTTTGGAATTGCAAGTGTGGTTTTCTTTGTAGGTCAGACTAGGAAGATGTCTGAAGACCGGGAAACTGGTTCAGCTGAGCCTTTGAGGATGGACTGAAGCCCTCAAGTAGTGCTCTCTAGGGAGAGCTCATAACAAAATTATTAAATGTTGACTACCATGAGATAGTTTATGCCAAGTAGAGTGCTGTTAACCACGTCTGTGCTCTCGCATTGATTATAGGATGGCTGGTTGCAGTGGCAACATCGGATTGATTGGCTCCACTGCTGACACACAAAGTGAGCAGTGCATTAAGGAGGGAGTGTTGGATTCTTAGGAGGTGTTCTAGCATAAGCATGTTTTCATACTGTAGGCTTTTGCACCAGAAAAGATCACTATTTGTTTTAACAAGGTACACATTTACCAGCTAATTGTTTTGAAATTGTCTGACAAGTTTTTTTATGAACTGCTGCAGTGCTTGGTTACATACAGTTCTAGATTTTTTTTTTCCCCAAGAAAATAAACATACTTGAAGTAAGATCTGTTTTCTAATCCTGCTGTCATGTCAAAATGTCTAGAATAGGCAGATTGTCTTCATGTTGCTTTCCAATGCCCCACATGAAAGTGTGTGACCTAGATGTGGATGGGGTTTGTTTTTCCTCCTAATGGAGTTATGCAAGCTAACATAGCTTTCATTGTTGATTAATAGCTAAAATTATTGGGGGGAGGGGAGTGGGTTAGCATGGGGAAGGAGCAGCTAATGTTCATTCTTTTATAGAAAGAAAATCTTCATCTCTCTTCTGTCACTTGGGTGCTTTCAGCTTTATATTCTGCACCATCATTAGTCTATAGAAAAGCTAGCATTCAGATTGTCAAAAATTGGACATAACCCAGGAGCTGAAAAGAATGTAAACTCTTGTATAATGAAATATATAAAACCTCCTTGTCAGCTAAGGAGGAATAAGTGAAATACTGTAGTAATGAGGTTCTTAAGTAGTTAGATTTTAGGTTTGTTCTGTATGAAATGTTATTTCTCAAGTGTGCTATACCAAGGAAAGCTTCAGAAAGCCTTCTATATTCTTGACTTCAGAACAAACAAGGAAATATCACAGAAAAATGCTTGAGACGATGGAATAATAAAGACTAACAGTGTATGGTGAACAGTAGCAGTATTTTACATATTATTTCAAATAGTAAATATTGTAGGCTGACTGTTTTGGGGATTTAAGAGAGATCTTGGTTTACATTCATTGTAAAGGCTTTCTGTGAATTAATTCCAATGCCAAACACAACTTTAGTGAAATCACATCATTGATTACCTTTCATTATGAATGCACTATTTGAGGTGGGTAGTTACAGGAAATTTTGTAACTACATAGGTACATGTAAAAAGAACATTAAACTAGAGAGAATAAGGCAGTGTTGTCTTTGAAATACAAGTCTAGAGTTGTAAATAAAATGTAACTGAAAAAATGTTCCCAAAATGTTTGATGTTAAATTTTTTACGCTGAAAGCTACTTACCAAGTTACTCATAGGCTAACCCTAATAGTGAACTTTATTTAAACTTTCTTTGTGTTTCAAATCTGTATTTGTGAATATAATGGCTTTATGCTGCTGATTAGAGTAAAACCATTGTTGAATGGAAATTTAGTGAAACTCAGAAACCTAGAAGCTGAGTTCCTCTTGCTCAGTGCTAAAATCCCATCCCAAGTTATTTCAAAAATGAGTCTGAAGAAGAAGAAAATGCCCCTATTTTTTTGCATGTGTGTGTGTGTTAAATAATGTGTAATTTGGGACTAGGGAATGTAAAAAAATATTTTTATAGAAATGCATTATTAGTGAGACTTTAATTTTTTGTGCTGGTGCAGATACACAGTGGGTAGATTTTTCCCACTTCCTCAGAATATTTTTTTAAGTTGTTTGAATGGCACAGCTTTGCCCAGCTGCTTTATACTTGGATGAAGTGTTAAATTGGATGTCAGTAGTTTTGGGTTTGGTTTTTTTTCCCCCCCTCCCAATTATTATTTTAACTCAAAAATAGTGACAGCATAGCTTGGGGCAGTCAGAGCACTTTTTTTCCTACAGTTTGTTTTGCACAAAGGTCTTGTACATTATGATTAAACTATTTGTAAATCAGTTTATGGTATGAGTTATGGGTTTTTTTGTTTACTTGCTTTAATGTGAACTGCATCAATTTAGTAGCTGATTCCTGAGTGGTTCAGTGTTCTTGTCCTGAATGTGATAAGGATTTTGTTGGGGGAGCTGGCACCTTGTGAAGGTATTGAATTTATCTACTGGCTCCTTGGTGATGATGCAGCGATCAGATGTGTAATTCCCAGAGCTTAATTTTATTTCCAAGAAAGCTGTAAATGCTTCCCCACAAAGTGTGTGCACTTATGGGCCTGTGCCTAATGTAATGAATTGTACCAGTGGGTTTTCATACAGATTTTATGCATTATTTATATATCGACTTTAGTACTTTTTTTATGTAACTTGGCTACTAGGTGTCCTTCATCTAAGGTTATATTTCACTATTGATGCCATAAGTCTATAGCAGTGACTTGGCAAAGATCTTAAACTCTTGCAAATGTAATTAAACTTCTCAAAAGTGTCAACTATAGATGATTCTCTAAGGAAACTCTCAAATGAGTTGTGTGCAGTACCACACAAGTTGTAGACAGAGTTCTGAGGATCTTATTACTTCTTGTTCCCCAGGCTATCTGGTGGCCAGTGAGGAAGCCTAGATGTGCTGGAGATTAAAGAACTCAGCTATTGCTTCAGTACATAGTGAGTTACAAAAATGGCTAAAATTTAACATACCCCCACAAATCTCTTCTGTCCAGTTTGGCCCTTGTTCAGTGAATGTAACAGGCAAAATATGTCAGCTCAGTAGCCAAGAATTAACGCATTTTAGATTGAATAATGTCAAAAATACTCCACTGGGGCTAACTGATCCATGTTGCTGCTGTGTAGTGCTGTTAGAATGGGGAAGGTTCAATGTCCTTGTGAGCCTGTTTGAAGTAGGCTAGTGCAATAGGGCTGCCTGCAAAGGTGGTCTCTGCTCCAGAAGTATTTGCATCAGTCTGCAGCATTAGGCAAGCTTCAGAATTTGATGGCAGCCCTCCTTGCAGCATACCACAGACTTTCAGTTGCTGGCACAGAAGCAGCAAGAGATGACTATAATCTGGCTGTGGTTCCATCATACATTATTTGAAAGTTTTCTAGGTGTTTGTTTTCCCTTGTGCACTACACTTTGCTGCCCTTTCACTTGTGATGTTATAGATGAAATAATGTAAATTAGAAGTCCTCCCTCCCTCCTTCCCAAGGAAAGTAATATCAGTAGATGTGCTTTGCATAATGTTCCTGCTTCTCTAGGTATTTTCCAGAACACCTGTTAAGCAGTATTGAATTCTAAATGAAAACCAACAGTTTTCTCCTTCTGTAATTTAGGGGGTGATGTACAGAAAGTCAACATAAATGGGTTGGAACTTATGAAGGAGCATAGGGCTGCTAGGCTAATAATCTTTGATATATTCAGGGTTAAATAGTTTACTTGAAGTTGTATAGAAGTATCAAAGCACATACCATGTTTAGAACGACCAAATTATTAGTGTGTGGTAGTGATCAGCTATTATAGAGAATATGTCCAGTTGAGATGTAGACCTGGACCTGTTGAGTTCTGGGGTGTTTCACATAGGTGAGCAGCCTAATTGTTGGTGAGGTTTAACAAAGTTGTAGAAGCTGGGCAGGACAAGATAAGGTAGTGGGTAAGTATAGGGAATAGAATGGGAACTGATAAAGAAAGAGGACTAGGAATCTGTTAGGAAGCAGCTTGATTTTTGGAATATTTTGAATTTTGGGTTCTTAATTGTTGTGGTTTTGCATGGCAAGGTTCTGGTAGAGAAGTAGGGGCTGCAGGGATGGCTTCTGCAAGAAGCAGCTAGGAACTTTCCTGGGGCCTGACAAAGTGAATACCAGCTGGGCTGAAGGCTGGACCCTTCGCTGACCAGCGCTGAGCCCATCAGTGATGGTCACAGCATTTCTGTGAATCACATTTAGGAGAAAAAAACCCTCAAGTGGCTGCTTTTTGCCACCAGAGACAGAGTGAGAAGATGTAAGAAACTGTGCAGGCACCAAGGTCAGGGAGGTGCTTCAGGCACCAGAGAGAAAGATGCCCCTGCAGCCTGTAGAGAAAATCATGGGGGAGCGGGTGTCCCCCCGCAGCCCATGGAAGGTGATGGGGAGAGATCGTACCTGCAGCTTATGGAAAGGCCCTACACTGAAGCAGGTAGAGACATGGATGCTGTGACCTGCATTGGAGCACGCTCCTGGCAGGACCTGAAGCCTGTGGAGACAGAGAGAGAGGCCTATGTCGGAGCAGGTTTGCTGGTGGCACTTGTGATGCACGGCTGGAGCAGCCTTGGCCTGAGAGACTGTGCGCCATAGGAGTGACCCACTCTAGGGCAGTCGGTGAAGAGCTGAAGCCCTGTGGGAAAGGGTGTTGGAGAAGTTTGTGGACGACCCCACACTGGACCGGGGGGAGAGTGTGAGGAATGTCCTCAACAGCTAAGAAGGAAAACAACTTGTGAGGAACTGACAGAAACTCCCATTCTTTGTTCCCCCTCCCCATGATACCCTGGGGGAAGAAGGGAGTGAAATCCTGGTTAAAGTGAAGTCTGTTAAGAAGGGAGGAGTGGGGAGAGGTGCTTTAAGATCTGGTGGCACTTCATATCCAACTCTGGTCTCACTGTGTGTGCACTGTAGTGTAATAAATTAGAATTTTCTTTCCTTTATTCTGTGTTGAGTCTGTTTTGCCCATGACACTCATTGCAGAATGATCTCTCCCTGGGCTTATCTCTGCTCCTAAGCCTCTCAATATATATTTTTTCCCCTGTCCAAATGAAAAGGGGAGTGATAGAGCAACTTTGGTGGTCGTCTGGCCTGCAGCCAGACTTAAATCACCACATTAATTTATCCTAATATCACTTACTACATATAGAATTTGAATTACTGTTTTGCTGTTTTAGCAGTAGTTATTAATCATGTTCTCTAGTTCTAAATTACTTACAAAGTATCTGCAGTATTGTTGAGCAGGGATAAGTGGCCTCTGTGCTTCTGTTTTGAGGTGCCTTCGAGTATTGACAAAGGGGTTAGAGTAAAATGGGTAGAGTATCTGAGATTAAAGTGTACTGTAAGTAGCATAATGGTTATTTCACAGCCTTCTGTAACTGTGTCTACATTTTCTTCAGTCCCTTTCTATTTCTGTTCTAGAAAATAATGTAGCTTTTGCAGATTTTGTTGTTGGATTAGTTTCTGTAGCATACTCCTGCTGACTAACTCAGTTATTGCTGGATGCAATGTGTTGCTTTGACAGGAGCTTGTGTTTTGTTTGCTTGTACAGTCTGAAATGCACTGTTTTCATTTTCTTTTGAATTTTTTTATGTTAACTGTGAAAGTACAGAGAGAAAGAACAGGAGTCATGGTTTATCTTGGATTATCCAAACTTTCTTTGGAACGTTATTGCCAAAGGCTATTACATTTAGTGATTATTATGCTTATGAAGTTGTATTTTCTCAAACCACAATCCTTGTAAAAGAATAATTAAGTTAAAGCTTGGGCTATTTTTTTGCAGAATCTGTGCCAGCACCAAAATATTTTCAAACAATATGTAGTTATCTTTTCAAATATATCCTTTTAACTTGAGATACTAAATAGTATAATACATTTCTAAAACATACTACTGTCCTAGTTGACTGAATTTTAATTTTAGGGTGAAAGCAAGCCGTTTATCTTGCACTGCCATTAGAAATCAGATGTGATACGAGCTACTTAATATAAAAGCATAAAGTCTGTGTTCTTGCCCTAAATTAATCTTTATACTGTCAGTCACAGAGAATGGGGGTGATGTGATGGTGGTTGGAGGCCGTCTTGGGCATAGACATCACAAAATGATGATGGTTTTGGTTCTCAGAGAAGTAACTCTCTGGCAACTCACAAGGACTACAAGGATCTCATGAGGTTATGCAGGGAGAAAATGAGAAAAGCCCAACTAGAACTTAATCTGGCTAACTGCCATAAAAGAGAATGTAAAATGTTTCTGTAAATACATTAGCAACAAAAGGAGGGCTAAAGAGAGTCTGCATCCTTTATTGGATACAGGGCAAAGCATCATGTCAAAGGATGAGGAAAAGGCTGAGATACTTGCGTCTTCTTTTCCTCAATCTTTGATAGTAAGACCATGTGTTCTCTTAGACTCAGCCCACTTATCTGGAAGACAGGGAAAGGGACCAAAATGACTCCCCTATAATCTCAAGAGGGCTCAGTGGCAGCTCCTGCACTTGGGTCACAACAAACCTGTGCAGTGCTACAGGCTTGGGGAAGAGTGGCTGGAAAGCTGCCCAGCAGAAAAGGACGTGGGCGTCATGCTACATGGCTGGCTGAATATGAGTCAGCAGTGTGGCCAGATGGCCAAGGAGGCCAGCAGGATTCTGACTTCTATCAGAAACAGTGTGGCCAGCAGGACCAGGGAAATGATTGTCCCCTTGTACTTGGCACTGGTGAGACCACACCTTGAATACTGTGTTCAGTTTTGGACCCCTCAATACAAGGACACTGAGGTCCTGGGAGTCCAAAGAAAAGGAGCAAAGCTGGTGAAAGGTCTAGAGCACAAGTGTTATCAGGAGAGGCTGAAGGAACTGGGGTTATTTAGTCTGGAGCAAAGGAGGATGAGGGGAGGAGACCATATTGCTCTCTACAACTACCTCAAAGGAGGTTGTAGAGTGAGGTAGGGGTTGGTCTCTTCTCCCAGGTAATAGGACAAGAGGAAACAGCCTCAAGTTGTGTCAGGGTAAGTTTAGATTGGGTATTAGGAAAAAATTCTTCACCGAAAATGTTATCAGGCATTGGAACAGGCTGTTAAGGGAAGTGGTTGAGTCACCATCCCTGGAGGTCTTTAAAAGAGGTGTAGGTGTGGTACTTAGGGACATGGTTTCATGGTTGGACTTGGCAATGATGGGTTAATGGTTGGATTTGATTATCTTAAAGGTCTTTTCCAACCTAAATGATTCTATGGTCTTTTGCGGATTGTGATTGGACATAAAAATCTTAATCTTAGCAGCTATTGTTGCTGAACACTCAGTAATCAGGTTTAGCAAATCACAAGCATCCAAAGGTTTCATGCTCTTGTGTTTATTTAAAGTGTATTTTAATAGTGAGTTGTATAATGCTTGAGCTGGAGTTGGTAAGGAATGCTGGACATCTAGAGTTGACTTTTTGAACAATGATGGGAGGGAATTCCCTGAGTCAAATGAAACAGTGTAAATGTCAGGAGTTAATCTTTACTTTTACCTTAAGTGAAGTTTTGTTCTTTTGCATTTCCTTTAAAATCAGTGAACTTATTTAAATAAACAGAATTACTGACAAGCATCCCCAAACAAAAAAACCCAGTCTGTACTGGTTAGGTGGTCACTAGTCCCATTCCTAAACATTAGGAACTTTTGAAGCTGTCCTTGTGCAGAATTGTTGGCACTTCTACTGCAGTGTAAATGGCAGTAGAAATAGGGCTGTTAGAAGTTGTAGAATGCCAGTGTGCTGCTTGTGCAAGTCCAGTAAGCCTTTTCAGTACCATAACTGACTTTGCAACTAACTTTCTATAAAAATTTTAACTTCTCCCGACTTCTAAACAGATTTCAGTGTTTGACATTATACTTTGCAGACATAACTCTTGATACAGACTTTTCTTTCCATAAACCAGCGTTGAAAGCAAGCTGTTTCGGAGGCTACAGCCGTCCTCGTTTCCGTTAGGCGTTCTGTAGATTTCTCTGTGAACAGTATACAAGTTGATCTATTGTACTACATCCCTGTAATAACTCCTTATGTTATAATGAAAGTGTGCTTTCACAACCACTTTAAAATGGTCAAAGTATGACCTGTTGCCAAATAAGAAGAGTATGAGTATGATTTCTCCTTGGGCTTCGTGGCCCAGCCTCCCTTTTGTTGGCACTAGTAACAGTGTGGCCACCTGATCAACATGGTGGTTTGGGATTTTAGCTTATTTGGCTAAATAGATTAGCCAGAGCTGGAAAGACCGTGTCTTTCAGAAGAACTCACCTTTTGATCAGCTGAAGTTATCACAAAATAGTGTGATATTTCCTTCTCAGAAGGAAAAGCATGGCAGTAAATTTAAAATATCCTATCTCAAAATGATTGCTTAATTCAAAAAAGGAAAATTTCAAGCTCCTTGATAGGCACGCACCTATTTTCTATACGTGGAAAGAAACAATAGTCTTTGTTATAAATTGAATTAGTATTATCTCAGAAACATATGTAGGCTTGTTTTTGAAAGGGATGTTTTTGTTACTGCTTACCTTCTGGCAGTTGTAGTACACGTACTTCTAGTAGAGAATTACAAATTTTTAAAATAATGGTCTATTTTTGACATTTTTCTGGGCTTTGGTGTCAACATATGAAGAAGTTTAATGGGACATTGATGTGTAAATATTAGTATTGAGTCACTTGGACTTCTCTCTGATTTCACAACAGTAGTAAGAATTTTTTTTATATATATTTTTTTTTCAGGGAAACAGGAAGGGGTTGGCAGTGCAGAAGTTTATGGAGTAGTCCAATACTTAATCTGCAATATTTTGAGTGGCTTTTAGTGAGTGTTACACAACTGTTTTCATTATTAATGTTCACTGTATTGGCTTTTTTTCTTAAAGGCATGCAGGCCCTTTATGTAACTAATACCAAATGCTCTGGTTAGAGTACACAGGTACAACTCATATTGGAAATGATATATGGATAAAATACAACTGAATTTCTTCTGTAAACAGGATTTTTTTACATCTTTCTCCCCACCTTCCAGTCATGCCTGCACCACACATATTTAAATATATTTACTGGGACATGATTAATGTAGTGTGGTTTGGTTTTGTTTTTTTAAATTGTGAGAGCAAATATTTAAGAGAAATTCCAAACTTCTAAACGTTTAATCTTGACTATATGGTTAAAAGAGCATTCACAGTTCCAACTGTTTTGAAAGCTCTGCGCTTGTAATGTTAATATCTCTGACGTGAAACATGATCCTTATTAACATGAGCATCTGCTTATAAGAGTAGAAAAAGCACCTGTTTTCTTTAACCTTAACATTTTTCCTTTTCAGTGTGGATACTTGTTCCTGTCTATAAAATAATTGCACTTTTGGTTATGTTCAGCCTTTTTCTGTTCTATCTGCTCAGATTAGTGTTGTTGCTTTGATGTGCAGAATAAATGAAGATGCAAAATTATTTGAGATTTCTCCTGACTGTTGAGAATGACAGAAAGATTATTACATGGCACTTAAATTCTTTAAGCTAACTTGTAGATTTATTGACTGTGAGGGGTAGTCTGACACAGCTGTTTGCAGAATTTTTTTTTTCCTCTGTTCTCCCCAGAGCCATCCTATCTATCTGTCCCCATTGCTTGAAGTCAACAGAAACCCCAGGTTTCTGGGTTTGAACTGAATCAGCAGGATGCTTACGATGTTAGTTACATGTTAATAATAACACCTGGTTTTGCTATTCATGCTGCAGTCTCTTTCTGGATAGACTAAGTAAGCAAGAACACTTAAATATTTTGAATTTGAAAGCCTCAGTTTCTGGTAAGTGGAGATGCGGCTTGGCTTTTAAGGAATGACTTGGAAAATGCACAGAAATCTTAATGGAATTCTGTAATGGTTTATATTTATCTTAGTATTGTTTAAAATATTACATTGTGTGGGAAAACACGCACAGAGTGTGATATACATGCCTATGCTACCGTTAATTTGACTGGTTTTGGGGGTGGTTTGAGGGAGATGTTTATCTGTTAAGCCAATGTGAAATGATAATCTTCACAGATCCGTTACAACTTTCTGAGAATCTGTGTTTATTTTTACAAGTAGCATGATTTATCTAGCTAGCACAATTTATCTAGCTAGCACAGGCAGCAGCAGCAGTAGAGATGGAGACACAGGCTGGTGCCTTCAAAGTATCTACAAAGCTCAAAGGGACTATTCCTTTTTACAAAATGAAGACTGGCAACCTATGGCTGAGTTAGTGGAGCAAATACTGTATTTGTGTGTTGTGAGACCACATGTAAAAATCCATCCTGCTTTAAACTAGTCGCAGTGGGTAACTGGGGGGTTCTTGAGTGTGGTAAAGCTTTGGAAAGGAGAAGTGGCGTGCTCAGTCTGTACTGCCACACCAGTAGGTCCAAATGGTCATGTCCTCCTACCTTTTTGTTGTGTAGCTTTGGTAAAGGTTGAACTTTTTGCATTAGAGACTCTTAAATTGCATAATTCTGTGTATTTTGGGACTATGTAATTAATGGATGTTTCAGTCCAAGTAATGATCACTTAGGCATACTTTCTGGTATGTTTTCTAAACATGCCAATATCCAAAATGAAAGCTTGTTGGGCAACTTGGGCAGATTGATGAGAGATTTTATGTCCATTTGGTAGAAGTAAGTTGCACCATCTTAATGACTGTTTGTTGAAGCTCTCAATGGTTGTTTACAATCTATCCATGCTGATACAGTTTCAACTTCATTTACCAGGCAGTAGTAGGTTTTTTTAAATGTTTGATGGGTACATGTTCCAATCCATCTTCTTTCCTGGGTACGTAGACTTTCCCTTGTATAGCCTTCAGGTTGTCAGAGAATGGTGGGAGACTTTTCAACAAGGTTTTTGGCTTTACTGTATATCAGCAAAGCTCTAAAAAAGGTTATTGAAGAGATTTTAATCTCACATGATTGAGCCTCCTATATTTGGACCTTTGGACTCGCTAGTTGTATTACCTGTAAGAATATAGTTCCTGTGGAAAAGATAAACTACTTCTGGCATGATATGTCTCAAGAATGTCTTTATTTCATGGTCTTTTTTCCACCATTACTTTTTCTTCCCTTGTCTCTTGTCCTCTGCAGACAAAGTTTTTAAACATAAAAATAAAAAGTGTATTTGTCAGTGCAGTGTGCTGCCTTTGAGTAAGGTATAGCTGGAGTTCCTTGGGAAACTTTGTCTAAGTCAAGCTTGCTGACAAGATGTACATTTTCTCCTTTTCAAGCCTGTGCCCATCAGTTTGATGTCTTCACAGTTGTGGGTCTGAAGGGTTATAAGGAGTACAGTATGAAATAATACCTCTGTAAGTACAGAATTGCACATAAAATTTCTTAACTTATACTCAAATTAAGGGTGAAGTGCAAGGCACTGAAATTGTATAATAAGCCCTGTCTTCACACAGTCGAAATGAGCCCACTCCGTGCTGCTTCTTGGATGGAGAATATTTTTGCTACATGGGAACAGACAAAAGCAACAAGATAGCTGTGCCATAAGATGGGGATGCCAGTTTAGACTGGTAGAGGTGTTCTGCCAAGGAATTGTGGCTGGACTTCGAGTTTTCGTGTCTGTTACAGTGTGTGTACTGGTCAGCTGAAATTACATCTCTCTTGTGGCAGCTGCATTAGAAATATTAGGGCAGGAATTACCAGCTGTTTGTTAGAGTTTATAGTCTAAATGGATAAGACAGGCATGCAAAATAAGAAAAATACATGTATTATATAAGTGATTGTAGATTGGCAGCAATGGTGGTAGAAGGGTCCTGGATATAGACTAGAGATGAGTTGAACAAAGAAAGTAGAAGAGACAGCCGAAATATGAGGTCTGGTGTGGTGAGAGAAGGAGCCCAGGAGGTGAAATGAAAACTGTAACAGAAATACAATGTCAAGCCAATGTACCCTACTGCTTCACTAAACCCCAAAGTTGGTACAGATGTTGTACTTCAGAATTTGTAGCTTTGCTACATAGCAAACGTTCTGATTCTTCTATCCAAAGATGCACATACTCAAACTCTGTGTGTTCATTGATGGTATTTCCACTGTTCCGTGTTTTAAGGTACTCAGTAATCACTTCTGTAATTTGTCAGTCATGTATGTAATGCAATTTATGATATGCTAAAATGTAGTCCTTGTAGTATTTCAACACCAAATTCAAATGGAGTTTTTATTCTAAAACTTTATTTGTTTATTTGTTTGGGTTTAATGCTAACATTTAATCTTAGTGATAGGTTGCTTAAGGCTAGAATGGAGAAACCTAGTCTGACTCCTTTGTGTTCTGATAAGACACTACATCTCACCCATTTACTCCTGAATTGAAAGCAGTTCACTCTCTACCTAAATCATGTATTCCACAAGGTTTACAGACCTTGATTTTGGAGTGACTCAAGACATCAAAACTCCACCAGTTCTCTTGTCAGCTTATTAGACATTGATTACCATTATTATATGTTTAATTTTTTGGTGGTTTTGGTTCTTAATGGATTTTAAAACTTTTTTTTAAACTTCTCAAAGGTTCAATTGTGTTATCTCATCTTGAAGGGTGAACTTTTTTTTCCCATTTGACCAATGATTTTTGAGTGTAAATATTTGTTAAACTGTAACTTGTAAACCTAGAAGTCCCATCTTAATCCATTTGTAATGAACTTACTTCAGATAGAACAGCTCAGGTACCTGGCAATATCCCACATCTCTCAAACACAGGAGAGCACCTCAAAAACCATTAATGCTTTTCTTCACAGAATAAAACACCATGCAGGGGTCCCAGGTGACAGTGTGTTCAGCTGGTAAAATAGATATGAATTAAGGCCACAGAAATTGCTTTAAAATTGCTGTGTTTTGTTATGATAACTAGTAAAAACAAATCCTCCCTGGACAGTGATGGTTGAGTTTAGCTGGCTACGGTAAAATGAGCCTTGGGTTTGTGGACCTCAGTTTGAGGAATGCTGTTTTAGGAGATGCGGTGGCCGATGCATGAACAGGGACTCTACATAAGGGAGACAACTTGTGTGCTTCAGCCAATAATGCACTTAATGTCAAGGATGCTTCTGGATCAGCACCCCCCATGGAGGTCTGCAGGGCTTTCAGAGCATCAGTCGTACATGTATTTTGGTTCCTTGTTTGCAAGGTCTTTTTTTGAATTTTAAGAATAAAAAGGTGTAAGAGAGAGGTACTGTTTGTGCCTTTTAAGCTAACGTACCCTGCTAAGTGGTACTACTTCAGTAGCCATTAAATAGCACAGCTGGCACAGGATAATGAGGGGGTGATCTGTTTGGTAGTGTTACTGATGAAAGAGCATAATATAAATACAAAGAGCTAATATAGTGTACCCTAGGAGCACACGTGTTGGGTGATGCCTTCAGAGTCTGTTTTCCACTTGGGGGGAGAAGGGGGTGGGTGTAGTGTAGCTGTGGAGGGTAAATTGTGGAGGCTTTAGTCCCAAATAAAGGGAAGACCCTATTATGGAATTTTATAGTGTTTTCTAAGGGTACCGCTTTGACATAGTCATGGCGAGTAATGGTAATAGCCTTGGCATCTGCAGCAGTCTCTAGAATTAATCCTTTACAAAAGAAAATGGGCATTCAGTATAGCCATCAGACTCTAGAAAAATAGATGAGCAAGAACAAGCCTGTCCATTCTAGCTATAAACCAGATCAGCTTGTTTTCCATATGCAAGTGTTTGAAGTTCTAGTGTGGTATTTTAAACTACGTCGACCTCATTCTTAATACCTAGAAGTTTCACTCCTAAATGAAGACAGAATCATAAAGCCAGCGTGAGCTCGCATGTAGAGGTTACCACTGAATGCAGTTGGTAGAGAAACAAACAAACAAACAAACAAATCTATAAGAAGTCTTTGAGGGCTGCAGTATTTCAGGTACAATACTCAGAATTCCCCATGGGGGAGAGGTGGAGGTCTGTGAGGTTTGTCTGAGGCTGAAATTTAGGGCTACCGTCCCAGCACCAGGAGAGTTCAGTGCACTTCTTAGGCCTCCTTACTCTTTGGCTCATTCAGAGGGGCTTATAGGTGAGTCTTCATATGTATTTATAAATCCAAATCTTGCTTATGACCTCTGTGCGAGAGCATGTGCTGTATGTATTCAGGCATTGTAGTTGCTGAATAGAAAACATGAGTGTGCTATTAAGATGAGAATCCAGAATGGTTATTTTTATCCATAAAGATTATCTGCTGCTTAAGGTAACAGGTGGTAATTGCAGCACATTAAGGTAAATAGGACTTTTCTGTGTCGTGGAAGGTGCCAGTGCTTATAAATGTCATGTGGCACACAGAGTCAGCAGTTGAATGCTGACAGCTCTCCACAGTAATTGTTTTCGAAATGATACTTAGACTTGTTAATGGAAAGAATCCTATGGAAGGACTTGTTTAAATAACAAGTATATATGACTTTTTTGATGAGGGAAGGTTCATTTTATTGTAAACTTCTGTTCTTCAAAATGGCCGCCTTCACTGTACAAGCAGCCTTTCACACTGCGGGTTTGGGACAATAAAATGCCTGAAGTAGAACTTTCAGTTATGTCTTACAAAAAGAAGAATCAAATCATATTGGGGTTTTTTTCATTTCCCAACATCTTAAATCCTGTTACCACAGATAATGCTCTTCCAGGGAATAAAGGTATAGTTGGTAATAGACATTTGAAAGGTGTCCCAGGGGAAAAAAAATTATGTAATTTGTAGCAAATCATGAGGTCCACAACTGATGGTATTGAGGAATTTCAATATGTGGCTGGGTTTGCAAGCCATGTGTACATTCTTACCTTACAATCCATTATCTTGAAAAGTAAAAGAGAGCAAATGGTTACTCAAACTAACTTTGTAATGAAACCACTGGTGCTGTGGCCGTTATTTTACAATACTAAGTGAAGATAAAATTAGTTTATCGTTTAGGAAGACTGCTACAACAAAACTCAGTGAAAGATCCTACCGAAGGGCAAGGTGCTATTATTTTCTTTGATCTCTTAAGTTACTTGACACTTGTTCTCTGACAGATTTAATTTGCTTGCACTCTTGTGTCCTCTTGCTCAACAAACAGCAAGACTTGAGTCCAAGTAGTCTAGCCGGTATCCCTTGAGTGACACAGGACAAGAAACATTACTCATGACATCTCGGGCTCCTCTTGCCTGGTAATGCCAAGCTCAATTGTCTCAATCTTCAGCTTCCATAAATCTGAGGACAGGCTCAGTTTTACCTTTTTATTTTTTAAATGTATGATCTAAATATATGCAAGTAGTCTGTTTTGAGGATGGGTTAACAGGAGCTATATATGCACTACCATGCCACCTCTGTGTTATCCTCCTTGTGTTAGCTCATGGGTTTTTCCACAAGTTATCTGTGCTGTGGTCTGATCAGAGAAGAAGCCTTACTGCTGGGACGACTTGTGGAAATGATACTCCTCCTTATCAGGACAAGCAAAGCTTTAATTCTTGTTCTGATGTGTAGATGCTGATGCTCACACACATGCATGTGAACACCCTGTTTCCGTTCATGTTGAATATCCTTCTAATATTACTTCTACAGATCTTTACGAGATTAGGAAGAGGTTTATACAAAGTGGGTGATTCATTATGGATTCTGTAGAAAGGTATGTTTATTCTTTACTAAAAGAAAATGCTGCGTGATGCTGACATCAGACAGCAGATCTCTAATGTGGTATAATAGCCAGCCATGGAATGAAGCTTTCTGGGGCTCTGTATTGAGAGATCTGGGTTGCTACAGTAGTTTCTGTAGTGTTATAGCAGTGTTCAAGGAAACATTTTACAAAACCCAAAAAGGACCTCTTTTTTTTTTTTTTTGAAAAGGAAATGCAATACAAGGAAGTTCACCTTTTAGTTGTGTTAGTTGTAAAACTCTAAGGAAAAGGGTTTTTTTTTTTGTTGTTTAATGGAGCTTTGCTCCACACTGTACAAGTATATCAAGCTACAGTTAAATCACTGAGAAAAACTAAAGTTGATGTTGTAGGGGGATTGGCAAGTTATTTAATTGCATAGAAGTTGACTGTAAGAGATTCAACAGTGAAAAGGAGAAAATGGTTGCTTGGATATGCAAATATGATTACACTTGGATTTTACTGAAATCTGCCAGGCAGATCTTCGTCATCAGAATTTTAATCAGTTGGTGTAGCCCAAAGCACAGACAGGCATTTGCACAGTCAGGTTACCGTGTTCAACATATCAGCCACATTAACTAAATGTGCTTATGCTCTTTTTCATTGCAAATGCAAAGAAAAAAGAAAACTAACCCAAACCTGCATTTTGGCAGATGGCGGTCAGTGGTGATAAACAGTGGGCCTTGCCACTCATCAGCTACCAGTGAAGAGTCTACATAGTTTTGATTTAGAGGGTGAGCTAGCTGTCCTTATTCTTCCCCTTTTATACAGTGAATTGGGATCACAGGGGAGTTAAATGACTGTTAGAATTTCTCCTTAAACTGGGAAGAAAAAAAATGTACAAGAAGCATGCAAAGGGGGCCTGTAAACAGAAGAAAGAAGATCAGGAGTCTTTCAGATGTGATGAAAAGAGCTTAGTGCAGAAGGAGGAGAAATGGTAAACGCAGAAGTCAAACTATTTTTAAAAGAAGATTTAAAAAGAATTTTACAGATCTAATGATATCTTGGGAGGGAGGGATTGTCAGTTTTCCAAGAAACAAAAACCACATATAAAAGCTTGATACTCAGGTAAGGCCAAGTTCCTTGTATCCGAGCGCTAAGAACTTCCTGATAGAGAAAGAGAAAACAATGGATGGATAAAGAAGGTCACATACTGAGAATACAACTGTGTTTACCTATTTATTTGTATCAAACACCTAGGTTTGGTCTTGGCTTTGATAACATCTTACTGAATCAATGTAACATTTTGGTAAAAAAGACCTTGCAGGCTTTTCGGTGTTGTTTCTATTAATGAGTTAGAAGACTGTGTGCAAAACATGTCAAAAATATAAAAGCAGAACTTAACCTTTCCTGAAGTGTTTGAATGAACAATGTTTCAGAGATTAAAATATTACAAAATATAAACTCAATGCCATTTATTTAATTACAAAATTTGGCAGTTTTCTGGCTTTGAAGACTTGGCAGAAGCTGTGGGCCTCAAGTTTTAGGAGGCATTTGTGGTTGAATATTGGAGAACTGACTCACTATTTACACAGTTTCAAGCTAGACATCCTTTTCTAGAATTAAGCTTGATCCTTTCTTCCTCTTGGGCCCCATTACTGGACTTAATTGTTATATCCTTCTACTTATTTTCCCATCACCTTGCCTTTCTCCTTGCACCTATATCCAAAAATCATTTCCATAGCAGTGATGCAAAAAAAAAAAAAGACTGCAGTTTTAAACTGTTTTGTTGTTGTGTTAAAACAAAAAAAAGGGCAGAGAAGGAAAAGATTCTTTTTGTATATGCTGTTCCTCAGAGGGCAGTTTTAAAGACATTCAGAATTTCCAAGAATAAAATAATTTAATAGTGAATTTATTAGTGCTTGCTTGTTTCACCTAATGTTGCGGTTTGGAGTTTGATGTTCTGGCTGTGTCTTTTGAAAGGATGTAGTTAATCTGGCAGGTGTTCACAGAAAACAATATGGTGGTGTGAATCTGGAGAAACCCTTTTAGTAAGAAACTGACAAATATTTGCATGTGTGTAAGTTGTTTTAAAAATGATACCAAGTCAAATACAGGTCTTGTTTCTCTGGAAGTTTAGAGTAAAAGGATGGCTTTTTGGAGTGTGATTAAAGAATAGAACAAGGAAAGTTGTCCCACGTCCTCAGAAGGATTAATGGGGATGGCAGAGCAAACAGCTTGTGTGCTCCTGTTCATGGTCCATGTTCACTGAAGGTCTAGTGTTTTCGAAATGTGCTGAGGTGAAGATTTGAAACTCCAGTTAATGCTCTGTGAGTGTGTCTATATATGTATATTATATTAAAGCTGTAGAATAAACATTAGCATCAACTGTGCTTGGACACTCTGAGCTGAGAAAATTACCATATATATACGCACACACGTGCACCTATTGAATAGAACATTTGTGTCATCTTAGAACTTGGATGAGATGTGTGATTCTCTTTTCTTTCTCATTAGAATAGGCCAAAAAATGGAGTGCCACACCTCAGGACAAGGGAATGCAGGTCTGAAAATGTCATGCTAGAGCAGAGTGGTGTAGGATGTGTCACATAAATCAGTCTTAAACGTCACAAAGTATTTAAGGGTTAGCACAACAACATTGCTGCCTGCTGCAGTTCTCTCTGCCTTACTCAGCTGTTTGAGTTGCTCTTTAATCTTCAGTTCTACTGTAATTGTGGTGAACAGAAATGCTTTTCTGTCAGAATGAACGTGGTTGGGTTTTTTTATGGAATTGCTGATGAGCAGTGTTCCAACAAATGTTTAACTAACTTGCCTAAATTTGAACAGTTTGCTAAAATGATCACTTTTAAGGAGAGCTGTAGAAAATGTATTTAATACTAACATGCCGTTTCAAAATTTTACATAGCTCTGCCAAGATCAGTTGGCAGTCCTGAACAAACAAACCAACAAAGCTCCTGATTTGCTTTTCTTATTTATTTTTTTTCTTCTGCTTTTAAAATTATGGTATTTTTCTGTAGCACCAAGGGGAGGGCTGAGGTGAGGTGAAGAAGTAAAAAGTCACTGATCACTTTGAATCCAAGTATACTGAAACACAGCAAAACAGATGGAGTTGTGAGGATCTGGGTGTTAAAAAGGAGGAAGAAGAAAAGAAAGGCTCCTGTGAGCTGGAGAAGCAGGCAGTTGGCAGCCGCAGGAGGTGCAGGCTGAGGAATGCTGCTGAGAGGGCGAGTTCCTGGTGCCATCCTGCATCAGCCTCCTCGCCGCCTGTTCAAAGAGGGCTCTGAGCGGCACGCCGAAACGGCAAGCTTGTGTGCTGTAGCTTGTGTGCTGTAGCTTGTGTGCTGTAGCTTGTGTGCTGTAGCTTGTGTGCTGTAGCTTGTGTGCTGTAGCTTGTGTGCTGTAGCTTGTGTGCTGTAGCTTGTGTGCTGTAGCTTGTGTGCTGTAGCTTGTGTGCTGTAGCTTGTGTGTGGTTGCAGTAATTTTGTTTTCATAGGAGCCAGGAGGCTTTACAGTTTAGCTTGGGTTTTGCCAGTTTTGAGTTTTGGTTTGGGTTCCCCCATCCCCACCTTTGGAAAGGCCTAAAGAGAGAGAAAAGGAACATGCAGTTATTACTGTATTTTAATCAGAAGCCTGACAACGTGCTTGTTTAATAAAAATCTTGAGGTAGAACTCCACCTGTTAGCATAAGCGAAGTTAGAAACTGGATTCTGCAACTTCACCTCTACCATTCATAGTTTGTTTTCCGTAATTGCAGCCAGCGGCACCAAACTCTTTTCCAGCATGTTTAGTTTCTTCTTGGATCTCCTTCATTGTTGTTTTTAGCTCTGTTATGGTGTGTTAGCACTACTGCTTTTTCATCCTTCTAGTACTTAGGCACCTTCAATATTAATTTTCTTAGTAATGGTTTGCCAAGTGGATGAAGGGCAAGGATTGTGTCTGGCCTTAGTCCAGCTTGCTTTGCCATTAAAGCGCCACCTCACAAAATGTGTTTGCTGTTTGGGGGTGAGTTATTGTCATGTTGTTCATCAGGCACAAAGGCAGGGGCCTTCCAGGACATCTGAAAGGAGATGATGTGATGGACAGCGGCGTGCGTGGGCAAGCAAGGCTAGGGTTTCATGCCCCTCTTAGTGTTATTTCTCAGGGGTTTCTTCCTGTTCTGCTGAACACTCATATCCCTTTAAACCCCTGTGTTTCCACAGGAGAACATTCCAGCTCTGGCACCTCTTATGTCTGTTCTGTCTCCAAACATTAAACTGAATTAGTCAGTCTTTGCTGATGTACAGAAATCTTCCTTCTCCCCCCCCCCCCCCAGTAATTATAAAGTGAAGAGGTCTTTTTCTAACCATTGGGGGAATGAGGCTCTTGGAGCTGACCACACTCAGTAATTACTAGTTCAGGGCAAATGCTTTATTTTGGTGTTACATCTCTTATGTGCATGTGAGGTCTGGTACGTGGGAGTCCCGTGTTCCAGAAACCTAAGTTTTGTTTTCCAATTGAAAGAACTTGGCTTCATGGTCGTGAAGATATGCTAGCCAAAGTAAATATAAGGTCAAAGTGTGGGCTATTTTAAGTCCTAAGTAGGATACCAGGATTCTTAAATCATATAGAATTTGCCACCATGGATTACATCACGACTCTGAAGACACGGGATTTTCCACATCAGATAAAATAGGTTATCCATTTAATCCGTTGTATTAGCCAGTTATGAAATGGGCAGATTTTTGGCCACCAGCAGCACACAGAGGACTGATTGCAGTACCATTTCAGCCTTTAGCTATCTTCTGGAAGGAATAACATGGCAATGAAACATTATTTTACTCAGTAACGCTTCTCTTACGAGGTAAGTTGGTTCCTCTGTTTATTAGTCTGTTTGCTGTCCCACATGCCTGTAGGACTTCTGCTTTCATCCAAAATGTGCTTTATGCAGAAAACTTAAAATTGCTTTGCTGTAGTCACAACTCTGGCTGATGTGCAGAGAATATAAGAAGTTATTTAGAAATTGGCTGTGTATAACCTGAAATGCTTACATTTCTACTCTCAGTTTGTATTTCATCTCTGAGGTGACAGTATCCAGGTGAAATTATTAGTGCTGTAGAATAAGCATTAGCATCAACCGTGCTCAGGCACTCTGAGGTAAGAAAATTACTTCCCATAATGTTATCCATAGGGATTTGGCTGTGCTTCCTTCAAGTATTTCCAGTTGTGAGAGTTTGAAAGAGGAGAAAGATGTGCTGGAATGAGCTTCAGGGAGGGGCAGGTTCTGTGCTGTGTGGCTCTTCATAGGGCAAAAAGAAAGATGGAAAACAGAAACTGAGTGGAGTTACTAGTGCTGGGAGGAACTGAGCATGTAAGCTTCGGGTTCTGTTGTAAGACTTCAAGTTGATAAAGGTAATGGAAACTTTGCCATTGTTTGGGGTGAATTTTTAAAGAGAGAATTTAATCCACAGTTCACACAGTATCTCTTAACATGTTTTCCCTTTGACATATCACGTCCTCAGTATTCTTCATGAAGGATCCAGGGAAATCAGCAGCTTTATAAATTGCATCCCATCCTTGCTGCTTATTTTTTTTGCTGTGTGAAAATTCACTGTTGAAAAAATCTAAATGCACCACTTGTAATCAACTGTCAAGCAATATTTAACATAGTATGCAAGGGTGGAAATGATTAAATATATCAAACCTGAATTAAATCAGTTTTTAATTGGTAAAATTCTGTGAAAAGTTTATAAGGGAAAAACAGGTCCTTAAGGGAAGAATGAGGGACAGGGAGAGTGGTAAAAAGTAAGTTGCAGAATGGTTTGTATCAGTAAATGATTGATAGTGATTTTGTTTCCATATCCTGAAAGCCATAAAAAAGATTAATAAAGCCTTCTGTTTTGAAAGAAATCAGTGATAAGACACCTGTAACGTTCCTATTAGAGGCCACTCACCCAACTGTAATGAAATTTTATTTCTTGTATGGAATAGGTCACCTCTGTCACCAGTATTTTGTGTGTGAGATTGTCTTGCAGCCTGAACTGGGCAGGTATACAGATGGTCACTGTAATACCCGCTCTGAATTGGGAATGCTTCTTGTCTGAAACCTTGTATAAGTGTAGACATCAAAACACTTTGGGTCCATGGACTCTGAGAGGAAATTATCAAAGTTAGTTTTTCCTACTTTAGTGTGTTCAGATGCTTACCAAATTATTTGTGATGTCAACTCCTAGTGTCTAGTTCGATGCAATTCAGAGAAGCAAAATTTGGACTCTGTTTCTTACACAATGAATGGAAAGAGGCCAGTCTCTGTGGGGGGAAGGCAATGATTGACAGCATTTAGCTTAGTGACCTAAAATACAGGATGAACCTGGTGTCTACTTAAATAACAAAACCCTTTCCTCTGTGCTCCCTAGTTTTTGCTTTGCACCTTTCCACTTGAAGTAAAGAATTACTTTGTTTTCTTTGTTTTGTTTTGTTTTTTACCCAGACTGAGGTAGACAAAATAAGGGTCTTGTAAGATGCAAAATAATGTCATGGGTTTATTCTTGTGCAAAGTATTTTAAGTGTTAGCTATTATAAGTAATAGTTTTGAGGGGAATAATGTTTATTTTTAAGCAGTATTATAAGAAGTGACAACATTAACATGCTTGGAGGAAGGGAGAAGAGGGGTTTTTACTTAATACTAAGCAATTATTGCCTATCTTTATATAGATAAAAATAATTTGCCATTGCCATCACTTCTGATCATTCCTGAACTCCAAGACATCAGGAGAAATACAACAGCCTTCATGTCTCAATGGAGATTTTATGGGTTTTCAAGGAACTAATAAAAAAACCTGTAGTCTCCTACTTCAGTAGTTTGAGGCTACATCCTTTTACGTACAAGGAGGTTAAGGAGGGGCATCCTCAGACTCTCCCATTTCAAACATCAGGGAGCAAAAAAACCCACTTGTAGCTTGCCTGCACTACGGTTTATGTGGAGACATTCAACATGTTGCAGCAAAACATGGCTCCAGTCTGGCATATAGCTCACGTCCACAATAAGGCAGTTGTAAAGGTTTCAGGAAGGCTTCATGGGAGCCTCCTGATTTTTCTAGGAGGTTTGCTCCCTACTGCTGTTACATCCATCATACAGAAGGCTAAAATTGTGAAGGATGAAACGTGTTCCAACTTACACAGGTTATTCTATTTGCAGTGTTGTGGTTTCTGAGAAAGATACCATTTTTGTTAGGTATTCAAGTTAACTTCTGTATTTCTACTGTGTGGGCTATTGTCAGTTGTTCTTGAGATGAAAATGCATTGTGATGAGAAATGCCCTGCAGTGATGACCCTAGGATAGAGGCTCATGTGCAAGTTAAGGAGTTTTCCTTTTGTGGTGAAGTATATTTTACATGGCACCTGTAAACTGAAACGTAGCACCGTTTGAGTTTGCAAAACCTTGTACAGTCTGTTCTTTCAAAGTTTTAAGAAGTTTGGAAGAAAACATGCTAGCTGCTTTTAATTTTCCTCACTCCCACAAACACTGGCTTCAGCAGAATCCAGAATTGCCTCTTTGAACATCTTCCCAAGTCACTTTTAAAGAGGACACAAGATGGGGGAGGAAGATAAATGGTTAGTCTTCTGCTTTGTCACTATTATGACCAGGTAACATCAAATTGAAAAGAACTAGTGAACAAAACTCTGCACCTGGAAGAACAGTTTGAAAAAGAGAATTTGAAAAATCATTTTTAAAAAATGTTTCTCATTCTGACTGTCCCCTAGGCAATAACTTGAATTTATTTCACAGAAGGCAGCTATGATACTGAAACCTCCCTAACCTTGGTACAGATGACAACCACTGCATTGTCTGTTCCCTCCACTCTCCTCCCAAGTATTGAGCTTTTCCCTTCAAAAAACCATAAGGATTTCTCCTGAAGCTGTTAAGTACAACTCATTTCCATTTTTTATATTCGTTTACTTGATTGATTTGAGATTAATTCTGAAGTTGAGAAAAAAGCAGGTGTTGAAACCATTTATATAACTTACATTTCAAGAGTCTGCTGTTAAAACTTTGAATTGAACATAATCTTTTTGTTTGCTCTTTGATAGTAAACAGCTGTGAGAACCTGATCCTGTAGCTCTGAAATGCTCAAGTATTTCAGCTGAAAAAAAATATCTTAAATGGACTTTCTGGTTTGTAAGGGTTGGTTTCACCAATGGTATAAAGCGCGGTGGGTAACGGGGGGAGTCTAGGTAAACCCTGGCTAACGCTTTGCAACGCTTACGGAACTCATTTTGAGAAAGGCATTCTAAGAAGTGGCAGAGTTTAAAGTATGAAGGTTATGTCCTCGTGTTATTATTGAAGACAAAAGAAAGATGAAGTGCCAGGCAGTTTCAAGTTTTAAGAATAATTAACAACATGAAAAATATTCTTCTACTTGCTGTGCTAAATCGAATTGCGTAAAGAAATGAATGAAGGTGTGTCGGGGAAGGCAGCAGGCCTGTCAGGGAAGGCAGCAGGCCTGCCGGCGGCCTAGCTCTCTTCTCCCAAGATTTAGGCTCTGACAATATCCTCCTGTTCCCATGAGACAGGAAAAGTTACTCATGCTGAGAGGATCCTAATAATCACATTCTTAAAACACAGCAGCCTTTTTATAGGGGTACAGGCTACCCTAAACCAAGAAGCAGTTATGGAAAGGTATTTGGGAGTAATGGAACATGTTAGGAACCAACCATAACAAGAGGTTCAAAACAGCAGGTGTGCAGATAGTTTTAGGCATCAAAGGTAAACTAATGATATTTAGCTATAAGATATGTTTATCAGAACTCATTATAATTACTAACCAATCAATACAGTGTGAACAGTGTATGTAACCAATTAGCAGTTTTTTAGCTTGCCACATTTGCAGTAATAAAGCTATATAACCGGTGTGATTTCAGCTAATAAAATGGCTTCACCTAAAATTCATATTGAATTGTGTGTTGCTCTCTGCCGGTCACCACAAAGGTGAAATACTCCTGATTTTGATTATCCATCTATCAGCAAGTTTGTAATTTTAATTTAACTCCAAAACTTGGAGCATTTTGTTGGTTTGATTTTTATTATAACCACTTTGTTTCCACAGAAATTTATGTTAAATGTAGAGGATTTGCTAATATTTATTTTTACTCTACCTTTTTAAGCAAGTATTTTAAATAAGAGTGAGAAATAAAAGTGCAGAGGATTTTGGTGTTCTGGTGGTTGGGGTGATGTCCTTTAATTATTTTTACTTTTCCAAATAACAACCCAAACAAGAAACCATCTTTGAAAGTGGTTGATGCTGATGTGTTAAACTTAAAAATAGATGCATTCTAACTTGGACAATTGAGAATATTTTAGGCAGAAATGACCGTATAAAGGTGTGGGCTTTATGGCTTAGCTGTGGTCAAAATATTATCAAGTGCTTGATAACATGCTTGATAATAGGTGAATGAATAGGTTCAAGGGCTTGTCAGCCCGAGTGGTAACAAATTGTACACAGGCACCTTTCTCCAGTTGCTCCATTGTATTCATTGGGCTCTCTAGATATTAATATTTCTGAATGATTAAAAAGCCTATGTCATTTATTTCTTTTAAACTACAATTTTGTGGTGTAAAAGACCTTAAAATTATGTTAATGCACTTTAGTTATGTTTTCTGCTACTTGTAGGTCTGAGAGCAAGACAGAAGATGTAGCGCTGGGGCAGCCAGTGGTGTCAAAGGCCACTTTTTCATTTGAAAAGAATATGTGCAAAAGACCAGACAAAGCACCTTTGCTTCTCCTTACTTCTGCCAAGGTGTGCTATGGCTTGGGGGTTTTCCTTCCCAGATTTTAAAAGAAGTGTGCTAGGAGTTAATGTGTGCAGAAAGTCTCTGCAACCAGGGCATGGAGAACTAAGTTAGTTTTTAGATCAGCTTCACAACAGTGAACTGACTTTAACAGGCCAACTGGATATTATACATGAAAAAAGGAGTATAATTGCAGTTTGTCCACGCAGCCTTTCTTCTACAAGGGCAATGCATGTGTTGTTCAGACTGTTCCCAACCTAGGGAGATTCCAGAATTGCAAATGTTAGAATTTCTACAAGCTTTTGATTGTGACTATTTTTTTTTTAAGTCACAGCCTACTGTGTTTACACCGATGCTTTGTCTTCCTTGGCTTTTGAGAGTTTAGTGTAACTTGTTGCTACTGCTTAGTCTATGAGGGAGACATGTTTTACTTTACAAAGCCAAGTAATGAATCTTACTGAAGTTATGGCAGCTCCTAACTTTTGTTCCTGTTAACAAGGTTTAGTTAAGTGCTGGCCCTGGTTTGTCTTGCCGGGGGTTCTTACCTTGCAGTGCAGTAATGAATGGATTAGGGAAGCAGAAAATACTCTCCGTCCCCCCTCCTTTCATGATGGCATGACTCCAACCACCACTGATGCTTCATGAATGGGAAATTACAGCTCCTAAATTTGACATTGTAGACATAACTGAAAAGATTAACTTTTAGGGTTGTGAATGTGAAAATGTCTTCTTCTTATTGTATGTGTAAGTTTGGGTAAATATTTTGCAATCTGGGAAGATTTAAGAAAATCCCAGAGTAAATAGCCAGCTTGTAATTGGAAACAAATGGTTGGAGAATTTTGTTACTGCTTTACATTTAAGAGAAGTTAGGTGCTGTAAATTTGTGTGCATTCTTTTATCCATTGAAGACTGTGAAGATCAGCTTAAGAATTATTCTTAGGTGACTGAAGCAGGCTTGTCTACTTCAGGTAGTCAAATTGAAGGCTTTGAAACTTTGCTTGAAAAATGTCAGGGTAAATACCAGTGCAAACACACCTGCATTAGTGTAGCTTTCCTGTGATATTTTATTATTTTTCTAATGAGTACCTGTAAGATTGCACCAAAGTGGGATGATCAGGCTTTTTGTTCCCTCTTTCTTTCCTTCCTCCCATCCTGAAGGTTTTAGTGGGGAATTTGGTACCAAACAAAGTAAACCTCAGTAATTAGTGAAAGGGCTAGATTTTCTAAAAACTAGAGATGCTTAGGACTGCAATTCGGTCCCCAGCTGGCTCTGGCACTTGGTAGGCTCTCTGTTGAGTTGATTTGGTCTGTTAAACTAACAAATTTCTAGCCTCACTGTAAAATACAGTTAGATAAAATGGCTAGATTGGGTAGGGCCATCACAGAACCAGAGCCTGTTGCAGAGGGACAGGTCTTGAATACAACTATGTACAGTTTTGTCCAAGATAAATCTTATGGCGAAAGGGCACATGTATTCTTTGAAGGGTATGTGACTTGCTGCAAGATCCTGATACTGAATACCACTTAGGCACAGGAGAGAATCTTTCTGTTAAGTATGTGTATGTTAATATGCATGGCTATCAAGCAGTTCCACAAGTTTATCCTTCTGTACCTTTGTGACATCTAGGCTTTAGGTGGAAGTTAAATACCAGTGGTTAATTATTTCCTTTTTTAAATGTCTTACAACAGTGGACTCAAAACTGTATGAGGAGTCTGGGTCATCCTTTTATGTTAACTGGAATGGGTTTATCAGATCACTCATGAAGTATCAGTTTGTCCAGTATCCTGTTTCTGACAGTAAATAGTCAATTCTGACAGCCAGTACTAAGTATATAGGGAAGGGAGTAGTAGGAAGGAGCATTTAATGATAATTCCTTAATACCCTTTAACTATCTGCAGCTTAGAGACTTTTTGAGCCAGATGTGAGTTTAAAAGCTCTTTATGGAGCTTGCATTTGTCCAATTATTTTCTAAATATTAAAAATTTTAGAACTCATTCCCACAAGATGTTGCAGATAAGTTTAACTTCATACCATGTGCAAAAAGTACTTTTGTGTATGTTTTTGAACCTACCTCTTATTGATATCAACTCCCTAATGCTTGCATTTGGAAAAACAGCTCTGCTTTATTTATCTTCTCCATGCCAAATATAATTCTGTACTTATCTTTTCTGTCCCATGTAGTCTCCTTTTCCAAGCTGAGCAATCCTAGTAGCATATTTCTGGGTTTACTCTGTCTTTTTTTGACAGGGGGAGATGTGATTGCATACATTTCTACATCTGTGGGTTCACTGTGGATTCATACAATAGAACTGTATTTTTTGACTCTTCTTTCCGAACAGTTCTCTTTGATTTGCTTTCTGGTAGCTGTTGAGCTAGTTCTACGACTGAACTTTCCTAAGAGATAGAGCTGCTTTGCTAGGTGTATTGTTTTACATGTACTAGCATTGAGTTTCTGCTACTCTCTTGCACACTCTCTCCACAGTAAGAGTGTTCTGCAAGTGTTCCTACTCTTGATACCGTGCAAAAAGTAAGAGTGCTTTGGGATCCCAAAATGCTGTTGATGCAGGTGCAGGGCAGAGGACACAGCAGATGAGTACCAAGAATTGCAGCTTTGGCAATCTTGATAGGCAGATCTGCAGTGGTCTCAAACAAGTTCACATAGACATCATAAAGACTGATAAGAAAGGCTAATAATAAAGCAGTTTTTGAAAACTTAGCCCTTCTCTTGATTTCAGGAAGCGCCATCAAAGGAAACATCAAGTGCTCTTTGGCAAATTTGCAGATAGAGAATAGAGGCTGCCAACTGTTAGCCTGATAGAAGCAGCAGCTGAGTTTTTGGTGTTAAATGTGAATGGATAGTTAGTATGAGAGTAGTTGGAGGGGTGGGAGAGGGAAGTGAAAACAGGCAATTTATGGTTAATGCTATGAAAGAAGAGTCATGAGGGAATCAGAGAAAAGGTAATGCATTAGCCATCCAGGTCAGCATTTGTATATGGCTAAGCAGAAGGAAATGAATAAGCTGTATGCGTTCTGTTTGTCTGCTGTGGTTTGATTCTGTGTGTGCTGAGGATAACTGGAGCTTTGTATCTGTCGTTTCTACACACTACATTGAGTAAGGTGTGAGTGGAGAATGAGTGGAGTCCCCAGTGTGATAGCCTACACTGCAGAAAGGGACATTGGATCGTTGTCTTCCAGACCCAGCTAGGCACTGAAATGCTGGGGATGCTCTCAGAGATCAGTCTCTTGTCTAAAATGCCATTTGAGATGCATCCCAGCCATGAAGGCTTCACTTGACATAATACTTCCCACCCCCCCAAACCAAATTGTATTTTTTTTTTCACTTTCTAACTGGCATCTTAAAAACAAGAAACAATACTTTATGTACTCTTCTAGTTCTAGGTCAAACGATTAGTTCTGTGACAAGACAGCATGACACTTTGAAGTATGACAGAAGTCCTGATGCTGCAGCAAAGGCTGGGAATATTAATGGCCAAATCTAGGTGAGTGATTTTTAATTTTTATCCTGCCAGTTCCTTAGCTATTTCATTTCTTCCTCATAGCCCTGGTTCATATCTCTTCGTTGAAGCATCACTGCAGTCTTGGTTTTCTGCAGTATTGATTTAAGAATTTATTGTGGACCAAATAAGGAGCTTGTATGGTTATTGATTATGTACCCTTTCTTTGTTGTTCTTGAGGTACAGAGGCTATATTTCACACATCTTCATTTCCTACGTCTTTCTTTGTTACTCCAGTGATTCTTCCCAAACTAGTTTGCAGTTAAGGTTTATTTTTTTTTTTTTTAAAAGTTTTCTGCCACCTGCCTCCAACAGACTTGATCAGTTTTTTTTTTTGCTGAATGCCAAGAAAGGCATGCTGCTATCTAGTTCTGTTTCCACTTTGTCAAATTTCACTTTGGGAGAATTAAGACTGGGCTTTATTAAGTGCAAGCTCTGTGCCTGAAGGCTGTTAGGAGCATCTGCAACTATGACTGCTGTATGGATCAGAGCTTGAAAATCTTTGATGCAAATTTAAGTATTTATTGTTGATCTGCATTGCAGCTCTTCTGAATTATCTGAATAGGATAGCATCAGTAGGCTAACAAGACCAATGCCTGAACATTACTGTAGTGAGGCATTATGGGGTGCCAGAGTTGGAAATTAGTTAGAGGTGTTACAACCTGTATCTCCCATTCTAAAAAAACCCTACCCAGAATTCATAAGCAAGAAAAAAATGGAATAGCTAATATAGTGGGATGTATGTGTCTGCAATTGAGAGACTGATCAGACCAATTAATAAAATTCAAGCCTTGTTGTCACTGGTTGCAAAAAAACAGTTGTTTATACCTTAGTGCCTCTCTGCAACAGTAGAAGCAACCAACCAACCCCCTCAGTTCTGCCCTGTGCTGGGAAAAAAGCTCTTTCAATTCATGCATGTTTTCATTTTATGACCAGAAATGTGACATTAGAGAATCTATGATTTCCCTATGTGTCTGGCTCTCTGCCTCTTTGTTACTGGATTAATCCAAGCCATGTTGTTACCCTTTCTGTTAAGTTCTCCACTTCACCTCTGCAGGGTTTTGGTGGCAGATTTGTTTGAATTTACAGAGTCTCTGGGGTAGCAGTATCTCTATTGAGTGGCTTATCTGGTCAAGAAGAGGGCAGGAGTTAGCTGTTCTTCATTGTATTCCTTGCACCTTATTTCTCAGCAGGCTGAAGTGCTACTTGAATCCTGCTGCTGCATGCTAATACAGGTGCCTGTCTAGAAAGCAAGTCCTGGTTTTCTTAAGATGACATCTGATTTCTTTTCCCCTTCAGTCAGAAAAAGTTAGCAACCAGTTCTGTCTGTCTGCCTTCTTGATTCCCAATGTTGTATCTCTTGTTGACTTACTAGCTCTTTTCCAGGATTTCACCCCACTTTTCATTTGTGTAGTTGAAACTTTAGTTCTTAGCCAATATAAAGGTCAGGTAAATGAGTTTTCTTTTGTCTGACTCCTGTATTTAGGAACTACAAGGCTTCCCACCCTCTGCAGGGTGGTAGAGGGAGGCGAAGCAAGTCGTGAGACTTAGATCTGTGAACATTTTATCAGACCATTTTATGAAAGTTTTACAATAAATAGAAAAATCTTTAAATTAAAATATAAAAAAATCAAATATTTATTTTTTGTTTCCTGAATGCAGCCATGCTGTTCCGTGTCAGTTGAGTACTTTACTGTTTTATAGCAAATGAAGTAAACTGTGTAACACAATTTAATCCAAATGGAACTAAATAGAAATAAAAGAAGCTCCAAGTTTTTAAATATTTGTGATGAATGTGGGGTGTTTTCCTTCCCCTGACTTGGATATACATAGTTTTATGAATGCTGCAATATGGGAAGTATTTAGAAGTGGAAGCACGGAGCCTCGCTGCGTGTCTGCCAGCACAGGGTTGCCTCCAGCCCTGGAACGCCTCCACTTCTTATTGCAAGCCAGCCCCGGAGCTTCAGAAGCCGGGGCAGCCTGTCAGGATTGCCATCTGCGCAATCGATGTGTTGCCTGTGCCTGGTAACCTCCTATAGCCCAGGGCTTGCATGGGCGTCACTAGGGCTGTGCTCAGCCAAGAAGTGCTCATTTAGCTGGAACTGGAACCCAGGTAGTTGCCTTGTGCAAAGGCACCAGTTTAGGACATGAGAATCGCACCCAGTAAGTTGTTGGGTTTTGTTTTCCCCTAAGTTGCTGCCATGGGAATTAAGATGACAAATCAAATGGGTCTGTTTGGTAGTAACCTCAAGTTGAATTATTGGTAGAACCTTAACAGCTTGGTGTTGCTGCTCCTTAATACTAAATCGAACTTGAATTCTTAAAAATACTTGTAATATTGTTGCTGGGTTGTTTTTTTTTATTGCTCATGACTGCAGAATTCATCATAAAGAATTGAAATTTCAGAGACCAAACTGTGTTGGGTTGTTTTGTTGTTGATACTTATTTTTAGTTCAAGGAAACGATCATTTGGGGTTTTATGTTGGTTTTTTTTCCTCCTTTAGAGATCACATGGTCTTCTAAAGAAGTCATGGGTAGCTGTTGTAGCTGTCCAGATAAAGAAACTGTCCCAGATAACCATCGAAACAAGTTTAAGGTAAGCTACCTATAAGGTATACTATGAAATATTTTGTTGCTTTCTTGCAGAGCTTTTAATCCATCTCTGTTTCAGCTGGTAGGGCTCAAGTAAGTGCTTTTACTGTTGGGAGGTTATGGAATTTGGGAAAGGAGTTGTAAACATAAGGAAGGAGCTATTGGAGAAGTGTGATTATGAACCTGGATACAGGGTCAGCAATGCAAAATTTTAGGTCTGCTGATTTTACTTGAAGATCATAACTGATTATACCACTTTGAGAACTTTTGTCCTTTACTTGTAGAAATTTTATTTATAAACGTGCTTCTGTCCCTTGTATCCCTGGAATTTATAAGCTTGTGAACGCTTGCTCATGTGCTTAACATGAAGCTGCTGGAGTCGGTGTCTGTAAGTAAACATACCTTTGCATAGTCACACAAGTTAGATTTGCTTCTGTGCTCCAAACTGTCTCCATGAGCTGGCAAAGGAATGTAATGCTTCCATAGTGAAAAATGATTCACATGTGGCCTTAGGGCAGCACTGAAACGAGCTTTAAAGCCATGGGAATTTCTGGAAATGTTTAATATTATCAGTACAAAAAGCTGAAGGATAAAATATTTTTCTCTTTTCTTGCTTTTCATGCATTTGACATCACTTTGTGTACCAGTTCCTATTTTTCCCCTCATAGAATTTCTCTATTGTTTGTGTGGGTCGCTGATTTAGCAGCAGGGGGGAGAAGATGAAAGAATGTAATTTGCAAAATGAAGAAAGTTGGCATAAGCCTCAGTGGCAGATGAAACCATTCCTAATTCTTTTTAATTGACTAGATTTCAAGTTGAAAATGTCTGTTTAAGGAGTAACATTAATTGATACCATAGGGAAGATTTTTGGTAGCCTTTTAACCAAGTAAGAAAGTATCCCACTAAATGCAGTATTGTAAGATAAAATATATAGAGAGGAAAGTATACTTTGTCTGAATTCCATAAAGGATGCAGATGACCTCCAGCTGTTTTAGAAGCAGAAGGAATAGAACACTAAGCTTTATGCGTGTTTTTTATGCCAAGATAACCATCAGGTATTTGAATTATTTGTCAGCTGTAAAAAGGCAGAAAAAAAAATCTCAAACATTTTGGTGATTCAGCACAGTGCAAGGCTATACAGGTATGGGAAGGAAGCTTCAGCTTGGAGCCCTTCATCCTCTTTCATTCCTTTTCTCCACTGTAAGTGGGGTTATATGAAAAAGCAGATACATATTTATTTAAGGAATGGGGCTCTGAAAGAACCCATTAGCTGAGGTATGCCTTATGTATGTGGGAATATTAGAATATATACATAAAGCCAGCTTAAAAATACCCCAAACATTAAGAATCTATTCTCCTTTAAATTTCTTAGATTTTGCACTAATGTTATGCAGCCTCATTCATACTGCTTTAGGTGTGTATTTTAATTCTAGCTTGAGGGAGCAAAGGAACAAGTTTGATGAGGATTTTTTTCCTGAACTTTTAAGGCTTGTACCTTACATGACTGAGTAGATGGAGTGCATCAGCAAAACACTTTTGTTATTGGTCTTGGTGCTCAAAAGAGTACTTAATGCTATTTAACTTCCTTTTAATAGGTTATTAATGTGGATGATGATGGTAATGAACTGGGTTCTGGCATAATGGAACTTACAGATACAGAACTAATTTTGTACACCCGGAAAAGGGACTCTGTGAAATGGCACTACCTCTGTCTCCGTCGCTATGGCTATGACTCAAATCTTTTCTCTTTTGAAAGTGGCCGAAGGTGTCAAACTGGACAAGGTATGTGGAATTTTTGTATAGAAGGCTTTTGGGAAATTTATTTGATGTTGGGAGACAATTTTGTTTAAAAAAACCCTTGCCTGACCTTTGGCAAGGGTTTTAAAGGCCATCGATCTGTATGTGAATGTGGTTTCTGGACAAATGTAAGTTACCTTAGGAGGAGCCAAAATGAGGATTTGAGTTACAAATAGTTTTTGACATTGTAGGTCTGGAACACTTTATGCTTATGTGTGTGGATACTTCTGGTCAGCTTTAGAAGTGGTTTTGACACCTCAGAGGTTGACTTGACTTTTGGGGAGGGTCAGCAAAACCTACAGTTGTGGAGGGATCTCCTCAGAATTCAAAGAATTCTCTATTTTTAGGTTCTTAAAAGATTGGAGGAGTGGTATGAACTGGAAATCTCTACCCTGTTACTGCTTTCAGTGACATACTTGTGTTTCATCTTCTTCCTAAAACCATCAGCACTTTCATTTGTATCAATGACATCGTTCTCAAATTTTGACAGGTTTTTGTACAAAGCTTGTAAAATCCGGCTGTGCTCAGTTATGTTCTCTGTGGCTCTAATTGGAACAAGATGGTTACCTTTCCCATTCCCAGATCATGTCTGCCTTGGCCAAGATTGGCTGGAGGGGGAAGATTTAGGCTTTTCTCTCTCTTCATTGCAGCAGTCCCTGAGGAAACAGCGGTTTTGGTTGGGGTCTCACCCTCTGTTTACATCGTTCTAGTGTGATGTAGCTGGGTGTAGCTGGAATTCTTACCTATACACGTGGTGTGAAATTGAATTGCATTTTTCTTTCCTTGAAGATTTTTAGCATTTACTGGTGCTTTGATCAGTAACAGTATTAGCAATTTTATTTGTTTGGTTTTTAACTTGTCCCTTAAAAAAAATCAGGAAGATGAAAGGACTTGATCATAAGCAAAGCTGGACAGTCTTCATTGTCCAAGCAGAGGTAAGGACAGGCAGGTGTTTTGATAAAAGTTGACAAGGCATTCTCAGTTCATCTAATGAGAAGTAGAGATGTTTTCAAATGATGTGGTATACTCCATGTGAAACCAAATTTTCAGACTTATATTGAAAAAAAAATCACTTTAATTGGTTCTAGGTATTTTATTTACTGCTTCTTCTAAACATGTAAAATAGATATAAATAAAATGACATTGAAAATACTATTTTGAAGGTTCTTTTCTATGGCCTGTTAACACATCTGCAAAATCTTCTACCGAGTCTAAATTGCCTTCTCTGCTTCCCTCCTATTTTTTAAAATTTTATTTTATTTTATGCTTTAAATAGAGAAGATTAAGCAGGCTGTGTGAGCAACAACCCTTTCCTCCCTCTTTTGTTTCTTGCCTTCCTTACATAATATTAAAATACTGTGAATGTTGAGAAAAAACAAATCTGGCAGAAAATGTCCTCTCTGCTGCCATTTTGCAATGGAGCATTGTTCCCAAGACCTACACTGGGTTTTGTGGGCACAGTTGCAAAATTTCTTCACTTGCTGAGATGACCAAGAAGTTTCATTTGACAGTGAAATACCCTGAATAATACTCAGCAGCTTTTGCTGATTGCATTAGTCAATATAGTTAGTGCATTTAGTCTCAAATTGTATCTATTGGTAAGCTGTCAGAATGCACTGATGGTGAAGCATGGAGCTTCTGCTAGGTATTAAAAACCTTGACAATGGGTCTTGGGAGCACATCTGCTTGCTAATTCAAGATGGAAAACTTGGAGGACCTGGTGTGTCACCTTATTGTATAAGTGACAGATCACATTGTATTTAATGTAAATGAATTAAAAATCAAGGTTTCATCAAGTTGCTTTTGCTTGCAGTTTCACTGTCAGTTTGGTTGACCTTGTATTTTAAGGAATCAGCGAGTTGAAAGCAGTTTCTACAGGGGTAAAGGCAACTCAGAATTTCTCAGAAACATACTGGGAGCTTATTAAACCTTGTGAACCTGTTCGGATTTATTTTTTAAAGTATATTTTAAATTTTTTAATTTTTTTTGTCTATTAAGATTTAAGTGCCCAGAGAGAATTTTCAGAAATAGACAAAAAATTAAACAAGATCTACTGTACTTAAACTGGACCATGGGTTGGAGAAATGAGGTAGAAGCAGCTGGATTGCAAGCATGTTGCATCTCTGCTGCTCTGTTGCAAGCATGAAGCTTATTCACTGCACCAGCTGGATATTAACTTTTGAGCATCGTTCTTCCTAGCCCATTTTGTATATTCCCAGCTGGGCTTTTATGATCTTCTGCCATGTGGAGCATTTCTGGTGGTTCTGATCTGTCACAGCTCTGCATCCTTAAATAACTAGATGATGCTAGTCATTGTCAGCTTATTAATGTAATTGCACTTACAGAACAAGCTATATAGGTAGGTAGTTTTTAGTAAAGAGTGTTTTAAAACTGTAATACTCAATTTAAAAAATGAGCACCTACACCCACGTTTAACAAGCATATCAACTTTAACTTCATGCTTTCAATGGAAGAATAATCCAAAGCTGCGACTTTGCTGGTGAGGGTAAGTTGGGGCGCTCCCTGCTGTTTAAAGGCAAAGTGGCACAATACACACCCAAAATACATGGTATTGCTGCTAACTTTGTGTTCTGTGTCTATCCCTCAGCCTAAAGCAATTGGCTTGTTCCTGTCTGTTTCACACAGTTTGTCTTACTAGCTTTTCATTTGAATCTTAAAGAAACTAAACTTTTACCCAGTGTTTAAATCCTTCTTTCCTGTTGTGCAGGTATCTTATTTTTATGGCAATTTAATAGAAATCTGGATTAAAAAAAAATTTAAAATTACCTTGTAGCACACAGTAGTTTAGTGTTTTGGTTTGTTGGGTTGTTGGGTTTTACTTTAATTTTATTAATTTATTTAACAGGTAACCTTTTAATCAGCTTAAAAAAAAAGGATAAATCCTGCCCTGTTTTGTAGTTTGTTGTTTATTTTTTTTATAATCTGTCATTTAGCACTCAAAACTTAGTTTTGCTTTTAACTGATGCAGTTTTCTGTTCTAATTTAACTTGGGTGCATGGGAATCTTAGACTTCTGTGAGATAAACACTTTGAAGGTTCTCACAATAGTTTTTTGTGTTTTGGTGCAATAAAAATTCCTTAATGCCTTTTGCTTATTTAACAGGTATTCCTTATGTGGATTCCAGTTGTAATGTTTGAAAGTTATATACCTTGTAAGGCATGTTACTTACATTAAAGGGTCTTGATTTTTTTTCTTGTGCATTTACAGGAATCTTTGCCTTTAAATGTGCCCGTGCAGAAGAACTATTTAATATGTTGCAAGAGATAATGCAAAATAATAGCATAAATGTGGTAGAAGAACCAGTAGTAGAAAGGAATAATCATCAGACTGAGTTGGAAGCTCCAAGAACTCCTCGAACGCCTACCAGTAAGTGTGGTTATAATGTCAGATTGCATACCTGAATTTAATGTGGTACTTAGCTTTAAATTAGTTTTCTCTTTAATTACTTAAAAGATTTAATGCAAATGAAATGCTATTTTCAGCTAAGAGGCTAATTACCAGTAATGCATTCTCTTGAGGTGCTTGCTGAGGATTTTCTTTGGAGAATTTTAAGTCTTGGGAGCAAAACTGTGTCATAGTCAAGATCTCCAGCTTTAAGAAATAAGTTTTGGGAATTTAGTTGTGTTATGAGGACAGTGTTTCAGTATATACCTATTTAATGGCTTTGTAATGCATCACCATATTTTACTTGTAACATTTGTGAAAAATCTCAATGTTGGGCAATGTTCCAACCTTTTTATTAGGGGAAAAAAAGTGTTAGTAATAATACTACATCTATAGTGGGTTTGGAATCTTTCTTTTGCTGAGAGTAGATGGCTGGGTAGAGTGAAATCCTTTCAGAAATCCCAGAGGATTTTAGGTAATCCCAGGCAGTTGGCTTGATACTTGAAACTAGGAAATCCAGGTTATTGGTTATTTCAGAAAAATGGGAGCCTGAGTAGATAAGTCCCTGTTTGTTAGGGGGATGTGTTATTAATGGTAGAAAGACAAGTTGGTTATGGGGTTTACTGGGAGGGCTGTAGTGTGTAATACACCTAGATATGAGCTAGGGAGTCTGCTTTGGCAGGGGGGTTGGACCCGATGATCTCTCAAGGTCCCTTCCAACCCCTACAGTTCTGTGATTCTGTGATTTCAGTGGCTGCTTCAGACATGTTTCCTGGTAAGTACCAGGATGCCACACTCTGCAGTTTGCTTTCCCTTTCCTTCCCCCAGCAAAACTGAGTCTTGTGATTATTTAATACTGTTTTCCATATTTTAATTTCTCTTTTGAAAATCGAAAACGAAGATACAATTCATCGTACTCATATACAGTAAAATGTTCTATTTTAATATGGTTTTGCTTGTTTTCTAATCGAATCAGCTCCTGGGTTCAATGCACAAAGTTTGCCTAACGGCTATCCCAGATACCCATCTTTTGGAGATGCTTCATCACATCCTTCCAGCAGACACCCTTCTGTCGGAAGTGCACGCCTCCCCTCTGTCGGTGAAGAATCAACACATCCGTTACTTGTAGCAGAGGAGCAAGTGGGTATTTTTTTTCTCCTCATGTAATTTAGGTTCCAAGTTAGTTCAGATTCTTTATGTATTTCTGTGCTATGTTAACTGCCTCAGAGAAGTGTTTGCTTTGCCTCTTTAAAATATTACTTTGGAGGATAGCTTGCTGAGAATGTAACTATTTTAAGTAGCTCTTCAATTTTATGTACAGATGAAGACATTGAAAGTGTATATTTGCATATGCTGTTTTCAAAGGTTTCAGTGATTATGGTTAAAGACATAAGTGGTACTTTATAATGAAAGATACTGGGCCAATTTTTTCTTTTATATGCAAGTCTTCTATTTGATGAATAGAAATCATGGAATCATTTATGGTTAGAAAGGACCTCCAGGGTCCTTCCTCTATGTCAAATTTTAAAGTCAAAGGTGGCTGCACAGAGCCTTGGCCTGTTGTGCTTTGAATACTCCAAGCAAGGGTGTTCCACAGTGTTTCTGAGCCCTGTGTTGCAGTGGTTAACCATCTTTGTTGTGAAAACATTTCTTCCTGATACATGATCAGATTTTTTCCTATTCCAGCTGGTGTCCATTGCTCCTTAGCCCTTTGCTGAACATCTCCCTAAGCCTTTTGCTGTCCATTGGCCCTTAGCCTTTTGCTGAACACTTCAGACCCTGCTGAAAGGGTCTGGCTCTGTCTTTTCTTTATTTGGTAGTTGAAAACAACTATTAGGTGGTTTCACGACCATCTCTTATGACTTAACAAGGATGGCTCTCTCAGCTTCTCCTTGAAGAAGAGAAGCTTCTCCTTTCATGCACATGCCTCAGCCCCTCTAATCGTGGCCCTCCCCTGGACTTGCCTCCAGTATGGTGATGCTTGTCTCAAGTGCTGAGCTGACTGTAATAACCACTTTTCTTTACCTGCTGGCTGTGCTTCTGCTAACAAAATCCGATGCAGATTTAGTTTTCATTGTTGGAAAGGCACACTGCTGTTTCACATTCAGTTTACCACCCACCTGGATCCTGGTACTTTTCTGCAAGGCCTGGCCTGTGCTGCTGGTGCTGTTCCATACCAGGTGCTGGACTTCATGAGGTTTCTATGATATGAATTCTCCAGGCTGGTGAGAACCCTCTCAGTTGAAACCCTGACAATCTGAGATAGACTGAAAAAGTTCAGAGAGTGTGTTTTGTCTTATCATTCAAGTTGCTGATGAAAATGTTAGCCAATTTTAAAAGTATGGTGTGGTTTAAGAAGACTTGTGTGTGTGACAAGAAACAGTGTTCCTAGCCAGAACAAAGAGCTATGAATTGTCTTGAGGGAAGTGAGTTGTTAGGAGCTCCCACAGAAGAGTCCAAGTGTTGTTGTTGGGAGTTGCTGAAGAGTAAATGAGTTGAAGGAATCAGTGTCAGAGTCAAGTAAGCTGTAAATAACACTTTAGCTGTAAAACTTGACAGATAGTAGGGAAGGCTGGATGCCTGATGCTGTAAAATACTACTTTTGTTGTTTGGGTATCCAGACAGCACTAAAATTTAGAGAAGGAATTCATTACTCCAGGCTTTCCCATTCTCATGGTTTCAGCAGGGATAGAGTTAATTTTTTTTCCTAGCAACTGATACAGTGCTGTGGTTTGGAGTTAGGATGAAATTTAGTTATTGCCAAGCAGGCAAGGACTTTCCAATTTCTCATGCTGCCCTGCCAAAAAGAAGGTGGGGAGCACCCAAGAAACTGGAACGGGACAGAGCCAGGACAGGTGACCCAAACTGGCCAAAAGGATACTCCAAACTGTATGCTGTCATGCTCCGTATGTAACTTGAGGGTGGCTGGGAGGCAGTGCTGCTCAGAAACTAGCTGAGTATCAGCTTCAGGTGGTGAGCAGTTGTGCTGTGCATCACTTGTTTTGTATAATAGTAAATAATGATTGTTGTTATTATTAGTATCTTCCTTTTAAACTGTCTTTATGTCAACCCACAAATTTGAACTTTTTTCCCCTTTTGATTCTCTTCCCCATCCTGCTGGGGTGGAGAGGTAGTGAGAGGACAGCTGTGTGGTGGTTTTAGCTGCTTGCAGGGTTAAAACAGGACACCCATTCAGCCCTGGGTTGATCTATTGTGGGAACTTGTAGGGATAAACTGTTGGTGTATTCCTGCCTTTCCTAGTGGCACCTGGTGCCAGCTCCTTCTCCTTTTTAATTCTAACTGCCACAGTTCATATGGAATTGTATACCTTTTCTACTTCAGTTTCTAGTATTGGGAGACTGTTGGCTCTTGAGGAAAGAATGGATTGTTCTTCCAGTAGAGCCAACCTCTCTTCTCATTTCTCGAGCAGTACACAAGAGGAGATCCTGCGGGCAGTGTGTGTATGTGTGTGTTAGGTTTGGGGTTTTTATGGACAGTAGATTTCCTTTGTAATACAGAAATTACAAAGATAAATGTAGCTGAAGCAACTATTGAATTGTTGGTCACCATCATTGTAAAGGGACAGTGAAGTAGAGCTCAGCTTCACTGTTTTGTTCCAGCAAACTAATGAGCTAAGCTGAAGCAGCCCACGGTTGCCTTGATTAGAGCAGAGCTGAAATTGAACCTGAGAAGCTATAACTAGAGCACAACTGAGATAAAACATCAAATCAAAATAATAATAGAGGATGTAAATTCTATTCTTTTGTTAGAGTAACATGAAGAAAACTAACAACAAAATTTTAGGGGGAGAAACCAGAGCTGAGAACAGTTCAGCTAAATGTGAGAGAGATGACCTTTCCTCTTGAACAGCTGTTATCATGAGATTCAGTTTTCAGGTTTTTTGATTAAAAAAGTGAGGAGTTAAGAAGGAAAGAAATTTGGATGGGTGGAGGGGGAGCACAAATAGCATTTTGATTTCCTTTTATTTTATTCCCTTTTTAGGTGCACACATATGTCAACACTACTGGGGTACAAGAGGAAAGAAAAAACCGATCAAGTGTGCATGCACCACTGGAATCAAAGCTTTCAAACACTGAAACAACTAAAGTGAAAGAGGACCAGCTGTGTACTGATGACAGAGATGCTCAGGTTCTCCTGGAGCCTGAAGGAGTCAAGTTTGTTTTAGGACCAACACCTGTTCAAAGGCAGTTAATGGAAAGAGAGAAACTGGAGCAACTTGGGAGAGACCAAGTTAGCGGCAGCAGCACAAACAACACTGAATGGGACACTGGGTACGACAGTGATGAACGTAGAGAAACACCATCTGGTAATAAATTGGTGTATGAAAATATAAATAGGTTATCAATCCCTAGTGCCTCAGGGGTCAGGAGAGGTCGTTTGACATCAACCAGTACCTCAGACACCCAGAACATTAACAACTCTGCTCAGAGGAGAACTGCGCTGTTGAACTATGAGAACTTGCCGTCCTTGCCTCCTGTTTGGGAAGCTCGCAAGCTGAGTAGAGATGAAGATGACGGTTTAGGACCAAAGACCCCATCTCTGAATGGCTACCACAATAACCTAGATCCAATGCATAATTATGTCAATACAGAGAATGTAACGGTACCAGCAAGTGCTCATAAAGTAGAATTTACACGACGTCGGGACTGTACCCCAACAGTCTTTAACTTTGACATTAGGCGTCCGAGTTTAGAACACAGGCAGCTCAACTACATACAGGTTGACTTGGAAGGTGGTAGTGACTCCGACAACCCTCAGACTCCAAAAACCCCCACCACTCCACTTCCGCAAACTCCAACCAGGCGCACAGAGCTGTATGCTGTGATAGACATTGAAAGAACTGCTGCTATGTCGAGCTTGCAAAAAGCACTGCCCCGAGATGATGGTACTTCTAGGAAAACTAGACATAACAGTACTGACCTGCCTATGTGAGCCTGGGAAGCGTTAAATCGTTTGCACCTTTTGTGAAGTTTATAAAATTGAAGATGCAAATACATTGCATTTCTTAACACTAACGCCTTTTATAGACTAATAGAACTTTTTCTGCATACTTCATGTACTTGTCTAACTAAAGGGAATTAATGTAGAGCAAGTATTCATTTAAGTAACACTATTTCATTCTACGGTAGTAGTAATTACTGCATAGCAGCATCACCACCTTTCACAGTGCCTCTTTAAATTGAATAGAGTCTGAGTGACATGCCAGTTTTGGATTTATAAATATTCTGATCTGGTGCCTATACTCGTTAATGGCATTTATAACACTTTTAAAAGCCTCTTGATATGTGCATTATTAGCAGGTAAACCTAATCTTTCAAGATTACCTATTTTATGTTCATTCCTCATTGAAGTGGCTCAATGAAATGTCTGTAGTGCATTAATTCACTCCGTTTGATGTACACACGATGTATTGGTTCATCTCAAGGGATATAGACACCACACCATTTTTGTCTTTTTTTTTTTTTTTTTTAAAGACCACAAGGGCAAGAAGGCCTCAAATTCCCAGTAGTTTTCTTAACGTGTGTGAAATTCGAGAGATCATATTGAAGTTCCTTGACCAGACCTATAAACGCATCTAAACCCAGCCTTAAGCTCCTTCTACTAGAAGAAGAGAATCCCGAGTGGCATATCAAGTTCCTTGTGAAATCTGACAGAATTTTAATCTCATTAGTTTTGGGGGTTTTTTTTGGTTTTGTTTTTGTGAAGGAATTCACAGGTTAGCTCTATGAATTAAGGCTCTCATGTCATTTCTTAGTTCAGTGTGCCTTCCTTTCTTTGCATTTGTGTTTTTCTTTTTTATCTGTTCCATAATGTCTCGTTTTAAAAGTCAAAATTTTGTACATAGCTTTAATTATTGTTCAGGGTCATTTATGTGTTTGTCTTACTCTCTGAATTTGACACAGAAATACTCTGGAAGGTCAAACGGTTGTCTTTGTCCAGTGTTCTACTTTTTATGCCTGACAGAATTATCCCAACTCTCCAGCATTATTGCACAACTGGAAAGGCTTATTATGCAGTTATTGTCTTCCTCGAAAGCATCAGACACAGGTTACACGGGAGGCAGGGTACTGGACTTGATAGTTCTTTATAGAAAATTGTACATTCTAGCAATGCGCATCTAGAGTTGATAGTATACTTTTAATTTAGAAAGATACGTAGTAAATTATCTGAAGGTAGTATTATCTGCAAGCTTACTTCTCCTTTTGCAGTTGATGAACTTAGTTACAATGGTGGCTGCTCAGTGTTACAGGTACATCCACATCCAGGTAGAATGTTGTTTGTTGAATGTGCCAGATGCACCCTCAGCGGAAGTTTTGGGGTTGTGTGGCTGTGGTTTTTTTAATACTCTGAATAATTTTAGAATTCTGGCAGTATTGCAGGTGCACCTTGGTACTAGCAGCAGAAGAGATTACTCTTGAGCCTGTGATTGCAAAAGAACTGACATTTGTCTGAACTGGTGTGATATAAAATAACCCTTGAACTGTGAGTTAGGAAAAACATACAAGAAAAGCCATTTGGAGATCTGAAAAGGAATTAAGGGTCTCCATGCAATATTTGAATTGAAGTTTTATAAAAAACAAGCTACAATTATTTTCAGTCTTTTTAAAATTGGAGTGTATTTCTCTTCCTTTGTTAGCTTCTTCTTTGGTCTTCTCTGAGTTTAGTGGTGGCAGCAGTGGTAGCACCTGAAATATACGTGTCTTGCCGCACCATCCAGGGATACCAGGCAACCTTTTCGCTCTAACCTTCATTATTCTCTACAGACTGTATGGTACTGAAATACCAGTTGCACAAAGAACATCATTTGCAGGAGTAAAAGAAAAAGATGGGAGTCATTGAGACCATTATGAAGAACTTAAATGAGGTTTTAAAAAAATCCCTTTCATGCTCTACCTATGTATGCTCTTGTGATAGACCCATTGGCTCACGGGCAGACCTTGGTACTAGAGAAGGTAATGACTACCTAGAGCTAAACACTTTGCAGGTCTGGGGTGTTTGTTAGCGCTCCTTTACGTCATTGCCACTGCCTCACCTTACACTACAAACCAGCTTTGGTCTGTACTGAAGGGGAATTGCCAGGTATTGCAGGACACTTACTGGGTTTGTGATACCGGTGTGATTCTTGTTCTTCGCTTATCGCTCACCTATGTTTGTGAGCCAAGCTAATGCTTCAGCATGTGTTTCGAGGCAGATGTGTTTGATCTAGCTAGCTGCCTGGAAATACTTGGTCCTCATCTGTATAGTGTGAGTGTTTCAGAAATACTAATTAATTGGACCCTTAAAACACACCCGTGAAACAGGGATGTAACATTCTTAATTGATGAGCTGGGAAATGGAGGCTTCAGACAGGTCCTAAGTGACCTGCCAAAATTACATCAACCAGCTGTTTCCCTCCTTAGTTGTGGTGCTCTGTCCTGTGTGTTTATCTTGGACAGCATCAGATGCAAGGCTGGGCTGAGAAATTAATTTTTTGATGTTGCAAGTTTTGCAGTACCTCACAGGGGGTGTTTTCTTAGCTCTGGTCCCCAGAATTGAGAACATACTGAAATTTCAGCTTGATCTAGTTTTAATTATATTAACAAGCCTGACAACATATTTTCCGGGTTTATTTTGCTTTCCCATTTTGTGTACACTGAAAACATGCTGGGTAGTCCCAGTTACCTGTGCTACTCATCTGTAGCATTCCTTATTTTCTGCCCCTTGAAGTAGATGTACCTGCAATGCACTTTACTCTTGGAGACTTGGTAAATGTTGTTTCAATTCAGTCTCTTTAAAGCCTGGGATGTTAGCTTTAGTGTCTGTAACATAGGATTCCATTTTTAGGTGAAGTCTCTTCACAGTGTATTTATTTTGGGCCCAGAGGTGTATAGAATGAGAAACTACAAATATGTAACCATGTTTTTAGTACCTGAGGTGTGAATTTTACATAAACCAGGTCCTGCAAAAATCTCAGCACCTCTGTCGGTGCTGTTCATCCATAACGTGCAACTGGCTGCTGCCCTTCAAGCACATTTGACAAGGGAAAGCCTTTAACTGTAGGTGTTCTGTAAGGCAGTGACTTGGGAAAGCCATATGCTGATATCTCTTTCAAAGAGGAGGAAACATGGACCAGAAGTACATAATAAAGATTCTACTAGTGAGAATTTAATCCATTGGTTAAATAAGGAAAATACTTTTTTTCTCAAACTGATGACAAGAGGAGAACAAGGTTTTTTTTTTCATTTTGGTGACTCCATAAAATAGTATAAAGATGACCATTCTGAAAACCTTAAGTCTCATTAGAACATTTTTTATTTCTCCTGATAAATTCATTTTGTGTATGACATAGGTTAAAAGTAATGGTGTGTGCTAAAGCGCTATTATTCCTGTTCCTGTTCAAGTCTAGAGAACTTTTATAGAAATCTTAAGTATTGAAATGACATTTTGTGACATAAACGACTTAATCCCCCCCAGGCCCTTGGATATTTCTGTATGTTTACACCACTGACTAGGGCTCGGATGTAAAATAGGCCACAGAAAGGCCTAAGTCCTACAAAATCCAACCCGATGTCAGAACAGGGCTGCTCTTTTGCAAGTTCCAGCAGTTGATTTTGCTGGCTTTTAAACTGTGTATCTGCTCCAAATCAAGCTCTCCTTGTAGTTGTTTTTTTTTTTTTTTTATATTTAACCATTTCTCAATGAGACAAAGTCAGGAAAGAGCAGATTGTTTTTATTCACTGTTGGTGAAGTAAAAATGCAATGTCAGTTACTACTTTGAGCATCGTGTATCTGATTTGGACCTTTGTTTCTAAGCAGTATTCTCCTCTTTGTGTAAGGTGGGATCAATGGTGACATTCCATTTCTGTGCAGTACTGGCTTATTTAATGGCTGCAAATAAGGTGAATAGATGAATCTGATTTAGCAGAACCTAATAGTGGACTGAAATCTGAAATTCTCCTATTTCCCCTAAAGAAGTTTGGTCCTTTGGTTTGATAAATAGAATTTGGCATTTTTGGAATTTAATTCTCTTTCCCATCTTTTTCTTGAGGTAGCAATTCAGGCATTTATATTTTATAATATTTACTTAATATAAACAATAGTTCATTTATCTTTGAATTCATACACACTCCAAAAAACTCCCACCCAACCCATTCAGCAGCAATTCCACCACAAAAAACTGCGTTAAGATGGAGTCAAGGTTGCTGATGTCCTTCTTTCAGAGCAGAGACGAAAAAGGTGGGAAGTCATGAGTTAAGGTTCTTTCACCATCTTTAGGAATTGCTTCCTCTTTTGGACAAGATAAGTGAATAAGAAAAGCAAAACAAAAACCTGAGCAGCTGTAACTCTGACCATGTGTGTTATGTCTTGTGATATACTGTGCTCTAAGGTATGTGACTGTCAGGCGTCTTAGGAGGATAGTAACTCTAACATGGTGTTTACTCCAGATTAACGCAGTATTTTGTTTGGAAATATGTAGGTGTACAGATAGAATATGAGAGATAAAGTTACCTTTAAAGTTGATGAAGCAAGTGTTGGACATTTCTATATTTTTATATATTGCAAAGGGCATTTTGAATTTTTCTTGCCATTTTAGTAATTATTTAGTGTGGTAATATACATATATTGTGACAACATTTTCTGCTATATCCATTACTTTGGTGTAATTCTATTTTATGTAGTAAATATGTGTATGTACAAAGGAGATTATGTAAAAATCATGATTAACCTGAACCCTTCAGAACAAGGAGCAAGGTCTTCCTCTGCATCTGCAAAGTACTTCATGCCTTGGGGTCCCAGCCACAGCTCGCATCTGAGACCTGTGGTGACCGAATTGCCAACCGATGAGTGTAGGGGAGCAGCTCCTCTGCTTTCAACAAGAAGCCTTAGGTAGAAAAGGTGCTGTGAAGCTCAGCTTGCCACTCCTGGGGCTGTTCTATGTGGCCATGCCCAGTGCCACCTGCCAACGACCCGGAGTCCATGTCACCTTTGCTCTAGTCCTTTCTTTGGGCAGTAGGAAAGGAAGTCAGAGGTAGGAGCTTTGATGTCATTAGGGACTCTTCCCTCTTAGGGGGGATGAACTTTCCAGAGCTTGTTTGGGCCTCACACAGCGTCCTTTGAAGCCAAAGAATGATTTGTGTTGACTTCAAGAGTCACTGGGTGTGTTCCTGCAAGATCAAGTTCTGCTGACATAACAGCCTTGTTACACCCGAGGGCCTGGTTGGTCAAGTTCTTCAGGAATGGTCTAAAAATACTGTAAAAATATAAATATATTTAATTACATGTACTGAAAAAAAGTCCTATTTGTTGTGGTCAGAGTTCAGATTCCTATGTGAATTTTCATTTCTTAGTCATACTTGCATATATATTGCTTTAACTATTATGAATGAAAGAGGAAGTGATTCTGAAGTGTGTGAAAGATCAGGATTACACTGTTTTTTTAACAGTTATGCCATTAAGGAATGGATGTCAGCAAACCTAACTCCATACTAATGCAAGTTTTTTTTGCATTAGGATACATGTGTATATCCTCCACTCACATTTTATATATAATATAATATATATTTGGTACTAACTTTGTATTTTCCCTGAAATTTTGCCAAATCTCAGACAGATGTTCTCACTTGTAAGACTTTGGTACTTAGTAACTGAATGTATAAGAAGTGCTCTGGTATGAAGGGAAGGAGTGTTGTATGGGTGTCCCACAATGCGGATGTCTCCACCAGCAGGCACGTTGCCCTCTTCGTTTCACTGCAGCATCGCCTTTCGTCTCCCCAAAAAGTCTGTGTGTTTTTAACTGACCTGCAGAGCTGCCATCACAGTCCAGCTGAATACTGTGCTAGCGGGAAAGCTGACTGGTAGTAGTAAGAATACAATTGTCACCAGTGTGCCACAAATGCATTTATTAAATGCAGAAATAGACATTTCTACGAAGGCCAAAATCTTATGTTGTATGTTCCTTTCTTGTCATTACATTGTATGATATTGTAAGATTATTGTATGTCCTAATTTGCAGTATAAAATGTTTTTTCCTACTTAAAGGCATAAATATAGCAACTTTGTATAAAGGTAGCTTTCTAGATTTTTATTTCTTTTATATAAAAAAGTCTAAACAGTGGGAGTACCATTGCCAAATTGTTTATAAAATGTCAATTAATTTGCCCTGTTCAATGAATTGTTTTTACGAACATTCCATGTTTCTTTTATGAAAAAAGTGATATTATACTATGCAGAAAGAGTGTATTTTTATGCCATTCCACAGTAATCTTAAAAATAAATCATGTGTTCTAAGCTGTCATTATTGAGAAAGCTTACCAAATGTGCATTTTTAAAAAATGTATTATGTATCATGACGTTTTTTCCCCTTTACCAGTGCCAACTTCATTTGGAAAAAAAAAATAATTGTAGCATGGCAATAAACTATTGATTTTACATTGAAAATAGTCTGTGGGTTACTTCAGTATTTCACAGTGTTCATGTTGCTGTATTATATTTAATTAGTAATAGTTTCTTGGCTTTTCTTTAAATTATTGCTTCAGGTACCCATCTGCTCCCCCACCTTGTATTTCACTCCATATTTTTAGTAGTGGTAAAAAACCCCAAACCCACCACACAGAGACACACACACCCTCCACCACCCACTGCCAGACACAAAACCCAGAACATGATGATCTGGAGTCAATCAATTGTAATTTTTTTCTCCCAAGTATTGGTTTCATTTCCACCAGTGTTCTGTCACATCCTTCTCCTGTAGATTGACTGAGATGTTGTTGTTGCTGTGGTAGTATTGTTGCTGGTGAATCATGTGGCAGCAATCTGATTGAGCTCCTTTCACAGGTATTAAACGGCTGAGACTTCACAGAAGCCAAAAGGACCTTGTTAGCACAGTATGGATAAATTCAGAAAGGAAGCAATGAGAAGATGCAATACTGGAGTCCTGTTCAGATTATCTTTCTGCTTTCTTCTGGAGATGGTAAAATTTATCAAGTTGGTGATTTGTCAAAGTTCAGTATTTAGTCTTTTCTCCATGCCAAACCAATGCCAAGCCCATGCCAAGTTTTTTATGGCATAATTTCAAGAAAGATGTTTCTAGCCAACAAAGGAACAAACCCCTAGAAATGCCAGGAAATGTTTTGTTTCCAGAACCTCTTAAAGAAAGCTCAATGTTCCTTGCACTGCGTTGGGTGGGTAGCTCAGACATCTGAAGCCTCAGTTCTCCATGTTTTCATATCCCTGGCCAGCAGCTTTGCAGGTTTCCTAACAGGAGTGGCTGCTTGGCCATGGTAGCTCTATCATGTTTTGTGTTTCTGTACTAACATGAGAGGGAATTCAGTAGGAGCTTTGGTTCTTTCTACCTCCACTTCAAGTGGAAGACTTTCCAGTACTGTTTTCAAAAATGCTTGAGTGCACCAGTTCTGATATGGCAGTAGGTAAAATACATGTAGTTAGCAATTAATAGCAACAGTGTAACTAAACATCATGCAGGGGATAGAACTGCTTCTAATTAAAACATACATGTGCCTTGCATTCTTCATAGAACATGTCATGTCGGAAGGGACCTTTAGAGGTCATCTAGTCCAACCCCCTCTGCAGTAAGCAGGGACATCTTCACTAGATCAGGTCGCTCAGAGCCCCATCAAGAATGCATAAAGGCTTGAATAAACTTAGGAGCTCCACCTTCTGTAGTCTCTCTCTACAAGGTGAGGTCTTCAGTGCTGGATCTTCCTCCTAACTGTTTTCTAAACTCTTTTTCAGTTTTTAGTATTCTTTATGGAGCTGTAGGCAGCATATGCATGTAGATTTATGACATTATAGAATCATAGAATCACAGAATGTGTAAGGCTAGAAAGGACCTTTAGAGGTCATCTAGTCCAACCCCCCTGAAAGAAGCACAGACATCTTCACTAGATCAGGTTGCTCAGAGCCCCATCAAGCCTGACCTTGAATATGTCCAGGGATGGGGCCTCTGCTACCTCTCTAGATAACCTGTTCCAGTGATCCACCACCCTCATATTGAAGAAATTTTTCCTAATATCCAACCAAAATCTCCCCTTTTCCAGTTTAAAACCATTACCCCTTGTCCTATTGCTACATGCCTTTGGGAACAGTTCTTCCCCAGCCACCTTTCAGGTACTGGAAGGCCACTATAAGGCCCCCCCACGGAGCCTTCTCCAAGCCAAACAAGCCCAACTCTCTTAGCCTGTCTTCATAGGATTCTTGACCCAATGGTGTTTCATTCCAAAGCAAACTCAAAGTAGTGGTGGCATTGACCAGCCAAGTACTAGAGAGCCGACCTTCCAGCCATACATGCCCAGAACTAGGATTTCCAGGAATTTTATAAGCTGGCTTTGGTAAAATTCCTGTACATAAATCACAATCATACATCGGTTAATTTTCAGTTGGGAGCACCTGAGGAGCTGGATTTTGTGAAGAGTCTCCATTTTCCTTCCTTCCTCCAACTCTGATGTACTCAGAGGCTTAAGTGACAGGCAGGTTTGACTGATCTTAAGCCTCAAACTAGATACTGTGATTGGTGACTGTGTTATTAGTGGTCCTGGAGAATCCAGGGAACAGTTGCTGCTCTATTATTCCTGCACCATTAACACCTCAGCAGAGGGTCTTGTTCTGAATTAAAGTGCTATCAGTAGATACTGGGGCACATGGAGGTTCAACAGAGAATTCGTCTCTGAGACACCAAGGCGGTGCTTTGCTGAGCTGTTTACAGTGTATTGAATCGTCTTTGGGACTGAAACGTGCTCTGTTTCTTAACCTTGAAAGAGGTGAGGTGATTGTATAAGCTATCTGCATTTATGAAAATATTAAAATGAGGCACTTCTTCATTTTTCCTTCATTTATTCACAGTGCAACCTTAAAAACTGCCTTTGGCACAGCAGAGGTGAGGCAACCGTGCAGCTGGAAGCAAGAGGCAGGAACCCAGAACTATTTGGGTGTTGCTACCTTTACATGTTACAAGCCACAGCTTAGCAAGAGTCAGAAGCCTTCAAAGTCAGAACTTACAAATCTGCTGTACTTTCTATGAGCATTTGATCTTCCAAAGGCCATAGCTCAGTTAACTGTCCATAGCAAAATCTTTTTTCCCCCAGCTCACACCACAGTAGCAGCAAATGTAAATTAAAAGGAATCATTCTTTCAGTGCAAATCTTTATGAATGCTCCAATCCTGAGATAAAAAGTTAACATTCTTTCAGTTGGGTTACTAGCCTAGACAGAACTCTAGATACCTTTTTGTGTAACCATGAGGAAAGCTGAAAATGTTAAAGTGCACTTAGTAAACTCCAGTTTTCACAATAAGGTTGTAGAATAACATATATAACTTAGAAGGAAACTAAGCAAAAAGCCCAAAGAACTCGAGAAAAATGCTCACTGGGCACTGACATACTAAAACCCAGGGATAGATGCATGTCATGGTTTTGCCCAGGCCAGCAGCACCATACAGCTGCTTGTTCTTTAAAAGGGAGTGGGGAGGGTGGGGGGTGCAATGGAGGGAGGGAAGAAAGGGAGGGAAAAAAGAAAACCCAAAGAAACCAAAACCTTGTGGGTTGGGATAAGGATAGCTTACTGGGATAGCAGAAACATAGATATAATAATAACAGGACTTTATAGCAAATTATGTGAGACTGGTGATACACAATGCAGTTTCTCAACAAACTACAACCCAGGCAGTACAGCTCAGAGCTATCCCAGAACCAGACCATCCCCAAAACCACAGGTCCTAGAGCTCCCTGCTCTTCCCCCCACCAGTCTCCCTTTTGTGCTGAGCATGACATAATTGGCATGGAACACCCTTTTTGGCCAGTTAGGGTCACCTGTTCTGTGTCCCCTCCCTTCTCATTAGCAGGGAAATAGGAACAACTGAAAAGGCCTTGATTGCTGGACAACAACGAGAAGCATCAGTCTATCAGCACTGTTCTCATCCTAACTCCCAAAGAAACATTCCATCCACTGCTAGAAAGAAATTAACTCTACCTGAGCTGAAACCAGGCCAATGTGAAAGTTGGCAAAGCTTTAATCATGTTCTTTCTTACCATCCCCGTTGGGATAGATACCTGTCTTTGCTCAGTTTGAATCCAGAGTAGCTTTGCATATATCCCAAGAGATTTGGTTTTGGGAGCAAGAAGAGGTACACCAGCTGGAATTAGTTCTTGAAGAACAACTCGTGGAAATTAATTAACTTTTTTCTAATGTATGAGCAGGTCCCTGGTAGCAGGCCTTCCGTGCTGAGGGAAAGCAGCGACAGAGCAAAGCATAGTTGTGGCTTCACACGCCTGTGAAGAAGGGGACAGGTACCAGGGAGTGTTGAAGAGCCTACCGAGTGAGCCTGTGCTGGGGTATCTCCTGTTGGCAGCTTTTAACTGGTGACAAGGGCGATACAGCAGCAGACCCCTGGAATGGCAGGCGCACAGGAGGCCTCGAGCAGTAACCTGACATGCTTTCGACTGTTCCCCAGCTGATGCCCTGGGCTATGACGAAGCCAGGCCGGGGAAGCGCGCACTCCCTCGCTGAGGCAGAACGACTTGGTAGGGGGGCAGGGTGGGCTGGCAGTACCCGCTGGCCGCTCTGCGGGGAGGTGCTGGTCGCTCCGCAGCTACCCGGCGAACACAGAGCGGTGGGAGGGGCCACGCACCGCCGGCGCCCCCGCCGGGCCCGGCCGCTGCCCGGGCACAAAGCGCCGCCGCCTCCTCAGGGCCGGACTACGGCTCCCACAGCGCTCCGCGCCCCCGGAAGCGCTGCTCTTCTGACGCCACTTCCGCCAGGGCCTCGTGGGGGCTGCGGAGCGGCGCGCTGGTTCTCCGGTGGCGGTAGCGGTCCGTCGGGTCCCGGTGGTGGCGTTGGCATCATGGTGAGCGGCGTGGCGGCGGGTCTGCCCCGGGACGGGGGGCAGCCGGGAGGGGAGCCGGAGGGGGGTGTGTGTGTGTGTGAGGTGAGGTGTGCACGCGTGCGAGGGCCCGGCGGCCGCTCCCCCCCCCTCCCCCCCCTCCCCCCGCTTTGTCCGGCGGCGGGTGCAACGCTCGCGCGGGGGCTGCCGCGCGCCCTGCCCCGCGCGCGGCCGAGGCGGCGGCCGCGGCGGCGTCTTGGGCCTGGAAGGTTCTGGAGCGGGGGCGCGCGCGCGCGCGAGGGCGGCGCGCCAGGGCCGAGTTCCGAGCCGGGGGAGGCCCCGGGCGGCTCCCGCTCCCGCCGTGGGCGCGCCCCGCCCGAGAGGCCGCGCTGGGCCCGCCGCAGCGCGGCTGGCGCGATGGAGGCGAACGGGAGGCCGCGGCTTCCCTCCTCTCACCTCCCGAGAGACCGGGAGGGGCCGCACCGCGCCCCCGCGCGGGAAAGGCCGCTCCCCGTGGCCTGCCGGGAGCTGCCCCGCGCCGCGCCCCTCGGAGCTGTGCCCCTCGCAGAGTGGCGGGTGGAGGCTGGTCCGGCGGCGGCTGAGTGCGAAGCCGCGGGGCTCCCTGAAGGGCGTCGGTGCGTTTGCCCTTTCGGGACGCGTTACCCATTCGTTTCGGGCCTTGAGCGCTTTATGCCGTTAAAGACCGGCGCTCGCGTGTCCCTTGCGGCTGTAGTTGGTTTCCGTCGGGGGAATGGAATAGCCAGGGTGCAGTACGACTTAGTAAAGGTCTGACGTGGTCAGTAAGTAAAGTTAATTTTAAGGTGTCGGTGGTTGTGCTTACCTGCGGGTCGTTTGGATCTGGTGGATAGCCACGCAGAACAGCACTACACGTGTCTTGTCAGGGAACAGACTCATAGAATGGTCTGGGATGGAAGGGACCCCAAGGATCATAGAGCTCCAACCCCCCTGCCACAGGCAGGGCCACCAACCTCAGGCCTGGATCTACACAGGGTTGCCCAGGGCCCCATCCAACCTGGCCTTGAACACTTCCAGGGACGGGGCATCCACCACCTCTCTGGGCAGCCTGTTCCAGCACCTCACCACTCTCTCAGTAAAGAACTTGCCCCTAATACCTAATCTAAACCTTCCCTCCTTTTGCTGCAATCCATGGTATGCCAGCTGTTGGCATAGGTTGCGGTGTCTAGTGATCTCTTCACATGATTCTAAGATTGTGAGATAAATTCACCCTCACTCTTTATTAAAAACCTATCTTGAATACACCTTTTATCAAAACCAAGTGGGATGTAGAAATAATAATAAAAGCATCGTATAGGTTGTTGGTGTCAAGGATTTAGCTTAATAAAGTTTTGCACTTTAGAAGCTAGAGGAATATTCTTACATTAACTCTTGTTTTAGGCATCCATTTCCCTTGCTCCCGTGAACATTTTTAAGGCAGGTGCAGATGAAGAAAAGGCAGAAACAGCTCGGTTGGTAAGTTTAATTCTCTGAGAAACTGGTAATTAAACTTTATACAGTTAAATGCGATTTCAGTTATGATCATGTGGAACTTCATCTGTCTCTTGCTGGTTTTTTTCTTGTGTGTCTGTGAACAAAAGGGGAGTGTTGTCTGTAATAACAGCTAGAGAAGCTCCTCAGTTGTTAAAAAAATAAGTAACTGTACCTTAGCTTAGAAATCTGATGTTCATTGGAAAGCATTTATTGTGGCTGTGAGACAGGTTTTTTGTGGTTTCTGTGAGAGTTAAGTATATTTGATCTGGTTATCAAAATGCAGCAGTTAAGAAACTTGGACCTGTATTTCACTGAAAGAAGTGTGGCTGTGGAAGGATTGGGTTAAGATGTCCTCCTGAAAGTTGGTGGCTAGCATACAGTTCTTGTATTAAAGTAGAAATAAATCATTCTCTAAGGTATATTTGCTTTCATTTCAGTCGTCCTTTGTTGGTGCCATTGCTATTGGTGACCTGGTCAAGAGCACTCTGGGGCCTAAAGGCATGGTAAGACAGCTGCAAGTTCTCAGTGGTCAGACCTCTTGAAAACTTAGTTTTAATAGTTACAGTATGTTTTTCAAGAACTGTTTTAAATCTTACACTTTTTAGGATAAGATTCTTTTAAGTACTGGGAGAGATAGCACAGTAACCGTGACCAATGATGGTGCAACCATCCTGAAAGCTATTGGAGTTGACAACCCAGCTGCCAAGGTCTTGGTTGGTGAGTTTTTTTAACACCTTGTCATTGCAGTACCTGTCATTTCTTTATTTGTAACTTTATTATATAGTCTTTATTTGTTCTTAGAACATTATTATTCAAATAACGTGAAAAATTGCAGGGAGGGGGGAGAAGAATTCCTGAAGTAAGGAGGCCAGGGTGTTGCAAGAGTTGTGGAATTCTCCAAAACTAAAATCGAGGTATATATGCTGCTCTTGCAAAACTGTTCTGGAGTCCTTGTTTACCATCAACTCTGGCTTGTCCCAGGAGTCAGAAGGGACAGAAGACTACTGTAGACCCTTTGTTTTTCCCTGGGGAAATTCAGAACAGGAATCTAGTGGGATATGCAGGTTCTCTCCAGTCCTCCTGCCTTAAGGCTTTTTTTAATACTTAATCAACATCTCACTCTGGACAGTTTACCTTTGGGATCGGCGTGCCAGTGATCCAGTTGTAGTGATGACCAGGACACTGAACAAGTTGGTGTCAAGCTTCTTAATAATTTTGTGTTTGTTGCACCCTTATTTGTGAGCAGCTCATGCAGCATACTTGCTTATTGTATTCTCAGATCATGTAGAGCAGCATACAGTATATCCTGTAGATACACCTTAGAGCATCCCTCCAGCCCTGATTCCTTTTGATGGCCATCTTTAGGAATGGGGAGAGAGGGGAGTAGCTCTTGGTTATTGCCAGGCTGGAACTGGTGTCTGGATTGCAAATAAAGAAGAGGAATTTGGAGGATGTGAAACTTAAATGGCATTTCAGGTTTTTTGGTGACCTCTTTAAACTATCAAAGAGCAAGATTCTTTTTTTCTGCTCCAAACTAATGTGAGACAAAAATAATTGTATCTCAACCTGGTACTGGTGAGCGTGGTATTTTGAATCAAAACAATAATACTGTGTTTTCCTTCTTCAGATATGTCAAAGGTTCAAGATGATGAAGTTGGTGATGGAACTACATCTGTCACAGTGTTGGCAGCTGAATTACTGAGGGTGATGTATTTCAGTTTTTCAGATGTGTTTCTATTTGGCAGTGTTCTCCTTAGGAGGTGTGTTATTTGGTGTTTATGAAGAGGGCTCCCAAAGCATAGGAATACCTTGCCTTGCTGAAATTGATAGGGGAAAAACCCACCACTAGGTATTGTGTCATCTTTGTATTTATTTTACTGTAGACAATAATCCTTATTTTATTCCTTAAAAATTCACAAGTACTGTAATTTGGTAGGTTTTAGAAACTTATTTTCTCTTATTTCACTATGCAAGTGAAACAGAAGTATCCCTCACAGGTCACTTCCTGGATGTGGTGCTGAGCAGCATGCAGCACTGCTTAGCTACAGTCTTCTGAAATTCTTTTCCATAATGTTACTGAGGAAAAAAGAGGGGAGAAAAAAAAATAGGGTGTGGAAGTGTTACATTGTGTGCTTGTGGGGACAAGACCTGAATTCATCCTGTTCCCTTAAACTGCATGGGTTTTATGTTTCTGTAAAAGTTTATGCTGATGAACTCTAAATCTGAAATAACTATGAGAGAGATTTCAGAATGAGAAATTCTTGTTAGCAGAGCTGTGGCAGTACATCTAATCATCCAGATCCAGGCACTGTGATCAAGAGCATCTCAGAAATGATCCACAAGCTTGCCAAGTTCCTTGCATAAAGGGAGTTTGAATATGCTGGGTTCTCTTGCAACTGCACTTCAGGCTGGACCTTCAAGTGAACAGAAAACTGATGTCAAATGTGAAGTGAAAGATTGCTTTTTTGAAGTATATGTCTGGTTGCAATTCACATTGGAGTTAGGATTTGGGGGTTTTTTCATTGGTCAGAATGTCTTGATGATATTCCAAGGGCAGATTGTATTTGCCCAGATTGGATAAAAACCTACCAATAGGGTGACTCTGATTTAATAAAGTGCTTTGGCTTTTACTGCTATTAAGAACTTTTGGATTACTTGGAAGTGTCTTTCCTAGTTAGTGTAAAGGTACCTTGGGGGGGAGAAAACTAATTCTTAGTTTCATCTAAATAGGAAGCAGAATTGCTGATTTCAAAGAAGATTCATCCTCAGACCATCATTGCTGGCTGGAGAGCAGCCACAAAAGCTTCAAGAGAGGCTCTTTTGAAAGCAGCTGTGGATCATGGGTTAGTTATGTACATTTGCTGTAACTTTATAAACCAGGCAAGGTTAAAATGTCAGTGAGAATTGGAAAACTTTCCTGTGTTAAGTAGTGAAAGGCTGGATTTATAAACTTTAACAGTTAAGGAAAAATAAAGGCTGCTTTTTCTAGATGAAGTACAGAGACTTCATGAAATTATTTAAAATTGCTTGTGAAGTACAGAAATAAAATATATGTCATTATCTCTCTAGAATGAAACTCTGAGCTGTAGTTTCACATTTCATACTCATCAAATGTGACTGTCATCTTCACCTGACATGGTAAAACAGACTTCCTGAAGAGGAATACAGAGGTTCCAGCTGAACTTGTATTTCAGATTAGAAGGTTGTATTCTGGGACACTGAAGGGATTTTTTTTTTTTGGTAGCATTCCTCAAAATGAAACATGGTATGGATAGATACAGGCTAGAAGCAGCAGGAAGAGACTCACAGTTGTAGGTGAATGGTAGTTAAGGCTTTTGGACTTTCTGCTATTAACTGTACCGACTTTATTTTAGTGATGATGAAGTCAAGTTCCGTGAAGACTTGATGAATATTGCAGGAACAACTCTTTCATCAAAATTGCTGACTCATCATAAAGATCACTTTGTCAAGCTAGCTGTAGAAGCTGTTCTTAGGTTGAAAGGTTCTGGTAATTTGGAGGCTATCCACATCATTAAGAAACTTGGTGGAAGTTTGGCTGATTCCTACTTGGATGAAGGTGAGTCTCTGTTGGCTGTAAACACACTTGACAAATAAAGCTGTTAGACATCTCTACAAATCTGTTCTAGGAAACATTGCTATGTGGTTACTAAATAGAATAACAAATAGGAGGGGCTTTTGTAATAATTTAAATTAATTAGTCTCCTTTTTTAAATTTGAAGTCTTAAGAGACCTTTCTGTTACTACAGGTTTTCTACTTGACAAGAAGATTGGTGTAAATCAGCCAAAAAGAATTGAAAATGCAAAGATTCTTATTGCAAACACTGGGATGGATACAGACAAGATTAAGGTGCGTGACTGATCTACTGTTGTGAAAAGGATGGCTTTGTAAGTGGAGTTAACTTTCAGACTGAACTGTTTTGTTTTCTGTGGTTTAGATTTTTGGCTCTCGTGTCAGAGTGGACTCTACAGCAAAAGTGGCAGAAATAGAACAAGCAGAAAAAGAAAAAATGAAAGAGAAGGTAGAACGGATTCTTAAGCATGGAATAAACTGCTTTATTAACAGGTGTGTATTTCCTTGGAAAAAGGGCAGAGGTAAAGAGTAGCAATATTTTATTGCTGTATGTTGTAAAGAAGCAAAACTGATGTTATTTAATAGGGGATCCATGTTTAAGTCCAGTTGGAGTAATGTCACTGTGCTTTTACACAGAGATTTATTTAGCTCAGAATACTGGCAGCATTGTCCATATCCATATGCCCCTTTTTGGGGGGAAGTTGGTGCTGAAAGAGTCCGTGCTGCTGAATGCTTTTAGTTGAGATTGACCAGCTGTGCTTTTTCCCCCCATCAAAATAGTGGTGCTGGAGTACTGCTCCAAATCTGAATTCTGTGCTCCCTGTCATGAGCTGTTGCTTTTTATGCACATCTTCCAAAGTGTGAAAGAATAACTTAGGGGATGTCACAGTCTAGGTTACTACTTCTTGTTAGCAGCGTGCTTCTCTCATAGACTGTCCCACTGTAGAAAGTCATTCAGTTTTTTAATGATAAAAATACTGCTGAGGGAAGTGTGTGCTTGACACAAGTCAAGGCCATAAGGATCCAGAGCAGGGGGAACCTGTGCACATTCCTAGCAGCACTAATTGTTTCTGAAGATGGAGTAGAAACATCTTTTTTGACAGAGATGGCATCTCCCAGCTCCTGCTGAATCTACCACACTCAATCTCTAATTCAGAAGAGAAGAACCATTTGGTGTACCGCTTCAGATGACTGCTTTGTTCTGGAGAGGATGTGATACATATTAATAAGGGAGCACATACACTTCTGGGGCCTGCTGTTTGTATACATTACAAGACTGGCTATATATTGTTCCCATAGAATCATAGAATGGCAAGGGTTGGAAGGGACCCCGAGGATCATAAAGCTCCAACCCCCCTGCCACAGGCAGGGCCACCAACCTCAGGCCTGGATCTACACAAGGTTGCCCAGGGCCCCATCCAACCTGGCCTTGAACACTTCCAGGGATGGGGCATCCACCACCTCTCTGGGCAGCCTGTTCCAGCACCTCACCACTCTTTCTGTAAAAAAACCTTCCCCCTAATATTCAATCTAAACCTTCCCTCCTTCAGCTTTAATCCATTCCCCCTTGTCCTGCCATTATCTGCCCTTTTAAAAAGTTGATTCCCCTCCAGTTTGTATGCTCCCTTCAGGTACTGGAAGGCTGCAATGAGGTCCCCTGCAGCCTTCTCTTCTCTAAACTGAACCAGCCCAGCTCCCTCAGCCTCTCCTTGTAGGGCAGGTGCTCCAGCCCTCTAATCATCCTTGTGGCCCTCAACCTCATAGGGTTGTATGCTGTTTGGATCCTGTGTTGGCGAAGGAATTAAAGACGGTACTTAAAGTATTCTAGTGCATCCAGCAAGAATAAGCAGTTAAGTGCCCAGCAGGACCTTAGGACCAAAGAACTTGGAATTTAAAGCATATTGGTCCCCGTGCTTAATGTGATTGTATGTCATTTTCTAGAATAGTTCAATTCTTTATTTTTTAGTGAATGTTTTTCTGTTGCTGCATTTGTTTGTGTGGTATGACATTCCCCGTGTGGCAGGTGCCTCACTTATTGACTGCTTTTGTAGTTGTCAGGAATCAGTCACACCTCCATGCTACAGAGAGTTGGATGTCTGTTACTCTGGTATTTTAAATGGTTTGTTCCATGTGTAACGGGAAGATGTGCCTGTGGTTTAATTGTAGGCAGTTGATCTACAACTACCCTGAACAGCTCTTTGGAGCTGCTGGTGTCATGGCTATTGAACATGCAGACTTCGCTGGTGTAGAACGTCTGGCTCTTGTTACAGGTTGGTAGAGCACCTTCTATGAAGCTTGGAGGGAGGTCACGTTATTTGGTCTTTAGTAAATGTTAATGATTGGTTGCCTGGTTTGGAAGTTCTATTGTTTAGCAGATCTGCAGGTAGCTTGGTTTCTACCTTTAGTGTATTATACTTCACGTGTAAACTGAACCCTCCCTGCATAATGATTTAAACATAAGCCTTCCTCTCTAGCAGTGCTAACTGTGGAATATAATTTAACCAGGTAGTGCAAATTAGTAATTTTCTTCCATATTTACAAAAATGCTTTCAGTTAAGTCCCTGCTAGATAAATTTTTGAGATGCTTGTTTTCTAGGGAAGAGATTAAATTTAGAGATAGACTAAGGTAATAAATCCATGAGTTAGGCAATACTGTCATGTTATAAGGTGCTGTTGTTTGATTGTAGTAGCAGAGAAGACTATAGAGTCATCATTTCTTAAAAATACAGGCCTCGGTCGTCGCCTTGAGGTGGACCTTGGATGACATGAACAACTAGGATATTGTTAGTGGTGGTCAGTGTAAATGTGATTCTGGTAACTAATGAAACCAAAACATCTGGAATGCTGCAGATGACTCTTGTTACCAAAGTTAGCAGTAGTTGGTTGGAACATCATGAAAAATTGATTATGAAAATGATGAAGAGAATGGATGACTTGCTTTGCTGGGAGAAAGGAGAAGATAGTGACTTGCTTAGCTGAAGTAGCAGTTGTGTCTGACTGTTTGTAGGCATGTTAACACAGGCAAACACTTGGGAAGAACTTATGTTCTCAATCTTATGTTCTGGAACAAATTCAAAGCAGATTTTGTTGGCAGAGCAAGTGGACCACATCTGACCCCACTAGATAAAATAGTGTAGCTGAAAAAATAGACAAGCTTACAGGAAGCACAGACTACTACAGATCTTGTCATTCCTTTTACTGCTACAACTACAGCTGTGCTGCAAACTAATGTGGACTAACTGAGTGTACGTTGGGAGTGAATACATACAAAGGTATTTCTAATCTGAAGAGCAAAGTACTAGAACAGTGGTCCATTCTGAGGCATTTTGGTCTCTATAGTACCTGTTTTGTTAGCAATATGGAAGTTCACGAGTGGTGCACTATATCACTGGTAGAACATGGCATGAGACTCATGATTCAGGAGTGGTGGCCAGTGGTTCTCTGCCATTGTCAGGCAGGCAAAATGAATGCTGGTGGAAGCTCAAGTTCAAAAACGTAGCAAACTTGATTTAGTATTTTATAAACACTTGATCAGTAAATGCTACTGAATCTGAAACAGGTTGACATTTTACTACTGGCAAATACTAATCTGGAAAGAACTCAGAAGCATTATAGGTGTTGTAGTTCTTGTGGTGTGAAACAAAATACTGGTGTTCTAAGGGCTTGTCAACATCAGTAGGTTTCTGGTACCATGTGCTGACTTTGGAAAAAAGAGGATTAGCAGTATCGTTAATTTAAATTTAATTTAGGGCAATTATGAAGACTATATCCCCTCCCCCCACCCCCCATCACACCTTGCCTGAATGGATGCTTTCCTTATGAGCTCTTTTAACTTTAGTATGATTTTATATTTATAGGTGGTGAAATTGCATCAACCTTTGATCACCCTGAGCTAGTAAAACTAGGAAGCTGCAAGCTTATCGAAGAGGTCATGATTGGAGAAGATAAACTCATTCATTTCTCTGGAGTTGCAATGGGTAAGTGTTTAATCACTAATGTCAGGTTGTAACATTTGTGTTCACCCTCTGCTAACACTGTGAGTTTACATGGATGGCATAGAAATCTTGTAATGATTCATGTAACCATTTTTAGTGAAGGCTTGCTCTTCAGCACAGATCCTGCAAAGATGTATGGGCAGGGTTGAAATTGTTCATCTACATAATGTCAGATGTAAGCACAAACACTTGTAAGGGTGGGAACCAAAACTTCAGCTTTGGGGAGACTAAATTGACAAGTAGTCATCTGACATACTTGAACTTGAGAGCTTGTCCTAGTAAATGCCAGTACTGTAAGCTTCCAAAGGGTTGTTTGGAGAAAACATTCACTTTCTATTAAATAAGATGTTGCAGAAGCAGTGGCGTAGCGTGCATAGTATCTGTGAAATATTATCATACTTTCTTTTCTACCCAAAGCTCATCTGTGTAAAACTGACTTCATACAATTGCTGTGTGATAACCTCTTTCTGTGTCTTTGTCTTGGTTGGGATTTTTTTTTTAAATCTTTTCACATTTGCACTTTTTAGGTGAAGCTTGCACCATAGTTCTGCGTGGAGCAACACAGCAGATTCTAGATGAAGCAGAGAGGTCTTTGCATGATGCTCTCTGTGTTCTTGCCCAGACTGTGAAAGATACGAGAACTGTTTATGGTGGAGGTGAGTATTAGATTCTTTGTACAAGATAAACACTGTGGTGGTGTTCAAGGGAGATGTAAAACATCCGTGTGTCTTGATGTACAGGGTGTTCGGAGATGCTGATGGCTAATGCTGTGGCAGAACTGGCTGTCAGAACACCTGGCAAAGAGTCTGTTGCAATGGAGTCCTTTGCTAAGGCTCTGCGAATGGTAAGTGTGTTTAATCAGATTGCTGGGTTAATAGGTGTAGTTTCATTAAGTTTACTAGCTTCTGAGATCAGGTGATTTCTTCACTGAAAGTTTTGGTTTTCTAAAAGCGAAGTGAAATTTAACAACATACCTTGGAGGAACAGAGGGGAAAAAGTTACTGTTTTCTCTCAGAAAAAAAATCATAGAATGGCAAGGGTTGGAAGGGATCATAGAGCTCCAACCCCCCTGCCACAGGCAGGGCCACCAACCTCAGGCCTGGACCTACACAAGGTCACCCAGGGCCCCATCCAACCTGGCCTTGAACACTTCCAGGGACAGGGCATCCACTACTTCTCTGGGCAGCCTGTTCCAGCACCTCACCACTCTTTCTGTAAAATACTGGTGTTTTAATAATTCTGCATATTATAAAATTCAGAATGTTAATATGCTGCTGCTTTTTGCATTGGGTCATGCTCCTCTCACTTGGAAGGTTAAAATTGCAAAAGTAGCAGCACACAAAATCTCTGCTGATTCAGTTGACAACTGATTCAGGAAAGAGCAACCCTTGTGTTCTGTTGATACTCTACTGCTGTTTGTATTCATGGTCTGGTGTTACCAGGATGTTTCTAGACTTGCACAGAAGATTGCTGCTTAGTAGGGAAAAGTATCTTAAGAAACATTTGTAGAGGGTTGTGCTGACAGAGGGAAAACTTTTCTTAGGAAATGAAAGACCATAGGGAAACATTTCTCCCAAGAAAATCAAAGAGCGTGGTGAGGCGAGGCATTACCTCTCCAGTCAGACAGTGCAGTTTGTGCTCCTTCACTTAAGCAGTAAACAGGATGATCTGGTGGTTAAGAAGCACCAGTGAGCCTATGTTCTTAAAATGGGCCTATTTCCCCCATTGTAGTCTGATAAGAAAGGAATGAGTTTCTTTCTGTCCATGTAAAATGAACTGCTAACATGCTCCTGTCTTAACAAGGTCCTAAACTACTCCTTTTAAAGATTTAGTTTGACTTTTTTTTTGTCTTCTGATCACTGTAAGGGATTATCTGCCATGTTTTTGAAACTCCCTCTTGAAACTGACTTGTAAACTAGCAATATCAAAGTATGTTTCATGTTTACTAGGGATCAGTTCCTGCATTAACTAAAACCAGCCTGTGTTTCTCCCCTTAGATCCCAACAATAATAGCTGATAATGCTGGCTATGACAGTGCAGACTTGGTTGCTCAGCTCAGAGCTGCTCACAGTGAAGGGAAGACTACTTATGGACTTGGTGAGGGCCTTGACACTGCTTCTGTTGGGGAGGGATTTTTCAGCTTGGTCACTTGGCTTGTCACGGATGTGCCTTGGTTTGTGTTTGTGTTGCATAGAACATAGTCATACAGTGTTATGTTCCTTTATTGTTCAAAACAGAGTGGAAAGCCTTGGTTTTGAAGGGGAAGACTTCCGATTGTGAAAAACACTGGTAACTTGGATTGAGTCCAGTTACATGAAGCTTAAAAAGCAAGGCATTAATTAAAAAAACCCCACAAAACAAACCACACCAAAAAAACCCCACAAAACAACAGCCCCCTCCCAAAAAAAAAAACCACCAACAAACCAAAACTAAACAAACTACTTCAAAATAGTTGTGGAGAAGATTTCTGAAGTTGCCATACATCAGGAAGTAGTGCTGAGAGCCCTTCTGGGATCTCTCTGTCTCTTCCTAGCATATACAGTTTTTTCCTCATAAATTTTTTGGATGTAAACATGTTAGACTTGAATCAGGAGCCTTGAAGTGAAAGACTTTTATTAGTTTGCTTACTATCACAGTAGTTCCTTTGAGCAGGTCAGTTGCCATACTTTCATCTGCTTGTGATATCCTTAAACCCCACCCTCAGTTAAAAAAAAGCCCAGACAGACAACCTCCTAATTTATCTCCTTTTCCAGACATGAGAGAGGGCATCATCGGGGACATGGCAGTCTTGGGAGTGACAGAAAGTTTCCAAGTCAAGAGACAGGTGTTGCTGAGCGCCGCTGAAGCAGCAGAAATGATTCTTCGCGTAGATGACATTATTAAAGCAGCACCAAGGTAGGATCAGCTTATCTATAGTGGCTAAATCCAGCCCTGAAAACAAAGTATCAGCTATAAGTTGAATAAGAAGGTGGGTGGGGAGGCTGGTGGACATCAGTGTGGGGAGGAATTCTCTGACTTTTCTTTTTCTCCCCAGAAAACGCGTACCAGACCATCGCCCATGTTAAACTTTCTTCAGTACCTGAGGATATGTGGACCAGATCTCACCTAGGAATTTTTTTAATGATCTAGTTTTTGTGAGGTTATGGAACAGAAGCTTGAGATGAGCAGATCTGTTGGTGGCATGAAAGAACTGCCTTCGGTTGGTTTTAACTTATTTCAGTTTATATGTGTTAAGGGCAAGACTCGCTTGCAATAGGGGGTTTATACAACCCTGTTCCTTCTGTTCCTCTCCAGGTTCCACTTAAAATACACAGAAATAATAATAAAAAAATTCAAATCAGTCAAAGTTGTGTTTTCTGTTGTGTAGAACCAAGAAGAGCAGTTCCATTAGAAAGGCTGTGGTGCTGGTCTCCGGTCCTCAGCTGAGAAGCGGTGAGCTGGCGGTCAGTGCTGAGGGTGTCCTCTCAGGCCTTTGTAGCTTGCTGCCTTGAGTTGACATGCTACATAGGTGGTTGGACTGTGATCTTGAAAGTCTTTTCCAACTGTAACCATTCTATGATTGTATGATACAGTGTGAACTGTTTATTCTGGTCCTGGATGTGTAGGATTGAGTTGGGATCCTAAAAAGAGTTACCTTTTCTAGTGTTACTAGAGTACTAATCACTTTTTGATGGTGCAAGGAAGAGAAGGAGCTAAAGAGGATCCTTGGTCAATGCCCAGAACTGCAGCAGAAAGGATTTTAGAGCTTTTTACACCACAGAGAGTTCTGCTGCAGGGGGAGTAAGAGGAGGATGAAGTTTGGGAGGGAGAATGAGGTCAGCATCCTGGACCTAATGATCTGTGTCACTATATAAAGCACTGGACTCTGGATGACTTTACAAACACCTATTCTAAGAGAGAGCAGCTGGTAGGAAAAGTGCCAGGCTCCATTGTGCTCCCTTTATTTTTTCCCCTTCCTCTTGCCCCTTGCCTGTCTTGTGGCCTGCCTTTTGGTTCTCTTTCCTGTTCCAGTAGTAGCTGCACAGGCAGCGTGTTTCTCAGGCTGACTGCCTTATGCTCAGGGTGTGAGGCTGTCCGGGGTGCCTGCACCAGTCTTCGTGCAGGCTCAGCACACGGAGGTGTCCTGTCCATGTGGCAGCCTGGTGAGAGGTGCTGGCTGCGTGACATGACCTTTCTGGCCCTTGCAAGTCTAACAGCACCTTGGCAAACGCCAGGGGAACCCTGCCAAAGCAGGAAGGTTTCTTTGAAATCAAGGAAGTATCTGTGTAAACAGCTTTCTCCCTTAGGTTTTCTGAAAGGTTTTTGGGTTTCCAGATTCTCAAAGCACTCTCATGTTCTCAAGCACCCGTGCTGTGTAGAGTGCTGTGTTAAACACTGGTGAAGAGCAGGTGAAAGCACCTTCATCCCCAGCCATTGGTGTGAATGAAGCACCAAGTCAGTTCCATCAGATATAAACCATTGAACAAGGATGTTCAAAAATCCCTAAGCTCTGCTGGGTATTTTTCTTTTGTAGGAAGAGATTGGTTGGGGGAAAGGGGTAGGTACCTGAATTTTTCCTTTCCAAATTCTTTAACTCTGAAGGATGGTTTAACTTGGTGAGATGCTTGTAATTTAATGAGTGGTGAGCATGCTACCTGGGTGCCAGCCAGATCCAAACCCAGGCTTTGAGCAACAAGCAGCCAGCCCCAGCGCGGGCTCTGGATCGCCAGATAATTTTTTGAGCTTGTAAATGACATTAAGCAGTCATGAACAGGCGTGGAGCCAATGTTCTTCTGGGAAGTCAACCTCTCTTCTGCAGGCTGTGTTGGTGCCACAGTTCCGCTTGACAAGTGAAGCAGAGGTAAGGGCTCCCCTCCCCCCATTTTCAAAAAAGCTCTGTCTTTTACCAAACTTGGAATCAAAGCTAAAAATGTCATTTTGAGCCAGTTCTTTGTGTTACACAGAGCAAAACCCTAAAAAAACCCCAGCAAACAAACAAAACACTTCACTGCGCTTGGAAGGAGATCTGAACCAGTCCAAGCTGCGGGCTGAAGAAATACCCAGCTGCCATCAGCCACATGATGTTCACACAAGCTTCAAATTGTGTGCAGGCCTGTAGCAGTGGGCTCCCACCCTGGGTTCTACTCATGCACTCTTGCTTTTTGTTGTGGTTCAACCAGGCCAGCGGCTAAAGCAACCCTGCAAGTGTTCAATTGCTCCCCCTCTCCCAGGGGCTTGGGGGAGGGAATTGGGGAAAAGTAAAAGGTAAAACGTGGCTTGAGAGAAGATGGTTTAATAGGATAGAAAAGGAAGAGAATGATAATGGTAAAAGTATACAAAGCAAGTGACAAACACCACCATTTCTCACCACACAAAGCTGCTGCTCAGTGTGTTGCCTCCTAACCACCTCCCTGTTATATACAGAACATGACATCATGTGGTACAGAATATCCCTTTGGCCAGTTTGGGTCAGCTGTCCCAGCTGTGCCCCTTCCCAGTTGCCTGTGTGCCCCCTGCCTTCTTGTTGGTAGGGCAGTGTGAGAAGTTGGAAAGTCCTTGCCTGCTCAGCAACAGCTAAAACATCAGTGTGTTATCAGCACTGCTCTTATCCCAAATCCAAACCACAGCACTACATCCCCTGCTAAGAAGCAAAGTAGCTCCGTCCCTGCTGGAGCCTGCATGATTTGAAGCTCTTAGGTTTTCTCCATTTTAGTCAGGCTTTGATTTTCCTTGCTACCACATGAAAACTCAGTGCGTACAGCTTCCCTGACAGGCAGTGGTGTTGGTAACATATAAACTAGCAGCAAAACCTCTGGCTTTCCTCACCATCATTCAAAATGCTGTTGGTCAACAGCAAAATAGGAGCAGTGGTTAATTTTCCAGGAAGAAGGTGGCAGTGGTAGGAGAGCTCTGGTACAGACGTGCTGCCTCCTTGATAGTGCAGCCAAGGCTCCGCTGCTGTTTCCCATGCAGCAGGCAAGGAGACCTTCAAAGCTGTTGCTGCTGCTGCACTTCAGATAATGAACTTGAGACCAATGCTAGGGGTTACTTTAGAGCTGAGACTCCCACTGAAGAGCTGAGGCTCAGGAACCTTGGCAAGGTGGAAGCAAGAAGAACGAGCCTATGGGTGAGGATCTGCAAGTCCATGTGCGCTCTGTATATACAGTCCACTTGTGTAAAACATCTAAACTGTGTCTTCGTCTCTACTGCACACTGTGAGTGGTCCCAGCATGGGAGGAGGTGGAAGTGGACAGTCTTTGCTCTAGTGAGAGTGCTGGGTGCTGCGCAAAAGGGGGTGTCTGTACAAGAGAGTCTTGCTGTCATCTAGCTCAGAGGTGACACACCTACTCCTGAATACCAACCAGAAGTTGTGGTGCTCCCTGGTCACCAGCAAGTGAAGGAGAAGTAGAGGTTGGGCAGTCTTCTGAGTGCATTGCCACCTTTGCCAGAGTGGACAGCTCAGCATCAGCAGGGCTCAGCTTCTGGCTCGGGCTTGGTGGCAGGAGGTGGTGATGGTCTCTCATTGAGTGTGATTGCTATCACTGCCCCGGACCGCTTGCGGGGTTCAGGGGTCTCCTCCGACCATCTCCCCACCCTGCGGACTCCTTTGGCCACTTTGGGTGCGTTCCTGCAGGGGTTGTGGTCATAGATCACCAGCTTCAGGCCAGGGAGGTGAGCCAGGCTGGGGAAGAACCGGATGGAGTTGCGATCCACGTCGATCACCTCCAGGAAGGGCATGTCCAGCAGCACGGAGGGGAACTCAGACAGCAGGTTGCCTGACAGCCAGATGGTGCGAAGCTCCTGCAGGCACCGCAGCTGGGCAGGGAGCGTGCGCAGCGCGTTGGAGCCGGCATGCAGGGTCTTGAGCAGGCTGAGCTCACACACCACCTCAGGCAGGCACTGCAGGCAGTTGGACTCGATCCAGAGGGTCTTGAGGTTCTGCAGGAGTCGGAGCTCAAGGGGCAGGCTGCAGAGCTTGTTGTTGCCCAGGTAGAGGATGCACAGCTGCTTCAGCGTGCACACGACCAAGGGCAGCGCTTTGAAGTTGTTGAAGTCCAGTGCCAGGATCTGCAGGTTTTGCAACTGCTCCAGCTCAGGGGGCAGATGGTTCAGGTTGTTGTCACTCAGGTAGAGCTTGACCAGTTCCCTAAAGGAGCAAATGTGCAGGGGTAGCCGCCTCAGCTGCCTGCCGCTCAGATCCACCATTTTGTCCACTGGCATCTCTTCCAGATCTTCCAGGAGGTACTTCTGGCACTTGTCAGAGGGCACAAAAGCAACGATGGCTTTCAGACTGTTGCCCATCCCAGGACTTCCTCTCTTTGGGGAGCTCCGAAACTGCAAGGGACAGGGGCCTGCCTTGGTCTTCTCCTGCTCTGCACTGACCTCCCAGTAACTCCGTCTTCCCAATATAAGGCTCTGTTTACACAGCACCAGTCATTAATCTCAAGGGCTCTGAAATGTTTCTGATAACTAAATGAGTGTTTGGTGACGGGGATTACAGACAGGACGACTTACAGCACAGGTCTCCCCCACCCCCACACCACGCCCCCACCAAAAGCATTCCTTCCAGCCTCCTCCACACTGTAAGTGTTCTCTGATTTTGCCCCAAACCATCCCCTGGATGCCCCAGCCCATCACTTCATACTCTGACTGTGCAAAGTAATCCTCGCAAAAGACCAAATTTTTAATGTTTAGCTTTCATGGAACTTCCAGCAGAAATGTCAGATATGGTGGAATTGCTGTTTAAAATACGTGTCAGAGCTTGACTGACTTCCCAGGCGAGTGGCACTTTGAGGGATTTACTTTGCAAGGTGCCAAATACATAATTTCAGTGTGTAACTTGCCACCCAGTGCTTATCTTAAACCTTTAACACAAATACTTGGCAAACTGCTATCTTGAGCTGTTCTACTATTTATGCTGCTAATTTAATGGTGTTTATTATAGCCTCTGGCACTCTTGACTGCGTAGGGCCTTTTTCATTACATTATGTTTTGCCTCTTGTCTGAATCCCCATTTAATACGCTCCCTATCGCAGCCAGCCAAGGCTGCTCTCTGGCCGTCTTCTGACCGTGCTACTGCAATTCGGGTGTCTGTACCAAAGCCTGGCAAGAATCTGCCACAGAGTTAATTCCACTCACTTGTTATGAGTGAGATACCCTGTTTAAAATTTAGATGTGATGGTGTGAACTCTTCCCCTCCGTCTCACAGCAAGACCCATTATTATTCAGGTCAGGAGCACCTCTGATTTCCAGCAGGAGCCTTCCTGTGTATAGGCTTCTTGAGCTGCTGTGCTTTTCAGCTTCCTTGGGGGTTGCCCCACCTGTGTGCTGGCCATGGCTCTACCATAGTATCACAGAATCACACACTGGTTTGGGTTGGAAGGTTGTATCAGTACAGGCTGGGGGATGACCTGCTGGAGAAGAGCTCTGTGGAGAAGGACCTGGGGGTCCTGGTTGACGACAGGTTGGCTATGAGTCAGCAGTGTGCCCTGGTGGCTAAGAGAGCCAATGGGATCCTGGGGTGCATCAGGAGGAGTGTGGCCAGAAGGTCCAAAGAGGTGATCCTCCCCCTCTACTCTGCCCTGGTCAAGCCCCACCTGGAGTATTGTGTCCAGTTCTGGGCTCCCTGGTATAACAAGGACAGGGATCTCCTTGAGAGAGCCCAGAGAAGGGCTACAAAGATGATGAAGGGCCTGGAACATCTATCCTATCAGGAAAGGCTGAGAGAGCTGGGGCTGTTCAGCCTGGAGAAAAGAAGATTGAGGGGGGACCTAATCAATGTTTATAAATATCTTAAGTATGGGATGCAGGGGGAATTGGCCAGCCCCTTTTCTTTGTTCAGTGGAGACAGGACAAGGGGCAATGGCTGCAAATTGGAGCACAGGAAGTTCCGCACCAACATGCGGAGGAACTTTTTCCCAGTGAGGGTGACAGAGCCCTGGGACAGGCTGCCCAGGGAGGTGGTGGAGTCTCCTTCTCTGGAGATTTCAAGACCCATCTGGACGCCTATCTGTGCAGTATGAGCTAGGGAGCTGCTTTGGCAGGGGGGGTTGGACCCGATGATCTCTCGAGGTCCCTTCCAACCCCTACAACTCTGTGATTCTGTGATCCTGTGAACCTCAAAGACCATCCAGTTCCAGCCCCCCCGTCGTGGGCAGGGACACCTTCCACTAAATCAGGCTTCTCAAAGCCCCATCCAGCCTGGCCTGGAATGGTGCCAGCGAGGGGGCTGCCACAGCTTCTCTGGGCAGCCTGTGCCAGGGCCTCACTGCCCTCATGTGGTGAGGCATATATTCCATATTCCTAATACCGAATCTAAATGTCCCCTCTTTCAGTTTAAACCCATTACCCGGTGTCCTCTCACTACACTCTGCAATCAACAGCCCCTCCCCAGCTTTCCTGTAGGCCCCTTCAGGTACTGGAAGGCTGCTGTAAGGCTTCCCTAGAGTCTTCCCTTCTCCAGGCTTTGGACCATGACCTTTGAGTTTGAAACCCCGTAACGTGTTTTACGGTGAAACAGCCTTTTGGCAGCTAGCTCACTATTTTGATATCTGCAGCTTATTGCTGTCATTTTCCACACAGCATAATTTAGGGAGGATGCTTTCTTCAAACAATCTGCAGCCAGGTTCTGGGCATTAGGTGCTACACAACCAAAATACGTGATTGCTGGGTGCAGCATATTCTTAGAAAAATGAAAGGCAGAACAAAAAGAAGACTGAGAAAATGGCAGTATCAAACAGCTAAGGTGGCCTCTGGATCTGGTAACAGGGAGCTCACAACTGTCACTTGCTTTCAAATGTATAGCAGCTCTTACCTATCATTTCAGTATAGGCTACAGGAGGTTTACTGGTCTTCCCCCCTCCCAAGATGAGTCAACATGCCCAGCAGCGGTGATGCTATGAAGGATGTCTGGAGGGTTTCCTGTGGGGGGAGAACAACAGCGAGAGCAACTGGAGACCAGTGTTGCAGCAGGACAGAACAGTGAGTGCTGCAACTCGAGTGCCATAAAATAGGTTTTGGGTGGATAAGCTGGGCAGAGTATCAAGCCTGGAGAACAAAGATGAAGTCACAGTCATCTGTGGCCGTGCTGTGGAAGAGAGGCACTGAAAATACTATCTCGTGATGGAAGGTGGGATGTGCTGAGCATAGCATCCCAGCAGCAAGAGCCAGTTTGCACTGAATGAGCATTCCTTAATACTATGTGCCCTGTCAAAGGACCACCACAGGGCATGTGTCACAGAATCACAGAATCACAGAATCTTAGGGGTTGGAAGGGACCTCAAGAGATCAGTCCTGGACTTTTTAGGGCATCTTTTTCCAAGCAGTTACCCTGGAACGTGACCTGACTTTTGGGAAAATATGCCCATGGGCCTTGGTAAGGTTTTGTGTTTGTTTCCATTTCTTTCCACTTCTGAGGGTCTCCCTGTTCTGTTGAGGCACTGCAGGCTACAGCTATGGGAAAGCAAATGTGTTTGGCATAAATAATAACAAATTCACATCCATGGCAAAGACATGCCCCTTAGACAAATCTCTGAGATATCCTGCTGATCAGAACAACATAGAAGCCTAAGTAAGAGTATATTGCTAATACAGCTTAAACAGGTTTTTCTTAATAATTCACATGGAGAGAAGTAACTTTGCAATATACCTTACGGCTACAGACACAGATACATATGTATTTTTTTCCACTTGAATTATTTTTACTTAGTGAAACTTGTAAGCTTCAGACAACTATTTATTGGGGCTCCTCTGCACTGTAGTTTAATCATTATTCCAGCTTATCAAAAAAAGTCATGATGACCTTTTGTTGCTGCATTTTGTCCCTCTCTTGGCTAAATGAACATCTGCCTGGAACACTGTGTGAGCTCAGAGTATTTGGGAAAAAATAACCCTCGTGTGGTGGGATAATTAAGTGATCCATTGGCAATAAAATGAACAATCTTGGTCCTTCTGAGAATCGACGACTCGTTTGTGGGTCTAAGGCAAAGGCAGTCCCCTCAGCAGACCAGGGTGGCCTTTTGAAAGCCACTTTGTGTCTTCAGAGTTATCCTGATGCCTTCCAACACGAGCATTAATGACGCTCCAGGAGCATTTGTGGCATCTGAGGAAAAGTTCAAGCGATAAAGGCGCTCGGCACAGACATTGTCTTGCTTTTGTCAAAGCGACAGTGCCCTGCCAGAGGCCTGGCCATCTGCTCTGCCGTGCGTCAGGCGGCGCGTGGAGCCTCCTTGAGAAATGCCTTCTGAAAGCTCCCAAATTTCAGCTCTTCTCATTTGAGGTCTTCTCATTTCCAGCACCCAGCTCCTGCAGCTCCATGGCTGGGAAGGCCGTGGGACAGAAAATGTGGCTGCTGACTGAGAACATGTATAAATCCTCTGAGCCCTGAAGAAAGAGGGGACACTGCTCAGAGGTAGGCAGTTTAAAAAAAAAATCCCAATAAAATGGAAATCAATGGAAATGCTGTTTGTTATTATTCCTGCATATTTTTTTTCTATTGTTGGTAAAACATTAGAATAGAGATACCAGTGCTTCTTCAGATCCAAAGCTCTGCACACCCCTCTGTGATGACACCAGGATCTGCCCTTCCTGAGAGCAATTAGTGTAGCCCTCACAATTTTGGAGGTCAGTTAGGAAAACCAAACTACATATTTCCAAATACAGGTGACTAACGAAGAGAGCTCTAAAATAATTATTTTAAGCTTCCTTTGTCCCTACTCCATCAGCCTGACATAGCAAGGAAAGAGGCTTAAAGGAATAGTTTTTAAGAATGACTTTACTATGTGCTCCTAATGATTTATTTAAAGTCTGTGGCAGGTGTTTAAACCCTTTCTTCACTCACAAGCACTGTGTGTTTGTATTGTTCTGTTGATTTTTTCTTGACTAGGGCATGGTCACTAGAGCAGACGGTGACTCCTCCTTCATGTTCTTGACATTCATTCTCTGACACACACTGTCACACGTCTGCTCTCTTTTTGGGAGGGTTACTGAATTCCAGTTTACTTTCATGTGGTGAGCAGTCTATTTTAAATGAGTGATATGTTGCAGAGGAATAATCATCATCATTGCTCTTTTCCCAGCATCCTGGTTGGGTCTTTTGAACTAAAATGGCTGAATATTCAAACTTAGCCTTACTGTGTGCTAGGTTGCAGTGTGTAATAGCTCACTATGCTTCCTTGCACAGGGGAGAGCTTCAAGAAGTCTCAGAAGTAAATTGCAGACTCAGTACAGAGCTTCCTTCCAGGCAGCTAATGGGTTTGGGGTTGCTCTCTGTCAGATCAGAGTCTCTTTTTTGACACCATTATTTTTCTGCCAGCTTGACTTGAACCCAAGTGTCAGGCAGGGGTGGGAGCTGCTAACCTCAGGAAACTGACAGGAAAATACATCCTGGTGAGCACATCCAAATGACTTGCTGAAATGTGTATGAAACCACTGGCTATTTATTACTCTGTCACAGGCTGTCATCTTTTCTGACTTTTAAGACTTTTTTTTCAGGGGGGAGTAACAATCACGTTTATGTTTAGATCTGAGCTCTCCCATGAACAGGGATTTCATCTTTAGTTGTTAGGAGATGACTTGTCACAACCCTATCAAATGCCCATCTGCTCAGCTCTGCTGAAGTGTCTCCATGCAAAAGGGGAGCAATTTTATCCTCTTTCTCTGCCTTAGACACTTCTGGGCCACTTGTCACTACGGGGACCTTGAAAAGAAGTTTACTTGGAGGGAACCAGGCAAGTCCTCAGACCACCGTCCCAAGCTAAGGGCAGCCAAGCTCGCTCCATGTATTGTATTTATGTAAAAGACATTAAGGATAGTTAGTTAAATATCTGTTTGGTCTAGGCTGTGCCCTGGTTATCTGCAACTTCACTGGACACCACTATTTGCACAATCCAGTGGTTACTCTGAGAGCAAATTAATTGGTTTTCTGCCAAAGCACTGACCTCCTGGGATTGATTGACCTGGTGAATGAACGTCCCTCTGCTGACCACGGGGTATAAAAAAGGGACCACTAAGTAAATGAGTGCCACTAGACCCCAAACTTCCCGGAGCCATGAGGGTGATACTGTTGGCTGTGGTTTACATCCCTTTCACTGCAGCCTTGGAACGGTAAGAAAACACATCTGGCATCGCTGGTGTGTGTCTCAGGTGGCTTCCTGGGGTGACCTATGCTTGTCGCTACCCCAGGTCTCAAAAGAGAAACAATTTTTTTTAAAAAATAAAAGAGTGTATGAGAACTCTAGAAAGAAGACCCAGGTAATGTATGTGTGTTTGTTTTGTTTCTATAGGATCCCCCTCGTTCGATTCAAATCAATCAAGAAACAGCTGAAGGAAAAGGGAGAATTTGAGGAATTTTGGAGGAATCACCACCCTGATGTTTTTGCCCGGAGGTACCTGCATTGCTTCCCTGCAGATATTGCTCTGTCAGTAGGAACTGCTTCAGAGAGGCTGTACGATTACATGAATGTAAGTACAGAAGGGCTACGAAGATGATGAAGGGCCTGGAACATCTATCCTATGAGGAAAGGCTGAGAGAGCTGGGGCTGTTCAGCCTGGAGAAAAGAAGACTGAGGGGGGACCTAATCAATGTTTATAAATATCTGAAGTATGGGGTGCAGGGGGAATTGGCCTGCCCCTTTTCTTTGGTCAGTGGAGATAGGACAAGGGGCAATGGCTGTAAGTTGGAGCACAGGAAGTTCCGCACCAACATGCGGAGGAACTTTTTCCCAGTGAGGGTGACAGAGCCCTGGGACAGGCTGCCCAGGGAGGTGGTGGAGTCTCCTTCTCTGGAGATATTCAAGACCCGTCTGGACGCCTATCTGTGCAGTATGAGCTAGGGAGCTGCTTTGGCAGGGGGGTTGGACCCGATGATCTCTCGAGGTCCCTTCCAACCCCTACAACTCTGGGATTCTGTGGTTCTGTGATTTCTGTGATTCTGTGATTTCACTCACAGTGAAATTACAGGGCTTGAGATGGCACGTGGCTCTACACTATCATCAAAGACTGGTTTATCAGTCTGCCAAATAAAGCTTGTATAGATCGAGGTTTTTGGCATGGTTAGCTGCTGCAATCCAGCACTGGCAGTCCTGTGACAAGTTTTATTCCTGTGTAGATATATATTGGACTTGGCTGGATCTCCAAACGTTTACCTGTATCAGTATTGGTTCAGGACAGGGTTTTTAGTAGCAGAATCTGATTACTTCAGATAGCTATATACTATTTACCAGAACCATAGAAGTTTGCATGCTATAAAATAATTCCCCAAATCTCATTTATTTGATCATGTGGAGCTGTAAATGAGTGATGGAAAAGACCCAAGTAGAGATTTTATTGATCTTTTTTTTAATCTCATGAGCTTGATGTACATGAAATATTTGAGACCAACCTGGCTCTCACACTAACCTGGCTGATTTACCACCTAAACTGTAACAGGAAAAATGTGAGTTTCGTTGGATCTCAGACAGGCAAGTCAGCAGGTCAGCCACTGAGTTAACTGCCTTTCCTCAGTTTAGTTCTTTTGTCCATTTGGCTGGGCTCTGTTTCCTGTTTTATTCAGTTCCTCTGCTATGCTCATCCAAAGGAAAGCTAAGTTGTGGAGATTTTGTGGAGGCAGCATCTGAACAGCGAAGGGAAAGCCAAAATGATTCAGCAAGAGCTTCCTGACACTTGAGGGCTGTAAAGGAATCTGTCAAGATGAGCTAGAGATGTGTGTGAAGAAGAACAAAGGAGACAGAAACATTTCAGCCTGCTTTAAAGCTTATCAAAGATGGGTGAATACCAAAACAAGAAAGCAAACCCCACGCAGCTCCCATATCCAGCCAGCACCAGGAACAGTTTTGTGGAGGCTTCAGGGTGGTGTGTTTGTGAGGTGTTCAGATTCAGGTGTTTTTAAATCAGCATATCTCACTCTGCACATCGATCAGTAAAGGTTTCTTTAGCGCAGTAAGGAGTACAATCCTGCTGTACCAGTGGATACTCTGTTAAGTGACACACTGGCTTGCTTCTTTGTCATTATCTCGTTCAGACCATAGACTCTGGGGCCAGAAACGATATTCAGTGTATTAATTAACAGGCATGCACTTCAAGATACACATTCAAATATTTGTATTGCTACAAAAAGCTTGGCAAAGGGTATTGCTTTTCTATCTGCCCTTGAATTCCAGAAATGCCTCTACCTAAAAATAGGTCTCTTAATGCTGAAGTGCTCTTCCAGATAGGGGCACTTGGACACTTGCATTTGGGATATGGATAAGCTCTTCACTCCAGCATTCCCGTGTTCACAGATTATCTCTAGCTTCAATTGCTATCCAAGGACGGTCAGTGGTTTCTTTATCCACTGGATGAACTTTGTTCAGCACAGCAGATACAGTCTCTGCAACAGAATTGATTTAACTTGCTAATAGCTGCTAATTACAAAGGAAAAAGCCCAGCTACTGGTCAGAGCCCTCTGACAGCAGTGGAGGTAGGTCTTGTTGTCTTTGCATCACTGAATTTTTACTGACATTGTTAGGGAGTGGTCATGCAGGGGCTTCATCTCGGGGCTGACCTTGCCACCAAGTCAGTGCAAGAGCAGAGCACTGGGACAGGCTGCCCAGGGAGGTGGTGGAGTCTCCTTCTCTGGAGATATGCAAGACCTGTCTGGACGCCTATCTGTGCAGTATGAGCTAGGGAGCTGCTTTGGCAGGGGGGTTGGACCCGATGATCTCTCGAGGTCCCTTCCAACCCCTACGATTCTGTGATTCTGTGTGAGGGCTTGTTGACTTCATGGGGAACCTGATTGTTTGCTTAAAAGGCTTTAAAAATGCTGTGCTGTTACACACACAGCTGGAGTGAAATCTGCTGCCCACAGCCACTCATGGAGCCAGGCAGGCTTCCCTGCGGCATGTATGTATGCTTAGAGGAAATAGCTTTGAGCCCCCTGAGAAATCACTGCTCAATGCTGTTGCCTCAGGAATATCTCACTGGGAGGCAGATGGGGAGTGACCAGGTTGTTCCTCCCGCAGGCGCAGTACTATGGCGTTGTGAGCGTTGGCACGCCGCCGCAGAAGTTCACTGTCGTGTTTGACACAGGCTCCTCCAATTTCTGGGTCCCTTCCGCGTATTGCATCAGTGAAGCGTGCAGTAAGAAAAATCTCCCTTACACTCCGTATCTCTTGGGTACTTTGGCCATTTCTCCTTTCCAAGGAGCCCTTCTGCAGCTTGGCTTTGTGGGGGGAGGATTTGGAGCACCCCCAAGGGCTTCTCTTCCCAGCTGCAGTTGCCCAACACCCCTCCTCACCAAGAGGGACCTGATGTAAAAGACCTGGGAATAAACCCAGGAGAGCTACAAATGGTGGAAATGCCCATTTTTGTTTTGATTTGCCTGTAAACCCCAAAATAACCTCCAAGGTACAGAAAAACTGGGCTGCCTACAGGGAAATGAGCACCTCCATCAATGACTTCCTTGTAAAACATCTGCCTTGTGTGCATCTTGGTGGGCTGTGCACTGGGGAGTGGGGGCGTTGCTGGGACCTCCCCTTGCTGCACTAGTGTCATTTGCTTTGTGTAGGGGTGCACCAGAAATTTAAGTCCTTTCTGTCGGATTCGTATGAGCACGGAGGGGAAGCCTTCTCCTTGCAGTACGGCACGGGACAGCTTCTGGGCATTGCTGGGAAAGACACGCTGCAGGTGAGCCTCCACCTAACACAGGGTGTCAAACTCCAGGCTGATCATTTTCAGGCCAGTTCAGATATTGGCCTTGACCTGGAAGAACTTCTCTGGTTTAGATAAGGGCAAGATGAGGTCCCACCAAGCTGAGTGCTGAGAGGTTTGGGTGCTGTTCCAGCTTTGGACTGCCCAGACAAATCCCTAAGATTTTATTTTGCATTTCTGCTTGTCTTCTTGGGTCTTGTCCTGGGTTTATGACAAAACAACCACAGATTTTAGGCATTAAAAGTGGCTAATTTCTTATAATTGATGGTGTCTTTGCTTTGTTTGTTCTGGGGTTTTTTTTTGTCCTGAACAGATTAGTAACATCTCCATCAAGGGACAGGATTTTGGCGAGTCAGTGTTTGAGCCAGGAACAACCTTTGCCCTTGCCCACTTCGATGGCGTGCTGGGCTTGGGCTACCCCTCCTTAGCTGTGGGCAATGCTCTGCCTGTGTTTGACAGCATCATGAACCAGCAGTTGGTGGTGGAGCCAGTCTTCTCTTTCTACCTGAAAAGGTCAGTCTTTAAAGCGACATAGTCAAAAAAGAAGCAAATCTATTTTAATTGTGGAGACAACCATGCATCTGTACAAATCTTCAATTCTAGAAAGCAATTTTCCTTTTTTTCTTTTTTTAAAAATTTGACACTAAAAAATATGGAGTGAAAAGGAAAAATGTGCTGGAGAGATTCATGAGTTTTTGGATGGTCAATTATTCTTGTTGGAGCTGGTCATAAATAAAAGAAAAGCTCCCAGCTCACACTCACTTTGTCTGAGTTGCTAGATGTTTCCTTCTGGATAGAGGAGATGAAGAGAAATGCTGAGCCATGCCCAAGTAGCCCCATTTCAGAAAAGAAATATTGTTACCTTATCTGGACCCAGCTGTAACTCCACCGATTTATTCAGTATTTATTGTGAGGTGAGAGCAGCAACTGGCTCGACTTGCTCCCAGTGCCTCCCTGAGCCCTCAGCAGTAAATGTTCTTAGAGATTGTTTGGAGACTCTGAGTTGAGACATATGCAGTTATAATTGAGAAATTACCCCATTCAGATATCTGTATCTCAGTCTAGGAAGGGTTGTCACTTGTCCTTTGCTTTTTAAGTGTAACCTTACCGATGTGTAAACTGTAGTGCCCAGTCCCATGTCTGTGCTAACCTGTCTTCTGCTTTCAGAGGAGATGACACCGAGAACGGCGGTGAGCTGATTCTGGGGGGGATAGACCATTCCCGCTACAAAGGGTCAATCCACTGGGTCCCAGTCACTGAGAAGAGCTACTGGCAAATACACCTGAACAAGTATGTATGTATGTGTGTATGTATGCATGTATGTATGCACGTATGCACGCATGTATGGAATGTGTACCTGCGGGTGAGGACAAATGCATCAGCAGGAGGCAAATGATTAAGGCTGTAGGAGTCCTGAGAGAGAAAAGTAGGTCACCAGACCAGATGTTTTCCTCATACAGTTTCCTTTCATTGTTTCCTTGTCTTTTAATGACTTTTTTCTTGCCTTTAAGACCTTGGCAGCTGGGTTTAACTTCAGGCCGTGCTCTGCTACTTTAGTGAGCAGTAATGTGTAGCTTCACTTCATGTACCACTTGCTTAAAGATGCTTTGTTTTTCACTCACAGCATAAAGATCCAGGGTCGGGTGGCACTTTGCTCCCACGGCTGTGAAGCCATCGTTGACTCAGGCACTTCTCTTATCACCGGCCCCTCTTCACAAATCAGGCGATTACAGGAGTATATTGGGGCAAGTCGGTCACATACTGGGGAGGTAAGAACTATACAGCCAGAGAAGAAGAGAAACTGATATTTGGTACAAAGAGCTTACAGGGTGGGAAAATAACCAACTTAATTGTTCAGAAAGGTCTCAGGGAAAGCCTTGTTTTCAGGAGAGCACTGAACTCAGAGCCGTGCTGGTTTTGACCCATCTGCTTTGCTGCCCCAGTCCTCCTCCCAAATGTCCACCTCCTCTCCCGTACCATCTCCTCACTGGTTTTCCTCTCTTTGCTGCTGTTCACTCCTGTGTCACCCTAGTTGACAGGGATGAGGGGAAGTAATGGGGAGCATCAACCTGTGCCTCTTTGTGGGAGTTTGTGTAAGCTGAGGTTGCCAAGGTAGGTTAGGCTTTCCCACCACCATGCCTGCAGTTCAGGCTGGGATGTCTCCCTGTCACCCTTTGCATCTCTCCATTGGCAATTTTCAGATGGCAAGACCAAACCCTTGTAATGTCTAAAGCACTGAGATAACAAGCCTGAGACAGCTAAACCCACCCCCTGTTCAGAGAGAGCAGCTGCTTCCTTGTGAGGGTGGTGAGACGCTGGGACAGGCTGCCCAGAGAAGCTGTGGCTGCCCCCTCCCTGGCAGTGTTCAAGGCCAGGCTGGATGGGGCTTTGGGCAACCTGGTCTAGTGGAGGATGTTCCTGCCCATGGCAGGGGATTGGAACTGGATGATCTTTGAGATGTCCTCCAACCTAAAGCATTCTCTGTTTCTAAGATCTTTACTGTTTCTTATTGCCGGCCTTGGGCCGACTCTGACTCCCAGGGGTAATTACCACATCACCACAGCTCAGGTGCCCCCAGTTGCCACATATGGTTGTTGTTAACTTTGAAGTTATCTTGATCCTGATGCAAAACAGCACCTGGAAACAATTAAGAGTGGTATGGCTGTCTGGTGTACTGGACAAAGATCAGAGATAAAAGCAGACTTTTAATTTACCTCCTTTTGTAAGAGCAGGAGACTCAGAGCTGCATCTTTCTCAACTAAACCTTGAATTTTGCTTGTATTCCAATTCTCAGTTACGTGGCAAGCAGCACACTTTAATAAAAAGTTAGCTTTATGATGGTACATACTAATGGATATAGATAAAACATGCATTTCCAACGTACTTATATTAGTGTAATATAAGCAAGAACCAGGTCATTGCAGAATAAGTTTATGTGCTCCAGTGCTACGTAAGACAACCCAGCCAGCATCTCAGGTTCCACAGAAAAGTATCCTGAAAACAAGAATTCCTATGGCTGCTTTTGTAGCAACTGCTGGCAGGCTGAGTACATTGGCTCAAATTTATCCAGATATAAGTGGATTTTACCAGAACCTTTATCTCTTTCTGGAAAGGATTAATTTGTTCTGGACATTGTAGCTATGTAAACAAATAATGCCTTGCTTCTTGTATCCTACAAAGCATTATAATGGCTTTTTTTTTATCCTTTTCCTCTGTATCCCATGGTTTATTTTGTTCTAATGGTATGACACCTGAGAAACATTCACAAGATTTAGAGCTATGTTTTTGTAACACATTTTTACCAATAACAAAAAAATGTAGATTCCTCATTATAGGAAGCCTCTAAAATCATGACTTTAAACACTACAGTTTACAGCAAAGATCCCTCTAGGGGTTGGAGCACTTTCTAGTGCCATTTAACACACCAGTTGTTTCATGAAATAACTAGAAAGGCCAGGAAATGATCTGTGTTCCTGTAAGTGCATGTATTATTTATGGAAATTTTTGGCCATGCCAGACTTTTGTCCTTCTTCTGCTCTTTAGATCCCACTCCAGGGCACAGTGTAAAGTACCGTGTTCCTCACTGGTATTTTTTTCCCTAAAACAATGATGTTACAGAGACAGCAGGGTGAGCTGCAGCTGTAGGGTGCTGGCTGCATGGGCTGGAGGCAGTTCCCCTCTACCCAATCTGAGCCAAGGGTTGAGCGACTTCTACTCAGCCAACCTTGCTAATATGGGTTCTCTGGAGCTCACACAGTTTTCCTTCTGAGTTGTACAGGGAGGTGTCAGAGTCCTCCTTCACCTTGGCCCTTTTGGGGCTACTGAGAATTTTTATCAGCCCTGGATCCTAGTGCCTTTTGTGCCAAGGTCTGGGCTGCTAGGCTGGTTTGACCCAGACCCTTCCCACTGGGAAGCTGGAGGGCAGTGTTGGGCCATAAGTCAGCCTGATGCTGTTTCTCTGTAGTAAATTCAACATTATCTGCTGCAAAAATCTCGAGTTCAAAGGGCAATGCTTAAATCAAGGCAAACCAGTTCCATCTCAATCAGTGCATTGCATACAGTTTCTTGTAGACTGCAGAAGACTGTCCAGCTTGCCTCACATAAGCTTCACGATCGGACACCATGAGTACAAGCTGACAGCAGAGCAGTATGTCATAAAGGTGCGTATTCATGGGCACCCCGCTCCCCTGCTCCTGCTCCCCAAGCCAGGGCTGGAGCGGGCAGCTGCAAGGGCATGTGCTTTCTCTTCCAGGAGTCTATTGAAGACCAAACCTTCTGCATGAGTGGCTTTCAGTCTCTGGACATCACCACTCGTTCCGGCCCGCTCTGGATTTTAGGAGATGTCTTTATGTCTGAGTTTTATTGCATTTTTGACCGTGGGAATGACAGAGTGGGATTTGCAAAAGCTGTTCATACGAAGGATTACTTCTGAGTCCTAATAGCCTTTATTCTGCCTTAACCCAAATGTAGTGATCTTCAGATCACTTCAGATTATATAGTTTGGTTCAATCTCTTTATGTTTACAACTGAGAAACAATTTTTCCTGGATAACTGATGGGTAGCACAGCTCTCAGGACGAAGCGAAAACAGCTCAGCACTCACATTTGCAGAGGCCAGGAAGGCTAACGTTGCTGAGCACTGCCAGGCTGATGAGATTGCAGTTAGGAGTAAGGGGAACTAGTCCTAGCCTGGTCTGGATATCCTTTTTTCTTCTTGCTTGGTAGTTTCCACCCCATTTCCTATTGTTTTTCCTTTTCCTCATTATTTTCCATGTGTGGAGTTTTGACCAGCCTCATTTCCTTCTTTACACATAAATTCTCTTTATTTGGGCTTGCTCCAACCAGTTTATATAAAGAAGAATTTGACTGATGACAGTGTGGCCCCTCATTTCCAGTGACATTCCCTGCACACAGTATCCTGCTCTTTATGCTGTCTCTCAAACCTGCTTTTTCCCTTGGGTTCATTCTCTCTTTTGGGTCTCAGTGTTTAAGGTCAATATCTTAGGTCAGGTGCTGCTTTTAGCATCTGACAGCTCTGCCCCTTGACTGTGTGGACAGCTGGGAGCAGCATTTATTCACATTACAAACCCCAGGCCAGAACCCCTACAAAGGGACCTGCAAAGGGATACTGCAGCATCCTTCCACTTCAGATGAGTTATGAGACCAACACACCAGCAATAAATATCTACTGCCCTTTGCTCAGCCACTTCTCAGCAGTGGCAGCAGCTTCAACGCTGGCAGAGGAGCGAAACAGCCACAGGTAGCTGCACTGATTCAGAAGAAGAAGAGTCAAATAAATTATACCCCTTGGAGTCTTTGTTTGGATTGCTAAAGCTGACACTGCCCATGAATAAAACGTAAACAAACAAAATCTGCTTTGGATTTGGCACTGTTTCAGTTTAGGTTTGTGTTCTTACAGCAGTTTCTGTGCAGTGAGGCCAGAGAGGAGGGGGAGGAGAGGGTGCAATGATTCAAAATCCAGTTTTTTCTGCAGCCTGGATGGGATGTATTGGTGTGTGGAGGATGCTCATCTTCCCCTAAAGCCAAAAAATGCCTGCAGCCCTAGCCCCAGGCGCTGGGCACCTCCCAGGCAGGGACAGGGCTGGGGCGAGCTGGAGATCAGCACCACTGCAGCATCACTGGGGTAGGGGCTGGTGACCCCTGGGAACGTGCTGCTGCCCCCTCTCCAGATGTGCTTAGCACAGACCAAACACAACATCCATTCCTGGCCTTGGCAGCATTGCCATCACTGCCCCTTAGATTTTAAAGCTCCAGTTGTAAGGCTTGGTGAGTATTGCTAAAGCCAGAAGGTTTCCTGTAGGTTTCTCTGAAATACTGATCTTGCCTTCCAGGACGAAGCACTCATCTCTTGGGTGCACGTTTCCACAACTCTCCATCTGTGGCCACATTGTCCTATGTTTTTGGCACCCAGGCTGTCAACCTGTGGCAACAGTTGTCCCTTTTTGCAGGCAAGACTGAGCTGTGTGAAATTACTGTGTATTTCAGGCCAATCTTGCCTTGTTTTCCCTTTGTCCCTATGACTCTTACAGGACAGAGTGACCATGAGCTAACTTATTTGTCTAGAAAATGTCACTTGTTTGATCGTAAACCAAGACAAACATCTGTAAAGCCCTGTCACTCATTTAACAGCAGCGAGGTACTTTTGTTTTCTGTTCTGTTGCAGCAGGCTTAGCTCTCATGCATTTCCATTCTTTCTAAAATATGTGTGTTTTCCTCAAACATGAGCTTGCAGTCAGAGTAAGTGAGCTGTTATTTATGACAGAGGGCTTGAAGGGTGGTGGGATGCGTCCCTGAAGCCAGTCGGTCCCTGCACTGACATCTCAGCTCTGTAAATTCCAGCACAGAGCGTGAACACATCCTAGAAATAGGTGGGAAGTCAGGCAGCACATGCAGGGACCGACGCTATCTTTGCTCTGCTATATCTCATCCTGCTCATGGTTAGCATCGTTCAATGGAAGCAAGCTGCTGCTCTGATCTATCTCCTACCCTGGCCCTATTCCCTTCTCAGTCTTTTCCAGCTTTGCCAACTTCTGTAGACCTGTCTTGCTGTTCCTGGTAGACATCACGTTGGCTTCATAGAATCATAGAATATGCTGAGTTGGAAGGGTCAAACCTTTGCCAGAAGTGCTTCTTGACAGTTCAATACAGTCAAGACAAGTGTGTGTCTCAAAGTGCCTTTATTCATGCAATAATTCATCATTGTTCATATCAGTGAACATGAATTGTGAATTGTTGGGTTGGCTAAAATAGTCCATTTACTAAGCTAAGACAAATAGTTTATGTGCCTAAGAGAGCAGGTAATTCCAAAAGATAAGTTAATACAAATCAGAGCCCACAGATGTTTGCAGAAGTGAGATAACAGACTAAATGAGGAGAGGAAATCTTTCTGGTACCTCATCTCAGCACTAGCTTCTTTGCAAGCAACAAGCAGAATATTACAACTAACCAGTAGCTGGCCCACTGTGTGAAATGTTATTTGTGTACTGCAGATTACACTGTGGGATTTCAGAGCTGTCATTCTAATTTAACATCTGTCTACATGTCTAATGGGCACCTCCATGGGACTTAACTGAAACTTTTAGCTACCTAATGGCTACTGCATGGCCACCCACTGCCACAGCTGCTGGGCCAGGGAATGCTGGCAAAGTGGGAGAGGTAGCAAAATCACTGCTCATGGCATACGTAAAGTCCTGGTGGAAAGCAGCAGTGCACGTGCTAGGTAGCGGCCTGGCTGAGAAGAAGATGATGGAAGATGACAGAACTGGACGATGAGAAACTGGGAAGGCTTCGTCAGGCTTAGCAGTGCCAGGGTGAAATGTACTGATGTCTGGGTTGGGGGGGATGAACACTCTGCTCCAACACCTTAGGCCCTGGTGGAAGCTGTGTGAAAGAGAGTGAGGAGGTGTGGTGGGCCTGGACCATCAGTGAAGATTGGTAGTGGGCACTTTACAGAACTTACAGTTTCTCAAGCTTATGTTCTGTGAAGAGAGAGCTAGATAATGCACCAGACTTTCTCCACAGATGCTGAAAACCCTTCCTATAGATGCATGACTGGGAGGAGTATGGCCAGACTTTCATGAAACCTGTACTGGTCTCCTGACTCTAACAAAGTGCTATAGAGGAATGTTTCAGGCTCCTGAGAAGACCAGCATTAACCTTCTGTCTAGTTATGTGACTGGAGCTATCTGGGTGCCTTGAAATGCATCATTTATGCTTAAAATTTACCATTTGTTGAAGTTAAGCTTGCTGGGAAATGGAGTTCCTGGACAGTTGTACATGAGATGAGATAGCACAGCCCTGCTCTGTGTGATAGCCTGCTGGAAGGGCTCCTTCCCTGAGCAGTCAGCCAGAGGAGGAGCAGACAGGTCCGTTTATTCCCTTCCTAGCTTCAGGAGGTCCTGAAGATCCCTAGGAGCCACCGGTGCTACCAGTTAGCCTGGTAGAGATGTTGGTTTATTGTCTGAAGTGCTGGCTGGACTTGCTGTTCATGCAGTCAACACCACTTGCTGGCTGTTGCAGTCCCCATAATCTTCTGTGTGTCCCCCTCTCTGTTCTTCTCAGCCCCCCAGCTTCTCCCCTGTCTAGGGAGACCATCTACTTGGACACTTGTGGGGTAGTGGTGGCATCACTCTATGGTCTGTGTCCATGTAGACGTGGTTGAGAGCTAAAAGCAAAGAGCTGTTGATGTTTTCAGGGGCTACTTTGAGACTTCCTGCAGAAGCAGCAACCAAAAGGCCAGGTTGCTACCTGTGACTTGGACACTCCTGGAGTAGCAGGAGCCGCTTAATGCTGACATGAGTTTGAGTTAACGGAGAGTATGTGTGGTACATCTGGCCAGCATGTGAACAGGGTAGGAGGAAGGAGAACAATTTTTGCTAGAAGTCCTTGGCCATTTGGTTGTCTCCCTGTGATGACTGCAGCTTGAGCACTTCCAGCTGAAGATCTCTGCAAGAGTTGGCCCCTAAGCATAGTTGCCCCTACCATTCTGTCAGCTCTTGAGTCTGCCACAGACCTGTCATCACTAGGGAGGCCACCTGGAAATACATTTTACAACAAACAGCCACTACGTACTCCACATACATGCTCCAAGAAGCAGAGACCAAGGCTCAGATCTCCCATGCCCAGGTCATTGGCAGTTTTGCCGGTTCTATTTTTCTTAATGAAGTTAAGCATTTATTCCTTTTATTTTTCCACTCTGTAGTGGCATAGCTTCAGCAGGAGCAGGGCTGGCTCTTGCCCCACACAAGTGAGGAGCCTGGTCTCCTCTGGGGGAGGAGGGGGGAATTGAGCCCACACCTCCCCTTCTGGCCACTTGGGTAGAAAAGAAAACTGTTGGTGGGTCTTGCAAGTATGTCATCAACCTTGACCTGAAGGTAGCAGTGTTTAGGGAGGGTGTGAGGTGGGCAGAACCACCTCCACTCTTCTCATAACCTAAGCGTTTCCTCTTGGTGAGCCTACACAGCTCACTGCTGTGTGCACTAGCTGGTTTGCATCCACTCCTGAGGCTCCCGGTTCTCCCCATAAATGTTTTCCCCACAGGGTCACAGACTTCAAGTCAGTGACCAAGTGGCTTAAAGCGTATCACCACAGCGCCTCCTATTTAGGTACTCAAATCCTCTGTTGGATCTCGCTCAGTCTGAGCATTGTGTCTGCCCTTCTGCACTTTCAGCAAATCTGTGTGAGAGCCACTTTCACGAGAAGGTGAGAAGCTCAGTCAAATGCAGGAGAAGCACGGTCAAAGTTTTCTTTCACTTTTCTCATTAGAAAATTCTACTATGGCTGTTTCTTTACTATCCAGGTTTTCCCATAAATGCTGCATCTCAAATGTCTCTGGAGAAGCAGCAGAAGGAACATTTCTTCCCTCACAGCTTTGTTGTGAAGTTGTCCCAGAAGCTGTAACAGGCAGCACAGCATCGGCATTTGGCCCTGTGCTGTGACTGTGGAAGCTTGGTAAACTCCATCGCTGAAGGTTTCTTTCAGGATCTGTTATGAAACCGGCTATGTTACTACCGTGAGGTTCATGTTCGGGCTCCCCTATCACAGTAGGAAGTGACTGATGCACCTCAGAGCCTGGGAGGTATGTAGTAATTTCTGGGGGGAAAAAGGGATGGTCCAGAAGAGCCACATTTTCCTCCGTTTGGCTCCTTTGGAGCTTCTCTCCCGGCATGCTTGCCGTGCGCTCTGCTTGCAGGTCTGGTTTGCCCAGCATATCGGGTTCTTCCTCTTCAGCTTCAGAGATGATGACCTCAGGAACCGGCTTGTTTGTCTCAGATGAAGTGTCACTGTCGCCAAACTGTGCCTCACTCCTTGAGGTTTCAGTTATGGGTCCTAGATCTCTGCTACTGTGAAGTCGGTTAGTTCTGTCAAGGCCTTCATGTTTCCTCTTGAAGCTCGAGGTGGAGTGTCTCCCCCTTGTGTGCATTTCCTGCAGCCGCCTGATGTGCCCCTTCTCATCCGCCGGGAAAAACACGGAATTCTCGCTGGTCTGCCGGCTGTAGCGCCGGTGAGATGGCGATGAAGGGCCCTCATGGACGCTGAGAAATCTCTTGACTCTTCTCAGCACTGAATGTTGCCGTCGGTGTTTCTCCTCTTCCCAGGGCCACTCCTCGCCGTAGAGGAATTCGGTATCAGCCAGCCTGCCAAATAAAGTCAGGTAGTACAAGTCACCCATAGGAAGAATGTCCTCTGCATGCACATATATCCTGCTGTTTCAGCAGGAAGAGGCAGGAACCAAGGTCCTCCTGTGACCCCAGGGAATGGCATGAGAGGGGTGAGGGTACCAGGAAATAGTGCCTCTGCCTTTGGACCTGGCAGATCTTACAGAAAGCTCTCCTCATGCAGGTTGGGAGGGCATCCAGCCACCACGCATCTGGCACCTTTTCATATTTGGGCTGCAGCCCTCTCTAGCAGCTCCACACGGTTAGGCTTGTGCTTAGGGTGAGGGAAAGGGGAGAAATAAGTCCTGCTCAGTGATGCAGGTACATTTTCAGGAGAATCCTTTGGGCAAAAATAACAACAATGAAAAACCTACTCCTGGAAGCAGAGTGTGACTGTCTAAAAAACTGTTGGAATTACTCAGATAGCCAAATCTCTCTTACTTCTGGGGCACAACAGTGTGTCTGAAAGTCCCACCTGTACCTGGTACCCTTCTTCTGCCCAGGCTTTGTGGCTTGTAAGAACAACTATTGCTGCGTCTGCCAGACAATTCAGTGCACACTACTGACTCAGTGTACCACATAGGACAAGCCAAACTGGTGTAGTTACCTGTCCTAAGGATTGGATGACAAAGGGGTTCAGGCCAAATCTAAGGCAAGGAGCAGAGGGAGGCAGTGCTAATCCAGAGGGACAGAGGAATTTCATCCAACATTTGTGAAGATACAGAATCGTAGGATAGTTTGGGCTGGAAGGGGCCTTTAAACATCACCTACTCCAGCCCCCCTGCAATGAGCAGGGACATCTTCAACCAGGTCAGTTTGCTCAGAGCATCGTCCAACTTGCCCTTCTGAGTCTCCAGGGATGGGGTATCTATCACCTCTCCTGTAGGAGATCTGTTCCAGATGTTGGCTTGAGGAGTCTGGAGTGCACTATGGATTTGGGCTCAAGGTTCATTCATTTGGACTTGAATGTATCTTTAGACCTTGTTTTTGAAGTCTGCATCAGAACTACCCAGCATTTTAGAGATAACAGAGAAACAGTTCAGGAGAGAAAGTAATAAAAAAGTCAACACATCAAAGGCTAATGTGGAGCTACTTTTAATTCCCTTCTCCCTTCATTTTTTTGTGTGAAATGCTTCTTATTAAAAAAAATGTTTGCAGACTTAATAATGTTTTTTTCTTTGCCACTTTTTCCCTTGCTAATTGTAGTAAAATAAATTATATTCTATGAGTTTTTCTTCTTTACTTTTTTACTTTCTTCCTTTTGGTCATTTTATAGTTTTTCCAGAAGGAAATAAATTCTGAAGAGTGTGGGTGGTAAAAGGAACTTGTATAAATCATTCTTCTTTGTAGTAGAATGCGTGAAAAATGGAAAAATAAGAGGAATAAAAATAAGGAAACAGCAATTTCCAGGCAAAATTAAATTAAATGAAAAATTAAGCATTTGATAAAAGCTGGAGAATTTTTTAAAGATTCAGAACTTCTTGAGATAAGATTTAAAGTTAAAAAACTGGCTACTATAAAGTTTTTGAAAAGATTTCCAGATAAAAAGATCTACTTGCCCTGGTATTTGTTCAGGGATGGTGGTTTTTACACTTACTAACCTGTTCTATATTACAACATGTCACAAGTGTTTAAACTCAACAGGTTATAAGCTAACTGGCCTATCACTACTTGCTCATATAGATCCTGACAATGTGGGGCAATCCTATATCCTGTGTATATCTAACGACGATTCTTGGGTTGATCCCTGCAAATAACTCCTCTTCTTTAACCCTTCACAAAAGCTGACCACTCCAACCTCCAGGCCTAGGTTGTTAGTCAATCAAAAGCCATACAATGTTTCAGAGCATCTTTTGTTCATCTTCACAGAAGTCTGGACTGATATTAGCCACTCCCCTCTAACTAAACAGCCAAAGGAATAGTTATTTTGCTAACTTGAAGACGTATGAAGAAGCTGTAGTAAATAAAGGACTATAAAGAAAAGACAGTCACTGCCTTCAGGTGTGATCCTGTGCTCAGACTATCAACAAGCCCTCCCTGCAAACATAGTCTTATGTATGAATTATACTATTTAAGCTATGGGTACACAATTGGCATGAGCACATGGACTGCTGGAGACATCATCCCATCAACACCAGCCTGTCCACTCCCTCCTAACAGGATTTCCCATCTCTCTCTTCCCGCTCAGAGTATCATCACAACCTGTAGCCGTGCGCGGACGGTCCGTCAGTCAACATGGGCTGTAGCGGAGGGCAGTGATCTTTCTGATGCCATTGAGGACCCTCAGTGCCACTCACCCCATTTCAATAGTCGACCCAAGGAATGAAGGAATACAGTAATCAGCAGCAGCTTTTGTGTAGGGCGGCCGGGCAGAGGAATCGTTCCAGTAAATATCCTTCTCCATCTTTGGTAAGTTCATGTGCATCTCATCCACCGCCAGAAGTGAGACCTTAGATGTTTTGGGTATAAATCACATCACTTTCAATATAGTACAGTATATGAAATAATCTGCTTTGTATTCCCTGAGTCAATGTCTCTTCTGGAAACCCTCTAAAGCAAGCTGTGTACGTTGACCTGGGCATTAGGAAGAGACTTGGGATTATAAAATACCTCTGTACCATCCCATATGCATGAAAGCACGAATTTTATTGCAACTTAAGTCTTCTATGCTGCGAAGATGTATGTGTAGGACTGATTTCCTCACATGTGATGTGGTTAAATGGACATATGATCCTCCATGTGCTATAGGAAGTCTGTTAAGAGTATCAGTTGTGTGCCTTAAAATGTCCAGAGGTCTCAAAGCTTTCTGATCAGCTTTGTCTGCATTTTAACACATGCAGAATTACATTTGTGACCATCCTGTTCTAGACCCTTCCAGTGTACTTTATACAAAGGGCTCTGCAGCACTGTTGCATGAGTCCCCTCAAGAGGTGTTAAGCCAGAGAGCATCTTTGGCAGCATGAAGACCCTTCCCACTCCCACACGTACCTACATTGATCGCTTTGCTTAATATGCTGGTTTGCTTTCCCTGTCCTTGCTCCCTGCTTCACAGCCTATGTGGTGCCCATCAGACGGGGTGTCCAACAGCAGCCCACACCTACATTTAGGCTACCTGCAAGGGGAGCAGTGAGTAGCCTGGGACCTCCTCATACCTTTGGGCTGCTTCTTCTCTGGGAGTGACAGGGAGGAGCCATTTGGGAATCAGGAGCAACTGCAATAAATGCTTATCACAGTCATCCCACAGCCCCTGCCACTGAGGACACCGGCTCCCGTGCCAGCCACAGATGCTGCCGTGGGCGGCAGTATCACACCATGAATCATGGCACGGTCCCTGCTTATTAGTTCAGGGATCTGCTTGGTCTTTTTGGTATGTTCACTGCAGTATTTTTTTTTTTAAAGGGAATTTCGTATGCAATATTGTAATCTCTAGACATTCAAATTAGCAAAGTGTGTTCTTATCTCTGCAGGAACGGATGGCTTTGGGATTTTGCAGGATTGACCTACATTACGTGTTTTTCCAAGCGTAAAGTGAGCTTATAGTTTGAGGTCAGCTGTTTCCATGTTTAGTCATCCATCAAGAAATGCCAAATACCAAAATCAGGGTGCATTAGCTTGTAAAAATAAAATCTGAGGATCACAGCCATAGGTGCTCCTTCAAGGAAAGAATTTGTTTAAGTGACACTTGTTGCCCTTAATTTGCACCTCAGTATAAGACATGGGGTTAAATGTAATGATAGGCTATGGTATGATAAAGCCATGAGAAGAAATAACAACAGCAACCTGTAAATTTCTATCGATGCACCAATTAGTTTCAAAATCATCGTCATCTTCTCCAAACGGATTAATAAGTTGTTCAGCGACCTGAAAGGAAAATGAGACAGTGAATAGAGGTTGGCATGCCGTGTCGGGACTGCTGCTGCAGAGAAAATAGGATCTGATTTTTCTCTCTCTCCCTGCCTGTCACTTGCAATCATAGCATGAGCTCCCGTATGATGGCTTTGCCAGCCTAGCAAAGGAGCAGCTTGCTCTCCCCATAGATTCCTACCTCCGTGCCTTGTTGGTGCTGTCAGTCATGATTGTCAGCATTGGCCTGCCAGGAATTGAGAAATGTCTGGGCCATGATAATTGTCCCATAAGACAGTAATTACCTTTCCTTACTGTTGTCTTGGGCTGATTTAAATGAATGGTTTAGCAGCTAGAGGCTGTTATTGCACTATGGTCTTCGATACTCTTCCAGCCCACCAGGTCAGTATTCCCAAGCCCTGCAGCTGGAGTGTCCCAGAGGGAGTACAGCTCACTGCTTCAGCTCAGCCCTCAGCCCCTGCTTCTCTATTGGGTGTGATGCTGATGGCATCCCTCTGAAGCTTTTCTGGAAAAGGAGCCCAACACAAGAGTTGACTCCAGTGGCCTTTCAGCATCATGCTAGCCAAAACCAAGAGACAGGATCTGAGTTTGCTCTTTCATTCAGCCTTCTGGTTTGGGTTTCTGTACAGGAGGTGATTAAAAGTGGAGGGGAGAAGCCCATCTTGTAGAGGAGACAACTGAACAGTGAGGTCAGGCACCTTTGTGGTGAGACATCTTAGTCTGGGCACTAGGCTGAAAAGGAAACCTCTCTAGCTGCCCATAGCCTTATCCAGTCCTGCCCCCACCAAAGGAATAAACAAATGGAAAAAACCCCCAGAGACTGCTGCCCTCACCCCATCCCATGATCACCAAAGCATATTGTGGGGAAAAAACTTACAGCTGCTGAGGGAGAAAAGAAAGATGAAATAACAAAATTAAAAAAAAAAAGAAAAAAGAAAGGAACTTCAGACTGTTTCTCTATTGCTCAGTTCAGACTGTTTATCACTCGGTTGCTTGGTACACTGATGTTAAATATTTTCTCTCTCTCCCCTTCATGCTTTTCTTCTTCTGTTTGTCTTTTCAAATCCCTGTTTTGAAGCCAATCACATTCTTGCTGACCTTCCCATGCCTTCCTGGTGTTCATCAGGGCCATGCACAGGAGCAGTGGCCAGGTCCTCAGCTTAATGTGGATATGGGTGAAGTATGATCAAACAGCTCATTAACCTCACTATGGACAGCTATGATCTAAATGACTATTATAAGTAAGGCAGTCACTCCCTGGCTATTTATTCCTGTGTGACCCGAGGCTATACAAGTGGGTAGGCACTTGCTGACTGTCCCAGACCAGCACTTCCCAGGCCAGTGGTGGAAGAAAACAAATGAACTGCTGAGCAGACTCACACCATGAAACACCAGTAAAGCAGGAGTGAAAAGCAGACAGGGTACACCTCTGCTCACACTTGTTGTTCTGCCCCATAGCACTGAATTTTGGGTATAGCAATGGAAGAGCTGCAATAGGAAGGAGCCAGACTACATTGTGGCTCTCCAGGGAAGACACTGGATCAGCTCAATGCAAACCAGGGGATTGCCACCCAAAAATCCACTGTAAGACCTGTCACATGAGCTAAAAATAGTGAACAGGGATGAGACAGAGGGAACTGTGGTGGTGGCCTTTTGCTTCACTGACCTGGTTCTGGCATGTGAGGCATGACTTTATTGTCCAGAAAAGAATGTGATGCTGGACAGCTATGCCCTGTGTTTGGACTCTCTGTCTATCGCTGTAATGAAAATGGGGATTTAGAAGTGTCTCACATGGTAGGAAAGTTTGCCCCTGTGTTGAAGGTATAACGAACCAGGCCCAAGGCCAAGGAATGAGCTCAGCTTAGCCATCATTTCTGAGGAATTGCCAAGTTACTGGAAGTCAATAGCTCAGGGGCCTTTCTGCAGCCTGGCAGCCAGAGCCCAGCGCACTCAGCAGGAAATCAGCTGTAACCTTCAAGACAGAAATATCCTGACTCGGGGCCACTGCAGGTTGGGACAAACCTCCGGTCTGAGATTGCATTCCAATATTAAATTTGCTTTTCAAAACGGCTTCTCCTCCCTTTCATTTCCTTATGCAGCAGATTTTTCATTTATCTCATACGTGCCATAGCAAGGAGTTGGCTGGAAGCCGAGAGTCTAACTGGAAGAGATGTTGCTGAGAGCCTTGGGTGCCAATGAAAGGGAAACCATTCCCTGCTCTGAGAGCACCATCAGGGCAGTCAAGGGGAACAGCTTACAGTTTTGTAACCCGCTAGTAAAATCCTTGAAGACATTGCCCAGACGTAAAGCCTGACATTTCTGCAAGAGCAGTGTGGCCCTGCCCCCACTCCCTGCCCTCCCCTCCTTTCTCTCCCCTGCTCCCCTCCAGACTGGTCCCTGTGCAGAAAACCCCTTTTCCCCCCGATTTCCTAGGACACAGGAGTAGAGCATCTTGCCCTGCATGAACTCTCCCCCACTGCAATCCACCAGCTCAGTGAGCTGCCTTCTCCTCTGTGGCCTTTGAAATTGGTTGTGGGAAGAGGGCTCTAAATCCACAGAATCTTGTGCAATTCATATTCTAACAGAAAAGTTAGCTTTACGTTTCCAGCCATAATTAATAATCCCCAAAGCAAATCTTAATGCACATAGACCCTAATGTACCAATTTGCTTTTTACTTGAAACTTTTTCTTGGTGAGTCTACCTTAATACTCACTGCAGAGGAGAGAACTGCCGTGAGGTACGTGGCTTAATCACTTAACTATCAGATCGATGGTGATATGTTAACTGGGCTTCAGTGGGCTGATGGGTAGCATCCAATTCCTTCTATAAACCTTTTTTTTTTTTTTTTAATGAATGTTTTTACACAGTGGGGTTGTAGGCAATATTGGCTGTCACTGTTTGATAGCCCGCTGGAACTGGAGACCTTTAATTGCCTGCATCTGATTAAGTTAACAGCATATTCTAAAGGCTGGCTTTGATCACGAGAAGAAAGTATGATTCAGTCCCTTTCAGCCCATGCCAGGTCTGCAGCAATATTGTCCCATCACATGGTGCAGTGGGAGAAAGGTTTGTTTTTTTAATCTTTCATCTGTCATTTCATAGTCCAAGTCCTGAGATCTGATTCTGTGAGAGTAATACTTCCCTGGGGAGTTGTGGCAGCACTGGTCCTACTAACTTTTTATAACTCTTCCAGGTTCCTGACCATTTCTTACTGTAAGATCTGGCAGGTAGAATTAAAAATGTATAGGATTATGTTTATTTATGACCACAGGACACTTTGGGTTCAGTTCAGCTTTTCTGTAACTCTGTTAATCTTTGGTGATTTTACAGTGTGCCACGAATCTGATGCTTTGACTTCAGCTGACACCTTCACCAGCTCCCCTAGGGAGGGTTCCCCCATGACCTTTCCAGAAAACTAGTTTACCTTGAGCCATCCTGCGTAGAAGAAGAACTGTAACAGTGTGAAGATTGGAATGTAAAGATCTAAGTCATGTCCCTGATACCCTTGGTCAGTATCCAAAAACTGGCGCCCTATCAGGCAGGCAAAGAAAAAAGTATAGACTGCGAGAGTGACAACCTGCAAAGAACAAAACCTCTTTGAAATCATGCAATCATACAATCTCATGCATAAGGCAACACGTACTCAAAGGCCTCTGACTGCCTTTTGCCATGTAATTTACAAATCTGTAGGGAGGCATTACAAATAGAGAGGCCACAGGAATAATTATAGCCAGAAAGAAGACCCAGGAAACATAAAAACATTTCAGTGCTTCCCTCCCCCTCTCTCAGATTATGCAGGGCCTTCAAAACATCTCTGCATTAAATATGACTTAAACAGTTAGCCAGGTCTCCATAGTCCTGTGGGAGTCAACAAGTGCTCAACAGCTCAGAGACTCTGGTGGATCCTATGGATGTTGTGCATCAAACTCCCCTTTTAGAGAAATTTGTATCAAATTTTGTAAAGGATAATGTCTCAGTACCTGGGTATAGACCAATGGAATTCCAACCCAGTCATAACCAAACAAAAGGCTACACCAGGACCGGTATTTATTCATCTCCTACAAGGGAAAAAAAAAACAACCCACAACAACAACAAACCAAACCAAAAACCACCCCAAAGAAACCACAAAACAAAACAAAAAACCCCCTACAAAGTAAAATTACATGAAGTTCAATTCTAAATGATAAACATTTGTTACGATTCATTTTTGCACATGTAAAAACCCCCTAAGAGATAAGATGGTCTAGTCTAGATAAATTGATATCAGAATTATATCTAGCATGCCATGGTCACGTTTGAATAATCACTTAGTTTATGGAGTTGGAATGCCTAGTATAGTACGTATTTCTTCACAAGTTATCTTTTGTTTCTATCTTGCCTACAGTCTAGTGATATATGAAAGAGAATATATTACATCATAAAAAGATGTTTGACCACTTAATGAAATATTTAGGGAGATTATCTTCCCTGCAGCTGATATTAAAATCTTCCAAATGTCAAATTATTCTCTTTTCTTCCCCTGCAGCAATGGAAGAAGTATGAATTTACAGTGCTGTTACAATAATGTTTTACTCATCAATTTGTTTCTTCAGTTAATACCCCCTCAGTCTTATAAATACAATTCCAGTGACCTGCTGCTGTGTGTGCTCGAATGTACATTGGGATGCAGAGAAATGCAGTACGAATCTTGAGTAAGATCATTTAGATGACACTAGAGAGTTCTGCACACTAAAGCAAACTATGTAAGTGAAAAGCTACCTCATAGCAACTTCAGATTAGTTTTCTGTAGATTTACTTTTTCTACTTACGTTCATCAGTGTCTGCAGATCTACACTGTCTCGAATCCTTCCCTCTTTTCGTGCCTTTGATGCCAAATTTCCAAACCAGACAAATGGAACCCAGTATTTTAAGTGAGGAGACTTAAGGTCATCAAAAATTTTTCTTTCATATCTTGTCATAAAACCTATTTACATAAAATGAAAAGACTCCATTTATTGTGTGCAGTCAGTGTGACTGATAAGTTTTGAATGTGCTTGAATCTGTTTATGTGATATTTGCACAGACTATGCAAAATACTACTGATAATTCTAGCTAGTAGCCTCATTTAAAAAAAATAATTTAAGCTTTTTCTTTTTTTCCAGGGTAGATGTTGCTTGAAACAATTTCTTTTTGCAATAGCTAGCTACTCAAAATCCCCCTTGATCAACAGATGCAATAATTTGCTATTAACCGTGTTGTCACATCTAACCACTGGCATACTGTAGACATGTATAATGCCAAGGATTGTTCAGATTACTCTCTAGTTTCACATTCTACTTTCAGAAAAATAAGGAACTGGATATATCAGTTAAGAAACTATCACTTTTCAGCAGTGATGGCTTTTAGCAACATCTCAGCATATTGTGTAAGGGCAGTGACATGACCTTCTGGCAATTTTTTGGCAATTCTGCAAAGCAGCAAGCAAGCAACAGAGGATACAAGTGCATGTGTGAAACAGAGCTCAACAGAGAGCATGCCTTCTGCCAGCAAAATACATCCCTGCCAGATTGCGTTTCATGCTTTCTTTGGGGGGCAAAGAGGTGGAAAAGGAATTGTGCACAGAAATCCTGCTGCTAGTGGGACACGGGGCCAGATGACATGCTGTGGGGCTGCAGGCTGAAGCTGCTCTCTGCTTGGCGATTTGCCTCACCAGGGTGCTAGGAAGGTATTAAGTTTCCTGCGGAGTTCTCCTGGCTTTGTGAAGCCCTGCTTCCCCCTGCTGCAAGCAAGCCCAAGGTCAGATAGCAGGAGAGCCAGGGCTGTGTGGGACTGAACAGGCAGTAGGGCAGCTCGCTGCCTAGGGCTGGCATAAGAGCTGCTGGGTTTTAGAGCAGCATCTCCATCCCCTTTGTGGGTAGGAAAGCTCTGCTCTGCTCTGTTTTTCCTCCTTCCACCCAGCTTTTGTGAAAGCAACCTCAGAAACTTCAGATTTTCTTTATTCCAAATCCTGTATTTTTCTGGGATAGAAGCAATCTTCAGGTCAAGGGGACCTTAGTTTTTGTTCAGGTGCGTGTCACCTACCGGAGTGGGTATAAAGCTTCTTTTCTTGTGTTGATGTTGGCTCCAGAGCAGGACAAAGATAATAACAAGACAGCCCCAAAATAAGGGTCTCAGACAATAAATTTTGAGTGCTGAAAATTCAGTAAGGGAATTGAGAATATACAGGAGGTTTTTTTCTAGTCTCCCACTAGTAACTAAGAACCAGCCCACTGTTATGAACAATGCTAGTGATGCATGAAGAAGCAAAGGAATAACTATACACAAACACAGTTGTGTTTTGGATAAAGACGTTAATTAAAAGGAGAATTGTTGAATACAACCTTACATATTCTGATGTTCAGGAAAATGTCACATGTCAACACAGGAGGAATGAAATACTGCAACTACTATTAAGGGACACAAGGATGGCACAGAAAATTCTGTGGTAAAGTTCAGTAGCAAGACACAGTGCCCCTGCAGTATCCTGGAGTTTGAGAACAGAATGAGATACAGCTTTTTAAAGGTCCTTGGGAGTTTGTGAACAGATCTCATTATATACTGCACAGAAATAGCGAGGCAACCAGGCAAATTGACTTGCTTGTCATGAGTCCTGACTCCTGAAGTCAGTCTTCTGGGCTGCCTTTGATTTTTGGCTGGCCAACCTGCTCATCGCGGGACAGGAAAAGATGTTTCTATCATGCTGAAACAGAAGATTGACAGTCTGGAGTAAACACTGGAGGCAAGTCACTTGAGAGGCTTTGGGAAGTTATTATCTGAGGGTGTCCCAAGGATCAGTTCAGCTCTCCATTGAACCTGGACACCTTAGATAACGTTTTGCTCAGAAAAGCCCAGCAAAGCCTTGTTCTTTTAACAGTAACCTTCAAACTGCCATTATTTTTAAAGTTAAGGTTTTTGTGTTTATATTGAGCAAATGTTGTCTTTGAGGGCTATAAATAATGCCTGGTATTCTTAGCACAGACAATACTAAACAAGCCTGGACTGCTCTTACTGCTGGTGAAGGTTATGGCAATACAAACAATATGAAGTTCAGAACCGCTCACTATTATTGCAGCACTAAAACACTTTAGAATCCATCAAATACAGGGAAGGCTATCAAACCTCAGTTATTAAAGTTAAATGGTTTCTAAATACGGTCATACTATTTATATTCAACAGTATTCAAAGAATTATCTGAGGAGCTCTCTGAAAGAGAACGCTGGTTTTGACAAGCACTGGAAGGCTGGAGCAGCTCCAGAAATCCGAAAATATTTGGCAAACACTGTGCCAAGATCTTGAAAAGGATGATCTAAGAAATGGCAGGGCACTTGTGAAAGCATGGAAAGCTTGACATGGGATGCAATCAGTAAGAATTAAAGGACCCTAGTATGGACAGTGCCAGCCAAATTGATCTCATGGGAAAATTACCGATGAGAACGCAAGTCTGGCTGGAAAAAGTCACTCATGCTCTCCCTGAAGTGATTCAAGGAGCATTCAGTTCTCCCATCAAAACTGAGTGGTTTGAGGTAAAACTGGTTCAAGGCACTCGCATCAAAAACTCTGAAAACTAGTGGATGGGGAAGAAGGAACTGAACAGTGGTTGTCTCCCACATCTCCAGAGCGCGCTAACAGCCAAGCAGACAGAGGTTTCACTTTCTGCTTCCATGGAGATAATTAATGTAGGTACTTCATTGCAGTGGAGGGTCTGGGATTGAAGCATTCAGCTGTCCATAGGTATTCATGTAGTTGGGCTCACACCTCGTGTTTCTTTTCAGCATTTCCTATCAGCTGTTTTGGGCTTCTCTCTGCCCAACTGCTGACTCATTACCCGTGTTTTTTAAGACTCATGTTCTTGAGCATCCAATTTCCCTCGTGCACCTTGCAGCCAAGTCCCACTCAGGGCTGCTGCTGGGTCTTTAATGCTTACAGGATACATACCGCAGTACTCAGCATCCTAAGTGTTTGAGTGCACCCTCAGCAAATCTGCTGATGACACCAAGCTGAGTGGTGAAGTTAATGTGCTGGAGGGATGGAATGCCATCCAGAGGGACCTGGACAGGCTGGAGAAGTGGGCCCAGGTGAACCTCATGAGGTTCAACAAAGTCAAGTGCAGGGTCCTGCAGCTGGGTCGGGACAGACCCTGTTATCCATACAGGTTAGGAGATGCTGTGCTGGAAAGCAGCCCTGAGGAAAAGGACCTGGGAATATTCGTGGATGTGCACCTGCAACCAAGAAAGCCCAGAAAGAAGTGTGGCAAGCAGAATGAGAGAGGTAATTCTGCATCTCTATTCTGCTCTGGTGAGACCTCACCTGAAGTACTGTGTCTAGATTTGGAGCCCTCAACACAAGAAGGACATGGCCCTGTTGGAGCAGGTCCAGAGGAGGGGCACAAAAATGATCAATGGGCTGGAGCACCTCTCCTATGAAGACAGGCTGAGAGAGTTGGGTTTGGAGAAGGCTCCAGGGGGGACCTTATAGCTGCCTTCCAGTACCTGAAAGGTGCCTATAAGAAAGCTGGGGAAGAACTGTTCCCAAAGGCATGTAGCAATAGGACGAGGGGTAATGGTTTTAAACTGGAAAAGGGGAGATTTTGGTTGGATATTAGGAAAAATTTCTTCAGTATGAGGGTGGTGGATCACTGGAACAGGTTATCTAAATAGGTAGCGGAGGCCCCATCCCTGGACATATTCAAGGTCAGGCTTGATGGGGCTCTGAGCAACCTGATCTAGTGAAGATGTCCCTGCTTACTTCAGGGAGGTTGGACTAGATGACCTCTAAAGGTCCCTTCCAGCCTTACACATTCTGTGATTCTATAATGTCATAAATCTACATGCACATGCTGACTACAGCTCCATAAAGAATGCTAAAAACTGAAAAAGAGTTTAGAAAACAGTTAAGAGGAAGATCCAACACTGAAGACTTCACTTTGTAGGGAGATACTACAGAAGGTGGAGCTCCTAAGTTTATTCAAGCCTTTATGCACTCTGCTATTAGAGAGAAAATGTTGTTTTCACCCAAATAGAAAAAGAGCCCACAGCAACTACAAAACACAGTCACTACAGGATGACTCTGTGGAAGTTCAGACTGAGAATACAATTTCGCTTTCCAACAAGAAGTTCACTGTTGTGAATGTCAGTTCAACTAGGATGTGGTGTAGCCTCCGTTGTGCTCAGCTGAATTTTAAATCAGGGCTGGTTATATTCCTAGAAGCTATTATAGCTCAGTCAGAAATCGCAACGTGATAAAGGATGTTGTGAGTAAGCTTTTTTGCCTTGTGTTATGGATGAGTCAGACTAGACTAACACGATACTGCTCTCCGATCTGAAATCTGTGGATTTAAGCAGTTCATCTGCTGAGGAGAGGCATGTGCAGCGGTAGTTAGGCTGCAGCAGTCCTCAGAGAAGCGCCAGCGAAATGCAAAGTCGGCACAAGTAGTTTTGGTGACGATCGCGCTGTCAGGATCAGGTTCAGCCGCCCGCCTTCACATGAAACGCTGCGCTGCCACGCAGCCGGGTACACAAGGCCACAGGGAGCCGTGGAGGGGCTAATTGCAGGGTACTATCTTAATCCTTGGATGTTAATAAGAGCAAAATATATCCTCAAGTGCTCAGTACTGCATCAACACAAGATCCTGTGGCACGATATACATTAAAACCTACAGAATAAGTACTGACACCCACAGGACTGACTACGCAATCGATACTCAGCTATCCAGCGTACGGCGGAATATTTTCCACTGTTAAGAAAAATACCCAAACAACCTCAACTTGTCTTCCAGCCTACAATTTGGGCACGATGCTGCGACATTTTGTCTCTTTTGGAACAGATTGCCTTTAGCAATAGGGAGGCAGAGCTGGATTAGCCTGCTGGAAGTGTTGTAATTTTCCAGTGCACGCTAGAAGCAGATTGCTGGGGAGAGCGACAGAAGCTTCCTCGACCTCTCACAGGCTCAGGTAAACAGTTTTGTTGCACAGCACAAGGAAGACTATTTCAAAAGCCAACTGAATGGAGCATAATATTTTTTCTCTCTATGATCAGTGAATTCTGTATTTTGCCTGGGTTTTTTTTAATATCCAAAGCTTCTTACACGTATTTTAAATGTATATATGTATATACACACTGCATATTTTAACTTGCCATGACTTTGCTTTCTAATCTTTGCCAAGGGAATAATTTTCAGAAATGCAAGACTCAGTAAAGAATGTTATGACTTTTCCTATTTGGAGCGGATCTCCGCATCTCTGTGCTGGTGTCCTACCCCTGACACTCACCACACCAAATGGAAGGAACAGCATCACACCTTGCCTTTAAATACCAAGCAGCCAGTCCTCCACAAATAGGCAATGTTTTACCTGATCAAACTCTTTTCCCCTATTATCACAGTGTTATCAAAACAAACAGAAAATAAACACACGATTAATACTGGAAAATTAAGTTTAAGGTGAGGTTGTCAATTTGAAGAAAAAAATCCTTGGGGTTGGGGTTTTTGAAGTATATCACAACACATAAAATGTGCACTCTACTTAAAATAAATTGAGATAAAGTTATGCTTGGGAAGGGCTTGCAGAGATCAGTCTCTGATACCAGAGACAAAGTTATGTCCTAGAATAAGTGATATCTTTCTCCCTTAGTGACAAGCGATAGGACAAGGGGGAATGGCCTCAGGTTGCACCAGGGGAGGTTTAGATTGGATATTAGTAAAAATTTCTTCACAGAGGGTTGTTAGACATTGGAACTACTGCATCATACTACATCACAACTGCATTTTTTTCACTCCTCGGAGAATGTTGTGCCTGCTCCATATGCAGTGTGTTTGGGGCAGGTCTGTTGCCTCCATGATGTCTGAAAGCAGATCCATGAGTCTCAAACTCATTTGATGTCTATAGTGTCGCTAGATGAAGACATCAAGAGCATTGAAGATGCACACTTACAGGCAGGTCATTCAAGCCACTGACAAAAACATTGAGGTGGGTTAATAAGAGGTGCACATGGGGCCAAAGAAGAAACAGATGAACCTTGCTCCTTCCCTCCCTGTGGCCCCGCTCCAGAAGGGAAAGGACAGAAATTCTGGGGAGGAAAAGACTCCAGTACCTGCTCCTACCACGTGGTCCATGGTGGGGAACCTTTTGTACACGGCTGTGCTCACGGAGCGGAAGATCAGCAGAGATGTTAAATTCACATAACGCATGAGAGTCCTCCTTAGCAAGCGCCCGTATTCATCTCTGCCCTGAACACAGCTAGAGATGAGGAACATCAGACGATCTGGCCACGGCAAGTTCACAAACTGGTTCCACCAGCGATTCACCACCAAAGTAACATAGAAACCTGTGGGGTAGAGAGAAAAAAAAAGTCTAGTGCCTATCAGGATTCCTGTGTAGGTTACTTTGATTTAGTTTGCAGAGTGTTATTCATATCACTAAGTTGCTATGTCTCCCAGAAGAAATGTAGCAAGTCATGGCAATATCCAGGATGTAATCAATGCTAATTATTTAATAGAGATTGCATCTTAATGTCCCATTCCAGCTGAGGATCTCACACTCATGAACTTCCAAATCCCCTCCTCTGTAGTAAACCTCGAGTGGATTTAGTGCTTTGAAAGATCAGGCACAATGTGTATTAGTGGGTGAGATAGATATATACGTGTGTGTGTGTTTAGTACATATGCACATATGTGTAATATTATATATATATATTAATAATATATATATACACACATATGTGAGGAAACTTTACTCTTCTTTTGCTATATTAATGCTATAAATGCCAAAACCAATTTGAATTTAAGGAGACCTGTTGGAAGCTGATGATTTTATTGTGAGTCTATAACCTCCCACATGCCCCTCAGCTCTGACATGCTTCCATGCACAGGCATTCTCAAGATGCCTGAACAGAAACAGTGCTGGAGAATAATTTCACACGTAACCGGTACTTACCAAGCACGAAAGTGACTGGGATTTGTTCAGCATATTTGTCACAGTAAATGGATAATTTTTCAAAGAACCGTTTTTGGCTACCTGTAAGAAAAAATCTGCAGCAAAAATAAAATGTATCTGTTCCTTCATAATCCTCTGGCCCTAACTACAAAGTGCAACTAACTTTAAAGGAATCTGCCATCAGGAACAACCCTGGCTAATGTCTTCAAGTGAATTCTTAAAGTGCTGAACACTTCTGGCATGTAACAAAGAAGCTGTAGGACTAGACAATATTATTCCCTGGTCTTTACAGTTTTCTTGTGACTAATTTGATTGGCATTACTAATTAGGATCAATACACCTGGAGAGTTAGCTTGTAGTTTCATACAGACCAAAGACCACAGTAAACCATAAGTCTGTAGGTAGAGTTTGCTTTTCAGAGGGCTACTTAATAAAAACGTTCAGGTCTCCTTGGATTGCAAAAGGTCACCAACCTCTAAGTGCTCTTGTCTGAAAATGCTGCATTGGTGCAGCAGTTTTTACTCTTACCCCAATGCAATTTCTCTTTACCACAAGATTGAAACCACAACAACAGTATTCATTTTGCAGCATGAAGAATATTCACCAAATGATAGACAATGAGTGGAGCATGGCAGCCTCTGCCCAGGGAGAAAGATATGTAATAAAATACAAGAAGTTAAATGTGAACAATTGTTTTATTTGTGGAGATACTACAGTTAATCTTTGATTTCATATAAAAGAAATACATGACAATTATTTGGTGGGTTTGTGTTACAATCATGAAATAAAAACTGCAGTGCATATAGGAAGCTTCCCATGGCATATTTACCATGGATTTTTACTGCCTGACATTTCAGTAAATTAAGATTAATTTAAATAAATGTGAGACTCTGGTGTTTCTTCATGTACTAACTCCATAGTCTCCCTTCTGAGTTTATAGGTATAGATTACTGAACATTTTTTGAAAATTAGTGATTAATCACAGACAAACTGCAGCTCGTTTTCTCCTTGCTGCACATAAAAAGCAAACACTGAGGTCTAATTACAGATCAAGGTGAGAGCTGAATCATGATTTTGATACTTCCACGTAGTGCACTTCATCAATTAAAAGTTTCACTGTACTAATTGAAGCATTGCATCTGTCATATGGGTATTTAATTCATGCCTTGGTGGAAGAAGCAACTCTCTTTCTAACGTGACTCTCCGAGGTGCTGGGTGACACATGGGTAATAACCACGTCTGGTTTATCTGCAGTTCTGATTTGCCCCCTGCAAGCTTAAAAATAAAGTTTGCCATGCCACCCACTCTAACTTTAAGCCAAACTTTGGTTTTCTTGACTGTATAATCTGGCTCTCAAATTATTCCCTTTCAGCATTGCTAAAGAAACTACCACCAAGCAACTGAAGAGATGATTCCGCAAGTAGAACAAAAGGTCTGCGCTTATCATTTAAAGCTGAGAGGCACGCTCGCTGCCACCAACTTGACACCAGCATGATAAAAGCCATATAGCAGAGGCTAGCTATAGAGGTTTATTTGGCCTTACTTCAGTAGGACGCTAGCTCATCGCTGGGCTCAAAGTAGAACTCAGCTGAATACCAGAGATGGTATTTTGTTTATGCCTTACATGCTTTCTCTGGAACATTAAAAGGAATGTGGGAAGGAAAGAATGTTAGAAAAGGTCCAAGGAAAAGATAATTATATAGTAACCTCCCTCCCCAAACCATCATTCATCAGCCTAACGTTATGAGGGGCGGAACTTCAGTATAGCATTTAATGAGAGGTGAATTGGAAAGAGTGTACCTGTATAACACACTTATCGCTGTGTAAAGGGTAGCGAAAACGATAAATTCTCTGTACAGCAACTTGTAGATGCTGCCTTTCCACTTCAGGAGTAATCTGTGAAATCCAAAGAAAGTGGCATTTGCTACTTTGCTGGAATAAGTGACTGTCATCGTCTTGGCAGGCTCTGCCTAGAAACAGTAGAAGAGAAGCAGGAAACCAACAACATTTTAGACAGCGTATCTGAAGCTGAACGCACCCTGGTATAGATAGATGCATACACATAAGCATGCACATATGCACATGTATTAGTATATGCATACACAAATGCATGCTGGCTGTGTTTATACACATGGAGAGAGAGAAATAAAAATTTTTGCAATTATGAGCCCCCGTGGGACCTGTAGATTAGTTGATGCAAGGTTGAATTCGGGCTTTACCTCAAAGACCTCCAAAAGCAACAGCTAGTGTTGAGTTGGACCCGAAGGGGGTTGGATCCGAAGATCTCTTGAGGTCCCTTCCAACCCCTAAGATTCTGTGATTCTGTGATTCTGTGAGTGTGGCCAACTGCCTGGGTGGCAGCTGCAGGGACATCCTACACCTCTGAAGCCTCTGCCTACTCCCAGTTTGCTCCAATCCAGTGTGAGCAAAAGAAGGAAGTAAATTTACTTGGTTTTGGGGTTTTTTTTCCAAAAATTTGTCAGCAATCCAGCAACAGAAGGTGGAAGGGGTGTGGTTAGTAGATCAAGAGATGTACTTCTCCCCCTCTACTCTGCTTGGTAAGACCACATCTGGAATATTGCATCTAGTTCTGGGCCCCTCAATTCAAGAAGGGTATAGAACTCATTGAAAGAGTCCAGCACAGGGACACCAAGGTGGTTAAGGGAGTGGACACATTCCTTATGAGGAAAGTCTGGGGGAGCTGGGCCTCTTTAGCTTGGAGAAGAGGAGACTGAGGGGTGATCTTATTAATGTTTATAAATTTGTAAATGGAGCCAGGCTCTTCTCAGTGATGGCCAGTCATAGGACAAGGGGCAACGGGTGCAAGCTGGAGCATAGGAAGTTCTATGCGAATACAAGGAGGAACTTTTTCACTGTGAGGGTGATGGAGCACTGGGACAGGCTGCCCAGAGAGGTTGTGGAGTCTCCTTCTCTGCAGACATTCAAAATCTGCCTGGGTGCATTCCTGTGTGATTTAACCTAGGTAGGTGATCCTGCTCTGGCAGGGGCACTGGACTAGATGATCTTTCGAGGTCCCATCCAATTCCTAACGCTCTGTGATTCTGTGAAAGCTAAATTTCACAGACGCACTTTCCTCCCCTTCCAGTATTTTTAGCTGGCTTTGGTAATTGTACTTGTCTAAACCCAAATGAGGTTTGGAGACTGCCTCTTTCATTAACAGTCATGACAGCAGCAGAGATCAGCCAAGGAACCCTGTTATTTCTTGACTTGGCAGCTAGACATACCCATCAATACTTCAGCATTGTGTGGCCATGAAAAAAAAAGCCACGGGGTTGCTCAGGTAGGCAACGTGCCACACTGCGTGGTTAAAGCAGTACCAAAAGCATACAGGTAAGTATTTTACACTGGGTTTGTTACTTGCACATCCAGGGTAGGGAGATGTTACAGGAGCTTTTACATGCTTGCTAAAAAAGGACCAAACTTTTGATGGATGAAAGCAGTTTTGTACAGCATGCAGGAAAGGGAGCAACTAAGGCAAGCTCAGGGTAGTTACTGTATACCATAAATATGTTTCTTCCCTATATTTTCTTGATGCCAGTGTAGGTCATTTACTCTCAGAAAAAAATAAATAATCTGAACCCATAGTTAATAGATGGCTTGATAGTATTTTATGCAAGTTGGCTGGGGCTCTGATGCAGAGCATAAAGTAAGCCATTAAAATTCAGCTGTAAAAGTGCCATTTTTTCTTTTAGTCACTGAGGGACTCAGCAGGGAAAAGACACCATAAGCCTTCTACTGCTGACAGACTGTCTCTTCTCGTCTGCAGAATGGCTGCTCGAGATTTGCCAGCGTGGGCTTGAAGATTACTTTTTTTTTTTAAGATGCATGGGTTTAATTATTTAGCATCCAAGTGGTAGTATTCCTGTTTCTGAGACTTGGCACAGGCCTTTAAATTTTTTTTCCTGTTGTTGAAGTCCGGAAAGTTCAATTTGGGAGCCAAACTGGCTGAGTGGCATGCAGAAATGCAGTCCTGTCTGCTAAAGAGCCTGTGGTCAGGATGCAGCGCTTAAGAAAATGGAAGCAGAGACTTCCATTCTCCAGCAGATACTGGGTTTTATATACAATGGGAGAAGCCTGTGGCTGGGCCATAGGGGACAAACAGGGTACAAAGATACTCTTAACGATACACTGAATTTCCTGGGATCACTGTAAAAGGGCTTTAGTCCTTGCTCATTAATGCTAAGGAGGATGCACATTCAAGCCATGTTGTTAAGAAGTGTCACACTCACTCTCTCTCTCTCACTAATTCCCAATTTACAATGGAAACCTCCAGTGGGACTGCCTGTGAGTGAGGACATAGACATAGAAAAGATACCTGATAATGTGAGGGCTTACAGCCTGGTGGGAGCCCAGACCCCCAGCATAATGTGGTGCAATGATTAGAAGATTAAGTTAGGCAAATGCAGTCCAAAGTAAAACATAAATTGTGGGGGAAACCAAATATGGAAATGGGAGAATGGATAGATGCTCTGTGGTTGAGGATCTTTTAAGATGAGAGCATATAATGTGACAAAGAATGACCTTCAGGAAGAATTTGCATAGCTGGGACATAGAGGGTTGGGGCTGAGTGGCTCTGCTGGTCTCTCCTGGTATCTGGGCATCTCTGAAATGTTCTGTTCAGTCCCTTTTGTCTTGGGCCATGGAGGAAACAAGATTGCCTGTAGCACTTCATGGCATCTGCAGCTCTGCAGGAAGGCAGTGATTGGTGTAAAATCCATGGAGCGCAGTTTCTGCACATGAAGCTCAGAAAGGAGTCGTCCTCCCAGGTGTCAGTGACTGGATGGTGCCAGAAACTGGCCACTAGCTGAGCTGGACAAAAAGGGAACACCTCCTCTATGGAGCTGCAGCAAATCCTATCTCTCAAGGTCTAGTGGATGGGTTTTGGCCACAACTGCAGAGCTGTAATGATAATAGGATTCAGGGTTAAGAATATTTCCCCACATTATACTGGGATAGGAGAGTTTTCTTCACAAAGTGCGATTTACCTGATTGATTCAAGCAACTATATTTCACTTAATCAGACTCCAGCCATCTCCCTTGGCATTTCACTTGATGCCCTTGACTCTGAATAGAAAGTCTTCACATAAGCTTGGGGCACTGGATGCCCACAGATTTTTCTTTCTGACTCTGAAATGGGGCAAATAAAAGTGGGACTGTTACAGCAGTTCCAAGCTTTGGTGTTTTGGTTGCCTTGCCTGCTAGGCACTGGTTTAGTTTCTTGATAAGCAAATACTTTACTGAACATTTATCATTGGGTTTGTATAAGGACTTTGGGATAATGTAGTGTAATGTCCTAAAATGCACAGTAGGTCAGATTAGGGTGATCTAAGAATCCTTTAGACTACATGAAATAATGAAAGACAGCTATGTGTATGTCTGTTTAGATTTCACAACATAGCAAACACAGATTTAAACCTGTACTTGTGTTTTTTCCTCTGGGAACAACTAACTGCAACCTCTTGGGTACAGCCCCACCACCGATGGGAAGTTTTGACTTAAAGCTTTGTCCTGGGTCTGGTTCTTGCATGGTGGTCCCAAGCCCTTGGTTCATGGGCAGCATGTTGATTGAGAGTCCTTCCAACATTACTCACGGTCACAGGAAATTAAAATGCTAAAACTGAGACAGACAGGAAGAGCAAAGCATAACAATGCCCCCCAGCACATTCCTGCCTGAGTGCTGTCTTGGCTGGGCCACAGAAGGACATAGAGTATGCGATTAGATACCACAGGAACTTTCCTATTAATCGTGTTCCCTCAAATTCATTAGCAGATATAGGGCTAGGCTTTCTGCTGGTGTGGATCTGTGAGTTTTGAGGACATAACACAAGTTATGCCCATTTTATGCTGTAGAGACTTTGGCTTGTATCTGTGATGCTGCTTTTTCTCTCGGTCAGTGTTCATTCTCCCTCTGAAACTTTCTCAAGCACAGGCTGAAATGTGAGCTACATATGACTCCACTTTTGGTAAGATCATTGGAAGCCTTTAGGCATAAACACCTAAAAATAAAACTTTTTCTTTTTTCCTCCCTACTAATATCAAGCTCAACTGTAAATGGGATTTCTGCCTGGCTGAGAATTTCAGGACGCATCAGGATTCAGAGACAAACCACAGTAAAAAATAACAGCCATCAGTGTTTCCTAACTAGCCATGAAGCACACATTACAGAATGTATAAATAAATAGTGCCTCTGCACAGACCTACCCTGTGCCATTGTATCACCTTATGTCTTGGTTTCTGGTAAGAAACCAAATAGTAGAGAAAGCAAGCGAGAGAGCTTTGAGTTAAGACAAATACAAAACCAGGCTATATATATGCTGTATCCACTGACCTGCTATTTAGATTTGTTGATCCAAGCCCGAAGGCAAATCCTGGACCCTTCCTCCTTCTCAGATGTCCCAGACAAAGTCCCCTTTAGGTCCGCGATAGTCACCTTGCTCTTCCCTTAACCTGAAGCAAGGGGTTGCTGCTGCCGAGCCTCAGGAGGAGTGGACTGACAAGAACAGGGGTTAAAATGTCTTTCCACTTCTGGAAGTCTGTTTTTGCCAAGTACTCTGTCCTGTCAGTTACAGAGGGAACAAACGCAAGCAGCAGCAGCAGCAGCTGCTGATCTTGCTCTTTTCTAGTCTATAATTATAACGCCACTTGCCGTCGGAAGGACCCCTTTCATTTGACTCAAGAATATTGCGACAGTTTTTCTGACACCTCCAGGTTTCTACATTTTATTTCCTGTCCTCAAAATGGGATGGATTAGAAGGGGATATTTTCCTCCGAGACTTCTCTTGAAAAGTGTGATGTGTCTGAGCCAGCCCTGCAAAGGCACATCAGTGAACAGCACTGACTACACCTAAATGGGAAGACCGGAGACAACACCACCAAACTCGGGACTGTGCCCAGCTGCACCTCGATCCCACCCTGGGGCACACCTTTGCTCCCTTGCTGCATTGCTGATTCCAATTGGGAAATAAGGCCTTTGGGGTAGAAGTCACCCATCTCTCAAAGTGGGCAGAGCTGCTGTTACCAGAAGTCCCATCAGAGCCAACGAACCTGCTCACAATGGTACACTGCAGCATGAGAAAGCCTTTCTGTGACTGGGGGATCTGCACAGGACTTCTTGACTCCTTCCCCTTTGTAAAATGAGATGAATGCTGTCTTTTATGACCCATGGCATTAAGAGGGAGTTGTAAAGGGTGATAGACTGTGAAAGCCCAGGAGATGTCATATAATGTTGCCATAAATCTCTACAGAGAATGAAATAATGTGACTGTGTAGTAAATTAAAAAAAAAAATTAAAAAAATGCAGGGGGAAAGAGTAAGCAAGATTTATAGATTTAATACATTTTACAATGAAAGGTATTTTCCCCCTGCCTTAGCCCCATTAAGCTATTTGAGACTACTTATTTAATTAAATCTCTCTCTTGGAGAGAAAATCAGTTGCTGACACTGTTTGTCTTTCTTCTCATTGGCAATGGCAGAAGGAAGACACTAGACTGTGGCATGTGTGTGTCAGGCAGTGGCCTGTGGCAAAGATGACAAATCATTTTAGCATTCAGTGACTTGGCATGAAGAAACATACTGCCTGATCTTATTACAGTGACTGCCCTCTGCACAGAAAACTCCTAACAAGAGGGATATTTTAAGGTCACTGGTAAAATAATTACTTAGAGCTAAAACATTTTTCTTTGCTGAGTATAATCATTTGCTGCTCTTGCTGAGAAGTAAATAATAGCACCTCTGTGTGTCAGTGGGTATCAGGTGGTTTTTCTGGCAGCATTTTGGTCTTCCTGCAGATTGGAGTGGCTGAGAGTGCTCTGCTGGCTCTGAGCTGTTTTTCAGAATCAAAAGATTTAATGCTCCAATGTGTTCAGAGGTAGAAATAAATACAGGTTTCCAGCCATGTAGCTGTGCTGTGACCTGTTCTGTAGGAAACACCCCTGTTTTTATCACTAAGGCACCCCTAAGTCCTTGCAGCATTTTTCCCCAAAGATGAAGCTCTTACCTCTCCCTCCCCATTCCCCCATCCCCAAGAGAAGCAGACTTGACGAGTGTGAGCTCTTGGTAACAGAGCCAGCTACATGGCTTTACTGCAACTGCTTCCTGGGCTGGGCACATCCTTTCCCAGCTAATGGCCCTCCCATTCTGAGCTGTCCACCCTCATAGGTTGCTTTGGACCTTCTCTGTGAGAGAGGAAGTGGGGTGGAGAGTGATAACTTGTCACTGCTACTGCGACATCCCCTGTTAATTAATTCATTGCCTTTTCTAGCTGATACCAATGTCTGTTAGTGTGAGTGGATACCTCTACTGTAAACTTTAAGGCAGTCTTAAATTTTCATTCAGCTCTTCAGTTTAGCTTTATATCCATATTTTGAATCCACAACGTCAACAATGCATTTGGGGTGGGCTCCAAAAGCTCATTTATTAGAGAAGGGATGTGAAAGCCACCACATTGTCTGTGGTTCAGCAGGGACTAGCTAGTGAGCTCTGAAAAAAACCCTTTTTTTTGAGACACTAGAAGCTGTCTTCTACTTTAGAGGCAGGGGGTAAAGATGGGGACTCAGAAGGAATAAAACAGCACTCAATGCTTCTCCCAGTCTCTGACAAGTGTGTCAGCTAAGGCTAAGGGCTGAGGAAATACTGGCTAATGACATGTTTGCTTCTGGGTGGAGACAGCTGCGTCAGGCCTGCTGTGTAAGAAGTGCCTTCTGGATCTTTGAGAGGGCTGATGGCAAGGAAGCCATGTGCAGGACGTTGCTGTAGTGAGCACACAGTTAAGCAGAGCTGCTGGGAGGCACTGGGGCAAAGGGAGGCTTGTAGCATCCATTCTTCTGCCCTCCCCACACCTTTGGGCTGAAGTTTGCAGTGTGACAGCATTGGGGGTGGAGAGAACTGTTCTTTATCCTCCTGTCTCCCACTGTTGGCCACCGCATACCAGTGGCCAGGACAACATGGCTGTGGTGGCAGTGGAAGCAGAGTGTCCAACGGCCTCTTTGGGGAGAAGAGGTGGGGCTGGCAGACAGAGGGACAAAAGGAATAGTTTCATGGACACCGATGATCTCCTGGCCTCCTCCTGAGTAACAGCAGTAACCAGCCGAGGTTGGGCAGGGTAGCTCCCTTATGGCACATGACCCTCCACAGCAGGGTTCTTTCATGCAGCCTCCCTTCAACTTGCCTCCAAATAAATCCCCATTGCTGCATGCTGCTTATCACTGACAAGCCTCCAACAAGGCTGGGATAGACAGGCTGATTTGGGCCAGCAGGCATTAGCCCAGAAAGGCAGCCTTGGGCAATTTGACAGGAAAGGGGACATGGGTTTTCTAGAGAATTATCTTCCTGGAGTTAACAAGGAACAAGCCTGGACTAGTTCCCAGAGATTCAAGAGAAATAATTTTAAAAAAATAATTCTGATGATTTCTGCCAAGCTGGTAATGGGTGCTCTATCAAACACTGAGCTTGGGGAGGGACTCCGAAGGACAGAAAGTCCAGAACCTAACAGTAACACAGCAGTCTGTGACCTGCTATTAGGAACTGGAACTCATTGCTCCTATTTCTCATAACTCTGTCTTTCTGCCAAATACATTGAATGACTACATCTATGCTACAGAGACACTTGGACAATCACAGCGATCTCCTAGCACTTTAATATATTATTTAGTGAAGAAGTGTGTTCAAATGGGGTGTTAACTGAGTAACTGGTTAATAGGCGGCAGATGCATACATTTTAGAGAAAATAAATAAATATGTTTGAAAGGAAAAAAAAAGAGAACAAAAACTTCCATAAGGATTCATATATTTATTGTCTGCCCTCTGTCATGCGACTGTTTCCACCATAAGATATATGTGTATCAGTACGGGCTGGGGGATGACCTGCTGGAGAAGAGCTCTGTGGAGAAGGACCTGGGGGTCCTGGTTGACGACAGGTTGGCTATGAGTCAGCAGTGTGCCCTGGTGGCTAAGAGAGCCAATGGGATCCTGGGGTGCATCAGGAGGAGTGTGGCCAGAAGGTCCAAAGAGGTGATCCTCCCCCTCTACTCTGCCCTGGTCAGGCCCCACCTGGAGTACTGTGTCCAGTTCTGGGCTCCCTGGTATAAAAAGGACAGGGATCTCCTTGAGAGAGTCCAGAGAAGGGCTACGAAGATGATGAAGGGCCTGGAACATCTATCCTATGAGGAAAGGCTGAGAGAGCTGGGGCTGTTCAGCCTGGAGAAAAGAAGACTGAGGGGGGACCTAATCAATGTTTATAAATATCTGTAGTATGGGGTGCAGGGGGAATTGGCCTGCCCCTTTTCTTTGGTCAGTGGAGACAGGACAAGGGACAATGGCTGCAAGTTGGAGCACAGGAAGTTCTGCACCAACATGGGGAGGAACTTTTTCCCAGTGAGGGTGACAGAGCCCTGGGACAGGCTGCCCAGGGAGGTGGTGGAGTCTCCTTCTCTGGAGATATTCAAGACTCGTCTGGATGCCTATCTGTGCAGTATGAGCTAGGGAGCTGCTTTGGCAGGGGGGTTGGACCCGATGATCTCAAGGTCCCTTCCAACCCCTACAACTCTGTGATTCTGTGATCCTGTGACTCTGTGTGGTCATGACCATTTATTAGTCCACCGAGTGCACTGCAGCAAACAAAGTTTTATGTGAAATTTGTAAAATCTCATAATAATGAGCAAGGACCTGCAAATTGTTGCTATAATTCCAGTCCTCTATATACTATAAATCAATATTTTTTTCACCTTTGTATTTAAGAAATGATTTTGCAGGTCTTGGGGACCATTTAAAATCTATATGGAGTCTTATTATGGACTACGAACCCCACTGAATCTATCTTCAAGCCACGATAAGTAATTAATGCTTTGTTAAGATATTCACACCTTTGCTATAATATGCAATTATCTTTAGCAGGTGTCATGCTGCAGATAGCGTGCACAAATTTTGGTTGTACACACTATGTTCCTAAAAGCTTACCAAAAAAAGGGTGGATTTGTGAAATGTGTAATTACTATTTCACTTTTGAAATGTGTTTTTAAATTTTATTACTTGTCCTTTTTCTGACCCTTCTTGACAGATATCCTTAGCAAATGTTGTTGCAGCATCATGAAATAAGGGCAAAAGAGGTTCTGTTGATTTACAAGTCTGTATGGTATGTATGGTAAGAATTTGAAATGTCTCATCTACAAAAATAGTTCTTACAAGTTCCTCTGTATATGCAGCTCTACTGATGGTAACTGCTAATGGTGCATTTTGCATTCATGTCTTCTTGATGGGCTCTGGACACATGTAAATCACATAGAGAAAAACATTTTAGCACTTTGTAACTGGTTAGGTTTCTGCTCATATCATCCACGGGTGTTTAACGAGACAACACAGCACAACAGATGGTAGAAATCCATCAAATGCAAGCTATTTTATTTATTTGTGGTTCCTGCTTCTTTTTCCTCTTGATTTTTGTGCCCATTTATACTGGAAGATTTCTGGAAGAGGCACTAATTCATATTGTGTGTTAGTGAAGCTTCAAGCAAACATGTCAGTATCTGTAACGACACTGCGTAATGCTGATATCCAAAGAAATGCCATAATAACTGGGCTAAAATGCGGTCTGAACAAGATGAAAGAATTTTCTTATTGAAATGAAGTGAATAATTAAAGTGTTGGGAAGAGGGCAGTATTAAAGAAGCTGCTGTCAGATTTTCACAAACAAGAATATATTGAGCTTTGCTTTATTTTCCTTCTTGCTGTCACTTGCTGCTGGAATTCCTGTCTTAAACAAATCAGGAAATTAACATAAAATGTCCTCTTCCCATAGAATGAATGTGTAGAGAGCTGCTGTTATATCTTACAGTCTCTTTCATGAGAGAAATTGCAATAATTAAAAGTTAATCTAGTGGGAGAGATACCACCGTACTTAGCATCACTCAGTGTGGGTTGTGGAAATATACTTTAAAGGAGGCTCTTTTATCTCTGGAAGTCACATGGCTGAATACTTCAGAGGATTACAAATGAATTTGTCTGGAGGATAAAGCCTGCTGCCCCGACAGATTAATTCTCCAAGTACTGTAAAACCATATTCAGAAAGACTTGCTTTGCAACTTCCTTGTAACAAAATAAACATAATTTGTTATGCAGTACTGCTGAGTTGGGTATTAGAAATGTTCTTAATGCTCTGGCTGTTATCAGCCATAGCAATCGTTCTATTGCCAGAAGGCCCAGATGCACAAAAGCAAACTGATGTCCTGGCGTGGGACTTGCCAGATGAAGATGTGATGAATGAAGCAACTAGGAGTAGGGTGTCCAGGAACTGACCTCAATAGTCAATACATGGATTGACTGGGAGAACTTTTGACTGAAGACCTACCTCTCCAAAGTGCTACTCATCTTGTTCATCTGAAACAGGCCGTGTGGGTTAGTTAATATACACTAACATAACCTCAGCTTAAATGAAAGCTAAGTGGTGAAAAGGGCAATTGCAGAAGGAGAGGTGCTTGGTTTAACTCTATGGACTAGCTCTTATAAAGTCAGTGTCATTCTGCTTCACAAGGTGACCAGGGTTTCAAAGGTTCTTGCACAATGTCAAGCATTTGATATTAGCCTATTTCCTTGCTTGCTTAAAAATGTAGCTGACTGCACGAAGCCATTTGCATAATCATCCTTTTGTACATGCAGGACGCTCTGAAACTGTAATTTCTTTTCTTTTTTTTAACAAAGAAGTTATGTTTGCAGAATTTTGTGTTGTGGACATTGAAGAATAGCAATGGTTAATAAATTGCCACTGCTTTATAATCTACGTCACTGTCCCCTGCACTTTTTAGGGAGTTGGATTGAGAAACAGGGAGCTTTGCTCACATAGGAATGTTTCTTTTATAAGTATATTGAAAGTGTTTATTTGTATTAAAGTTAATAGCACATCTTTCTTTGTAACAGGCAAGTTTGTGCTCTCAGTCAAGACTTCTAGAGGTATCACTGGAAGCATCATAAGAACATCATCACGTTCTTTATGGCTTAACATGCTGTGGTGGTTTAGCCCCAGGCGAGGGCTGAGCCCAACACAGTTGCTTGTTCTTTTAACAAAAAGAAGGGGTGGGGCGGGGGACGACAGCTTAGGAGGGGAGGAGGGCAGGAAAGGGAAATGTAAAGAGGGGAAAAAAACCCCCCCAAACCAAAACCTAGAAAACCAAAACCCCGTGGGTTGGGATAAGGATAGTTTACTAAAACAGCAGGAAAAAAATAAAAAAACATACAACAATAACATGACTTTAGAGCACAAAATACAAGAAACAGGTGATACACAATGGAGTCTCTCACCGAACCACACAACTTAGGCCGTACAGCCTGGAGCCGTCCCGGAACCTGACCGTCCCCAAAAACCGCACCTCCTGGAGGTTTTTTCCTTCTCCCAGTCCCCCCTTTAAACTGAGCATGACCTAATTGGCATGGAATATCCTCTTTGGCCAGTTTTGGGTCACCTGTCCTGGCTGTGTCCCCTCCTTTCTTGTTAATAGGGAAATACGAACAACTAAATTGCTTGGCAACAATTAAAAACATCAGGGTGCTATCAGCACTGCTCCTGTCCTAACACCCAAACACGGCATTCCATCCACTGCTAAAAAGTAAATTAACTCCATCTGAGCTGAAACCAGGACACATACGTTTTCAGTGAGTGGTGTTACATCTCTGGAAGTAGCCAATGGTAACTCTTGTTGCCTGCATGAAAGTGTAATATAATATTTAGAACAACAACAATAATAACAGCAATAAAACATAACAATGGACAACACATGTAACAGTGCAGTGGAATCATTCTGCTTCTCCCATTTAATAAATAACATGGAAAGCTTTGGTTATTCTTTGAAGAAATTCTCTGTATGAATGTATTTTGATTTGTGTGTATGAAAAACCACCTGTAAGAGTGGTGGTCCAGATTAGTACACAACTTTAGGGGAATAACACTGGGCAGCAATGACTGATGCAAAGCTGAGGTGCAATCTAACATACAACACTGCCAGGGGCGTGATCAAACCATGCTGCAACCGAGGGGAGAAACTATAACCTCTGTTATCTGTACTTAAATTAAAAGTGGCCTCGAACCAAAATGTAGAGCCACCTTACTACTGAGTGTAACTGGGACTGTAGGAATGGAGGATTTTCTTAAATTGTATATTGGACAGAGATTTGTGGGAATATCTGCTTGTATGAGATAGAAAAAAACAAACTCGAAGAACAAGGGGGAGACTTGGAACATACAGAAAGGCATTTGCAGGGAATAATGTTTAGAAAAGGCAAATTCTTTTGAGTTAGGTATTATCTGGACAGGACTTGGAATGGTTGTTACTGTATTTATGAGAATAGGATTATTGGAGTTTGTGGATAAAAAAGGATTACATTGGGATGGCTGATGACAGAATCAGAGAATCACAGAACAGCAGGGGTTGGAAGGGATCTCTGGAGATCATCTAGTCCAACCCCCTGCTAAAGCAGAATCACCTAGAGCAGGTTGCATAGGACAGCATCTGGGTAGGTTTTGAATATCTCCAGAGATGGAGATCTCACAACCTGTCTGGGCAGCCTGTACCAGTGCTCTGTCCCCTTCAGAGTGAAGTTTTTCCTCATATTGAGATGGAACTTCCTGTGTTCCAGTTTGTGCCCATTGCCCCTTGACCTGTCACTGGGCACCACTGAAAGTCTGGCCCCATCCTTTTGACTCATGTTTTTATTGATAAGCATTAGTATGATCTCCTCTCAGTCTTTTCCAGGCTAAACAGCCCCAACTCTCTCAGTCTTTCTTCATACCATAGATGCTCCAGACCCCCCATTATCTTTGCTGCACTCTGCCAGACTCTCTCCAACAGTTCCCCGTCTTTCTTGAAGTGGGAGCCCAGAACTGGGCACAATACTCCAGATGTGGCCTCACCAGGGCAGAGTAGAGGGTGAGGATAACCTACCTGGACCTGCTACCCATGGTCTTCTTAATACACCCAAGGATACCATGGGGTATCTAGCCATAAGAGACACTGCTGGCTCATGTAGTGCTTATTGTCCACTCCTAGGTCCTTCTCTGCAGAGCTGTTTCTCAGCATGTCAACCCCTAACTTGTGCTGATGTTGGGGTTATTCCTCCCTAGGTGCAGGACCCTACAGTTGCCCTTGGGGAACCCCACTTAGTTCTTCTTCACCCAATTTTCTTGTCTGTTAAGATCTTGCTGAATGGCAGGTGCAGCCTTCTGGGGTATCAGTCACTTCTCCTAGCTTAGTATCATCAGGAAACTTGCTGAAGGTACAACTCTGTCCCCTTGTCCAGGTCATTGACAAGTACGTTGAACACCACTGGACCCCATGGGCACACTACTAGCTGCAGGCCTCCAACTCTACTGCACAGCTTATCACAACCCTCTGAGCTCTGCCATTCAGAGAGGACAGAGAAGACTGGAGTGACATTGGCTTTTTTCCAGCTCTCAGGCATCTCTCCTGTTCACCCCAGTCTGAAAGAACGAGGACCTTTGAAAAATTCATTATTTAAACTTGACCATGTGACCGCATGTTATGGGGAAGGAAGAGTAAGTCTCATGAATTTCAGTTTAGAGATGGATAAATTAAGGCACAGGGAGAGTATTCAGATCCAAAGCAGACTGTGAATAAAACAGAGGATTCCTGAATCCTCACCCTACGCTTTTCACTGTTATTATTTGGAATATTTGATGGAATTATTCCTGGAGTCTCATTAGATAAAAAGACTTTTGAATTTTAGCTATAGGTTTGTCAGGTCTACAGTTTGTTTGTCTTTCAGGGGTGTTAATTTTTCAGGTGAAAATATATTTTTTATTTTTATTTTCTGATTTCTGGGTTCAGGTTTGGCATCTCTGATGTCTTCCAACTAGGGATGTATAGATAGAACTATTTTTAATTGCACTCTGGATCTGTCCCTGGCTTGCTTCTAAAGATAAACAAAACCACATGCCAGTCCTTAGATAAGTTGGTAAGGCCACTTCAGTTTGGTGGGGTCTTTTTGTTTCTTCCACTTAGTATTAAGTTACATTTATAAGTGCTTTCAAAAAGATCTAGAAGCATTATTGTATATGCAACAACAGAATCTGCCTAGTAGGTCAGCTAGTTTGCAGAATAAATGTTACATTTAAAGTAGACAATTGTAAACAAATGTGCTTCAAGGGGAAATTTCTTTTTGATCCTTGCCATTTAATAGTTGTCATCTAATAGTTAATAGAGAATTTGTGTTCTTTATTCATTTCTGTCTTCTCTGATTAGGCTGTGTTCTGTGTAGTCATATAAAAGTTGGTTTGTTGTGGGTTTTTTTAACACAGTAAAGGCTTTGCCATTCTTGTCTGTGGTGAGATTCCTAGCCAGCTTTCTGTCTCTCTGGAGAACAGGAATTTCTGATTTAGGGCATTTAACTACACTAAGGAGTTCAAAAGGAACAGATGAACCAATTTAATAAGCTGAGTGAGTAGATTTGATGGGAGCAGCAAACACTAGTGTTCACTAGAAACAACGTGGTTTCAGCAAACCCAGCCCTCCAGAATTTGTACATTATGCAGTTTTGTTGAAAGGTGCTGTCAGATTACATCTCTTTATTCAGAGATGGCACCCATGGCATATGTTATTCCACCAAAGCCGTAAACTGTACATCACTGTCCACTGGCAACAACAACTTTGCTCATTTAGAATAATAGTGATGCATGGTTTTGTTTCTGTAAATACATCAGTTCTCCCAATTGCCATGGACCTAAGGACATTAAAAGGCTTTAACTGGCCTTATCAGCCTCATCTCGGACCCCTACTCTGTCACATTCTCCCCATAATGAAAAGGGACTCTGGGACTCCATTTAAGCTCAGGCCCAGGTCAACAATGTTTGTCAGTGCTGTGCCTTGGGCGAGCCTGTCTTGATTGCTCCTTCCTTGAATGAGCCTCAGACCTAAATTATAGGTGTAAGTCTATGTCTAAGTCTCTAATTCTGTCTCTTGCTCTTCCTGACAAGGCTTCCTGAATGGATCCTGGACTTGATTTGACATCTTGCTTTGTGTGATAGCCACTAGGTGTATGACAAAGCCTGTTGCTATCGCTACCTTAGCCCTGTTCTTGACTGTACCCTCATTGGTGAGGTTACCTGTGGCTCCAAGCTCACTATGCCTGGAGCAGCAGCCCTGCTCTAATGAGCAGGAAGGAACCAAGGGTTCGATAAGAGTACCCTTTTAAAATGGATTTTTTTTTTCCTTAAAAAAAAAAGTGCTTATTTCTCTTATTTATGTTTCTGGATCTAATCCAAATGGTTTCAACTTTTAATTTTAACTATGTAAGTTATAATTTCTGTGGTTTGTTTCTGCCTGACTTTTGAAGTATTACATACAGAAAATTACAGGAGTACTTTTGACTACTTTGACAAAATAAATCTGTTGGTGATTAATTTTAGAATAGTCAAATGCCTTTGGAACTGTATTGCTTTTATTTCTTGAAATGCAAGATGTCTAATCTGGTTAAGACAGCAGATCGTCATGCCAAGTACAGTCATTATACAGGATTAAGAACTATAGGATTACAGATCCTAATTATAGACTCTTGTCAGTTTACTATGTCTTAATGCATTGTCTTCAACTTCTGCTTCCACTTGTCATGTCTCTCTGTAATCATGTTTTTAATGAACTTTCTGATGCATCTTCTGATTTAGCAAACCTGTATTCTGATGGCATTGCCTAGGTTCTATTGGAGGTCAGTATTAACAAATTAAATAATTTTAAAGGTCAGAGCTCTCCAAACCGATCATCTCTGTTCTGAGTTGTTGAACAAACTTCAAATTATACTGCTATTTTAATGTTCCAGTTCTTGTACCTCTTGGTTTCTCAGCTTTAAGATTACTTCCAGAAAAAACTGCGGACAGTGAGTTTCTGTAGTCATTGTTCATGCTTGAGCCCACTCCTAGTCAATATAGAAAAGGAATGTAGAAAATGTACAGAAAAGGAATTTAGAAGATATTGTTATTATTGGGTAATATATTTACCTTACAATGAATGACATTGATACTTTTGTCTTTTGACATCCTCTTTGTCATATTAATTTGCCCTCAATGAACTTCTTGCTTGGTGGATACTAGGGTGAATGTGCCACAGAGAACATTATTTGTCTGTAGCTATGTCCTGCAGGACTGGCCAAACAGGATTCTTTCACATTCAGTGGAAAGCTGTCAAGATAATTAACTTTTCAATTATTGACTGGAATGTGGCCTAGATTCCTTAACTGATGAATGGGACAAGATCTTGTTTACATTTGGTTTTTGTTCTAAAAACAATGCTAAAGCTCCTCAACATTGCAGCACATGGTTCTGTTCAGCTCTACTAATAACAAAGAAAGTACATTGCCCATCTGCTGTCATCTGAAGAGTATTTTTTGGTGATCTAATCGAAATGGAGTTAAAACAGAGGTAAAACGGTGGTAAAATGGAGTCTTGTTGGAAAGCTGCTATAAACCATTTACCTACTGCTTTGGAAGACACAAAAAACCCGAATGGATATACAGACTGTGACTACTAAATGAAAAAAGTAAAGGCTACATCTCAACCTCTGAAAAGCTAGAAAACTGCCTGAACTACCCTGGTGATGTCAGGGCCGAAGTAATGATGCCTTAAGGACACAGGCAAGCCAATGTGAGAGGTAGCAGTAATATCTCTTTATCTGAAAAACTAGTAGAGCCAGAAAACAGCATCTTTTTAGCAGGTGGGGTCTATTTTAGATCTACATGTGGCCTTATTTCACAAGTATTGTGCATATAAATGACAGTTCAGTCTTTAATTATTATATACGTTAGGCGGGCTTGGCACCTGATCTGGGGCAGTGCATGCCCTGTCAATGAAACTGAATAATGATCTGGCATAATTCTCATTTCAATTGTGTAATCCTGTGCCTTTGTTAATGCGCACCATTAAGTATAGAATTATTAACTTCCTCGTGTTTTTTTCAGTTACAAAACAGTCAGACTTTAACAGCCCCATCCTTGCGTGTCCTCAAACAGAAGCAACGTTTTAACCCTCTCTTCCAGCTGAGGAGCGGATGCACAGAAATGTCCGCTGGTCCCTCCTGAAGCTGCGAGCTTCTTGTGCTGCTTCCCTTCTTGTGAAATGCGCTACGAGTGTCCAGTTTTCCAGCCAGGCCCTGAGGGAATGACCTAACAGCATTTCATGGGCCACCCTGGTGCTGCTTGTAGAGGAGGGATGGAGGCTGCCCCTGACGCATCCGTCCTGGCTTCGAGATATGTCTGCCTGCCTCCAGCCTCCTCTTGACAGACCTTCTGTCCCCCTGAAACCCCGGTTGCCTGTTAGCAGTGTGGCTGGCTATGAGGACCAGCGAGGAAAAGCTTCCTGAGCCCATCCCTCAGAGGTGGTCTGGGGCACTGGTGGGCGAGGGCACACATTGATGCCTGAGCGTCTCCACTGACCGGAGGCTGCTCTACCCGGCCTTGCACCGCGCTCGGCTCCTGGGGTGGGAGACGGCCTCTGGGGCGCTCAGCCTGCCCCCCGGCCTGAGGGAGCTGCCGGGGGCAGGTGTGGAGGGAGCTCTCCTGCCCCTCCTCCGCACCCAGCACCTAACGGAGCCCGAGGGCGGCCACTAGCTTCCCCCGCTAGGGGGCGGCGGCGGGGGTCGCGCACACCTGCCCCCCCACCGCCTCCCTTGCGGGCGGTGCGTCCGCGGGGCGCATGCGCGGCTGCTGCCCAGCGCCCCGCCTCCCCAGGTTGGCTGAGGGGACGCGGTGCAGCGGCCGTTCTTGTTGGGCTCGGCAGGTACGTGGTGGTGGGGTTGTCTGGCTCCTGGTCCCGCTGGCGGGAGGGGGGCGGCCGGCTGGCTGGCCGCGCTGACTGCGGCTCCCCGATAGCGCCGCCGCACCTGCCCGGCGCCGCGCTCCCGGGAGCCTGTGCCCGGGCGGGCGGAGTCGGCGCCGCCTGGGAGGGCTGCCCCTTGCCAGGGTGCGGTGGCCGGGGGCGGGCGGGCTTCGTCGCACTGGGCTCGCCGCCTGCCCGCTGTGGCCACCCCGGCTGTGGGGACTGGGGCGGGGGGGGTGAGGGGTGTCGCGTATTCCCCGCCGCCCCCCATCCCCCGGAAGAGCGCGGGTCAAGTGGCGGCCCGGGCGTGCCGCTCTGGCAGCGTGCGGCGGGAAGGCGCTGTTGCCCCCGGTGCCGCAAGCCCCTCCAAGGTTTGCGTGGGAGCTTCCAAATCCGGCCGCGGCCGAAGGCAGAACTGGCAAAAGTTGGGGAGGGTCAGCCCGGGGAGCGTCGGGCGCACCTGCCCCTGGAGAGCCGGCCGCGGCGGCGGACAAAGAGCCGTCGCTTGCCCGGAGCGAGCGGCTCGGGGCAGCCGCCCTCCCCTCAGAGCTACCTGCGGGCGGGCAGCGGCCCTTCCGAGGCCTCTGAGGGCCGGTGGCGAAGGGCGTCCGGGCGGGAATGCCTGAAGCGGGAGGGGGGAGTTGTGAGAAGGGGCTAAGCTGGTGCTGAAGTCTCCTCCTCCGCTCGGAAACCTGTCGGCGGGAGGTGCGGCGGTAGAGGACAGGCGGCGGGAGGGAAGCAGGGCTGCTCGGGCACTTCACAAACTTCCCCCCCTCTCGCCTCTCTGGCCGCTCTAAGGTCTTGGAGCGGTGCTGAGGGGAGTACCCGGTCGGCGAGAAGTAGCCTGGTAAGCTGTAGGGCTTTCAGTTAACCTTCTTTTCCTAACGCGCTGAGGTTCGCGGGTAAGGCGCGGAAAGGAACTTCTGGTCACAAGTGGGTTGCAAGGGATGAGCTGTGTGGAAATGGGTGCTGCCTCAGTGCGGCTGCTCGGCCGGGTTCCTGAGGGGCCCGGGGCCCTGGGAGCAGGAGAACACGGAGCGGCCCCATCCGTACTGCTACCCTCAGTGCTCATCTTGCGGACAACAGTGTTTTTCCTGGGTTTGAGAGGTGTTTTATGTTTTGTTTGCGGATGGTGCGCTAAGCTGTGCGTTGATTCGTTCGCCCTGTCCATTTGTAAGCGTGTGTTCTTGGGGAGTCTCAAAACCAGTCATCTAAACAGCTAAAATAATTAATCTTCCACAGACTGGCTGTAACTGTGAAGTTATCAGCTTCTCTTTTGAAGCAGATGTAAGGTTATTCAGTCTAGAAGCATGTATTGGCAGCTACCATCTGTTCAAATATTTGTGTTCCTTGGTAAAATACAGGGCAAAACCTGAGGTCTTGTTCCTTTAATATCTTTATTGTTGTTTTTATTATAGATCTGTTTAATGAGTTCTGGGGAGGGTTAAAGTCAGGCCTCCTTTATTTGTGTCTTGGCAGTCATTCTTCTGCTGTGCTTGGTTAACGTTACCTAGTGAGCAAAGGAGGATAAATAATTTACCATTCTCATTATGCTTTTAATAAATAACAAATGGGAGTGTACCTCACAGCTGTGACTGAAATATCCATCTTGTTACACTATATTTAAAAGCGGATTTTTTTTTCTGTAGGAAAACAGTCACAATAAGCCTTTTGATAATAGACTGCAGCTATCTTCATAGCTTTTTATTGACTTGATTTAAAATTCATGATAAATGCCAAATGAGCTGGTCTCTCACTGTTCCACTTACGCTTATGGATTTTTCCCAGCAAAGAAATATGTAGCTTGGATTTGTATTTTTAAGACCATTTTTAATATGGTATTTAAGATTTTGTCCTACTGTTGCTTGACTAAAACTTTAATTACTCTTAGTAATATGCTAATTTCTCCCCTGGAAATTAGGAAAATGTTTATTTAAATGCATTTGCAGATATATTTAGAAAATTTTATGCCTGGAAGTTTAGAAAATTTTTATGCCTTCAATGTACTAATTAAATATTTTCAGTGATAACTGAAAATGAAAGGGTCTTTAGGTCCAAGTCTTGGCAAGAATGATGCTGCAGTCACGGTGATCAGGCTTAAACCTGAGATGGGATTGTGAAGTTCTTTCCAAGATAAGGCAGAACAGCGTTCTGTCTTTAAAAAAACCCACCCTGAGCCATTAACCCAGCATCTGCAAAGAAAATATTTGCAGTTAAATTTACTTGGTTTAGAGGATCCT